>OX419749.1:10338622-11565765 GCA_948477245.1 Thumatha senex
GCTTTGTCCCAATTAGTAAAGCGACAAAGCATCGTAAAAGAAGCACGACTCGCGATTCATAACGCAGTGCTAGTGCCAACGTTGCTTTACGGCAGCGAAACCTGGGTATGTCAGAAGATGCATAAAAGTGAATGCTGTGGAGATGCGATCACTTCGAAAATTGTGCGGCGTAACCTTGGCCGACCGAAAACGCAACGAAGTGATACGCAATATGGGAGGTTTGAGTGAAAGTGTCAGCGTTAAGCTGGAAAAGGGCGTGCTCCGTTGGTTTGGACACGTTCAACAAATGAGTGAGGAACGATTGACGAAGAATATATATTGTGCGAAAGTAGAGGGCAGAAGGAGTCAAGGTAGACCGAGACTTACTTATGAAGACCACGTGAGCGGATTGCTCAAGAACGGAAGAGTCGAAAGAACTCGGATACCCAGACGTGCATGTATGAAGCGATTAATGAATCTACAGAAAGCGAAAGAAGTATGCATGGATCGCGATGCATGGCGATCTGTCCTCTCAGACATCCCCCGTCAGGGATACAGCGTGAAGATAGTTAAGTTAAGTTAAGTTATTTACAATTAATTTTTTTATGACTATATTATTTAATTTGCCAGCAGATCATTTCCAGCCATCCCTGTCCTGTAAATAGTCTTTTACAAAGTAATAACCTTTTTCACAAAGCTTTCTTTTAATATACTTTTTAAATTTATTTAATGGTAAATTTCTAAGGTCACAGGGCAGCTTGTTGTAAAAGCGTATACAGTTACCCTGGAAAGAATCAAATTTCCCGCGTTGAATCGAAGATATAATATAATTTAGAGTACATTCAACCCAAACAATTATCTTAAGTGTAGATAAAGTCTTAACAAATAAAAATAAAAACACTTATCCACGACCAATACATTTTATTGTCTCAGTCCAGATGTCATCGGTACTTTTATTCATTGAATAAGCTGTTCTCAGACAATTAATATACGTAATGCATATTGACAATAAAGTTTTTGCTGTACTACATCCAATTAGGCGATTTCTTGAATCGATTCTCATTTAAATATGAATAAAAGATGTCGCTAGATGAGACTGTAAATCTTGGACGATTGACAGACGAGTCATCAAGTAGCCGATGACGAGATTAGTGAAGGTAAGTATCGATAAAATTGGATATCGATGTTAGTGGTTCCAGGTTATTTATTCATCTATCACGCCTTATCCCTGAAGTGGTGGCAGAGGCATACATATTGTATGCCCACTTTACACCATGTGTATTCCTGTCCCATGTAATAGGCGGTAAGCCCATTGCCAAGTTTAAAAAGACAGACGCAGGTTGTGGCTACCTGCTCTGGAAATTTTTCAAGCAGCCATTCAACTTGACTAAACGACTGCCATGTTACTGGCAACCGGGACCAACGGCTTAATGTGCCTTCCGAAGTCCGTCACCCATCCGAGGACCAGCCATAGTGAAAGTTGCGTAATTCAGTGATCGTTTACAGAACACTGAGTCCGTTGGGCCACGAGCGCTTCTTTATTTTTACTAAAATAAATTTATTGAATTAATATAAGAAAATAAATAAATTTCATGTTTTTTTTTACTGTAGCCCAAATTTAGATAAACATATATAAACGTTTATAAACATTTATAAACAAACGTTTAAAGCTAGTTTTGCCTTATAAATACTACTCTCAAGTGTTTCTTGAGTATTGAGTAACGTTCTAAAATACGGCCCTACAAGTGGCTCATCAAGGCAGTAACAATGTAACTCGATGATGATTGATGAACATTTTCAAATATTAATATCATATTTTAAGTATGATTTTGTTGCACAATGAAACACGTTAAGTTAAACTTACTTTTAATATAACTCGGTTTTGTTACATAATAAGGATTACGCCAATTTTGAAATTGCCAGATTATTTTTTAAATCATAAAGAATGGAAGACCATAAAATATAGAATATACTTACTCAGGTTGTTCTCTTGTAATTGTCACATACGGCCACCCATCTTAGGACTAACCATATCGTAAGATGTTTAATGCCGGGATGGATTACAGAACACAGAGAAAGCGGGCTACTAGCGCTCATAATTTCAATTAACAAGAAGTTGGTTTTCCAGTAAAAAGATAATGATTTAAAATCACGGAAGAAAATATCGGTATCTAGTAATCTTATACGCTACCTGTACCTAATGTTAATATTATTTTGGAATCTGTGCATATAAAATTCTTATAAATGATTTTCGTCGTAGAAAATTTAAGACTATTTAATAACTTCAGTGGCCTAATTTAAAGTCCAGGGTTCCACTTTTCGCTATGTAACCAATATTTTAGCCAACAGTAGCAATGAAATCAAGAAATCACAGAGCAACAAGTTTGTGTCGTCGATTCTTTGCTACCCGTGCGAGAATGGTATTTAAAAAAAATAATATTCTGTATTCAAAATTTAGACATCAAAATATTTGCCATTCTTTATTAAAATTACATTTTTCATTACAACAAAATTATCTTATAGATATTCTCAAAAGTAGTCTCATAATCGCCGCGGTTTTTCACTAAAATGCGTAGTTTTATACATATTTTACATTTTTTTCGTAAAACTTGACGTCTTTGGACGGTCTCTTGCCAGCGTTTTCATAATGGCGCGGAGGACAAATTTATAGCAACAGGATAAGCATCTTGAACAAAATGCTTGTAATTTTAGTGATTTCTCTTTTTAAGTGGGCCTGTTTGTTCCAAACGGTCAGGGCCCTAATGTTCTTGAATAAATAAACACTGATTGCTCGCCGCGTATTTAAATTATTCACTTGAGTTTCACGAAAGTGTGATGTAAGTAGTGTATTTAAGACTAATTTGTGAAATAAAAAAAAAATATCCATCACGCCTTATCCCCGAAGGGGTAGCAGAGGCATATATATATATATGCCCATTTTTCACCGTGTGGATTCCGGTACTACGTAATAGGTGGTGAGCCCATTGCCGTGTTGAAATAGACATACGCAGGATGTGGCTACCTGCTATTGAATTTTTTCAAGCCGCCCATTACGCCTTCAGGCTACCAGGCTTTAAATAGGTAAAATATACATCGTATAACATAGTAATGTGTAAATGTTTAGATAGATCGTATTATAGAAGCTGATTTTGGTACGATAGGGTACCGTACCTACATATATCTTTGGGGTCCAAATCAACTTCTCTCCAGTGCACCCACTGACTAACTGACGAGGTCATGGAGAAGCAAATTCAAGACAAAACTGCTGCCGATCAAACGCGGTTATTTCGAGGTATTCGTTAAGGGGAGATATTTTCGCATAAAATTATTTCTTCTAGTTTGTTTAGAAGATTTATCTTATGATCAATGAAGTGCGTATGAAATTTATTCAATAGAGTTTTTCTTTGAACTCTGTTTTTTTACCTAATGAACGATACTAATTATATATTTTATCTGAAGGATTAAGCACGGGCATAGCAATCGTTCACACTTTGTCAGCTAGACAGCAACACGTACCACATTTTCATTTAGTATGAAATGGCAGAATGAGCTATACCAAAATGAACTCCCCCTCAAGGTCGTTTAACAATGAGGGGAAAAAAACTATCAATTTGGGTCCCACGTGTGTGTGTAAGGGGCTCCTCCAAAATCTCCGGAACCCAGCGACCTCACTTACTGCTTGGCAACTGCTGACCAACGAAAGAGGCTATGACGAAAGTGCACTTACCATTTGTGAGGTTAGTCGGTATCGGTAGTCGTTCCCATTGCTACTATTTACAACTTGGGTAAAATTGGGTAGATAAGGCTTACACAATCACATACGTCGATAAAGAAGTTTCACTTCAAAACAACAAATGTGCATAACGGAAAAACGTGACGATTTTTTTAGTTTTTACAACTTTATAAAAATCTCTGATACGTCGATAAAGAAGTTTCACTTTAATAAATATGAAAGGAATCATTGATTTCATTTGAGACGCATTGAACATCGTCTTAAATTGTTTGCCACAGCTATAAGGCTGAGGCACTTTATTCTAGGGTAAACAGCTGGAATATTTTTAAAAATAGCCCAATATTCATAACACACTCCTGTACGCCAAGCCGGCGTTGTTATATCAAAACTAGCTAATGCCTGCGACTGTGCCTGCGTTGTGAAGTTTTCCCTTAGCCATTTTCTACAGGAACTGGTACCCCCATAAATGTAGTTTATGTCTTATGCTGATGCTTATAAGCTATTGTTATAAATAATAACATAGATTTCTAGTTTTAAGACTTCTATTTGAAAATTACAATGCAAATTATGGTGACAATAACGTGCAGAGCTTCCACACGCCACAACAATCAATAGAGAATAAGTAGAAATGACACTTTGCTGAATTTATATACGCTGTCTTGGGTGTTGCTAGAGCAAACCTTATTTTGCATCTAACATTATATTACTATAGTAATAAGTTTCATTAAAATTTTTCATTAATATCTATTCAGTAGTTTTTGCGTGAAAGAATAATCAATCGCTAGCTTGCTAGAGTAAACCTCTCAGAATTATGGCTCATAATATTTGTTATGATGCAAGTTGAGAGAAGCTGACGTTCAGACTGCGATAGGCTGATTTGATTGAGTAAGTAAAAGTATCTATATGCAATGCTCATTTGAAAGAGAATCGTAGCATAGATAAACCTAAGCTCACATGAAACAACGATTAGCGAGTTCAGTAGATACACTTAAAATTGAAAATTCTTTCTGTTTTGAATATTATTCATTTAAATCTGTTTATTTATATATAAAAGGTTTAGTTTTTTTGAATAGAGTTGTCTTTGTTTATTTATGTTTTTGAAACATATAATTCAGATTGTATTATGAACACATAATTATGATTTGTAATGGCTTTCGACATTATTTCAGTGATCTACATTAATTAGAGAAAAAGTATTATGTTTTTGCTGTGAAGTAAAAAGGTATAGTCTACAATTTGTAAAACTGATTTCATACAAAGTAACGGAAAGTGTGAATAGGAAATCAAGAAAAAGAGCGCTCTTTTTGAAAGGACTTTTTTTAAGTCTCATTTGCATTTTAGGGTTTTGTGAGATATTATTGAGTACACTACTGAGTATTTCCTTTCTTACTTTAAAGAAAGATGTAGTATCAAAAGCAAAAAATAAGTAAATATATATATATATATATATATATATATATATATATATATATATATATATATATATAGTATACACAAAAATAACTTTATTATGTGAAATTTGGACCTGAAAGTGGGACCTGGTTAAGTGAGAAAACTCCATAACTGGAACTCATACTGAGGTTCCAACACTTTGGCTCTGAATTACCTCTGTTAGTGGGAGGAAGCAAACCTTTGTATCGGGGATTTCTTCTTTCGATTTTACCGTCATAATAACGTAACGTCTACTGAGGCAGCGAGTGAATTTTATATGCATTAACATCTGTAAATTGAACGATTTATTTGTTTAGTTATATATTCTTATTATACCCGCAATTTCCGCACTTAACTAATTTTGAGCCTCAATGACCTCCAGTTTTAGTTTACATACATACATACACTTAGGGTGAATTGCACGAACTCTTTGGATATAGTTTCCGTCAAAATTAACTTTAGCAGTAACAATAACGGTAGCAATAAAATTTTACAATAATGCGTTGCACAATTCTACTTTTTGTAATAGTTAATGTTAATGGGGTTGCAAATGTAAAGTTACTTGCTCTCCATCAAAATTGTAGGGGTATTTTTTTTTGTTCTGGAAACACTTCGTTCAAGCGTCATGAAAAAAACTGTCAAAGACTAATTCAAACGTCAATTTTGCAGGCTGATCGTTGAAATTGAACTAATAGTAAAATCCACACTGAGTTATTGGCGGAGCAATAGTATCGCCACAAGAACAAAAAAAAAACTAATAGTAATAATTATAAATAAAATAAGTATTTAGTTTACTGAAAACATGGAAAGTGTCACAGGATCAAGCTCAATTATTGGGTTGGATGAATACTGTATGAACTAAGTTCACCATTATTCCATCCATTTAGACCATTCCTTCGCGTCGGTTATATATTCAGTAAAAAAATACTAATATAATATTTTTATTTTCAGAGAAAGAAGTGTTAATTTTAGTAAAGATGAAGTAAATCATTTGCAAATACTGGTGGATAAACGCAAGAGCATTTTAATGTCTAAAAAAACATGCATGCATGCATGCATTCATGGTGATGAAAATTCGTCAGTTCAAAAGGAAAAGGACTGAAGAAATATAATTTAATTTTGACTGCAGTACACCTCATTCTTCATTGAGGAAACCGTTGGCACCACCACTAAAACGTAGGTGTTTTTGATAAATAATTTTATATCAGACTAGCTTCGGCTTGCGGCTCCGCGCACTTTAGTTAAAAACTATCGCATGGCTTTCAAGACTCGAATCTATCTTCATACCAAATTTCATCAAAATTTTGATGAAATTTTGACAAACACTTTTGTTTTAATAATATTAGTATGGATGTCTGATCTTTATTCCAAAAAGACATACATATTGTCACGCTTTTATCCCCGAAGGGGTAGGCAGAGGCATACTAAACGCCCACATTTCATTGTATGCATTTTTGTCCCACGTAACATGTAAGGCCATTGCCCTGTTGCAATGGACAGGCGCAGGCTGTGGCGACCTGCTGTTGAAAATTTTCAAGCCGCTCATAAGGCCTTCAACTGGGCTTAACGACTGCCATTTTACTGGCAACCGGGACCAACGGCTTAACGTGCCTTCCGAAGCACGGAAACGCTTGCATATGTTAATGCCACAAAGTGGTCACCCATCCAAGGACCATCTATACCTATAGCGATAGTTGCTTAACGCAGTAATCGTTTACAGAACACTGAGTTAGTCCACGAGCGCTTCTTCAAAAAGAAGTTGTAGCAATAACTTTTTTTTTTTAAATTTAGGCATATCTCTCATAAATATGAATATATATTTTAGTTATATATATTTTAAATATAAATTTTTGTCCTCATTTTTAGGCATGATTTAGAGATACCATTTTATAAAAAGAGCTTTACGCGAAAAGAAAATTTCAGTTTTAGACAGTCTCCATGCCCTTGAACTGGAAAGAATTCAGCAAAGTATCAGGCAGCAAAAAGAACTACATGATCAAATCATGAGACAATGAAGAACGAAATAAACAAGAATTAATAAAACTTCAATTTCAAATTGACATATTAGAAAATAAAAATACTATGATAATAAATAAATTGTTTATTAAAGTATTTAATTGTCTGTTTATTTCTACATAAACCACAGAATAAACCCTACTAATGTACTGCTATTAATGTAATCTTTACGCTGTATCCCTGACGGGGTATTCAGAGCGGGCCGCTCGCCTGGCTTCGCAATCCATGCATACTTCTTTCGCTTCTTGCAGATTTATCAATCGCTTCATACATGCACGTCTGGCTATCTGAGTACTTTTGACTTTTCCGTTTTTGGGCAATCTGCTCACGTGGTCTTCATATGTAAGTCTTGGCCTACCTTGGCTCCTTCTACCTTCTACTTTCGCACAATATATATTCTTCGTCAAACTCAATCGTTCCTCACTCATTCGTTGGGCGACGACTGTATGTCTCGGCATTTATTCCACCTGAAGATTTGATATTTAAATGGGTACAGTATCAGAAGAACTAGATTCCTATAAAATATCACGCACTAATGCGATCATACAATAGATTATGTAGGTATCTTACCTATGTAGGTATACTTTACCTATTACGAATGTTTATGCACACAATTAAGCATATTTTATGGGAATATTTGAATATTGTTTGTAGTGTCAAGTTGATTGTAACGTCATTACGTCTGTTACTGTTACTATAACCGACGAAATAACTTTAACCGTCAAGATTCGGCTTGTTAAAGTAAAGTGTCAGATGTGACGTCATTTTAACCATTGTAAGAATGGTGCAATTGAAATAGTGTTTAACCAGAGATTTGACGGCTGGTTTGGCTTTGGTTATTGTTATAGTAAGTTGATGCAATCTGTCACGCCTTTATTTCAGAAGGGGTAGACAGACAGAGGTGGAAGCATCAACCTGAACCGTAAGAAGTAGAAAGGCAGATCCCGAGTGCTGTAAATAACTAATACAGACGCTTGGATGATGATAATTGTAAATATCGTTAGCATTTTTAACCCCAGGCTACTCCCATTTTTTGTATTTATAGATGGAGTTCTGACTACTATTATATACATACATACATACATACATATTGACACGCCTTTATCCCCGAAGGGGTAGGCAGAGGCATATTAAACGCCCACACTTCACCGTACGCATCTTTGTCCCACGTAACAGGTGGTGAGCCCATTGTCGTGTTGAAATGGACAGGCGCAGGCTGTGGCACCTGCTGTTAAAAAATATTTTCTTAACGACTGCCATTTTATTGACAACCGGGACCAACGGCTTAACGTGCCTTCCGAAGCACGGAACTGGGGTGAGTCTCAAGGGCCGAATTAATTTAATAAAATGTGTCTATTTTAGATGTTAAATTTGGAATAAATTTTGAACCCTTTGCCTTTTTAGTGAGGTGGTAACAAAAAGGCTAAAAGGTCTTATGTGCTAGACACTAATTAGCACGACCAATTAAAGTCCTGGTAGTCTTGGACTGTACTATTATATAGTAGTATTATAATGTACTAGTTGACGCCCACGGCTTCGCCCGCGTAGAGAAGTTTCCCGTTTCCCACAGGAACTTGTTCCCGGGATAAAAAGTAACCTATGTGTTATTAAAATCCATTCAGTAGTTTTTACGTTAGGGAGTTATAAACATCCATACAAACTTTCACATTTATAATATTATTAAGAAATTTATGGATGAAGTATTTATGTGTAAAAAGTATATTTTCTTGAACTTAGGGCCGTATTCCAGAACTTTTCTCAATACTCAAGAAACACTTAAGAGTAGTATTTATAGGCTAAAACTAGTATTGAGATATTGAGTTGATTGATAGAGTATTGAGAAATGTTCTGAAATACGGCCCTTAGAAGCTTCGACAACGTGCACAAGTGTTGTGAAAGTGGATAACTCAATCGAACGCGGTGTTACCTTTCAAAATCCACATATAGTTGCAGTAAATTTACCCTCATTTTACTGCAGTAGAACTTTGAACAAACCTTATAGACTAAACAGACAAACATTTTAGACTAAACACTTGTCTGTGGCCAACTGCATTGCAAAAAAGCCAAAAAAGAAAAAAAAAGGACGCTTTACTTGTCAACATTTAATCGCATTCGCATCGTAAGTGCGATTTAGCGGAAATAATTATAATCTTTGGTAACAATTTATACGCAATTCTCTATATCCCGTTAATTGCTAAGCGAATTAGTTTATTAGCTTGTAATGCTCGCTTGCCAGAAGATTTGTAACGGATTCTAAAACCTGCACTTAACTATGATTGTGATTGCTATCAGTGAGTAACGACCCTTTTGTCTTGTAAGCTTTGTGTATGCTGTTTTCCCTGTATCTTAGTGTTGCAAGGACACGAATTAAAGTTTTAAACTTTTAGGAACGTTTTTGCAACTACACTAGTTCCGTAAATCTTTATTGCGTTATAAGACGTAACTTTTTTGAAGTGTAAACTTTTTGTGGCGCACCGCACACAGATTTTTCGGTGGTAGCAGGTAAGGCCGCGGTGGTAGCCAAAGTCTGCCGGGAGCTCTGGGACATCTTTCCGAGGAGTTACCCGGGGCGTCCGGCAACAGACAGTTAGGCGGGGGCTGTGTGGTTTTAGCCGGTTCGAGTCCGGCATGACATCCGAGGGGATTTCCACACGTTAAAAAAAAAAGGTAGTAAGTTGGGCTGATCCGTCACGCTCTGAGGTGAAAGGGTCGATCGGGTGAACTCGGGAACGCCGAGTGAACCCGAGCGAGAAAGATACAGTCAGCTGCACTTCGCTGTTGTGTCGCTGTGTTTAGTATATTAAATTCATACGTAATAATGTCTTTATTAATTTAATAGATATTATTAGTACGTAATAAAAAAAAATTTGGCAATTAATTTTAAAATATGAGTTTTCACTTTGTCGTGCGATTATAAGCACACACTATTCTTTTTACGGTAACTTATAAGTTTGATTTCGTTCTAGCTACAAGAGACAGTAGACCTGATATATGGTAGTTAGTAATAGTAGTGGTAGCTGACTGAGCATATAGTTTTAATTTCAACTCGGTACCTTCTCGCGTTACCGATATAATAATCTCAAATCTTTACAGACGGACGGATGCACGGATAACAAAGTGTTCCTATAAGGATCTGATTTTCCTTTCGATGTACGGAACCCTGAAAAGATGTAATGATTATAAGAATGTGTTAGGGTTAATCCCAGGAACTACTAATCCGATTTAAAAATTCTTTTTGTATTTGATAGCACATTTATTGAGAAAGGTTATTATACGTACGGTAAGGTTATGTATTTTATATATCATCACACTTCTACCCCTATGCACCCTACTCACTTGGGAGCGGAGAAGTAATCATAAGTGTAGACAAAACGGGTTATCAGAATTTTATATTTGGAAACTGATTTTGGGGTAACCCATGGTTAGAGATGTGGGTTGCAACGGAATTCGAAGCATATCACGGGCGAAGACGGGGAGGCACAGCTAGTACATAAAATGTGGGTTTAATTTGTTAATTTCCGATTTGATTGGTTTTCTAAGATTTATATTTCTTACCTAGGAAATATACTTTGTGTTTTCAAAATTATATTAAAAGTAATCAGTCTCGCCTCTTTATTTCACCACGGCAATTAGGCAGCTGTGTATACTATACTAGTTCAATTTGTTTTTATTTATTCTTCTTTTATTGTAATTCAAATCCAAATTTCAACTTCCTATTCAATGTAATTATTTTGATTTCATTTATTCATTTCAATTTTTATTTATCTGTCAATTTGTTTTTTTTTTGTAAAACTAATTATATTTATTACTTTATTTGTATTATTATAAGAATTTTAATTCTAGATGTACCTAGAATATTTTAGCAATTATTATTATTATTTTAAGCGTACATTGAAACGATTAATTTGTACGTGTCGGACATTATATGGGAGCTATTTGACAGTGCCTAATCGTATGTACTTTTTATGTGTTTCTCGTTATGTGCTTTTTGATGAAAACGCTGTATTTTTATGTCCTTTAGATGAAGATATGATTTAAGCTATAGAAACAACTGTTAATTAACTTTTTTCAAGTGATATTAAGATCTAAATTTCCAAATTTAGATCTTCATACCATACCATACCAGTCAGTATATACAGTGCCATTCGTGTAGTTCATTCCATTCATTCAATTTGTCACTGCACTGGAACATGAAAATCAAATCGATTAGACTTGTGGTGACCTATCGAATATTGAATGGATACCGTGTGAGTGAATTACAAATTGTGGAACGTTTTTTTTATCTAAATTTAGTTCGTTTCGTCGTTCGTCATTTATTAAAATCGACTAAGTTTTGGCGAGAACTCAAAAGAACTGCCACTCCATATTTTTTAAACATGTGTCACGTCTTTATCCCCGAAGGGGTAGGCAGAGGCATGCTATACGCTCCCATTTCACCGTATGCGTTTTTGTCCCACGTAACAGATGGTGCGCCCATTGAATATAAGCGAAGTGCGGAAACGCTCGTAACTGAAAATGCCATAAAGCGGTCACCCATCCGAGGACCAGCGATAACGTAATTTTTTTAACACAGTTAATGTTTACAGAAAACTGAGATAGCGGAGCCACAAGCACTACAATACATATGTATTAACAATCTCGAAATAAAGATCTGGCTAATAAATCTCAGAAACCAAGCCATAATAAGAGAAAAAGAAAACAAATCGATTAGTGACATGACAGTTTCATCATGTATCGATTTTTGGTAACAAGGATTGCCCCACCCAGAAAGCGAATGCCAAAAAAAAAATAGAAATGATAACAAATGTCATACAATCAAAATTTCACGACCGCTCGTAGCTGCCATAATGAAATTAAACATTCATGCATAAAATAGCAGTTACAGTGTTATGTAGCCAGACCGCTGTGTGATTAACAGATTACGTACCCACCCTGTCTGTACCTCTGTAGTATTATTTACATTTTATTTATTAAAGATGGCGGACAACAGTAGTATAATGGCAACTTATATCTGTTTACATCTCGGCAACCATTTGTTATTTGTTAATGAGAATTTTGTTCGATTTATGTGTATAGCTACTTTAAGAGAGACTGGATTTTTTAATATAATATTCATTTTTGGATTTATACTTAATTTTTAATTAGAATATTTGTTTTGTTAGTAATTGGAATAATGACTTTTATTGACACGGTAAATGCATTTACACATTTCCCTACCCTGTTGCGGGGTTAGTGTGTGATTCTCAGCCCCACTCAGCCCCAGGTAGTCGTCAGAATAGTTACTAAACTGTGACTCTCTTGTTCGTCACAATATTTTTATTAATTAGACTCTCTTCCAACAAGCTCAAATACGAAAAATGTAGTGAACATATTGGAAGTATAATTCAATCGCCAGTATTTGTATAAATAAAATTTCACACGATAATCATATAACGTTATTTGTGTGGGATCGCTTCGTCATGAATGAATGAATGAAAGATTGATTCATTCGATTTCCGACTATGAGTCAGACTGCGAATACATACGTGAACGATTCCAAATACAATTACTTATATTTCCACATACAATTTACGTATAGATTTCCTTCAGTTATAGATGGATGGGTTTTCTTAACAACTATGTTATATAGATGGACATATAACATATAAAATTACTTATACGGCCTCACTCTTTGGTTCATCAACGGACGAACAAACCGCTGGGTCTAGAAACTTCAGTAGCTTTTTCATATGCCTACATGACTCACTATAAGTTTTTATGATATTGTACTATAAATTTTCAGAAATATCGCCCCTAAAGGGCTAATCTAAAATCCGATTGTTCCCACTGCTTTATACGTATACATAGTAAACAACCAAACTAAGAAACAAACATTTGTGGATCACACAAATATTTGTTCCGACCCGAAAATCGAATACGGGACCTCAGGGGCAGTCGCATACATATTATAAATATCTACCACTTACGCCACTGAGGCAGTCTTCTTTCTTTTTTGCTTTATTTTAGCTCAAATTTGGAAGCGAAAGAGCTTAAAATAAACTTTAAAGAGACTTTAGACCATCATGAAAGTATTTAAACCTTCTAAAAACCATTTAATAACCTGATTTCCATAGCGTGACTGTACCAAACTTGTAAAAACAACCTTCCTTAATTAAAGGGTATCTCAACCATAACAATTTTTCAATAGCAAGAAGTAGATTCTGCGTTTAGTGGGTTAAGTCGACCTAAGTCATTCAATCAGTAAATCTTTCTATGCAGTATTATTAATAGTTTTAAGACACGCAAATTACGTACTATACACGAAATTACCATTAGCATAAGTCTTAATCGATTGAGTCTTACTGTTGGGTAGAAGCCTCCTGTCAGTGTAAAGTCCGAATGAATGAATAAATGAATGAAGCTTTATTTGCAAGAACATGGGTACATTAATTTGTTAGTAGGTACATGGTGGTTGTTTCAATATATTCAACTTAAGAAGTTGTGCAAATATTATTTTATCAAACAATATATTATACAAAATCGCCAGGGTTCCAGGTCTCAAGCGACTTTGACTGCTAGCAGTGCGCCTGCAGGCGACCTAGTGGGTACTGACAGACCTAATATATTCCCAATTCTATCTGAATTTGGAGCTTGGGGTCCACCATTATTTGGCTTCAGTTATCATCTGGCTATTTATTGCCGATGACGGTGTAGAGAAAAAGAAGTATGAAAGCAGACCCCTGGCGTCGCGAGATGCAACTAGGATAGTCGCTCGAATGATGATGATGACGGTTTAGCTTTTCAGTTTCGGCATTGTTAGTGTATGGGAAAGTCCGTCTACCACACATTTGCCTGCGGTACCTGTTCGCAGGGCTAAGGAATATATATTAAAGGTCTTACCTGACTCCGGCTGTCTTCATGATTAATAACCGTGTTATAGTGTAATGTATCCCTATCTAAAATGTATATATATATAATGTAATAAAGAATACCAAAATAATAATGGGTTGAGTGTGTCCTTGACTGGATGCCGTCAGCTACGCGCCAGTTGCGTTTCGCCTGAAGATCAAACCAATGTCCGGTAACACCTTCAACCACATGCACCGGCGGATGACCGCTCATCCACGCCATACACCGTAATATGATGCTTTGTACTTAACGTCCGTTTAGCACAAATAAGGAATATACCAATTCCTGTTAATACACGTATTCGTGACCGAAAGACCGTGAAAACCGCAACGAGTCACACGATGCTCGCAATTGTCAAAGCAGTAGTATTTTAACCGTAGAATAAGCGTCCGCCGCGACTATATACCGCCAAATTTTATTTTTATTAATTTATTGTGTCGGTATTCCGAAAGCTGTCGTTCAACGTTCGGTCGCAGGTAAATTTAAGGTGCGTTCCGAAATCGTGTTCTAACAGTTAGATAGAAAATAAGAACGACAATTGAATGACTATTGAAACACAATTTTACGATACCTAATAGAATGACAACTCGAGAGTATGAAATAAGCTACCAAAGATCTTTGACAGATAATGTATTGAAATAAATATAAAAAGGAAATTAGGTTTCATACCGAATCGATACGGAGCTCTGAATAGTCCGGCTGAAATTTCACCACCTATTACGTGAGACAGGAATACACACGGTGAAAAGTGGGCATAAAATATGCGTCTGCCACCCCTTCGGGGATAAGGCGTCATGGATAAATAAATGATTTGCTAGTTGTATTTTAGAGTTATATGTTGATTTTTCAAACACACACTTTAAATTCACATCTCTACCTGTTTCAAAATAATAAATATGTAAACCTTTACATATTTATTATTTTGAAATGCTTCCACATTAAATGTATTTTTAGTCGCTACGCCAGCGCTACAAGCGAAATTCGTTCACTTTAGAAAGATTTCAATCGCGAAGACTTTATTCTTGTTCAATTAGAATATACATAGATTAGATATTTCTTGGGTGTAAAGGGGCGCCATGAGGATCTCCGGTGCCTGAGCGACCTCACCTGATAGCGGTGCACCTGTTGACTAACGGACAAGGCAAAGAATCAGGTGCCTTTACGGGGTGTGACGTCATACGACAGTCGTTACTAACAATGCTAAGAATTTAAAACCAAATTAAATGGATTCCAGGCCCCAAAACTAGTTAGAGTTAAAAAGTAACTGGGAATAAACTAAGATAAAGAAGAAGCAGATAGATAAGAATAAGGAGTATCTTCTACTATTAATACTATATCATAGTGCAAATGTACACTAATATAATAAAAAGGAAACATTTATAAGTTTGTTTGCAATGAATAGGCTCAGAACTACTAACCCGATTTAAAAAATTCTTGCACCATTATTTAGCTACATTCTTCGTAAGTAACATAGCTATATTGAATTTTCAAATAGTTTAGGGTTCCGTATGAAATCTCAAATAGAAAACCTTCACCACGCGGGCAGCGGGCGAATCTGCGGGCATCAGCTAAAATCGATTCTAACAGAGACACACTCAAATATTTACGCTATAGGTAATATGCAACCTTCTTGCATATTCATTGAACAACATTGATCAACTAGTAATGAGTAGCGTCGCACAGCAACCTCCGCAAACAAACAACCGCAATTCATTGAAGTATATATACTTAGACATGCTAAACCAGAGCGATTTATAAGCGCTGTTGTCAAGCAACTAAACACCTACACATGTGTAAGTACTCTTAAATGCTTTCATTTCGTCGACTAATATCTATTAATAATCGGACCGATTCACAAAGAGGCGATACGTGACCTATGGCCGAATATGCCCAGAGCCCACAGATAACAAAAGATTTATGACCGACATATGAACGAAAGAAGGAATGAAACGAATGCTTTTTAAGAGCATAACTTTATTTCATTTCCTTTCATGGGCGGGGTGTATAACAAAATTACAATTAACATGATTTACAAACTGCATAAATAAAACCTCAAATTATTAAATACGACGCCTCAAGACACAACACCAGTTTTGGCGGGATCTCCGGTGTTGGGACTACGAAAATAAAATTGAGATCTCCTGATAAGTATTTTGTGTGTCATGTCATAACAAATTACATGACTTGATGCACTTCATTTGACATCCAGCAAAGGCTTCATAAATTATAATAATTAAAATTTATTATTTGACACAAAGTTTTGTGGGTGGTCAGTTTAATTTAAATATCATTACATATCCCATAATTAAAGGCTATTTTTAGCATACCTACGAGCATGGTTAGGCCCTCAGAAACATATTTATATTTTACTAACTATACTATACATATATATACCTATCTTTAGTAGCGAAACTATTTAGCAATATCCACTTAAATTTAATGAAGCCATTGACGTGCCCACAGGGTAGGATTGTTGCTCGTTCCCTAGCTCTATTAGAGATGAAAGCAATAATAATACCACATGCCAAGTTTCCGTCAGATTGTAGGCGATAATCACATACGCGGTCTGCATGTTTTATTTTTTTATTTATTTATGTTCACCGACAACTGTTTACATTGATACTTGCAATTACAGCAATCTGTTTATGTAACAAGTCATAATGTAACAGTTACTTATAGGTTGAAGCGCTCGTGGCCCCGCAGACTCAGTGTTCTGTAAACGATCACTGCGTTACGCAACTTTCACTATGGCTAGTCCTCGGATTGGTGACCACTTGAATGTTACTGGCAACCGGGACAAACGGCTTAACGTGCCGTCCGAAGCACGGCATCGCTCGTAAATGGAAATACCACAAAGCTGACACCCATTCGTAACCAGCCATAGCGAAAGTTGAAATCAACATGCATTTAAACATTAACATACATATGGTCATCCCTTTAATCTAGAAGTTGTAGGCAGAGGTATACGGCTATATTTCGACATTTGTATTTTACTACTACGAAACAGGTGATGAGCCCATTGCCGTGTCGACTAAGTTAAAGATATTATTTTTGTGTGTCACAGAAAATTTTTAGTCCACATTACTTATAGACATTGTAATTATTTACGGAGGGGTGCGTGCATTTAAAATATGGTTCATGCGTTTCTAGCACTTTCACGCTATATGTATCTAATGGCGGCGATTAGACAAGTTTTGCTGTCTATGGAGGTGCAAGTTCTTGTAAGGATGAAATTTTTACACAATTAGGTTTCAATTCACGAAATTTGGCGCACGGTTGCCGAATATTATTTTTTAAAATTAGTGTTTAATTCGTGTTATCCCTAATATATACTATTTTATATGCTAATATTATAAATGTGAATGTAAATTTGTTTGTTACGGTTTCACGCGAAAACTACTTAACCGATCATCATGAAACTTTGTACACATTCTTGGAGGTATTAGAAGTAATATAGTACCTATACTTATTATAATTTTTTTTTTTTTAATTTTTCTTAATTTTTCTCTCTTATGTGGGCGCTAACGAAGTTGCGCGGGTCAGCTAGCTGAATATTATAATGGTATATTCAGAATGATGGTGAATGGTACATTAGATATAATCAGTTCGAAAACGTACATAAGTTAAGGAAGTGATATACTGCAGTGAACAGCGATTTTACTTGTGTTAATGCCAAATCGCTATAGAAAGCTTGAAAAAGGTTTCACTGCTTAACTGGGCTAAAGATACAGGACTTAATCAGTCCTATTTCCTGTATATTTATCCCAGTAACGCAATTTGACATCGACCAAGGACTGGACATAACGAATACTAGGCAAATTTGAATACCAATAACAAGGCTGTAGTGGGCGAAGACAAATAACATGTTACATTCACGTTATAACTAAGTACTCGAGTTTGGCAAAATAGTCCTCAAATGGAGAAAAAACATGTATCTAAATAGTGTGGGTTTCTTTGAAGACTTTCATAAGAAGCACTACTATGTACAATGGACGTCAAGATTTCTGTAAGTCATTGGGACAATGCCTAGATACGACAACCAACCAATTTCACTCGAGAGTTCTACTTAAAAGAGAATGGGCCTCTTCAAGAATTGTCACGATGTAGGTTTTACCGTTCAAACTCCCATTTAATCGGTAAGATTATATTTTCTATCGTTTAATATTAACATTTCGAAAATAATCGATACTGTATACACTAAATCATTAATCGGCTACACATTATCGAGCCGCGCGAAAAAGTACACAAATCACGCCTCACGAACGTCGATTTTTTTTCTTTTTATATGAGCCACGCACAGGAACGCGTTCTTCCAGCCAGTATATTATATTTACACTTTTTATTATTGAAATATTTAGACTGTTCATGTATGTAAGCTTTAAAGATGCAAATTATAATCCCAAATACTTATATTTTAGTGTTTTTGAAATGAAAATGAAACACTCATTTAATCCTTTAAAAAATTTAAAGGAATAAATGATACTTTAATTATCATTTAATTTTGAAACGTTCAAAAATTTTATTTTTCCTACCGTGTAAGTACCTGATGCAAAAACTACTTTAGGCAACTACCGAGATACACTGCCAAGTAAAAAAAAACTGAGTAGGAAAAAAAAATACAAGTATTTATTTGATTTTATTTTATTCTGTGATACCTATTTGGGTTAAGTAGAAGTTCTATAATTCGAGCTATATTGCTAATGTCACAGCTTATAATATAACCACGATATTATGAGAGAACGTGTATTTTTCATAATTGCAACTATTATTTGCTTTTACTATTTGTACGTAAGGTAGGCTTAAGCACACTATTCTCGCCAAATAGACAGGCTAATTACTACATTGATATAACATATCTATGTATTTATATACATAAAATAAGATCATTTTAGTAATACCAGGTCATCATCATCCGAGCGTCTGTCCCAGTTGCGTCTCGCGACGCCCGGGGTCCGCTTTCCTACATTTTCTCCTCCACTTCGCACGGTCGTCGGCATCCCCTGTAGTGAGACCATGGGCACGCATGTCATCCCTTACGACGTCAAGCCAGCACTTCTTGGGTCTTCCCCTCTTACCGGGACCCGGCGGAGCTGACATGGCTAGACATTTGTTACCTACGTAGCCCGGCGGTTGCCGCAAGACGTGACCATACCAACGAAGGCGACACTCTTGCAACTTGTCTGCAATGTCACGGACGTGAAGGCTGCCGCGGATACGAGAGTTCCTCACGCGGTCCATCCGCGTGACTCCACACATCCACCGCAGCATCTTCATTTCCTTGACACGCAGCTCCTGCTTGTGTCGCTCCCATATCGGCCACGTCTCACTGCCATGTAACAGGACAGGTCTAATAATGGTTTTGTAGACCTGTCCCTTTAACCGGATCAGCATTTTAGGGTCACAAATGACACCGGTCATCTCCCGCCATTTGGCCCACGCGGCAGCAATGCGTGACTTGACATCGCAATCGATGTCACTGGACGTGTGAAAAACAGATCCCAGGTATTTAACCTGGTCCGTGCGCTCGACCAAATCACCGCCTATGCGGACGGATGTGGGATCTGTCGAGTTTAGTGCTAAGTACTCGGTCTTCGCCACATTTAGTTTCAGACCGCCGTTCTTAAGCGTCTCCTTCCACGCCTTTACACGTCGCACCAATCTGCCCCTGTCCGCGTCTGCCAGCGCATTATCGTCAGCATACATGAGCAACCAAGGAGGCTGCTCATGCGGGTTTCTGATTCTGTCCGACAATTCGTCTAATATTACACTGAACAGAAGCGGACTAAGGACAGAACCCTGGTGTACCCCGACGGTGATGGGGAAGGGTTTCGTGTCGCCAACAGCAGTCCGAACCATTGAATCGGAGTCACAGTACATGTCCCGGATAGTGTCAATATAGACCTCTGGAACCCCTTTGGACCGCAGTGCCCACCAGATCATCGCACGAGGAACACAGTCGAAGGCCTTCTGCATATCTAGAAACAAACAGTGCAGAGGCGTGTTCTTCGACCTGTATTTCTCTGCGACAACCCTCAGGGCAAAAACCGGGTCCGTGGTCCCATGACCAGGGCGAAACCCATATTGACACTCCGAGAGAGTACACTCCTGCCGGATCCGAGAGTCTATAATCCTCTCGAAGATCTTCATGGTGTAAACTTAAAATACCAGGTATAAACTTATAACTTAATAACGGGTGGACCTATTTTCATGATACTTTCTTTATTGGATTTGTCTCTACCCTGAATAGCAGAATAAGTAAATTAAAATAATTAAAATGTAAAAGAAGAATATTTAGAGTAGAAGAGAACATTTTGTCATACATTTTATAACGAGGTGCAAATTGTTATACTTTATGGAAAAAGTCCGCTATTCCTCAATTACACAATTTTGACACCATACATATAAATATGCACGGTAAACGCAATTTTGACACCATACGTCTTATAAATTAAGACCGTGTCCTTCTTCTTCTTTCTCGGTTTGAGCAATGCCATAATCAAGAAATTTTAAGTTTTCTCAAAAAAAGTATAAATGTTTATTTTCAAGTAGATAATATGAATCTTCCTTATTCAAAGTAAAATGATAGTAAATTTTACTGCAGCTTTATGTGGATATTGGAAAGTAATAGAAAATGCCGCGTACCACGGAGTTATCCATTTTTTAAAACTCTTGTGCACGTTGTCGAAGCTTTTATGTTTAAGAAACCATCATTTCTACACATAAACACTTGATAGTACTCTAGTTTTGAAAAATTTAAAACGGAAATGGCGACCGCGTCCTTCGCTGTTTCCGCCATAATCCCTACTGTGTTCATTAGTTTAATTTTATACATTAACAAAACTACCACAGATCTAAAAGACAAGTGTCAAGATAAAAAGAAACAAAAGATATAACGTGGCAGGCGGAAAGTTTCGAAACTAGTTTGCATTTTCAATTTTAAGACGATTTAAGTTTTAAGTTCTGTTTAAGTCGTTAAAGATTCCATTCGGAAGGGATTTTTCCTTAAATGGATCGGCGGAGGACGCGCAAAATAAATTGTTGAATGCGACGATAAAGTATTTCTATTTTTGTGGTTTCAATTTAAGAAGAGACACATTTTTATGTTAAACAATTGTAAAACAATGTTTTCGACGTATATACTTTTTACTTAACAGATTCTCTCATTTTTTTGCAATGTCATGGAGTTATTACAAAGCAGAGTAATATTATATCTTTCGCCTTTACAATATATTCATACTCATATAGCTACATAGAGCAAGACTGAGCAAGTAATCAATGTCAATCGCGCGCTCTCTGCTGGAGACAACTGGAGGTGCCTTACTCTGTATTATATTTCATACAAACAATATAGAGTAAGGAGGAGTAGAGGTGGTGGGGTCGGTGTTAGTCCTTAGTGGGGTAATTTCTGCCAAAAAAAGGAATGCTAAGACGACATCAGCGTACGCCTAGGTGAAGCTAGGCTATTTGGCGCGCACCGGCTAGTGCCTTATATACGCCCAACAAACAATTTGGCTGCAAATAGAGCTTACTATATAACCTAAAGTGTTATGAAGGTAGAGTAGTAGCTGCAATTATAGTTTGCGACGGCAAAAAAGAGTTAGTTATAAAATATTACGCTTTAGTAATAAAATATTGACAAAGCAAGTTTATAAGAGCAATGTGTGAAGGTTAAACGCGTAGAGCAGCGATTATTATCCCTACAATACAGACCAAAGCTTCTGTGTTATAGCTTTGAGTGAATCTTACTACTATAAGATCCATATTAGAAATTAACATTTATTATTGACTTCAAAAGTTCTAAGCAAGCTACCATAAACTCAATAGGAGCTATCAACGCTACTAGCTCTACAATGGTGTTTTATAAATCTTTTCCAACTCTTAACTCTTAAAGGGATACAAAGGTCCCTTGTATAGTTTAGGGCTGAATAGTAAAGGATATTTCTCCCTATAAATAGAACGTATAGCCTCTATATTATTTAAGGTTGAATTATTGAGTTCGTTATCTTAGTACCCCTAATTGGTCATTTAAGCGGTCATGAAAGCATAAAATGGCGCCGCAACAGAGTTCCTTTCAAAATTTTCCTAGATGATGGTTCCGTATGTAATGGAAGTGAAATCGCAACTGCAAGTCATGATATTTCTCAAGGAGACAGTTATTACTCATTGAGTAGTGATGATGTGAATAATACCAGTGACTATATTAAGAATCTTTAATTTTACTGAAAATTTGAGGACATGAGCTATTAAGAATATTAAACAAACTGCTATGAAAGATTTAATGTTGATCTTAAATGACAGATTTGGATTCTAACAAAGATCCTCGAACTAGTTTACAAACACCAAAAAAACAAATACTAGGTGTTTCATACAAATACTAGGTGGCGATAGTGAATATTGGCATAAATAAAACACTAGGTCAGTGCGAGCATTAAGTGTTATTACAAATTAGATCATTTGTACACTCCACAATCGATTTACAAACAAAATTATTACAACACATTCGATTAATATCCGCGTGCAATGCAGTGGCTGTATTGTCCTTTCTCTAATGTTCTTACTATTTTGAACGGCATTCTGAAATTGAAATATAATTGTAACAGAATCAAATAAAATGTAGTAACGTTTATGTCGTCTTGTACTCCTATTTATTTCAGCAATCCTATTACAATTTATTTACGATATTATTTATTGTATTATTTAGCGCTCTTGACCCCGCGGCCTCAGTGTTCTGTAAACGATCACTGAGTTACGCTACTTTCACTATGGCTGGTCCTCGGATTGGTGACTACTTTGTGGCATTTACATTTGCGAGCGTTTCCGTGCTTCGGAAGGCACGTTAAGCCGTTGGTCCCGGTTGCCAGTAAAATGGCAGTCGTTAAGCCTGGTTGAAGGCCTTATGGGCGGCATGCCAAAATTTCAACAGCAGGTAGCCACAACCTGCGTCTGTCTATTTCAACACGGCAATGGGCTCACCACCTATTACGTGGGACAGAAATCCACACTGTGAAAAGTGGGCATATAATATGCCTCTGCCACCCCTTCGGGGATAAGGCGTGATGGATATTTATTTATTTTATTTTATATTATTTAGTGCTAATTTTCAGAGTGACACTTTTAAAACAGCGTAATCGAAGCTACTTACGTGAACAAAGGTACGAGTATAGCAGTAGGTACATAGTTTTTACGCGGTGTCCGCCGTGACATTTGTTGTATACGTTCATAAACGAATCGTCAATTGTCTAAACTTTGCATGTGATACTAATTAGCTTTTTTGTACCTACACAGAGAGAGCAAGTCCGGGCGCAAATAAAATAAGTACCAACCATTCAGTCTCTGCCCTCCACTAAGTTCGATTTTATTTGAGCCCGGACTTGCTCTCGCTGTGTAGGTACAAAAAAGTTAATTAGTATCACATGCAAAGTTTAGACAATTGACGATTCGTTTATGAACGTAAGGAGTTTATGCTGGAAATAAAGTCAAACTTCCATTAAAAAAATAACATTCCATTGCTACAAATATTCAAAGGCTTTAACTGGCAGTATGTTACAGTATTTAATTTTGTAGACAGAAATATGTAAGTATTTAATTCCAAATCGTTTCAGTTCGTTTCGTTGCTAGAAGGGGATCTTATATGGTGGTGATGGGATCCGAGCCCATAATACCCATCCCCTTTGCACATCTACACACTATAGTAAATAAACGAACGAGGGACCAGTACAACGGGTACTGGACAAACCTAGAAGAGTGCATACAAGCCAGGGAAGCACATCTGTGCTCGATAATAGAATCACTTCGACAAGTGACCAAGCGGCAACTGCGCACAGCAACAGCCGCCATCACTAGTCATGGCTCTTTCAATAAACACCTATTCGTCTTAGGAAATACGGACAGCGCCCTCTGCAGAGCCTGCATAGGGGAAGAAGAAATAGCGACACATGTGCTCCTACACTGTCCTGCAACCTCAATATACAGGGCTAAGTATTTCGCGAATCCAGGTACGCTCCGAGAAATCACCAGCAGTGTGAATAGCTAAATGTGAAGCATTGCTGGCGTTCTTCGACGAGTTAGAGTGGATTCAATAAAATACCCACCCTCTAGCAAAAACCGCGCCTTGACGTGGAGTTGCGGAAAACAGCCCGCCATATCATATCATACCATACCATATCAATTCATAGAAGCAAGCGTGAAGCGCTCGTGGTCCCGCTGACTCAGTGTTCTATAAACGATCACTGCGTTAAGCAACTTTCGCAATGGCTGGTCACGCTTGGTGACCGCTTTGAGGCAAGCGTTTGCGTGCTTCAGAAGGCACGTTAAGCCGGTGGTGCCGGTTGCCAGTAACATGGCAGACATTAAGCCAAGTTAAAGGCCATATGAACGGCTTGAAAAATTTCAATAGCCACAACCTGCGTCTGTCTATTTTAACACGGAAATGCACTCACCACCTATTACGTGGGACAGTAATATACACAGTAAATACTGGGCGTATAAAATACCTCTGCCACCCCTTCCGGTATAAGGCGTGATTGATTGATCATACATACAAGCGTTTTAGATGGCGTCACCCTTTTCTCATACGAGTTATATTATCTGTGGTACCACTATGCAAATCAAAGAACTTCCTTTTTTCTTTTTAATTCAGGCTAAGGTACTAACTATGTACATCAATTCTGTTTGTTTAAATGCGAATTTTATTGCGCGAAGGTTCAGAAATGATGCTTGTTAAACACAAAACTGCTACTCCACATGCAAGTGTCGCATGCAAGGAATGCGAGATGCCAATTAGCGCCAAAACGAATGGGACCGGTTTGCTCTCGGTTTTATGTAGCTGTTGGATGTTACATGGTGTCTGTAAGCGATCATTACGGCTATTAACATGTACAAAAGGTGACAGACACTGATCTATATCCCCTTTTTATAAAGCGTCCTATGGATTTTGTTATAAATACTGTGTAGTTTGGGTGACCTCCTTATTTAGAGAGCGATGACAAGCACAGGTGAGGGAATTCTGGCGGCAACAAAGGGGTACCAATGCTATCCCTTACATTATTTTTTAACGCGTTTTAGTGTATTTATGTGTGAAAGTGGTGGCTTCATTAACATAAAAGCTTCGTCAATTTGCACAACTATTGTGAAATTATATTACTTAGTGGAATCTTTGGTTTCTTTCAAAACATCACAGATAGCTTCAGTAAAGTTCATCGCTCTTCTGGGGTAGAATTTTGAAGAAACTTATACATGAATACGCTGTTATATACAAGAATGTATCCTAAATGAAGAAGATTCATACTTTCGACTTAAAAACGAAATTATAAAACATGGATGATTCAAATTACTTGACTCTTCTTGGGCTGAAGAGTTTGTTTGATTGGTTGAAAGCGCTAATCTCAGGAACTACAGGTTCGAATTGAAAAATTATTTTTTTGTTGTCCAACCCATTTATTGAGGAAGGCTATAGATAATTTTGCTAATATCCAGAAAAACGGAGCAGTAATCAAAAATGTTATTAAATGGAGTTGTTCCTCCAACACAAGGGAAGAGGATCTTCCTTGCCCGCGATGCAATGGTCGATGTTAAGCTAGTTGAATAAGAATATATTTTTCTAGAGTGAGAACTCCGATAGTGCGGTACAGGATTGATAAGGAAATCTTTCACGTTGTATCTTGAAATAAAAACAAACAGATAGCGGTGACTCATACTAAGACTCGTCTTAGTATCAGTTACCGCCATGTTGGGTTTCGTTTGTTTTTAACGCGTTTTTTTAGCTTGACAAGTATGGTAACGATATCTTTCAACGTAATTTACACCAGTTTCCAGAATCATCAGTCGCAACGATATTTTTTTTATTAATTAATTAACTTAAATAATTGCATAGGGAGCTAGAACTGATTGATGACAATGAGGATAAACTCACACGCATACCCATTACTGTGACTCATGTAAACCAGGATCTACACTTTGTAAAGGGTCGACAGCGCGAGTGCTGCACCTCTGGTGTTGCAAACGTCCATAGGCTACGGGGACCACTTTCCATCCGTACGCTTGTCAACCACCTCAGTGGTATAAACAAAAAGACCAAGACCAGAAAAATTACACTGAACACGAAGGTGAATTATTGGATCTCAGTGATACAGTACTGATGATAATACAATAATTTGCGTAGTATTTATTTTATATATGAAGCGCTCGTGGCCCCGCGGTCTCAGTGCTCTGTAAACGATCACTGACTTACGCAACTTTGACTATGGCTGGTCCTCGGATGGGTGACCACTTTGTTGCATTTACATTTGCGAGCGTTTCCGTGCTTCGGAAGGCACGTTAAGCCGTTGGTCCCGGTTGCCAGTAAAATGGCAGTCGTTAAGCCTGGTTGAATGCCTTATGGGCGGCTTGAAAAATTTCAACAGCAGGTAGCCACAACCTGCGTCTGTCCATTTTCAACACGGCAATGAGCTCACCACCTATTACGTGGGACAGGAATCCACACGGTGAAAAGTGGGCATATAATATGCCTCTGCCATCCCTTCGGGGATAAGGCGTGATGGATATTTATTTATTATATTTTATTTATTTAATATGACTTATCTAATCCGGACATTTCTCAATTTCGATTCCATAATAATTGACGAGCGATTTAGCGATTGTTTTTTCTCTAAACAATACGGCATAATAAAACGTAAATATTGACACTGACAGTTGTAATTTTTGAGTGACATTTCGTATATTATGTAAATATTATTTTTCATTTATTTTTAAATTGGCATAAATAAGAATAAATGCTTGTATTCCCTTGCATTGGTTTGCCATTATAAATAAAATGAATGAGTAAGTAGTACAAAAAATATGTTATCGAAAGTAAAGCGTTGAATGAGTAATCATTATATCGAGATTTTTCACTTTCTATTTCATGTGTTACATTGCATTGTATTGTGTTGCTTTTGATAACAAATGTTTTTAACTAACTAACTATCTTCACGCTGTATCCCTGACGGGGTAGTCAGAGAGGACAGATCGCCAGGCTTCGCGATCCATGCACACTTCTTTCGCTTCTTCAAGATTCATCAATCGCTTCCTACACGCACGTCTGGGTATCCGAGTACTTTTGACCTTTCCGTTTAATGTTTTTGTTTTATGCAATAATGATTTTTAACTGAAGAAGAATAATAAATATAATAGATAATCTTTTGTTTATGGATCGTTACTTGTGTGCTAAATTTAGATGACATTATGACTCTCTTTGATTAGTTTCCATTTAATGTTTGTATGCGACTTTATAACAAATTGTGTTATGACGATGACGTCATAACACAACGAAGTTAGGTTTTCCTATAAATTCTTTGTAAAAAAGTATAATAATATAGGCGTATAATAAGTATAATGATATAGGCGGAGTCATAATAAACGGATTATACTGTAAATAAAGGTACTGCACAAATATGTGGTACATCAGCGGTGGGAACATACACTATATTGGATTCCGATTTGAATTTGAGACTTCAGCATCGACAGCAGCATACGCTTTCACAGCACTAAGGAACAGGAAGACCCTAGTGCTGTCTCAATCTTCCTTTCTTTAGGCCGTAATAGCACTGAGTATTTGACTTTTTTTAATTACTAGGTCCAAGAAGTCGTAAAACATAAATCTTCACAAGCAGCATATATTTGGAGCCGAGTGTAATATGTTTTTATTTTTGTTAAATTCTAAATTCGGACTCCGTGACACTTACGAACAAGTCGTGAACTCGTCTTGTTGGTTCGGATTAGGTCAAAAATTATTAAAATTGGTTGAGAAATCTATGATTTTTGGCGTTACATCAATAATATCAATATTGTGACAAAAAATAACGCAGATTGCTGGTTTTAAGACTTTTATTTGAAAATTACTATGCAAATTATAGTGTCAATAACGGGCAGAGCTTCCTCACGCTACGAAAATCGACATGGAATAGGCAGAAGTGTAGGTCAGTGTCGCTAGTGCAAACTTCATTTTATTTCTTTCAATATAATATCATTGTAATTAAGTACTCTGAGGTTGTTATGGTCTAAGGCTCGAGACGAAATAAAAATTGATTTTGACCGTAACAAAATTGAATCACACTTTTAAAGGTTGAGAAATCCTTTAATAAATCAACAAATATCAATCGAATAATCTGGCAACACAAAACAAAATGGAGAACACGGTGACAGCGTATACCTAAACTGTCACCAGCGTCGTTTATTTAGTATTTGCATATTTTTGCCGCGTCCCTCGTGTGTTATCCGATATTCTAAATATTTCATGTCAGAGATTAAAGCTTAATATCAATATATTTATTTTGAAATGATTTGATTTGTAATAATTGGAAGAAAAGATTTTGTGATTATTAATATCACAAAATCTTTTCTTTTTAATAGCGCTCTTGGCCCCGCCAACTCAGAGTTCCGTAAACGATCACTAAGTTACGCAACTTTCACTATGGCTGATCATCGGATGGGTGACCAGTTTGTGGTATTTACACATGAGAGCGTTTCCGAAGGCACGTAAAACCGTTAGTACCGGTTGGTACCAGTAACACGGCAGTCGTTAAGTCAAGTTGAAGGCCTCATGGGCGGCTTGAAAAATTTCAACAGCAGGTAGCCACAACCTGCGTCTGTCTATTTCAACACGACAATGGGCTCACCACCTATTACGTGGGACAGGAATACACATGGTGAAATGAGGGCATACAATATGTATGCCTTTGCCACCCCTTTGGGGATAAGGTGTGACAGATAAATAAATAAAATCTTTTCTTTTTTTTAGTTTCACTTTTTCCCTGTGTACTCTGGTACACTCATCTTTTTTTTCATAAAAATGTTTTACGACATTCTTTACGTCATATAATTTTTGTACTATTTACAACTTCACGAAAATTGGGAAGATAAGTCTTACGTCGATAAAGAAGTTTCATTTCGAAACAAAATGGCGCGTAACCAAAAAACGTGACTTTTTTTACAAATAAAAAATTACTCTCATACGTCGATAAAAAATCACTTTAAAAATTCTAATATTTGTATAATTATACGAAATAGTTAACTAAATTGCAGACTATAATTATATATGGTATGGGTCACAAATTAGCAGAAGCTATTTAAAGAGTATACATGGTTGGTCCATCTGGTTATGGTGGGTTGAAAAAACAAGTATAAATAGTTGAAACATATAGATCGGATCCTGGTAAAAGGATATGAGAAGGGATTGAAATGATGGGCAAAAAACTTAGCGCGAGTGAAACCGTGGGTAAAGTTAGTTGGATCTGATATACCTGCATAGTAAAAATCGATTGACGAGACGCAATTCGCGCTCGTGGCCCCGCGGTCTCAGTGTTCGGTAAACGATCACTGAGGTACGCAACTTTCACTATGGCTGGTCGTCGGATGGGTGACCACTTTGTGGCATTTACATTTGCGAGCGTTTCCGTGCTTCGGAAGGCACGTTAAGCCGTTGGTCCCGGTTGCCAGTAAAATGGCAGTCGTTAAGCCTGGTTGAAGGCCTTATAGGCGGCTTAAAAAATTTCAACAGCAGGTAGCCACAACCTGCGTCTGTCTATTTCAACACGGCAATGGGCTCACCACCTATTACGTGGGACAGGAATCCACACGGTGAAAAGTGGGCATATAATATGCCTCTGCCACCCCTTCGGGGATAAGGCGTGATGGATATTTATTTACGAGACGCAATATCTCAGTGGTACAGTATAGTGTAATCTTGAGGTCTCGGATTCTAATCTCAGGGTTCGGTCAGACAAATATTTTATGATCTACCAATATTGAGTTGAGTTTGGATGTTCTTATTATGATATTAAATATATTCCATTTCTGCATTAAGACGTAGCAAACGTTTTCATCTAATTTCGTTTTTTTGTTACCTTCTGAAAAGCTTTGCTGAATAAGGGGTACTGAAAGAAAAAAATAGGTTTTGCCAACTGCCTTTGGGACAGAGCCTTTTTGTTGACTTTTGACCTCTGCCAAAGCGCCCCGAGATGCAGGCCGCGTTGAATAGGTACAGATGTATAAGGAATGAGGTTCGACATTAGCTACTTTGTTGATTGGTAAGGAACCGATCTTTGAGAGTAATCATCGCAAGACTTTGCTTTTATAAAGAACTAGATGACCGCCACAGCTTCGCCCGTGGAATATTTTGACCTCCCGTCGCACCTATTTAATCCTGTCGCTTATAAATTCTACAATTATGCATAAAAAAATTCCCGATTTGTCAACATACACAACTTAGACTACTGCTCTGCTGTCCAGTGTAGTAGCGTAATGATATATAGCCTATAGCCTTCCTCAATAAATGGCCTATCTAACACAAAAAGAATTATTCAAATCCGACCGGTAGTTCCTGAGATTAGCGCGTTCAACCAAACAAACAAACAAACTCTTTAGCTTAATAATATTAGAATATCTAGTTATTCAGTTATAATGGCCGGATATTCGATATCCTTTATCCGGCAAAATGGCTATCCTATGGCTATAATGTTGTTACGATAGGGTGTATGACAGCCTTTAGCTTAAGTGAGTTTTTTTTTAATTATATCACTGTTTTAAAGAGATTAATTGTTAATTTAAACTGAAGCCTTTTAAATTTGATACTTCAAAATATTGTCTTGGATTTGTTACTTTACCTAAAATACCTACCTACTTGATATTTGAACTTTTGTGCTCACCTTTTTGTATTTTTTTACAGATACTAGTAATGGTTGAGGAGTCAAGGTCTTAGGGTCAAAGTCAAAGGGTAATAAAACTTAGCAATAGCATTTATTTTAACTTTCAAAAAGATGAAGGTACAAGTTTTACCCCATATAGTACCCATACCCAAATAGTATTTTTTTAATACGTATTTTTAGATTCAGTCATGTATCATTCGTTTCTTACTTTAAAACTCCGTCTTTGAACAAAATGTAAAGTTTATAATTTAACCGAGTCATTTGTCAAATTTAAAAGATATTCGGGATAAAAAGTCAAGTACATAGCTAGTGGTAGAGCTAAACTAAATAATATTAAAAACGAACCAAGTAAGTAAGTATGAATCTGACCGATATATTCCCAGCAACTCCCACTCTGGGTTGCAAATTTGGTTATGTAGACTGCAAGTCACCAATGCTAAAATTAACATTGGAAGACTTTATATAGCGATAATAATGTTTTCGTTACCTTATATATATATATCCAACGACAATTAATAATACACAGTAACAAATGTAAATTATGTACAAAACTTAATTTGTACCTACATGCAAATGGCTTCGTATTCTCAAAAAGAAGAATAAATAACTACAAAATACCGATAAATATATATTAAACTTTAATATATTCGAGACGTTTCGAAAGAATAAATCAATTATAAATCGTTCTTAAATGTGTTTGCGCGGAAACTTGGTTAATGGCGGCCGCTTGTTGAATATTATTTTCCAAAACTAGTGCATTATCCTTTTTTTATGTGTAAAAATGGTAGTTTATTGATATGAAAGTTGAGTAAACATGCTATAGTGAAAGACTGTGATATATTGCAGTGATATGCTATTTTACAACTTACCGTGCAAATTCCACCGAAAGCCTCAATAATGCTCTAACATTTTAATGGGGCAAGAACATATGTCCTAGGACTGCACTTGACATCGACAAATGACTGGACAGGACTAAATTAAAACATAAGATTGCAGAAATATGATTTAAATAAGATTTGGCTAAAATGTCTTAGTAACCGGGCCATAATATAATTACCAAAAAAAGTTCTTGAATATAAACGAGTGAATTAGCGACTGAACTTCTCCTGTCGGTCACGTTCGATGTTTGAAATCTTTGTTGTATTAATTTTTCAAATCTAGTGTATTTTCGAGTGATAATGTATAAAAATGATGGTTTCGCAAACATAAAAGCTTCGACAACGTGCACAAGTGTTGTGAAATTGGATAACTCAGTGGAACGCGGTATTTTCTGTTACCTTCCAAAATCTACATCTAACTAACGGCAGTAAAATTTACGATCATTTTACTGCAGTAGAACTTTGAACAAACATGAATACGCTGCTATCTACAAGAAAAATTTACTTATTTTGAATAAAGAAAATTAATGTACGAAATTGAACGTACTGCAATATTGAAGATGTATCTTTTGACATGAAAACGAAATTGACATAACAAGAGAAAATCTAATTAAATGATTTTGGCATTGCTGAAGCCGAGAAAGTCCAAAAAGAACAAGAAGAAGATCGCTGAAACTCTTCTTAATAGTGTCATCTCCTATTTTTTTTAACTTGTAAAAGTCTCCACGTATGTAATGGCTAGCTGGAATTGACTAAAGTCCCTCACAGCACAATTTTATGTGGAAAATTATTTAGGCTCGAGCGTGGTACATTTTCGCGTCTTCAGATGATTCTTCTTCATCTTAAGTGTCTTCCCAGTTTCTTCCCAACCATACCTGAATTTGAGGCTCAGCTCCATTTTAATTTTGATTGCCAGATGCAGCTACCGTTTTATCTTTAATCGTCGGTATTGTTGGCTGCGACTGTCGCCTGACCTCTCAAAACCGTACAAAAAAAAAATCGATGCCTCGTCCGTTAGTCAGTAGGTGCACCACTAGCAGATGAGGTCGCTTGAACCTCTTAAACTCGCATCTTAGCTTTCTATAGTGTAATGTAACATTTTTTACTTACTTTTTAATTAAATGTTTTATTATACGTTCTCTCCAAATTAACTTTACCTTTTCTCCTTTTTCTTTTACTTTTCCTTTTAAGCCAGGACTCCTCCAGTCCTGGTGACAGTTTTCTCCTAAACTTTATTTTTTCCCCTCCCGGAAAATAGTAACGTTATTTTTTTTTTAAAGTTAAAGTTAATTTAATATAATATAAAAATGTTAAAAATAAAACCAGAGAAAGCCGGGGGTAAATAAGTTCTTGAATGTTTCTTTAAAATAGCCGGTTAGCAGCACTCGTAGCTAAGAAGGGGGCCTCGCGTAGGCCTCCACGTTGCTAAGGGGCCTCAAGTAAGGCCTCCACGTCGCTGAGAAGGGGCCTCAAATCCCCTCAAGGCCTCCACGTCGCCGACCTCGGAGAAGCTGGTCGCGAATTCAGGCAGGTAGGGGGCTGAAAATAACGAGCGGTCGGCGTCTTTCACCGAGCCGGTTAATAGCACGCAACACTGCAGACCATCACTTCACTATTTCTGGAGGGCACAACCCTCTCACTCTGGCCTTATTCATCAGCACCTCCTCACAAGGTGAGCACCAAAAGTCGACTGATCTGACGGCCCCGGCTTCCTTCTTTTCTAGAGCATTTTTAAATTTAAACAAGTTTAGAATAAAAATAATTTACGAATGTCAATTTATAACAAGGTCTAATATCTATACAACCTAACCTACTGGCAGCTCTAACAATAAATTTAAAATAAAATCTAGGCTTGTCATTAACTGACATTAAAAATTACAAAAGGTAAACAAACATTAAGAGAGCATAAAAACTCTCGAAATATAAAGGCCTAGGAATGTTACAGATAATGGCAATGCAAATAATTTGGAGAGAACGTATAATAAAACATTTAATTAAAAAAGTAAGTAAAAAATGTTACATTACATTTCTTTTTTTTTTCCCCGGATAATAGTAACGTTACAATAGACGATGTCGATGCTGTGGAAATGCGATCACTTCAAAAATTGTGCGGCGTAACTGGGCGACCGAATACGTAAAGAAGTGATACGCAATATGGCGGGCTTGAATTAAAGTGTCAGCGTTAAGCTGGAAAAGAGCGTGCTCCGTTAGTTTGGACACGTCCAACGAATGAGTGAGGAACGATTGACTAAGAATATATATTGTGCGAAAGAAGAGTAGAAGGAGTCAGGGTAGGCCGAGACTTACATATGAAGGCCACGTGAGCAGATTGCTAAATAATGAAAAAGACAAAAGTACTCTGATACCCAGGCGTGCGTGTATGAAGCAATTGATGAATCTTAAAGAAAGCGAAAAGAAAAGATGTATGGATTGCGAAGCCTGGCGATCTGTCCTCTCTGATTTCCCCATCAGTGTTACAGCGTGAAGATAGTTAGTTAGTTTAGTTATGTCGAGTCATACTCGAAGCTGAAGAAATATTTCAACTTATGTCTTGGGGCGACATTGGGTTACTCTGTGGTAATAAATTTCCAATACGACATAAAATAACAACAAAATTTAAGCCAAACCATTAAATCACATTCAACCTACAACCTGATAAATATCTCATCTTCATGAACGCTGTATGTTAAAATCGCTATCCTGTATCTCGGAACCGGTTTGCGATTAGTCGCACTCCAACCGACTATTAGTCGCCCGTTTAAATTAGTTACGGGAGTGCCGTTCGTACTTGCGCACAGAATGCGTGGGAGACTGCAAATTGTGCAAAGACATCACCATTACAATGTATTAATATTGAAATTGATACACCGACGGATTTTGATAAAGTAATAAATCAATACATATTGTGGGACATATTAGGGTCAAAGTAAGCTAATATAAACTTGTGTTATGGGATCTAGACGACTGATAAACATACTTATATATTTCTAAATCCATACTATACGAGTACTATACGAGGAAACACCCAAATTCCGAAACATTTGTGGATCACACAAATATTTTTTCGGACCCCGGAAACTAACCCGGGTATAATTGATACATGCATACATACATATTGTCACGCCTTTATCCCCAAAGGGGTAGGCAGTATAGTACACTCACATTTCACCGTATGCATTTTTGTCCCACGTAACAGGTGGTGAGCCCATTGCCGTGGTGTGATAGATATGGCCCCGCGGTCTCAGTGTTCTGTAAACGATCACTGAGTTACGCAACTTTCACTATGGCTGGTACTCGGATGGGTGACCACTTTGTGGCATTTACATTTGCGAGCGTTTCCGTGCTTCGGAAGGCACGTTAAGCCGTTGGTCCCGGTTGCCAGTAAAATGGCAGTCGTTAAGCCTGGTTGAAGGCCTTATGGGCGGCTTAAAAATTTCAACAGCAGGTAGCCACAACCTGCGTCTGTCTATTTCAACACGGCAATGGGCTCACCACCTATTACGTGGGACAAGAATCCACACGGTGAAAAGTGGGCATATAATATGCCTCTGCCACCCCTTCGGGGATAAGGCGTGATGGATATTTATTTATTTTATTTATTTATGATAACTAAAGTAAATAGGACTACAATCAGTATACTAATATTATAAGGGCAAAAGTTTGTGAGGGTGTATTTTATTTATGTCTTGACGCTCAAACGGTTGGACCAATTTGGATGAAATTTGATGTGAAGACAACTGACACCTAAGATTAACATAAACGCATTTTTTATCGACGTTGAGAGAAATTTTATAGCTGTAAAAATATCGTCATGTTTTTCGGTTACGCGCCATGTTGTTTTGAAGTGAAACTTTTTATCATAAGTGAAACTTCTTTATCGACGTATGAGAGAAATTTTATAGTTGTAGAAAAATGTCGTAAGGAAGTTTCACTTCTTACTCTGGTACACGCACATTTTTTTTTAACGTCCGTAAGTCCTCATGTATGCTAAGTCGGAGTCCTACCAACTAAAACCACACAGCGCCCTTGCATCTATCAATGGCCGGGTGAGCCCTCGGAAGGATAGCCCCAGGGCTCCCGACTGCCTTTAACCGCCAACGCGACTTAGTTTTCGGGGTGTTTGAGTGTTTTTATTATGTCCTAGTTAACGCCAGCGGCTTCGCCCGCGTAGAGAAGTTTTCCCGTTCCCGTCTCCCACAGGAACTTTTTCCCAGGATAAAAAGTAGCCTATGTGTTATTCTGATGTAAAAGCTATGTTACTGTAAAGTTTCATTAAAATTCATTCAGTAGTTTTTACCTGAAAGAGTAACAAACATTCATACAAACTTTCGCATTTATAATATTACTAGTTGACGCCCGCGGCTGCGCCCGCGTAGAGACGTTTCCCATTCCTATTTCCCACAGGAAGTTGTTCCCGGGATAAAAAGTAGCCTATGTGTTATTCTGATGTATAAGCTATATTACTGTAAAGTTTCATTAAAATCCATCTAATAGTTTTTACGTGAAAGAGTAACAAACATCCATACAAACTTTCACGTTTATAATATTATTAAGATTAAGATGTTTTAAAAATATTATAAAAAGTAATTTAAAAATAAAGATGAAGTAATATTTTTAAATTTTTTAATCTTTTGATTTGGTGGTTCAGCGCACGAGCGCACTTAAGGTACCGCCGCCACTATCCGCCACAATCTATCACAGTTTACTAAACTCTGTGATATACATAATATAAACACTAGACATAAAAACAATATTTTAGTTCACCACAGTCGGTTGCATAAGATTGGCGATTCTTTCCAGGGTAACTGTATACGCTTTTACAACAAGCTTCCCTGTGACCTGAGAAATTTACCATTAAATAAATTTAAAAAGTTTATTAAAAGAAAGCTTTGTGAAAAAGGTAATTACTCTATTCAAGACTATTTACAGGACAGGGATGCCTGGAAATGATCTGCTGGCAAATAAAATATTATAGTCATAATATATTAAATTGTAAATAGGCCATCAAAAAAAAAAGGTTTCCTAAGTTCGACATTTGGCGGGAAGAGTGACAAGTGCGGACGCTTGCTTTATATTATTTTCTAAAACTAGTGCATTTATCTTGTTTTATGTGCGGGAGTGGTGGTTTCTTGGACATAAAAGTTGTGTTAACGTGCTATAGTGAAAGACAATGATATATATGCAGTGAAATGCTATTTTCTCTCTTGCCGCGAAACGTCCACTGACAACCTTAGTATAAGAATCACCATTATACTGAGGGCAAGGACCAGGACGAAGCCTGAGGACATGACATCGACTGGACAGGACTAATTGGAAGATAAGATTGAAGAAATATGATATAAAAAATAAGATTTGGCTAAAAGGTCTTAGAAACCAGGCCATTAAATATTTAATAAAAAAAAAACTAAGTCGTTTTTCGCTGTTTGTCCCTATGCTTAGATCTTTAAAACTACGCAACGAAGTTCAATGCAGTTTTTTTTAATAGTTTAGAGTGATTCATAGGAAAGGTTTTATGAATAATTTATTAAGTTTTTGTATACATTTACTTAATTATTACGATATATGTTGGGAGCGTCGGAAAAAATGATCTGTCTGGGGGGCTTTTAAAGACAACGCTGCCTAAACCCTTTGAGATATAACAGAATAATGTATCGTGGAATTGTGTATTTAATATAGGTCTACATAAAAGTCCGCGACGGTATATAATACTTAAAAAAACAGCAATTATAAAGCGGTAATTTGAAGGCTATTTACACAAATACATTATTGATCCTTATCATTTTTAATATGTTAGGTGGCTTCAGCAGTTTATGAAGATTATTTTGGCCCTTCACACCTTGCAAATTAAATGAATATCTTAGGAGAAATGGCAAAAACAAAAAATAATGCGCAATGAAATTAATTTCGTGTAACCAAGTTCGACCGGGCCGTGCGGGCGTAGGTACCTACTTGAGAGAACAGAAGTAATAAAGTAATTTGGAAAATGTTCATACATTATTGTGAAATTAATAAACGACGGGATTAAATGGGTGCCTCAGGGTCCAAGGTATATTACAGGCGAAGCCGGGCGGGACAGCTAGTAGATTATAATAAAACAATTAAAATAAAACTTTCTTATTACAATTAATTGCACACAGCTTCTAAAATGTATTAGTCTTCTCGACGGAGACAAATGACTCAATAATTGTTTGTTGAACAAAAAGTTGTGATGGACCCCTAAACTGTAATGTTCGGTAATGGTAGGTTTAATAGCCGAAAGGTTGGGAGACTAAAGATCGAAAGGACGAGCCAAGGGGTAGACAGAGATATAATGGTTTACTGGGCAAAGAATATAAGTATATAATGTTTACTTTTGTTTTTTACTCTATAATGTATGATTTTGTTTTGGGAAAATCTTGTATACATTTTGTAAATCCTACTAACATTATAAACGCGAAAGTTTAGAAGAATGTATGTTTGTTACTCTTTCACGCAAAATCTACTGAATGGATTTAGAGGAAACTTTTCAAAATACCTATAGCTTACACATCAGAATAACACATAGACTACTTTTTATCCCGGGAATATTTTCCTGTTGCAAATGGGAACGGGAAAACTTCACCACGCGTGCGGAGCCGCGGGCGACAACTAGTAATGTCATAAAAATATACATAAGATTTTTTTAAATAAATTTCCTTTAGGGCGGCCCTTAATTCTCTGCTTACTGTACCTATTTAGATAGCAATCAAATCGTTCTTCTATAATATAAAAAAAAAATCTCCGTCCTTTTCATGCAACATCTATTTTTTTTAAATAATTATTTTATGGCCTGGTTACAAAGACCTTTTAGCCAAATCTTATTTTTTCTATCATATTTCTTCAATCTTATCTTCTAATTAGTCCTGTCCAGTCTTGGTCGATGTCGTGTCCTCAGTCCTAGGTCCTGGTCCTTGCCCTCAGTATAATGGTAATTCTTAAACTGAGGTTTTCAGTGGACTTTTCGCGACAAGAGAGAAAATAGCTTCTCACTGCATATATATAATTGTCCTTCACTATAGCACGTTAACACAACTTTTATGTTCAAGAAACCACCACTCCCGCACATAAAACAAGATAAATGCACTAGTTTTAGAAAATAACATACAGCAAACGTCCGCACTTGTCACTCTTCCCGCCAATAGTTCCCATGCAACATCTAGATATATTCCGACCACAGAACAAGGAATATTACTCGCTCCTTCTCGCTCGCGCGTAATTGTGACGAAAGTAATATACCAAGTTTACCTCAAACTGTATGCGAAAATAGTATACATGACCTGTCACTTTCCCACCACCAACCACAAAAAAGGGCGACGTCCCCTGACACGCTTGTTTGTTGAAATATTAGCTGACTACCGCAGCTTAGCCCGTGACATATTATTAACCCCAAAAAATTATGAAAATTTGTCCGATGTTTTTATATTTCTGATTACTGCTCCGCTCTCCTGGGTAGTAAAAAACTATTAAAAGGTACTAAAGATTTGGGCATTTTTATGGAAGTTTGTACATGGCAATTTGACGTTGTCCCATGTTCAAAAACGTGTTTAGTTAAAATCTACAATTTTTTGGAGATAAGTAGGAGATAAATATATGTTTAGTTTGTTAGTTTAGTAGGATTCTTAACAATCTATTTATGTCCGTAATATTATATTCCGTAATATATACACGGCGGAAATCTATTTAAAAAAAAACTAAAATTATTTTGTTTTTAAATGTTATTTTTGCAATATTCCGCTTTTTGGTCATCATTCGTGTCGACATCGTACGACATTCTAAAAAAGCGGAATATTGCAAAAATAACATTTAAAAACAAAAATAATTATAGTTTTTTTAATTATATTTTTACCTTTAATTTAAAGAATAAAATATAAATTGATAATTCAATTCGTGTGTTTTATCACTGTCCCATAATCTGTAATGCAGCAGAAGAAGATTTCAGGTCACTGTCCATTTAAATAGCAGTTTTGACAAAATCTACCTTATTTACTCTAGTTTTTTTTTGTTTTTTAATACTTTGGATTGAAGAAAGAAACCCCCAATATCAAATGTCAATTTTTTTGGCCTCATTTTCTCAATTTACAAACTTTTTCTCGAAACAGACTTTTTTTGAATTGTGACCCATAGACGTATGTATACCGTGTGCCAAGGAGAAGACTTATATTACGAACGATTTCAAACTGTCACAGACCATTCCAATTTCAAATAAATCAATCGGGTTTAATCGGACAAAATCGTATCCTACCGATATGATGACATTGTTCATTCTTATTCTCACTGTTCGCCGTTTGTCCGCAATTCTAGCCAGTTTACGGCATCGTGGTCGCCATAGCTCGCCTTAATGGTTCTTAATGAGCGTTTAAGACATTGCCCAAGAGCCTCGGTTGTTTTATAGTTGTAATTAAACCACCCTGATCTATAGAACTCGTAGATCGCAGTGAGAATGTCGGTGTAACTAAATTGATTTTTATACTATCTAGCGTTTTGATCAGCTTGTTTTAAAAGTTCATTATTTGTGAGTAAACTCTGTTTGGGGTTTTGTAAATATTCAAAACCATGCGCCAATTGTCGAACATGGCGCATGGTTTCCGTATATTATTTTCCAAAACTATTGTATAATTCTTGTTTTTGTGATCAATAATGGTAGATTTTTAGAAATTAAGAGTTCGAAAATGTGCATGAGTGCAGGAAAATGATATATTGCAATGAACAGCGATATTCTTTGTATTGCTGCCAAATCTTCATAGAAAGTATCAGTAAAGGTTCCATTGTTTTACTGGGACAAGGACACAGGACTGGACTTGACATCGATAAAGAACATTTGAAAAAAAATTGAAACATGGGCTGTATGGAATGAGTTTCCTTTGCCTGCCCAAGATGGGCGAAGAACAATAACAACACCATGTTTGTTTCAAAGACCTTGTTTGTTTACATAGGCATTTTACTTGTCGACTTTGATCTAGTGATAATGGCTTTCGGCAGGAAGAGTGACAAGTGCGGACGCTTGCTGTATATCATTTTTTATAACTAGTGCATTTATCTTATTTTATGTGCGGTAGTGGTTGTTTCTTGGACATAAAAGTTGTGTTAACGTGCTATAGTGATAGATAATGATAAATAAGCAGTGTAATGCTATTTTCTATCTTGCCGCCTAAAGTCCACTGAAAACCTCAGTATAAGAATCACCATTATACTGAGGGCAAGGACAAGGACCTAGGACTGAGGAATCGACATCGACAAAGACTGGACAGGACTAAATACTAAGAAAACATAAATACTGAAGACCAAGGCTGTATGGACCAAGTTTCCTTTGCCTGCCCAAGATGGGCGAAGATAACCAGCAACAACTAGTGATACCTCTCACTCACTCTCAGACAAAGCTCTCAGATTTACCTTCATGGTTGTCAATACCTTGTATTTCACTCCTCCAAGTTTACTGAAGTCCACAAACACTTGTATATGAAAATAACGCATTTTATATGTATTTCAATTAAGAACTCAGAAATTAGAATAACATATTATGTGCGTATTAAAATATACACGTATGAAGAACGAACAGAAGCCTAACAGAACTAAATTTTCTAAAGATTTCATCCCGAATGCCACAACTCGTTTGTACAAGGAATGATAAATTAATAAAAATCTTCCTTTTGAACAGCTCTGCCCATTGGTCACAAATGTGTATTCACACATTTATCACAGTCATCCAAAGAGACAGATTTCTTCCCCAATTGGAGACAGATTTCATAAATTCCTTTTTTATTTCAATACTTACTAAAGTGGTCCCGAGTTTTAACTAGCATCATCATGTCGCTTTTGGTTGTAGGGTGTCGATGTGCGCGCGCGATAATGTTACTGTCATATTTTTATCCAATCGCGCCAAAAAAAAGGAAGTACCTACCTTTTTGTCTTCTTTGCAATGCAGTTGATTACAGACAGAGAAGTACCTATAACTTCAGAAACTACCTATACTTCAACCAGTTAACACCTGAAGGATACAGGTTTTTAAAAGTCGTAAATAAAGTTAAACTAGGTATGTTCAGATAGAAGCTAAATAGAATCCAAGATACCACTTTAGCGGTTGTATTCCAGTTGAGCCTCCCATAAAACGGGATTCGCTTACTCGCTAATTATATACATATACATTTGCGTTAAATGCACTAAAAAGTAATGAATCTGTATTTTATTTTAGGCTTACATTTTACTAAAAATAGAACAATCAATTGAGGTATTTTTAAATAGGTGTATTTAAAAACAATCATTGAAATTTTGGTATTCTTGTTATAAAGGTATTTAATGGAAATAAAAAAAAATCCTAATAAATATCCATCACGCCTTATCCCCGAAGGGGTGGCAGAGGCATATTATATGCCCACTTTTCACCGTGTGGATTCCTGTCCTACGTAATAGGCGGTGAGCCCATTGCCGTGTTGAAATAGACAGACGCAGGTTGTGGCTACCTGCTGTTGAATTTTTTTAAGCCGCCTATAAGACCTTCAACCAGGCTTAACGACTGCCATTTTACTGGCAACCGGGACCAACGGCTTAACGTGCCTTCCGAAGCACGGAAACGCTTGCAAATGTAAATGCCACAAAGTGGTCACCTATCTGACGACCAGCCATAGTGAAAGTAATAGTAAAGTTTAATGGAAATAAGAACATTATATTTATAACTAGCTTATGTTCTACAGTCTTCCCGTTCCCGTTTCCCACAGGAACTTGTTCCCGAGATAAAAAGTAGCCTATGTGTTATTTTGATGTATAAGCTATATTAGTGTAAAGTTTCATTAAAATCTATTCAGTAGTTTTTACGTGAAAGAGTAACAAACATCCATACAAACTTTCGCATTTATAATATTATTAAGATTTAGATATTTTGAGACATTTTTTTGCCATGTAGCCCTAATTAACCTTGTTATGAGCTTATGCTATGGGATCTACACAGCTGATAAACATACTTAAACATTTCTAAACACATACGAGTACAGTATAAATAAATAAAATTAATGGCATGACTCATTCATTTATCAACGTCCAACCGAAATCCTTAGACCTAGTACTACCTAGACACTTGAAAGTAACCTTATAATGTATACACCTGCTCAGGAAGAATTTTACAAAATTCCATCCCTAAGGCGGACCTCTAACCACTAAACTTAGAGGCCATGCAAATACATACATTACAACATTAACAAAATACCAAATTTGTAAAAAACTATATTCGTATAACATCCAAATTATCATAACATCATCAATTCATCATTTTCATTTCGGTGTCTTTCCTGTTACTTTCAAACTTAACTTGGATTTGGATCCGTAAAGTGGACCCTACACTTTTATTTGGTAGACTATCTTTTGGCAGCGACTTCCGTCTGACCTCCCAACTCCGTAAGCAGGTCGGTTCGCCCCGGGGATTTTGGTCTTCATATTCTCTGAGTATGTCAAAAGATATGAAAGTAAGTTGAATGCTGTGGAGATGCGATCACTTTGAAATTTAATATTGACGAAGGATAAATATTGTGCGAAAGTAGAGGGTAGCAGGAGTCAGGGTAGGCCGAGAGTTACATATGAAGACCACGTGAGCAGATTGCTCAAAAACGGAAAAGTCAAAATACTCTGATAGCCAGACTTCTCTTTGTCATAATCGCCATGACGTCATCCGTAAGTGAGCAGATGCACTACTTAATGACTAAATCAATTTAAGAATTTGTCTTGACTATACAAGACGTTAAGAATGTCTTCTAGAAGAATATTTATAAAATGTGATTAAAACAGTAGTAACAAAATATCAATTGGGTCGGCTTGTCGTTTTTTATAGAGAGCTCTGTAAAACATGGAAGTCGCGTGTGGACCGGCCTTATGCGAGGCAAACACGCGATGTACATTCACAACAAAAAGTGTTTTGCGTTATTTTTCTGGCAGTTACCTATTAACTCTTAATTCGGGCCATTTGCAACCACGGTCGGCTTTATTTTTATATTTTCCTGTACATTTATTTGATGTGCTGAAATCGGGATTGGTCAGATGTTTCAGCGACCCCAATTTTGTATGACCATGCTATGTATGTTAGAAATAGGGTTTCTGCGAAGCGTAACTAATGAGAATAGGAATTATTCGAGAAAACTCTGTTTTATGAACGTCAATTTATTCTTTGCAACTGAAATATAGTAAAATATAGTAACTCAATATAGCTTTAACAAACGTATACTATTTTTTTACGCGTAAGTAACTGTAAGTACTAGTTCTTTACCGGGATTAAACGCATTTATTTTGCATGCCTTTTGTTGCCTGACATTTCGACCAGGTTGCATCGGCCATGGTCACAGGCTGACAGGTCCCGAGGTGCACGACGAAGTGTATTCCGTGTTACGATCGTTACAAATGCTGATTGTTCCAGCAGTGCGCGCAGACGATCCTTGTCTAGTTTAAAACTTTGAGCAAATGCTTTTAAATCCTGATTAAAAATCATAATTTCATCAGTGGAAAGTAATAAATAGTAAAAAAGGGATGAGAGAGGGATACAAAAGTTCCGCCTCCCTCTCTGTGGACCACCATATACCCGTAATACGTCAATCTTAGAGAACAATAGTCAAGAGCTCCCCTAACTAATTGTAACTGATTTGCCGCATAAAACAGACAGACTGATTTTCTTTTATGTAATGTAAGTATTGTACATATATATACTTTTGTATGCATTTAATAAAAAAGTGAATAAGTAATTACAAAAAGACACTTCAATTTAATTTCTCCGTATAGATATATATATAGATTACTCGTCTTGTCACTTTTCTACACGAAAGTATTTATATCCTTTTACACTTTTTAAAGGCAGCAGGCTACAAGCACAAATGATCGAGCGGTTCCTCACTTTAACATTTAAAATTATCCGAATCAGAATGTTGTAATTTGTTTACCAATGTTGCCGCGATATGAAAGCGCAAAGTTATTGCTTTACATTTTATAATTACTAAAAGTGGTAGACATTATAAAATTACTAATTAAAAAAAGGTTTAGACACGGAAGCTTGAGCTAGTGTGCTAGCTAAAGAATAGTCTCACACTGTGAGATTATTCTTTTTTTTTATTGAACAATAGAGTTTACAGTTTAGACAAAAATTTTTGGGCAATTTAACACACATCTAGCCTAAATAAAGTCAATTAGCTTATGCTATTGTATCTAGACAACGATGAACATACTTAAAACATATATGCTATAGATAAATTACCGCTAGATACTGAACAAATCAAAATGCTATCTTTTTCATCTTAAGTGCTTTTCCAGTTGCTTACACACCTACTTGCTTTTGGACCTTCTTTTATTTGACTGGTAAAACTAGCTATAGATAGTTTGACTTTCAACTTTCGGCATTGTTGGGAGCGACTACCAACCAAAATTCCAACCCCGTAATAATATCAGCAGGTGTACCGCTAGCAGGTGTGGTCGCTTGGGCCCCGGAGATCTTAGAGGGAACCCTTTATGCCAGAACAATATTTGCTAGTACCTAATATTTATATATTAAAGCGGCTTTAGCCTAGTGTTTTTTAACGTATGGAAATCCTTTTAGATGTCATGCCGAAGACGAACCGGCTAAAAGCACACGGTCCCGAAGTTACCCGGGGCGTCTGGCTATAGACAGATAGACATTATTGCCGAACGTCCCAGGTAACTCCTCTGAAAGATGTCACATTGCTCCTGGTAGATTTGGCTACCATTGCGGCCTCACCCAAGGATTCTGGTGCTATCCCGCGTCTTGGGGCGTGAGGCGTGCGTGAAATCTTCACGTTACGCCGCCGTCTTTGGCTTTCTTCTGTAAGGACGGCGGGCAGCTCACCAGCCTTCCTCAGATCATTGGGACCGGCACCCCTTAGCCTAGTGGTTAATGTATGGTTAGCATTCTCGTGGTCGAAAATTCAATTACACTACCGGCGCCATCCCTCCCTTATCAAATTAGTTCACTCTATGGATTAATTTAATTGAAATATTAAATTTCATTTGCTACCATTCTTAAAAAAATATCTTAATCTAAATGCACATTCTTATTTTAAGCTCATTAATTAAATTCATATTTAAATTTACAAGTGCTTTTTAAAAACTAAACTATGTACATTTTCATAAATTTAACATTTTTAATTTAACACTGTCCTTACGGAGTGCCATGTAATATAAGCAAAGTATGCCAACATACAATCAAAAACGTTAAAACGTTTAATTAGTAACAAATTTCTTTGAAGCCGGTTACATGTCAATGGGATATAAAAATTAAAAGTGCAATTTAACACTGTTGTGGTATCGTGTACACGTAGTGCCAACATAACACGCAGGGAAGGCTTTAAAACTAATTATTTTTATTTAATTTTATTTATTAAGAGATCGGACACGCGACCTGCGCCTCGGATCGGGAGTCGCCCAAACCAGTTAGAGGCAATAAACATAAAAAAAATATTAATGTTATAAGTAGCCCTTTAAGCTTTTGTGCGCAATTGTACTTTATTGCACATTGAATATAGTTGATTTTGTTATAATTATATTCCGTAGTACCTATGGTTTACAGTTGAACTTTCTTGTAAATATTTGGTAAGAAATAAGTCATATGAAAACTATAATGACTGCAGAGACTAATAATATGTATGGATAAAGGAAAAAAAAACGGTTAAGAGAAGATTTAAGAACAGGATAAAGAGCTATGGGTAAGTGTGACTGAAAACAATTACAGGACTCTAAATCAATGATAGGTTTTAATTTTTAAATTGATACTTTTTACTTTTACACAATAACTCAGTCTTCAGCTTAGCATATTATAGTTGCTTCGAAACCACTACCTGGATGAACAGCTGTCCCAGACGTACAAGAGTAAGCAGACCAAACATATTCCTTTGCTTATGGAGCAATACTTCATCCTTTTCACTCTTGCCATTTGTTGTATAAAGCTATCTTTGTTATTCCTGTGTAGCTACATCTAACTCACACTTTGTAGATATTAGTAGGCCCTTTACACCCGTCATCATCACCGGACACATTCACTAATATCTTTGCAGTTTCAGAGTTGATTAGCATTCGTAAAAATATAAGTCCGACAAGGGATTCGAATTTGTAACCTCCAGGATATTACTGACCAAAATATCGTAGAGATATACTAGCATAGCAGGTCTAACTAACTATCTTCACGCTGTATCCCTGACGGGGAAGTCAGAGAGGACAGGTCGCTAGGCTTCGCGATCCATGCATACTTCTTTCGCTCCATACACGCACGTCTGGGGATCCGAGTACTTTTGACTTTTCCGTTTTTGAGTAATCTGCTCACATGGTCTTAATATGTAAGTCTCGGCCTACCCTGGCTCCTTCTACCCTCTACTATCGCACAATATATGTTCTTGGTCAATCGTTCCTTACACATTAGTTGGATCATAGCAAGTCAAGTATCCAATACTTTTCTAAGTATATCCATTCCTCCTAAGTAATAATTTATTATGCGTACGTAACGAATCGCGGCTAGCGGCGATGTGCAAATGAAAAGCGGCTTCCTTAGACGGCAGTACAACATTCTGAACCGAAGCTACAAACTGCGTTGGATGTGACATTTGCAAAATTGTATGTAAATTGCGATTGTACATTTAAATATTGGTATCTTTTTCACAAAATTAAACCGCATTATAATCATGAAAATGAAAGAAGTATATTAGGACATTCTAATGATGTTTGTGCTTAGACATCTGATTATCATACTTTATATGTTTAAATACATACATATTATGTTATTATACTCATAGTTAACACCTATACTCTCAAACAAACATTTGTAGATCACGCAAATTATTTATTCCGGGATTCAAAATTCATAGCATTATAAAAAGAAATGTGAGACGTCACGGGACACCCGGTCGTCGTGTAAAAAAAATACAGGAAAAAATGGACTCTTGAAGTCTCTTACTATTGCTTATATATTAGATGTATACAATCGCATAGAACAACATTCCAGAACGTTTATCAATACTCAAGAAACACTTGAGAGTAGATTTTATAAGGCAAAATATAGTCCCAAGCGTTGATTGAGTATTGAGAAACGTTCTGGAATGCGGACCTATAAGTATACCTAGACCCTATAGATACCATGGTATAGCGTAGTGGTGGCTATGCGTTACCCATACCACGGACTGCATCGCCACGCTATCAATCAGTTTCACTGCACAAATTTTAAGAAATGCCATATCCATTTAGTGCAGATTTATCAACATACATCTTCGGCCACACATTACCGATCGGATACGCGCGACGCGATATCGCCACATACAGCCTTCGAATAATAGTATTACGCTAATTGTGATAATACGCCTGCAACCTGGGAGATATGCACAACTTTCTTCCATGGCGTAGCGGTAAGATTATGCAACTGCCATGCTTAAGTCTTAAGTTGGAATCTGCACGTCAATTATTTGTGTAAACCACAAATAAAACCATTAATAGGTGACCCCCACGGCTTCGTCCGTGACATACTCCGAACTCCCGTCGCACCTATTTAAACCCGCCGCTTATAAATTCTACAAAAACGCATAAAAATATTCCCGATTTGTCGACATTTATGATAACTGCTCCGCTCTCCAGAATGTAGCGTGATGATACCTATTATCCATTTATCGATAATCTTAATCTTAATAATATTATAAATGTGAAAGTTTGTATGGGTGGTTTATTAATCTTTCACGTAAAAACTACTGAATGGATTTTAATGAAACTTCGAAATAATATAGCTTATACAACAGAATAACACATAGGCTACTTTTTATCCCGGGAACAAGTTCCTCTGGGAAACTGGAACGGAGAAACTTTTCTACGCGGGCGAAGCCGCGGGCGTCAACTAGTCTTAATAATATTATAAATGCGAAAGTTTGTATGGATATTTGTTACTCTTTCACGTAAAAACTACTGAATAGATTTTAATGAAACTTTACAATAATATAGCTTATACATCAGAATAACACGCAGGCTACTTTTTATCCCGTGAACAAGTTGCTGTGAGAAACGCGGGCGCCAACTAGTATTATATAATAATATCCAAAAAAAAAATCACATCCAACCAGTCGTTCCTGAGTTTGTTGCGTTCAACCAAACAAATAAACAAACTCTTCAGATTTAAATATGAGTAAGTATAGAAGTATTAGAAAAGGCGCATTCTTATGTAACAGAAGGGCAAAATGAGGCAGCAATAACAATATTTCTTTGATATTGATTAGTTTTTACTTATGTACGCACGCAAATTTCAATAAGATTTTCGTTCGCGAGTCTAAGGCTAATGCTTGTCACACCGTTATATAAGATAGAGATAACTTTCTCGGTAAAGACGGAATGCCTAATTAATTTGTACCGGGAATCAAACGTTGGTCGTAAAACAATAGGGTTGTCAATCTGCATTAAAATGCTAGTATTCTATAACTAAGGTTAGTAGTTCGATCTTAAGTTTATGATTCTCTGATATTATAGGCGATGATCCAATTGTAGTTTAACTCTAAGGACACAGACCAGCATGATGTCCCACCTTAACGACATTCTAGCTATAAGTTCTAGAGTTTGAATGAGCGTGTCAGCGTTAAGCTGCAAAATAGCGTGCTTCGTTGGTTTGGACACGTCCAACGAACGAGTGAGGAACGATTAACGAAGAATACATACTGTGCGAGAGTAAAGGGTAGAAAGAGTAGGTAGAGGTAGGCCGAGGCTTACATATGAAAACCACGTGAGCAGACTGCATAAAAACGGAAGGGTCAAAAGTACTCGGATACCCAGAAGTCCAAGCATGAAGCGATTAATGAATCTGCAGGAAGCGAAAGAAGTATGAATAAATTGTCCTTTCGAAGTACCCGGTCAGGGATACAGAGTGAAGATGTTAGTTAATCACTTCTTAATTTTTTTGACCGTTCGTTTCAGTTCTATAGTTTTTACTTACTTTACTAAATGCAGTAATAGATATAATATGATGAAACGAATTAAAAAGAGAAGACATTCCTAGCATTGAATGTATTATGTTTCTTTATGTAAACACCATATAAAGTACTGCGGCGATTTTTTGCAGTGCTTCTACGATCACTGCTCCTGCTCCTGGCTCAGCAAGATCCTTAGATGGATGACTGCTTTATGGCATGTCCGTTTACGAGCGTTTCCGTGCTTCGGAAGGCACATTAAACCGTTAATCCCGGTCGCCAGTAACATAGCAGTCGTTAAACCAAGTTGAGGCCTTATGAGTGACTTGAAAAATTCCAACAGCAGGTCACCACAACCTGCGTCGTGGTACGTGCGCTGTTACGTGGTACGTGGGACAATAATGAGTGAAATGTTGACTTATAGTGTGCCTCTGCAATCCCCCCCCCCCCCCTGAAATGGAGAGTGAAATGGAGGTGTGACTAATAAGCAAAATATTGCCCAGATAGTCATTGATAAGGATAATTTTATAGTCTTTTTTCTTCATGGAAAACGAAATCCAAACTCACTTTTACTTATATTTTAAAGGACAGTGACCAAATCTGGCTTGAGCGCAAACAGCAGCTTTGAAAAGTTATAAAACTTGTAATAATTTTTATTTATTATACAATATTATAATACAAAATATTAATGACAATTTGGTTGTAGCCACTTATCAGATATTCAAAACCAACTAAAAAAATATTTGTCTTGGCTTACAAACGGATATTATTTTGATTGTCACCTTTGTGTTGCATAAAATAAAAGTTTAGTTATTAGTCACTACTATTTCATTTAATAACTGAAACTGTGCTAAATGTTTTGTTTAATTATTTTATTGTTTATTTAAAATACTTCTATATTTTTAAAATACTAAATATGTTTAAATAAATGCATATTTTTATAAAAGATAAAACGTATTGGGTATTTTAGATTTCATCTTTTAGCAACGCTGATTAAACCTGTTATCGAAGTCGAACGACCTTGAATGACGAATGTATACAAATAAACAACACAAAGTGTCTTATTAAAATTATATATTCAACTATATAATTATATAGTTCGCGTTTGTATTTATCGAGTGTTTTGTATCATAATAACTAATTTAACTTCTCACTACCACCATGGCTTTTTGGGTCCCCTAATAAAGACAATGGCATTTTTTTGTTAGTTGAATCTGTTGTGGTAATGGTATAACACACAGAAGTCGTCAAACTCTTGACCTGATGGAAATGCCGCATGTAATTCTTCAGTGGATTGTATTCTGATTAGTAATTTTTTTTCAATTTCAAGTAGGTTGTTATAAATGGTCGCTTACTAACTTTTAGTACTTGGAGACCCTAAAGTACATGTATGGGACGACCAATAAATCTGCAGAAACCGAAAAAATATTGTCACAAAACCTGGCGGATAGTGTGTAGATAAACAATGAAAAGTATTATCTCACTTGAGGTACTTTTTTCCTTTTGATTTTTATTGATTTTGTAGGATTTACTTTATTATGTATTATTAATGTGACCAATATACATATATATAAACTAACTGTGCCTCACTTCTGACTTCTCATTTATAATAATTTATTGAATATAATGTATTCAGCATATTCATGTATTAAACTCTGCCCGATTTTAATATTTATAATTACTACTGTATTACTTTTACACACCATAGCTTTCAAATGTTAAAAGAATTGTTTTTAATCGGTTCAGTGGGCTAGCCAGTAGCTGCGTTACTTGCAGCAACAAGTTTGTTACATTAGATACCTATTCAAGTACTTTTCATTGCCTTTTTTGTTTCAGTTAAGAGCATCTAACAAAACCTATCATACTTGTTGGATTTGCCCTATGAGTTACTTGCAATCTGTAAGGACATATTAATTTTAAGTCAAATAACAGAACCCAGAAGGAACCATCTTTTTGCCAGATTTGAAGAGAGCCGCTGATACTCTATTGCATTGATTTTTCTCCTGAACTATGAAGAGAGATAAAAGTTTCTAGGTGACTCAGAGTACAATAAACAAAGTATATATGATATATACTACAGCAATGTCTGATTTACCAATTCCATTTATAATTTCCTTATACTTGGTGACAAAAAAAATGCTTTTATTTTTTATTTTCTATATAATATTGATGTAGTTTTTTAAAGGCTAAGTTATACTAAATAAAACAACCAGGATCATAATATGGTAAACACATAAGAAATAATGGTACATACTTATTGTTGAAATGTGCACAGATAGAACTAGCAACATTTTGATCATGATTACTTTTAGCCGTCAACTGCAGATTATTAAGAGGTAAAATACAAAGCAAACAATATATGTTTTTTTGCTTAAATATAGCAAAAAAAAAACATATTTAATTTATATATGAAAATAACATTGGCAACCTAGACACCATAAAACATTATTATTGTTACAGCATTGTCGGCCAAAAACCTTTTGGTTGTTTGCTCATATCATGTTTGTGAAGTGGTACTTAGTTTAAGTTGGACAAGGTATGGTGAAAATATTACTCCTCCAGCTCAATCCTAGACATTGTTTTGCTAACATATGAAGATGATAATGATCATTTTTTAAAATTAAATGAGAATAATACCTGCCGTTTCATTTAATTTTTATTTACTTTTTATACTACCTGGCTACAAAAAAATCTGTATCATGGGTTTCTACATAGTCTCAGCTATGTAATAGCAGTATTTTTAAGGCGCTACAAAATTGTCCGCATCTAGGCCAAAACCCCATAGATAGTGGTCACTGTCCTTATAATTGAAAACTATTTAGTTTTGGCAACCCTAGTAGCTATTTTAAATTGACAAGGACAGTGTATTTTAATGTGAATTCTAACAAAACTGAAAGGTATTTAGGAAATAACTAAGGAACATTTGCGACTGCTCATAGGGATGCCTCTCTCTCGATTAGAATTTGAAACGTTTTTGTCCGACTAATTTACGTTGATCTTCCCTGCATTATAATTTGCTAGACTTTATTGAATGTTTAAAGGAATCGGGTTTTCTTCGTGAAGAAATGAGTTTGACACATTTTTGAACTGTTTCGGCTTGTTACGGAATGTACTTAGTATTTACAGATTTTTTGTGCTGTGTAATGAAAAGGCACGACAAAGATTTTAGGGAAAACATTTACGTTTAAATCGAATCAAGGAATCGAACAATAGCCAATAAAAGACACCGCAGGTTAGCGCAATTATTGGTTTAAAACTTGTTTTAAAAATGTAAACGAGTTGTGATTGGTTCTTTTTGTACGTAGTGGAATGCAATTAGGTAGGTACTTTGCTATCTTGCTTCAGGTGCAACAGAGCTGCTCAGTGTAGGACTCCCCGCCAGGAATAGAATAGAATAAACTTTATTACGTACATATTGTCACGCCTTTATTTCCGAAGGGGTAGGCAGAGGCATACTATACGCCCGCATTTCACCGTTTCCATTTTGATCCCACGGAACAGGTGGTGAGCCCATTGCCGTGTCCTGAATAAACTTTATTGCACACAAATATAAAAACACTTTTATAAAGAGATTGCTCTTTAGCCTGATCGCTAAAGAGCAATCTTTAACAGGCAAGAGTGGTCTGACTACCAGCTAAAACACCATTGCCGATGGTCAGTTTGTCGCTGTGTTTAAATGGACACAAGTTCCAATAGCGAAAGCTAATATTAGCTGAATTTGGGCTAGATGGAGTTGCGTGAGAATGTTACAAAAAAAAAACTTCCATATATATTTACTAGATGACCCCCACGGCTTCGCTCGTGACATAATTCGTACTCCCGTCGCACCTATTTAATCCCGTCGCTTATAAATTCTACAATAATGCATAAAAAATTGCCCGATTTGTCGACATTTATGACAACTGCTCCGCTCTCCAAGGTAGTAGCGTGACAATATTTAGCCTTTCTCGATAAATGGGCTATCTAATACAAAAATATTGTTTTTTAATAGGACCCGTAGTTCCTGAGATTAGAGCGCAAACAAAATTTTCAGTTTTATAATATTTGTATAGATTTTGCCCAACATTTTAATGGCCTTTTGATATTTTTTTTACTTTAACAAAGTAACTCATGTTTACTCATTTTACTTGAAATTACATAACTCTTACGCTGCAGATCTTTCATTGCCAACAGGTGGATCGATAAATAAGGATTGCAAGGAATGATTGATACGTACGACGATCTATCGATCATTGATCTACGAGCGTCTCGGTGAGCTAACGAGTAAAATGAATGTCTCCATCTGAAGGTAAAATCTCATACATAATGATAAGGTCGATTGAAGCTAGAACGTAAAATGCTAGATTTAACTTATTTAAATATTTTTATTTTAGCGGACGATCCCGTTCCCGTGGGTATAAAGGGATTAAATTTAATCTAAGTTACTCCTGAAAACAATAGCTACCTGACAGTGAAAGTCTCGTCAAAACCGGTCCAGTCGTCTGAGATTACTCGGAACAAACAAACAGACAGAAAAAAATAAATATGTATATAAATTAAAATTGTTTTTTTATTTATGTACCGTATATAATGTCATATGTATTCAGTGAAAAGCTGTTAATTTGAAATTACAAAAGACACTTATGTTTTATTTATAGACTAGCTGACCCGCCCGGCTTCGCCCGTGACATACTTCGAACCCCGTGGCACCCATTTAATCCCGTCGTTTATTAATTTCACAATAATGTATGAACATTTTCCAAATTAGTTGATTACTTCTCCGCTCTCCAGTACCTACGCCCGCACGGCCCGGTCGAATTATGATTACACGAAATGAATTTCTTTGCCCATTATTTAAAAATAAAAATAAATAAATATCCATCACGCCTTATCCCCGAAGGGGTGGCAGAGGCATATTATATGCCCACTTTTCACCGTCTGGATTCCTGTCCCACGTAATAGGTGGTGAGCCCATTGCCGTGTTGAAAATGGACAGACGCAGGTTGTGGCTACCTGCTGTTGAAATTTTTCAAGCCGCCCATAAGGCATTCAGCCAGGCTTAACGACTGCCATTTTACTGGCAACCGGGACCAACGGCTTAACGTGCCTTCCGAAGCACGGAAACGCTCGCAAATGTAAATGCCACAAAGTGGTCACCCATCCGAGGACCAGCCATAGTCAAAGTTGCGTAACTCAGTGATTGTTTACAGAACACTGAGACCGCGGGGCCACGAGCGCTTCCTATTTCATGAATGTATTAAAAATGATAAGGATTGATAAAGTATTTGTGTAAATAGCCTTCAAATTACCGCTTTGTAATTGCTGTGTGAAAAGTATTCCATAATATTTTAATTTTATATGATATGCGTCTTCCTGCTCAAAAAGATAAAAGATAATATTATTATCTTTGCACATATTATTATGTAACCATTTTTGGGAATCAATTATATGTAATCTGTCTCCGTCACAGATCTCCGTGATCTCAATTCAAATCATGTCCCAAAAAAAAATATCAAAGCATAAAAAATAGAATTCACATTTTAAAAATATAACATCTAATTCGATAACCTTATCAAGTTTGGCGCCAATTCTTGAACATGAAGCACAGTTGCCGTATTTTATTTCCAAAACTATTCGTGATTTTTTGTTAAATAATAGTGGATTATGATACATTAGTTTTTTAAACAGTGCATGAGTTATGGAAAGTGAAATGTTGCAGTGAACAGCGGTGTTCTTTGTGTTAGTGCCAAATCTCCATAGAATGCCCTAAAGGGTCCGTTGCTTTACTAGGGCAAGGACCAGGACTTAGGACTGAGGACTTGACATCGACAAAGGTCTAGACATGACTAAAATTAAATAACATGAAAATATTAATACTGAAGACAAGGCTGTATGGACTAAGTTTCCTCTAACTGCCCAAAATTTCCCAAGAAAAAAATAAAAAGTGTCTGTACCATAGTACACAGGTAAGAAGTGACACTGTGTACGAATTTTTTTACTGCTATTAAATGTCTCTTAAACGTCCATAAAGAAGTTTCACTTATGATAGAAAAAGTTTTATTTCAAAACAAAATGGCGCGGCGCGTACCCGAAAAACGTGCCGATTTTTTTTACAGCTATAATATTTCTCTAATTGTCGATAAAGAAGTTTCACTTCAAAAAATAAACTCAAGCTCCAAACCAAAAACATTAATTTTCAATGTTAACCCCCTACAGCTACATTCTCAACCCGTCGATGCCTTGTCGTGTGTGGTACTTTTTGCACCAGCCGGCATTTCACGAATAACTGTATAGACAGGCGGGCTCGACCGGTGACCGCCTAATTAGTACTAAAAATACCACTGCCATAGCTCTACTGTTGCTAGTACATTGACGGGATGCCTTTTAAAGGGTTAAATTTTTCAATACAATATTGTACTCATTAATAACGTTGTTCTTTTATTCTTTTTTTTTAAATAGGTATTCTAAGCGACTTTATGCCAGTAAAATGGCAGTCGTTAAGCCTGGTTGAATGCCTTACGGGCTTGATAAATTTCAACAGCAGGTAGCCACAACCTGCGTATGTCTATTTCAACACGGCAATGGGCTCACTACCTATTACGTGGGACAGGACTTCCACCCCTTCGGGGATAAGGCGTGATGGATATTTATTTTATATATAAATTAACTTTTTTTAAACAGTGCCATTTACCTCGTTCAAATTAATGTAATATTGTGTTAAATATTTTTTATGGTATTATTATTAGATATGATGATTGAGAATTTTAAAAGGTTCACTTGCACTGTCAACTAAGGCAGTAAAATTCTCTTCTTATGTACTGGGAAGGCTGCTTAATAAATAAGTTATAAAGGTTCTAACTGGCTCAATCTGAAACGTACATACCAGACAAGAAGAAGTGCACCCATTGCTGGCCCTTCTACTGACAAAGCGCCCGGACTTAATTTTATTTAAATATTGTGGTACATTTTTTTTACACATCACCGTCTATCCCAAAGTAGGCTAATATAAGCTTGTGTTATGGGATCTAGACGACTGATAAACATATTTATATATTTCTAAATACATACATATTATACATAAAAAACACCCAAACTCCGAAACAAACATTTGTGGACCATACAAATATTTCTTCCGACCCAGGAATGGAACCCGGGGCCTCAGTCGCGGCAGTCGCATACAGTACTACTGCGCCACCGAGGCAGGACTTATACACTCTCGCAGTCCACGTCTTCGTCCCCGGAACGTCCTTAGTGGCCTACCATAAACTCTTAATACAGGCAGCATGTAGGGCATCAGAATATAGAATATGCCTACAGAGCTTGGACCATGACTCGGATTAATAAAAATCCCAATATATCTGAACTAATTCCCTTCGCTGTCGAGACGATGGGCAGTTGGGGTGCTGACGCAAAAAACTTGGTGAGCGAATTGGGGCGCTGGCTGAGGGACAAGACAGGTGACTCCCGTTCTGGGTCGTATCTGGTGCACAGATTGGCCATCACTATTCAGCGGGGCAATGCAGCCAAGTGTGATGGGCACCTTTGCACCGGATACGATGAGGAGCGGGTTAATTCATTAGTTTATAGTAATAATAATAGAATTGACATGATTTAATATTAATTTAGAATTTGAACTAAATTAATAAACCTATAACTACATGAAAAAAGATTATTTCATTTCATGCCGGAAAGAAATATCATCATCGATTATAGTAGTAAAAAATATTTTAGATGCGCTTGTAGTCTCGATAACTTAGTGTTCTTTCGCTATAGCTGGTCTTCGGATGGGTGATTGCTTTGTGTCATTTCTATTCACGAGCGTTCCCGTACTTTTGGAGGCACGTTAAGCCGTTGCATCAGGTTGCCAAAATAAAAGTTTTATGGGCGATATGTGAAATTAAACAGCAGTTTGCCACTATTTGTGCCTGTCCATTTCAACACGGCAATACGGCCCTCCACCTGTTACGTAGGGTAAAAATTGTCACTGTTAAATGTGGGCGTATAGTACGCCTTACCTCTGCCATCCCGCCGTGGAAAAAGAGGTGAATGGTAAAAAAAACTCTCCTGTAATGGATTTTTTACAAATCTGCTTTTCCAACTGAATTAATTACGAATTCTGATTAAACAATGTCATTTTGAGATCAACAATTAACAGAACAAAATAGATTTCTGTCTTGTATTTGAATAATACAAACTAATAAAATGATAATAAAAATGCAATATAAACTCGATTGAGACGTAATTTCCGTCTTTACTTGCATAATAAACGCTCGACGAAAGATCGTTTGATTTGAATCTAATTTAGCTCTACTCTCCTCCCGTCTATATAAAATGTCCGACTGTTAAGTACACTTCACATTGAATAATGTAAATGTTGGTGGTTCGTGGGCAACAAAAGTGGATGACAAGCTGACAATGGTAGATGACATTTGGTAGCTATATTATTTACATCGGGTACGTTCAACTTAACGCCAGCAACTATTGTAACACCCTCGCGATCGGTGCGAGCGATCGCACGACATCATACATGACGTCACTGTTAGCGACTGCATCGCGCCCACTCGGACCCACCAAAATTGTGTGGGCGACACAATTTTGGTGGGTCCGAGTGGGCTTACAGCGCTAAAGATGTGCGTTCCTATGACTTTTGCCGACAACGCCTGCGGCATTTTTACGTTGGTGGAACGGTAATTTCAGCGGTCGCGGTCGATGGCGTTTCAAGCGTTAAGTGGAACGTACCCATTGTCTGGCCGTAAATACCCTTGAAATAAAAAGAATATTAAATTCAAAATTAGAACCGGCCATTTTCATAACAATGTTGGATGTTTTTTTCATTTCCGCCAGTTATATGAGTCTATTTCAGGTTGAATCGACTATGCTGTTTCAGTTTTTATGAAGCGTGATAGCACCCGAATCCTTAGATGAGGCTGCGGTGGTAGCCAACGTCTGTCAGGAACCCTAGCCTATATATTTATCTAAAGTAATAAATTATAAAATAAATAAACTCTATGTTATTTTTTTCTATTAGGCTTAACGACAGTAGGTACTGAAACTTAGTAACAAACCGCTGTATCAGTGTGAAAATTGCTTTATAAGAGTCAGACGAAGCCGGGATCGACCAAATTGCATACTCTAATGCTAGGAAGTTAATACTGGAGTGAGTTATAGTATAGTCAAGTTCAAAGCATTTAGACAGGTGGAAGATAATTAAAACTTTTGATATTAGATAACTCTAAGTATAAAACCAATTATTCAAGTATATAATGCAAGTATTCTGTAAAATATATGTGATTGGAACAGCGCTGAAGAATCTGTCGTTTATGCACAGGATTGCGTTTAGACATATATAAAAAGAAAGAAAAAATGTTAATTTTCTACTTATAAGGAGGCATCTACAATAATTGTATTAATACAATGCCGCAGGATGCAGGAGGGCTCCTCAAAATATGTATATATTTAATAATTTTCAAATTGATTTTACATTCGTGTGCTTGTTTTTTTTCTCTAGGTCGCCTTTGGTGCCCCCTAGACGGGATGCCCTAAGCAATTGAATAGATAGTTTATAAGTTAATAAAGGCCTGGCCCCCTGTAATAGGTGGTGAGCCTTGCCGTGTTGAAAATGGACAGGATCAATGATGTGGCTACCCGTTGTAGAAAAATTTCTAGCCGCCTGCAACTTGATATGTTACTGGCAAACGGGCCTAACGGCTTAAAGCGAAGCACGGTAATGCTCGTAAATGGATATATTAAAGACATTTATTATATTGAAATAAAGTTACAAAGCATCCATTTAAAAACCCGCCAAAAACCGCCACAAACTTCGCCACGTGTGCGGAAACGCGGGAATCTACTATACTATAAAGAGCAAAAAAAAATTGAATACAAAAAAACTACTCCAATATCGTCCATTAGCCATAACCTCGCATTATCCAAGCTGAGCAAAAAGCACCATTGTCTGGACGCAGGCACCCTAAATGCTTTTTTTGTAATCGACGAAAAAGTTTTTCTTTCTTCGTTAAAAGGAAATGTATTGGCCACTTTCGCATCATTCGTTTTCTTAGAAGCCAGTAATTTGGTACATAGGACAATGTTTTGACTCACTATGCTATTACATACTGAATTGGTAGACGTAAATATGTATCTGTGTGTGTGTCGATTGTCCTATGTATGTATACCTGGGATGAATATTTACAATGATCTCACTACAGGGGATGCCAACGACCGTGCGAAGTGGAGGAGAAAATGTAGGAAAGCGGACCCCGGGCGTCGCGAGACGCAACTGGTACAGACGCTCGGATGATGATGTATATACCTACTTGCTTTTCTAACTTCAGATAGTAGAGTGTAGTCACAGAGGACAGATCGCCAGGCTTCGAGATACATGCATACTTCTTTCGCTTCCTGCAGATTCATCAATCGCTTCACGTCTGGCTATCCGAGTACTTTTGACTTTTCCATTTTTGAGCAATCTGCTCACGTGGACTTCATATGTAAGTCTCGGCCTACCGTGACTCCTGCTACCCTCTATTTTCGCACAATATATCGTTCCTCACTCATGCGTTGGACGTGTCCAAATCATCGGAGCACGCCCTTTTCCAGCTTAACGCTGACACTCTCATTCAAACCTGCCATATTGCCTATCACTTCGTTACGAAGTGATCGCATCTCCACAGTATTCAACTAAACCAGTAAGTTATAAAGATATTAAAATTATAATTTTTGTACCTATAGATGATTTTTCATTTTAATATTTCAATTAGATCCTATTTTATTTCATTTTATATATTTCATATTTTAATTTATTCTACGATAAATTATTTTAAATTTAATTTAATTAGTATTTTATTTTTTCATTTTAATATTTTAATTTTTCTACGATAAATGATTTTAATTTTCAGTTAATTTTTCATTTTAAAATTTGAATTTGATCTATTTTCAGTGTTGTAATATTAATATTTTTTAATAGAGAAATTTATTAGTTGTATTTTAACTAGGGTTGCCAGATTAGAAAACTAAAATATCTGGGCAAAATTTGTACAAAATTTCGGGATTTTGAGAATTTTATCATTGATGCATTATTGAAGGAACAAATTATTGAAGGAGGAAGGTGGCCTATTTCCAGCAGTGGGCATTCGACAATCTGAAATGAAATTAAGGGTTAAAAAATTACGGGTTGCACTCCTTGAGTGCCGACAGAAGTGAAAACAAAATTTAATATAATTTATTTATCTAGACGCGTTCACGGTCTACTATATATACATGCATATATGCACACACTATAGCTCCATCTCGTAACGAAGTCGCGTGTCCAGTGATTTTATCTCGTCTAAAAATATACCGCGCTAATAGAAATTTTCAGTACAAAATTAAATGAAAATATTTTTATTAAAAAAAATCCAAATAAGTACAAAATCAAATACAAATGTGACTATTTTTTACGTTGCCTTAACTGTAAATTCTCATGAATTATAAGACATAGAGACAAAGGGTTTGCGGCATTCGGTTCAGGACACCATGAATACGTGCATATGATTTTAAATTTTCTGCCACTTCCCTATTTTAAAACTAGTTTCGGTTTGGAGTCGTCTGTTTCCCTCGATGCGATAGTTAAGGGCGCGTTACTTATTTAGTTAGTAACATTATATTGAATACTAGGTGACCCACACAACTGCGCCCGTGACATATTTCGAACTCCCGTCGTACCTATTTAATCCCGTCGCTTATAAATTCTACAATTATGCACAAAAATTTGCCCGATTTGTCGACATTTATGATTCCTGCTCCGCTCTCCAGGGTAGTAGCGTGATGATGTATAGCCTTCATCGATAAATGGGCTATTCAACACAAAAAGTAGTTCCTGAGCCTGACATTAGCGCGTTCAACCAAACAAACAAACAAACAAACTCTTCAGCTCTATATAGTAGTATAGATGTATAGAAGGTTTACTAATATATTAAAACAATATTATGGCTGCCAAAGAAAAACTTGCGTTTACTAGGTTTAGTGTCGGAAACCGACACTAAACCTAAAAACACAATTACCAGATCTATGTAAAGACAGACAGTTGTGTAGTATTTATGTATTTGTGTAGAGACTAGGGTTGCTCACGTAAACCAATGTGCCAGTGAAGGGGACATAGTGACGTCATCAATCGGGTTAAACGCCGGCGGGACGTGTTTAGACAGTCGATAGATAAGGGTCCGTTCACACGTCACTAAGCCTCGGTTAATGTGTGTAATGAATCTTTTAATTTATGTGGTTTTGGTGTTTTCGTGGTGTTTGAACATTTCATTGGAATGCGCGCATTGATTTTTAACAAGCCTTTAGAAAATGGGCCTTTTTTTACACAGAAACGTAACATAGTATTTAAAATATGTAATTTGCTCCTAAAGTTACCATGTCCCGTGAGAAATTGTGCAACACAGTGATCAACCTCCAGCCAGGACATTCCCAGGCGTTCACTATGGCGATCTCTTTCTAACAAAAACCTATCATCCATGCCATCCTTAGCCGAATAGTATAAAGCCACGCGTCTCTGAATTTCGAGATCAACCGGGAGGACCCCTGCCATCACCTCAGAGCAGAGCCTCCGTGATAACCGTCCTGTAGGCCTTGCATAAAAATTTCAATGCAAGGCGTTGACTTTGCAGTAACTTTAAACGTGCAGCACCAATAGTAGCCTTATCTGCCCATACCGGCGCCCCGTAACACATACAGCCTAGATAAGTGGCCCCGTAAACGACCTTCAGTGTTTTGAACGAAAGTCCCCATGTAGCAGTAGATATTCTCGACAACGCTTATAAGCTATTTTTAGCCCTTTCACCTACAGTTTTTATGTGCTCAACGAATGCAAAATTTCTCTCTAAAATCAATCCTAAATAGCAAACCGAAGTTTTATTTTTAATGTAAACGTTATTGAATTTAATGCGCGGTGCTACTTTCAAACTTCCTTTCAAAAGCAACTGAAATGTTTTGTTGGGTGCAAAAAATAACCTGTTTCGTACGCCCCACTCCGCAACGACGTGCAAACACGTGTGGGCCAAGCTCTCGAGTCCCGCACGAGTATTCGACTGAACGAGCAACATACCGTCATCGGCGTATCCTGTCATTGAACAGCCCTCCGGTAATGGTAAACTGAAAAAGTCATCAAATCCTATATTCCACAAGTGTGGGCCTAGCACAGACCCCTGAGAACAGCCTATTGTTAACGTTTTGGTAGCAGAATAATGACCTAATTTTAAAGTTGTTGTACCTTGTGAAAAATATGAATAAATAAGAGAGTAAATATTTCTATAGCAACCGCGAGACTTTAATTTCATTAATAGCATTGGCCACCAAGCGTTATCGAAAGCCCCGGAAATATCTAGGAAGATGGCCAGCACATATTGAGAAACCTCATCGGTTTCTCAAGTCTCAGTGACAGTCTTTCGCACTGATATCGCTGCGTCAATGGTAGATTTTCCTACTGTAAATCCAAATTGATTTTCGTGAAATTTAATACCGCCCGGCAGGAGCCGGGGTACTATGAGACGCTCTAAAAGCTTTCCCAAGGAGGGCAACAATGTGATTGGTCGGTACGACTTAGGGTCATCTGGCGGCTTGTCGCCTTTTTTAGGAATAATCCGAATATAGCCACATCGCCAAATACGGGGGAACACTCCCTCGTAAATACACCGGTTAAAAACTTCACCCGACAGCTTGCAAGCCTCCTTTATCATTTTGTTAGATATTTTATCGTCCCCCTACACCGTAACTATGGACAACGACCTAACAATTTCGAGGAACTCATCAGAAGTTGGTAGGTCTGACTGGGGTGAGTATGGTGGCTCAAGAGCCCACTGTCTTATCTGTCGGTGATAATCACTATCGTTCTCCGAGCAGTCGTCGGGTATAAGAGAATCCAAGAGGTAATCCGCGGTTTCCTTCAGACCTATAGTATGCGAGTTGTTAATTTTGATATTACGTACATAGGCAAGATCAACAGAACGGTTAGCCCTAAACTCATCGTATTGTTACGTTCGTTGGGTGGGTACTAATAGGAATTGCACTAATACCACGTATTTAAAAGAAACACTTTAATTACTCTAAATAAAAACAATAAAACCACTACTTATAATCGCCACTAAACACACTAATCACAAATTCTTCTCTAAGATAATCGCACTGTAACAGTATCGCACTAATTAACTTCAATCGCTTCGATTCGCTTTGATTCGCACTGTTCGCTTCCTCAAAGGAGACTGTCCTGTAGCCGCGAGCTCGGCCCTTTATATACGCCTAGCAGTGTTCTGGAATATTCGGGAGAATTCGTTCGATACCTACAATCGGGTACATCTCTAGAATGTTCCACACGATACTAGTTGCTCCTTCGGTATATGCCGGAAGGTTCTCGACCTATTGCTGTCCCTTCTGGTGCTATCTCTATCACATAGTTCTAGAATGTTCTTAGTGTAGCTATCTCTTTTTAATAGTGCTATCCCTGTCTAATAGCTCTGGAATATTCTGAATGTAGCTCTCTCTTTCTAATACTGCTATCCTTGTCACTCTTTCATAAAATTACGCTTTATACTGAAGTGGGCTTCAAAGGCCCATAAGGGGTCCTGAAAACGCCTGAAAAAGGGTTTTCAGGTTATGATGGCATGCGATAGGGGGTGGCCTGAAACGAACTGAAAACATGTTACAGGCGCCTGAAAACAACAGCAACTGGGGTGAAATTTGGATAATTTGGTATGTGATAGAGCTTCCTCGGAAACGGCCTGAAACCGCTTTTCAGCCTGCTGAAAACATTCCCAAGGCCCAGAAAATGACGTTTAAAGTTGTTCACTAGTCCGCCGGCGTAACACTACCCCCTCCTAAGACATGCTCGTCCCAGTCTTCAACGTCTTCACGGCAGTGAATCCAGTAAAACCGCTGGCGAATTTTCATTAGCGTCCTTTTCATTCCAAGATGTCCGCCGGAAGTTCCGTCATGAAAACTCTTCAAAACATCTTTGGAACAATAACCTGCAGGTGAGCATCTTTCCCATTCGCAGACTCCCATTTCCTGCACAGTACGCCATTATGCATGACCAAGCTCTCCCATTGTGCCCAGTAGCTCTTTGTTACTGTGCTCATCGGGGCTACTTCACACCATCTCGGTTTGGGTATTCCTGCGTTAATCCAATTGACAATGGGTTGGATATCTAGGTCCTCTTGCTGCGCTTGTTTCATGACTTCATCGCTCCACTCTTCACTTACGGTGTCGGTCCTTAACATTCTCACACATTCCTTGTCTTCTTGCCTTAGGCAATGTTTGCAGTCGTCAGGACAAGGTCTTCGAGAGAGAGCGTCTGCATTTCCATGTGACTGCACGCTACGGTGTTCGATGGTACGGTGACGAGGTTGTCCACCGATTTCGCCTTTGGCAACCTGACTATTCCCCTCGATCGCCTGTGATATCGTAACTGGGACATTTTGACCACCGTTCAGCACTCGTCCCATAGTCCTGACTGTAACTCGTTTCACATGCATCGGGGCCGCGTCACAAGCTTCTCTGTTCCTCTTGGGGCAACTGGATTGTATGAGCCCTCGTTCACCGCAATTGTAGCATCGCGGTCCAGGGTCACGGCGTGGAGCATTTCTTTTACAATGTACTCCAACGTTATCCACCTTCACTGCTCCTTTGATGCGTGTATGTGGACCCTTATCTGATGAAAAGCTACTACACGTCTTGCGCCAGTCTTCAACATCTTTTAAGCAGTCACGTACTCTTCTGCTGCTCTTTCTTTTGGGGCAACTTGACTGTATGTGCCCTCGTTCGCCGCAATTGTAGTATCGCGGTCCAATCTCGCGGCGAGGAGCAATCGGCTCCCTGGCAGCCACTTCCCGCAACATGAAAGGCCTCGACGTGTCCTGCCGTACAGCCTCTACTTCCAGTGCATGGGCAACTGCATCTTTAAGACTTCCGTGGTGCCCCAATCGCACTGCGGCTCTAACTTCAAGGTCCCGTATCCCGTCAATAAAGGCTTGCACCAGCATGGTGTCCACCAGAGACGCTGAAGCTCGTTGATAAGCCTTCCTGACCAATTTCTCTATTTCTAAGGCCCACTGTTGTAAGGACTCATTACGCCCCTGGCTTCGGTCCTTCAGTTGTGCTCGATACACGTGCTCCAGGTGACCATCGCCGTAACGTGCTTCCAAAGCTTCAAGAAGACGGTCATATGTCCTGTTGTCTCCCAGGGCTTCCAAGATGGTGAGGGCCTCATCACGTAGAGCTAACGTTAACGCCGTCTTAGCTTGCTCCTTACTCCAGCCGTTAGCCTGGGAAACGGACTCGAACTGCAGCTTATATGCAGTCCATGACGACGAACCATCAAAGGGAGGTACTTTGAATCTCCCACTTCCTGACGTGTTAATCTCAGGCCCACAGGAACTGTTAGCTGCTTTGGACTCCAACTTCTGCAGGCGGTTTTCATAAGCCTCCACCTTTTCATTCACGTCGTGTATCCTGACATCCATATCGGTAAGTTTCTCCTGGACCTCTAGCATTTCCTTTTTCCACGCTGCGGTATTTCCGAGAACCTCGCGCAGTATTCCGGATTGTTCGTCCTGTTTCCTGTCCTGTCTTTTAAGCTGTTCTTCCTGTGTTCTCGATAGTTCTTTAACCTGTTCTTCCTGTTTTCTAGCCTGTTCGTCCTGTTTTCTAGCCTACTCGTCCTGTTTTCGAGCCAGCTCCTTTAATAGGACTAGCATGCTGCTCAAGTCCACTTCTTGCTTGGGTGTGGTCCGCGGCTCTGATGTACCAGCAACAGGCGTAGATTCTCCACTGGCTCCCATTTGGCTTCGGGTTTGAACCCCCCTGGGCTCGGTTTCACGTGGCATAATCGGCATTTCCTATCCCACTTCTGACACCAAATGTTACGTTCGTAGGGTGGGTACTTATAGGAATTGCACTAATACCACAAATTTAAAAGAAACTCTTTAATTACTCTAAATAAAAACAATAAAACCACTACTTATAATCGCCACTAAACACACTAATCACAAATTCTTCTCTAAGATAATCGCACTGTAACAGTATCGCACTAATTAACTTCAATCGCTTCGATTCGCTTTGATTCGCACTGTTCGCTTCCTCAAAGGAGACTGTCCTGTAGCCGCGAGCTCGGCCCTTTATATACGCCTAGTAGTGTTCTGGAATATTCGGGAGAATTCGTTCGATACCTACAATCGGGTACATCTCTAGAATGTTCCACACGATACTAGTTGCTCCTTCGGTATATGCCGGAAGGTTCTCGACCTATTGCTGTCCCTTCTGGTGCTATCTCTATCACATAGTTCTAGAATGTTCTTAGTGTAGCTATCTCTTTTTAATAGTGCTATCCCTGTCTAATAGCTCTGGAATATTCTGAATGTAGCTCTCTCTTTCTAATACTGCTATCCTTGTCACTCTTTCATAAAATTACGCTTTATACTGAAGTGGGCTTCAAAGTAAGGGGTCCTGAAAACGCCTGAAAAAGGGTTTTCAGGTTATGATGGCATGCGATAGGGGGTGGCCTGAAACGAACTGAAAACATGTTTCAGGCGCCTGAAAACAACGGCAACTGGGGTGAAATTTGGATAATTTGGTATGTGATAGAGCTTCCTCGGAAACGGCCTGAAACCGCTTTTCAGCCTACTGAAAACATTCCCAAGGCCCAGAAAATGACGTTTAAAGTTGTTCACTAGTCCGCCGGCGTAACAGTATATAGGCGACCACGGACCCTCAGCTTCCAGCCCATGTACTAGTTTACGTAGCAAATTACCCTTTGATTTTTCAACAGCCGCCCTGTAATGGGACCTGGCAACTCTAAGAGCAAGTAAAGCGCTATTGTATTCTGCACAGGCACTAATTTTATGCTTTTTAAAATAATTTAATTTTCTACGAGCTCTCCAGAAACGCCTTCGAAGCTCAGCTAAACGATCACTCCACCAATCGCATCTCCCAAATGTTGTTAATAGATCTACGACCAATGGCCACGTCGGCACAGTAGGTAAAAGTTTCTGACATTAACGAAGCACTCTCTTCGACAGACAGGTTACCACGACCAAAATCTTTAGCGTGAGCCGCAAACAGAGAACCAAAGAGCTCCCAGTTTGCGCCCCTACTTTTATATTTGAAATTACAAGTAGTACTTTGCGCCTCTCGTGCATCACCGGGTAAGAGCTTGTAAACGATTAGACGATGGTCACTACACGACGCATCCGGGAGGACACGCCATTCGGATATCGAGACGTCGCCGCGTGAAAGCGTCACGTCAATAGAAGACTCACCCATAGGGCCGCAAAAAGTAGGTGGTGCATTGGGACAATTGTGTATAGATAAATTTATTTCTGCAATGAATTCTTCGACGGCACAGCGCCGGTCCCTATCGAATACACGTAGTTTGCCATACCATAAAGTAGAAGAGGCATTGACATCAGCGCCTATGATTTTTCTTTGACCCGCAAGAGACTGCAGGACGTGATGAAGATGGTTTAAGTGAGGATCGATATGATGTGAATATTTAAAGGAGCAGCTCACAACAAACACCCTATAGGCCGAGGAAGTAACCTCAGCAACAGCACAATGAGATGTCATGAGGTTGCTCAAACATGTTACAGTAAAATTTGTACTAGAAACATAAATCCCAGCTCGTGCCTTGGCATGTAATTGTACCACTCTGTTACGCAGGTGGGCGCTCTGATATTGTTCCTGTAAGAGGACAATGTCTAATTTGTTCTCTATTACTAGGCGGTCCAGTTCCGCCGTGGCTGCCCTATCGTTGTGTAAATTAAGCTGTCCTATAATTAGATATTTCATGTTTTAAGATTTTTTTTATTGTATTAAATGAAACAACTACAGGTACCTTTTGCAGGTTATACAGATGGGTTTAAAATCAGGACTGTCTTTATGTGGACATGCTCGTGTATCATGTTCCTCGCCGCAATTTGCACAGCTGGGTGACTTGCTGGTACAAAATTTGTTAACATGACCGTATTGTTGACAGTTCATACAATCCACTACCTCGAGGTCATCGATAAATCTACAAGTGGCCCAATCAATAAATGATTTATCCTTCGTGGCCACCAAATGATTCCGGATCTCCGGCTCCAACACGAAGTACTACACCCGATTAGCGGTTTTTTAATGCCTACAATTTGGAAGTCATCGTCACTGGGCTTGATAGCTTTCATAAGTGCCTGTTTAGTTTCGGACGCCGTTGTGAACTCGGTTGAACGATCAGGCGCGGGGTAAGCCACCACACAGGGTCGGGCTGGAAGAGCCTTCACTGCTGCTGGGGCGGGGGCCGATTTAGCTGGCAAACGTAACCTTAGTTTATCCGCATATGACATTTTTGGTTGCTGACATTTAAGTGCTTGCAATTCTTTGGCCATATTTGCCACCTTAGTTTCGTTGCATGACGATTTTAATGCCAGTATAGAAATAATGCCGGTCAAGCGCTGGTTTAAATCCATGATAGAAGTTTTATTAGACAAAGTGATTCGCGATCCCTGATCGTTGATTATATTATTTATTGTAGCAATATAACTGTTTGCCTGCTCGACTAACGTGCAATATTCGCCTTGATTATGGTATTCCGACAAGTCACTATTGACCAATTTAACTGATTGTGCCCGTTTGTGTACATCTTCGGGTGTTTGGAAAACCGGACACATTTCACTAAAAAGTCGCTTTGACGGTGGCGACCTTATAGTAGCACATACGCGTTTACCTTAACGCATGGGCATTATTTTTTAACACTAATTTTATAGCACAAATAAAAAAAAGTGTCTCAATAAAGTGTAAACAATAAAATTATCGGCGCAACTTAATTCACTGATACCCACACTTTAGAATGAAAATCAAAAAAACTTACCGATTGATAAATAGCAATATTTCCGCGATTAACGACAATAAAACCAAGTTTCACTTACGTGTTACCGAAACACAATCACTAAAATATCACATAAACCAATTCACGAGCTGGGAATACAAAGTTAAACCAAAGAAAAAATATTAAAATTACGGAGCGATCGCACAGACCCGCTTGCTCAACAAGAGCAAGAGGGCAGAGCGATTTATAGCCACTTATCGAGCTTCTTAGCAGTATATATTTATCTTGTCGCCACAACCTGCGCCTCTCCATTTCAACACGGCAATGGGCTCACCACCTGTTACGTGGGACAAAAATGCATACAGTGAAATGTGGGCGTATAGTATGCCTCTGCTGTATTCGGGGATAACGGCGTGACAATATGTATGTATGTATCTACTATTGTTTCGTAGTTTATCCGAAATTATGGCACCTGCAAGCGCCATGATCACAGATTAATAAATAAAAAAAAAAATATCTTTATTTACAAAATGTCATACACTATTTAAAATATTTAAAGCGACCACAGGTTCGGAACGCGGCCCACCTAAGAAGAACCGGCAAGAAAATAAGGAAGGTTTTTTTTTGATGGCCTATTTACAATTTAATATTATTTCACTTTGACAGCAGATCATTTCCAGGCGTCCCTGTCCTGCAAATTGTCTTTAACGGAGTAATAACTTTTTTCACAAAGCTTGTATTTAATTAACTTTTTAAATTTATTTAATGGTAAATTTCTCAGGTCACAGGGAAGCTTGTTGTAAAAGCGTATACAGTTACCCTGGAAAGTATCGCCAATCTTATGTAGTCGACTGTGGTGGACTGAAAGATTATTTTTATTTCTAGTGTTTATATTATGTTTATCACAGAGTTTAAAAAATTTTGATAGATTTTTCTGGACATACATAAGATTGGCAAAAATGTATTGTGATGGTACGGTTACAATATTTACTTCTTTGGATTTTTCTCGGAGAGAAACTGGGGCCCAAATTATAAACGCGAACAGCCCGCTTTTGAAGAACAAAAATGTTATTTACATCTGCAGCACTCCCCCAAAGGAGAATACCGTAAGACATAATACTATGAAAATAGCTGAAGTAAACCATTCTAGCCGTATCTACATCTGTTAGAGTCCTGATCTTTTTTACAACGTATGCAGCCGAACTTAACCTAGAGGCTGTCTTTTCAATGTGTGGGCCCCACTGCAAATTGGCATCAATAGTTATACCGAGGAACACAGTTGATTCTACAAACTCTAACACTTGTCCATTCAGTTGAACATTGGCCGCAACTTGTTTTACATTTGGTAGAGTAAATTTTATACATTTAGTTTTATTTTCATTAAGGCAAAGATTATTTGAGCTGAACCAATGAACTACTCTTGCAATTGTATTGTTTACATCGTCATAGTTATCTAATTGTCTTTTAATTTTAAAAACTGATGAGGTGTCATCTGCAAACAAAACAATCATATTCCTGTCCCCTACATAAAATGGTAAATCATTAATATAAATGAGGAACAAGAATGGCCCAAGTATCGAGCCTTGCCTTGCCCATAGTAACCATGGATCCTACAGAACGTGTACCATTAATATCGACCCTCTGTATTCTATTGTTAAAATATGAAGACAGAAGGTCGAGAGCTTTGCCTCTTATTCCATAGTGGTGTAGTTTTTTGCACAGCGTTTCATGTTAATGTAATAATGAAACATAGCAGTCAGTCAAATGCAAAATAATGAGTTGAAAGTAAGGAGGGAGTTCTCCCTCGTGTCATATATATGTAAACTTTTCAGAGGTAAGCTACACAATGCGGATATTTTAGGGATGGTTGGTCTGCAGGCACCTGATAGGTACGTTTGGCGACGACGTCGACCTCGCCTGCTAGTGGTGCCGAACGCACGCACCAACCTGCTGAAGGAGGCGCCACTGTCACGGGCGCTTCGCGTTCTCAACCATGTGGCAGAGGAGACCGATATATTCTATTGTTCTCTCAGTGAATTCACTAAGGTAGCTTTGTATGTAATAAGTTATATTACCTAGTACATTAAATGTTATTTTATGTATTTTGATATGCCTACTCTGTCGCATTGGGTTCTGCCTGTCATGATAGAGGTACGGTTCAGATAAATAAATAAAAAAATAAAAAAATAAATGTTGAACGCAATCAAAAGCCTTTGATAGATCGCAAAATATACCTAATGCATCGTGCTTGTCTTCCCAAGATTCATGAATACATTTTAATAACTCAACACCAGCATCGGAAGTTGAGCGCCCTTTCGTAAACCCAAATTGATTCGCATGAAATATTTTATGACTATTAAAATGGGATAGCATTTGATTCAAGATTTTTTTTTCAAAGTTGGCAGCACCGACACTGGTCGGAAATTAGACGGGTCTGTAGCGCTGCCAGCCTTGAACAAGGGAACGACTGCTGTGTTTCATTAAATCAGGAAATGTACCACTAGAAACACAGTCATTAAACACAGTTGCTAGATGGGGCGGAATGACCTCAATTATACATGATGCAGTTTTGACCGATAATCCCCAAAGGTCCGCGGTTTTCTTAATTTCGAAACATTTAAATGTCTTTACAATGTCCTGAGCGCAAATATCTGTGAAAACAAATGCATGCCCTGCAACAAAGAACGGATTCTTCTAATAAATGTTCAGCGGAACTGGAAGACGCTTGGAGAGATTTTCTTGTCAATATTGGTACATTTTTGAAAAAATGTTCAAACTCCGTCGCCACTTCCAGGTCCCTTGTAACATGGTAACCATTTACTTTTAAGTGGAAATCCCTTTCAGTCACCAAAGATCTACCGCATTCAGAGTTAATGATGTTCCAAGTCATTTTTATTTTAGGTTGTTAGGTTGCCTGGTTAGGCAAAGGTCACAGGTTCAATCCCTGTCTCGAATCAAATTGTCTTTTTCCACTGTATTAAAATTTATGAGAAATTTAGCAAATAATTGCTTTAAAAATTTTTCAATATACTGAGTGGAGTCCATTGCATCAATGTTTAAAAATAGTTGTAACACTGTTCATTGGTATCGTTCATTGGTAGCTCGATAGATGGCTCTGGTCATACTCTTAAAATGACAATTTAAATATGGTGGAGAATTTCGACTTGATTCGATACGGTTCGGGTAGTTCAGGTGGCTAGAACATTGCTCTGGTTAGGCAAAGGTCACAGGTTCAATCCCTGTCTCGAATCAAATTGTCTTTTTCCACTTTATAAAAAAATATGAGAAAATTAGCAAATAATTGCTTTAAAAATTTATCAATTTTTATTTTATTCACAGAATTAGAAATTTTATTTTTAATGAAGTTTGGCTTAGCAAGATAACACGTTTGTTTAAATATATTTGAATAATTTTTAACATATTCCTGAAAGGTTTGCCTAAAATTAAATGATTTTTCTGAATATAATCCAAATAATTTATTTCTACTTTTAAAGATACCTGGTGTTGCCCAGTCACTGAAAACAGGACGACCACCAATCTGTAGTGCTTTTGAGGTAAAAACTTCGCCAAACTCATCATTAATCAAATTAAATAAGTGTTTATATGACTGGTCACACAAGTGAAGTTAGGTAGATATGGTAATCTCTTTAATACATTTTCTTTAAAATTATTCAAACGACTTAGGTTAATTGGTACATATTTAATTTGTTTTTTGCAGACTTTGTTACTACTCGACAATACCTTTATCTATAGGTTTAATATCAGTAAAAATATTATCAATACATTTTGCACTGGTGGCTGTAATACGAGTGGGTTCTAAGAACGTACTATGCAGATTTAAGGATTTAAATAAATTTTTCATTTTATTTCTCTCTGGTGGAGTTAATTATGTATCTAATATATCAACATTAAAATCTCCACAAACTATTATATATTTCTTAGAACATTGGCATTTGAACAGTGCTTCTTCAAGCTTTTCTTCAAATTTAATGTAAAAAGCATCAGGGGGACTGTATACGCTTAACAAGATGAAATGCTCAAACTCAATACTGGCAATCTCAATAACTCACTCAATGGAGAGGGCTACTAAGTCATTACGTTCTTTGAATTTTAAGTGTTTATTAATTAATATTAAAGAGCCTCCACGTTTAGAATGTTTTCTATTGAACGAGCTAGCAACCTGGTGATTTACGAAGTTCAACAATCTGATTTCATGATCTTTTAACCAGTGCTCTGTAGCAAAAAAATATTAATAGAATTTGCATTTATGTACAGCTCTAACTCTAAATCTTTACCATTTATTAAACCTCTAACATTATGGTGTACCAGGTTTATAAAAACAATATTTTTACTAAGATTATTCTCAGGGGCCAAAGTCAACTGGCCAGATTTATTATCTGTTGTCCTATAAACTAGTTTTTTGGAATTTCATTTTCTAAATGTGACGTGTCAAAACTATTCTGCTCAATAAAAGCAGTTGTACTTGCCAATAATATGGCTTGAAAAATTTAAAAATTAGATAGCAACAGTGCTACTTTTCGTTGTAAAATTTTTGATAGAAAATATCGATCTAATGTCAACAAACTTATTATTGAAAATTGTGTTCCAATCGAACAATTAAATTTTTTTGGAATATGATACCATGGTATGTAGGTTCATATTTAATTTGTATCTTAAGTGATTTTCCTTGTGGCTCATAGCAGTGCTGTATGGCAAGGTAGACAAAATGACTTGCTCTACTTGCAGACTTGATAACTTATCAAAAATTTTTAAAAGTTTGTCACTATTAATATTGCCTCTTCTACCAACCAGCACCACTTTAGTAGACTGCATGCAGAGTGTATCAGTCAATATAAAATCTATAATTTGAGAGTATGAAGCTCCTGGATATGTATGATTTATTACAGAATGACTTAACTGTGATAAATAATGTCCAAAATTTTTACCTATTTCATCGCAATAGACTATGGTCTTTGCATCACTTTTTATTTGCAACTTTTCTATTATAGATGCCTCGCAAGTACTACTTGAACTTAATATACTATTATCCGCACTGCACACAGTTTTAATGGGTGAAAATTCATCATTGCATCTAATTGTTTCACAACTAAATGGCCTGCGGATATCAATTGGTCATTTTGACAATGACATGAATTTACTAATTTACCTATGGCTAACACCTGTTCCCTACTCTGTTTCTCTGCTGTTTCATATTTATATGAAATTGATTTCAAAGAGTCTTGAAGTCGGTCAATCTGACATTGAAGGGCCTGTGTATCAGTTTTGTACTGTTGTGCGACAGTATCAAGTTCTAACATATATATATTTACCTGGTCAATCAGTCAACCTCGACTCCCGTCTGACCTCTTAACCGCTTTTTTTAGATATAGTATAAGCACGTGTGGTCGTTTGGGTCTCGAAGATCTTGTTTGAGACACCTCACATCTAAAGGCGAGACTATATAATCTCATCATCATCCGAGCGACTGCCCCGTTGCGTCTCACTTCGCCCGAGGTCCGCTTTCTTCATCGTCTCCTCTACTTCACCCGGTCGTCGGTATTCCCTGTAGTGAGACAATTGGCACGCATGTCATTCTCTACGACGTCAAGCCAGCACTTTTTGGGCCTTCCCCTCTTAACACATGGCTAAACATTTGTTTCCCACGTAGCCTGGCGATTGCTGCAAGATATGTCCATACAGCGACGGCGACACTCTTGAAACTTATCTGCAATGCGTGACTATATAATCTATACTAATAGAATTTCCAAGTGACTCGCTCATCTACCAACGCTTACACCTAAACACCTAGAAATTTTAAAATTTTTGGGTAATTTAGAACCCCTACGTAAGGTTTTTTTTAATTCCACACTTATAGGGGTAGAATAGGATAGCTAAAAACGAGATGATAACGAAGTACTTCAATTTATTTGAAGATAAAAAGGGAAAAACTTTACAGATCCAAACGATTTCAACCTAAAACTATTTACTTTAATTGGCGAATTTAATGAGAATTTTAGGAATATGTGAGCCACTATCAATCGACTGCTTCTGTGGCGCGGTGGGATTGTATCCGACTGCTATGCAAGAGTTCGTGGGTTCGATTTCAACTCAGGATAAAACAATGTGTGATGAGCACGATGGTTAATTCAGTATCTGGGTGTTATTTATCTATAGTATGTATGTATTAAAAAATATATAAGTATGTTTATCGGTGATCTGTTTACCATAGTAAAAGCTCTGCTTAGTTTGGAATCAGATGGCCTTGTGTGAGTTGTCCCAACAATATTTATTTATCATCATCATCTCAATCATTTGAGGTCCTGTTGGATACTGGCTCCTAAATATTGTCCTAATGTTCGGTACTGTGCAGCCTGACTATACTGAAAGTGGATCTTCAATCTTCAAGAATGGATATGATAGTAAACAACGCGGAGCTGTTCTTTTCTTATGCCAAGGTGACCACTAACCTTGACTTGTTCGAGAATCTCAGAGACTAGTGTGCACACTAGCGGCTCTCCCCGTGTGCTGGTATCTCTAGGGACCTAGGTATTGGAATAAAATACTAAACTATTCGAGACTATAATTGGTCCAGCCGTTCTGCGTGATTGAGTGACATAGCCATTCATTAAAAAAATCGTATATATGATATTAGTTAAGGGTTTTAAAATAACATATAAAAATAGAGATGTACTGGGGTAAGCAGACGTGTTAAAAACCTGGTTGTTATTTAGGCATCATATTATCTTTGTTTCCTAATGCGCTCGTAGTGTTCTGTAAAAAATCACTGCGTTAATCATCACGCTTTGGCTGATCTTGAAATATGTGACAACATACATATATACATATTGTACGCGTCTATCCCAGAAGGGGTAGGCAGAGGCGTGCTAGACGCCTACATTTCACCGTTTGCATTTTACAACATAAATATTTATGTGACAACTTAGTGGTATTTTCATTTATGAGCATTTCTCTTGCTTCACAAGGCACGTTAAGCCGTTGGGCCGGTTGCCAGTAACATGGTAGTCGTTAAGAGAAGTTGAAGGGCTTATGCTTGAAAAATGTCAACAGCAGGTCGCCATACCTTGCACTTGTAAAATGTAAAATGCAAATGCGTATAGTATACCTCTACCGCTTAGGATTGTTGTCTAAAATGAATATCGTGGAACTCACAATTTCTCAGTCAAAGTCAAACCATGTCCAAGGAACGCTTTGTCTGAGTACAGTAGAGTCGCGCTTTTTTTATCGTGTGGAAATCCTCATGGATGCTATGCCGGACTCTTACCGAGTAAAACCACACGTATACCTTCCATCTGTCTATAGCCGGGAGTCCAAGTTGTTTCGAACTAGAACATTGTCTGAAGTTTCATGTTATCGAAGTAATCTAATCGGAGAACGATTTGCCGAAATTCAGTTGAGAAGTCCCCCGTCCGTTGCCGTCCGAAAATCTGATAAATGAAGCGCTCGCACGGTTGGCCCAGTGTCACAGATCACTGAGCTAGCCGAACTAGCTAGAGAACACTCTCGTTTCTAAGATAGTTGACCTTTTGTAGCATTTACTAGCCTTTCCTTACTACAAAGGTACGTTAAACCGCTGGTCCCTGTTGCCCGTAACACAATCACGAAATAATTTAAAGAAAGGTATGAAAAATATAAACAAATTCAAGTTCAGATCGAAAATAATATATTCACGCTGTATCCCTGACGGGTTAGTCAGAGAAGATAGATCGTCAGACTTCGCGATCCATCTTCTTTCGCTTTATACATGCACGTCTGTGTACTTTTGACCATACAGTTTTTGAGCAATCTGATCACGTTCTCTTCATATGTAATTAAATAATACAATGATTCTGAGATTAGGCCCAACTTTCTCCAAAGATTTCACGAAACAAGTGTCGCAACTTGTCTAACAACGACACGCAGCCTCAGCACATCTCATCTACAATTTATAAGGTTTCGTCTGAAGTATCGAAAGAAATATACCCTCGGGATAAAAAGGTTTACATTAATCATTTTGTCACGTAAATGGGATAGGCAATCACATAATAAGAAAATGTCTGTTACGACTGTACTTGTACATGTACAATAGCTTATGCTTTGTGACTTAGTAGTCATCATCATTCGAGCGCCTGTCCCAGTTGCGTCTCGCGACGCCCGGGGTTCAGCTTTCCTACGTTTTCTCCTTCACTTTGTACGGTCCTTGGCATTATTTTCGTATGTAGTAGAGTATTCCAAATGTAACACAATGAAAGAACATTCTTATGATTCACACATTTAATCCTGAATCAGTTAACAATACAATAGTAACAGCAAAACGTGGTAATGTACTTGGTGCGAACTCCGAAGTGACAACACGTTAAATGTCAGTTGGTTGTCAGACGCAATTTAGAAGTTGGTTCAAAACGTAACACTTGGCATCCCCTGTAGTGACGTCAAGCCAGCAATTCTTGGGTGTTCCCCTCTTACCGGGACCCAGCGGGGCTGTCATGGCCAGACATTTGTTTCCCACGTAGCCCGTCGGTTGACGCAAGACGTGACCATACCAGCAAAGGCGACACTCTTGCAGCTAATCTGCAATGTCACGGACGCGAAGGCTGCCGCGGATGCGAGAGTTCGTCACACGGTCCATCCGCGGGACTCCACACTTTCTGACTTAGTACTTCTGAATAAATAAATAAAAACCTATTTCACAACTTTTTCACAGCGTCCTCTAGCCCAAATTAAGCAAATTTATGGTTGTGCTATATGATCTGGACAACAGATAAACCAACTTTATATTTTTTTTATATTTGGCACATTAAAATGGCTACTCGCCCGCCGATGGAAAGCAATTACGACGACCCGTAATTGAGGGCCGCTATCGTAGTCAGCATGTTGCTCCGATAGCGACCCTCAGGTTGACGAACCAAAAATATGCCATTTCACGCATCAAGTACCTAAAATGGTAAGAGGAGGGAACCACGTGCTTCGGCCTAGAGTTCCATGCTAAAATAATAAGGACCTCCTGAGAATCGCAAAAACGCGATGAAGCATCGATAAATACAGTCGCAAAATCGATGTTCGTCGATGAAAAATGTACGTAGCGAAACAATAGATTTCTCTGCCTGCTCTGGCAACATTTTCTCGAAACCTTTACGCAATAACAATCTATTTTTCATATTCCTAGAAAACTCCGCTGAAATGTCTCACTTAAGAAATTTCCTCCTCAAATAGGGGAGCGAAGTATCAAGCCACAACTTTTTCTATCAGTTTTTATTTAACAATGTTTGTTCCGATGCTAGTCTCAAATTGACTACGTTACCATCTAAAAGGCAGAAAATAAAATTGTCTCTTCTAAGCGCACTCATTTCCGTCCATGACTCTTAACATTCTTACGAGGCTCGGCTGTTATTATTGTATTTATTCTCTAGACCTCGCCGAGGAAATTCTATAAAAATTCTAGTATTTTTATTACAAGCTTTTTTTATTCACTTCGCTCCTTGTGAATTGGTAAATTCTCAGCAAGAAATGACATGTTTTCCGAATTCGATTAATTTGTATTATTGTTAAGTTTATTAATTTGTATAGTTGATTTTGGAACAAATGTACATACTCAGATGTTTTAAATAGCTCCATCTGTTGACTAAAATTAAAACTACCTTACCTTTTTTTTCTTTGGAGCTCTGGGTTAATTTTAATTAGTTGTTAAATGACATACTGTTACCACAGTATAAATAGAGATAATCTGCTATGCTATTACGTACAGTTGCTATAAGAACATTCACACTTCTGTCTGACATTTCAACTTCGAAAGAGGAACTTTACCCATGCCAAAGACTTATCCGTCTCTCAGCAACTGTACATAAACCCTAGATTTATTGAGGTCCCTTAAGCTTATAATAATAATAGACTGTCTACAAAATATGTAAGTAGGAAGGAACCCGCCTTAACTTCGCACAAGTGAATGTTTACGCTACTTGGTTATAAAACATTCACTTTTATAAAAATGTCACCTCAAATTTACGAATCCTTTTTCTTTTAATTTTTTTTTTAGAGTTGTAACCAACGTTATTTGGAAGCTATCGTGAAGCTTTTGACTTTCGGGATTGTTGGAAGCGACTACCGTCTAACCAACCCCGTTACATGCATTATACAATATGTTAAGAAAGCCCTGTCCGATCCGTTAAGGTATTGGTAGGTTGAGATGTGAATTTATTCGTGTAATCCTTTTAAGAAATTACCCCAAAAAATTACCCCTAAAATTTACCCCAAAAATTTACGAGTAAAATTAATTATAAATTAATATAATGTGGTAGCTTACATGGCAACACAGGGAAAGGGCTATTTGGAAATGCAAGGTCAAAAGGTCAGCTTACACCTGCCGGCGGTTTCTTTTGATATTACATACAGTCGTCGCCGCATGCCAACAAAGGTGATGTCAGTTTTTGAAAATTTGCTATATTTTAGGGAAATTGGACTAATTTTGATTCTAAAAACACGCATTTAAAAAAATGATATATACTTATAAATAATATGATTTTTTTTTTGGTTTTTTTGCTAATGAAGTGCCTATGTAACCCTTTCGGGTCAGACAGGGTTTTCTTAACACATTATATAACACAGTATATACTACGAGTAGAATACCTCCGATAAAAGAAGAATATTGATATTTTCGAATATGAATGTTCTTCCTTTATTCAGTTCAGTTCTTCAGTTAGTCAGTAGGTGCACCGCTAGCAGGTCGCTTGGGCCCCGGAGATGTTGCTGGGGCCCTTTACACCCCAACTTTTTTATCTCTCACACACTACTATGCGAAGCATATTTTATCGTCTGACATAGTATGAAACGTTATAATGAGCAGACTCCTTCAGAAATTATTCAAAGCAAGATTGTTCAAAACAAAAGTAATACAACTAACATTCGAACAATTATTTCTACACAGCAAGTCTCTCAATGTCTGTACACCGGAAGTTTGTGATTTATTTAGACAATTTGTCAATACTTCTTCATGTAATTGGAGTAAATTGCCTTACTTTACATTAATAATAGTAATAAGAGGTAAATAAGGGCCTGAGGTAATGTCAATACGTGATGTCACGCTTTGTTTATAAGTTTGTGGTCGTAAATATCGGAAGTACGAACACTTATAAAGATGATTAGTGTTATTAGCTATGACGAATTGTTTTGAGTTCGGCATAGAGAATGTTATGTTGCGCATTTTCGCTCGCACCCTAATAGAGATGATAGTAATAATAATAATGTAATATAAACTGTATGCCAACGCAGCTTACGCCCTATCAGTTGCCTGCAATTCGTTTGTAGTAATTAGTGTTTTCATACGAGTAAAGGGTAATGCTCCCTGACGCGCTTGGTCGTATGAAATAATATTTATAAATGAAATAATAGTAGTAAAAATGATGATGTCTCAAACATAAAAGCTTCGACAACGTGCACAAGTGTTGTGAAATTGAATAACTCAGTGAAACGCGGCATTTTCTGTTACCTTCCAAAATCCACATATAACTGCAGGAAAATTTACCATCATTTTACTGCAGTAGAACTTTAAACATACCTATACATGAATACACTGCTGTCTACAAGAATAATTTACTTATTTTGAATAAGAAGATTCATATTATGTACTTGAAAATGAACGTAATTAGGTACTTTACCTAATTGAAGAAGATTTATACTTTTGACCTGAAAACGAAATTGACTTATCAAGAAAGATTCAAATTAAATACTTGATTCTGGCATTGCTCAAGCCGAGAAAGTCCAAAATAAGAAGAAGAAGCTCTGTGAATGGGACTATAGATTTCTACTTATATTATTAAATGCGAAAGTTTGTAAGTAAGGATGTTTGTTACGCTTTCACGTAAAAACAACTAAATGGATATTGGCGAAACTTTACAATAATTTAGCTTAGACATTAGAATAACACATGGCTACTTTTTTATCCCGAGAACAAGTTCCTGTGGTAAACGGGATCGGGAATACTTCTTAACGCGGGCAAAGCCGTGTGCGTCAACTAGTACAAACATAATTAAGGTCTTATTCCCTGTAGGGGTGGATTTTTTGCCCAATATAAGTACAACGTGAGCAGATTGCTCAAAAACGGAAAAGTCAAAAGTACTCGGATACCCAGATGTGTATGTATGAAGCGATTGATGAATCTGCAAGAAGCAAAAGAAGTATGTATGGATCGTGAAGCCTGGCGATCTATCCTCTCTGACTACCCCGTCAGGGATACAGCGTGAAGATAGTTAGTTGGTTATATAAGTACTTTATACAAGTTTTATTTGTGTCTCGACATCAATGTTATGCGGTGTTGAATTGAAATTGAAAGAGACAGATACTGCTTGCATGCTGTTTAATAAAACTCGGCTTAACGATAGCCATGTTATTGGTAAACGGGACAACGTGCTGCACGAAATATACTCGTAACTTGAAAATGCTTCAAACAGTCAATCATTTTAGCACTGATTTTAGTGAACCCTACCTATATATATTTTGGGACATTTTCTCTCAGCGAAACGTACCCCCAATTTTTATTTCGCGGGAAATTTTACAATTGCTGACGCTTTCTGTATATTATTTTCTGAAACTAGTGCATTTATCTTGTTTTATGTGCGGCAGTGGTGGTTTCTTGGATATAAAAGTTGTGTTAACGAGCTATATTATCAATATGCATAATCTATGCATACTGATAATATAGAGATATGCAGTGAAATGCTATTTACTATCTTGCCACGTAAAATCCACTGATAACCTCAGTATAACAACCACCATTATATTGAGGTGAGACTGACCTGGACTTAACACTAGACTTGACTAAGATGTGGAGGATGGGGACATTTTGGATAATAAGAAAGATGATTGAGATAAATTAAGATATGATAAATTAAGATTTGGCTAAAAGGTCTTAAAAACCAGGCCATTACAAAAATAAAAAGATTTCCGTTTGATTTGTGCTAACTCGGAATTTAAACGATGACTAGCTACTTATCTATACTTCTGTACCAATATATAAAGCTGAAAAGTTTATTTGTTTGTTTGTATGTTATTTTGTTTGTTTGATTGAACGCGCTAATCTCAGGAACTATTCTACTAGTCGGATTTCAAAAAACAATATTTTTGTATTTGATAGTCAATTTTTCGAGGAAGGCTATATATATCATCACGTTACTACCCTGGAGAGCGGAGCAGTAGTCATAAATCGGGCAAAGTTTCTGACTAATATATAAAGCTGAAAAGTTTGTTTGTTTGGTTGGCGCTAATCTCAGGCACCACTGGTCGTATCTAATTTTTTTTTTTGTGTTGGATAGTACATTTATCGAGGAAGGCTATGACCTATATATCATCACGCTACTACCCTGAAGAGCGGAGCAGTAGTTATAAATGTCGACAAATCGGGCAATTTTTATTTAGGTACTTATATAGAAGTTCAATATTTTTTTTTAGTTACAGTGAACAGGATTAAATTATTGACTGAGGAGGTGAACGTAGCGAGCCCACGAAATTTTCCGTTTTAAGTCCATTGGTACGGGAAAAATGCTATCGATGTCCGACCGTTCGTCCGTCCATTCAGTCTACAGGTCGCATTGTCCATCGGATTTGCATGCAACTTGGCATGGACAATCCTTGAAATAGTCAAAAACTTTTAGCGAGGGGGTTTTCGATTAGGGGGAAAATGAAGGCAGGGGAGGGGATATGGTCTAGTAGCAAGAGCGGTAAAAACGGTATGTTTAGCCTTTTTCCTCAATTTACTCCGAAGTCTACGGTTTACAGAACCACCAGTATTTTGTTATAGTTTATTCTCAAAGAGCTTGGCCTATAAAGAATTAAAAAAAATAACACCGTAGATAATATTCTTATTCTTAGCTGTCTATTATGATAATGTCTAAGCAACTAACTCTCATAAGTTTGTACGTAAATCCTTTGTATTGTCTCACTTACTTGTTTGGTGACAGACGAAGTTAGGATTTGTTTTAAAATTTATTCTCATGAATGCGGCCATTTTGTTTCCCCTTACATCCGTTGTTTGAATTCTAAATGGGTGGCAGAAAAGTTTTCGTCGGTACGTCAGCCATCTTTTTGTAGAAAGCATAAAAAGTTGTAGGTTACCTATATAATGGTTGTAGAAGTTTAATTTTATTTGATTGTGTGTGCGTAATAAATTTTAGTTAACACATTTTTGCTTTGATACGGTTCAGGTAGTTCAATTCCAGCCATCAAATTCAATTCTAGCAAGGTTCAGTCAACGTCTCAAATCAAATTGTCTTCTTTCACTTTATTTAAATAATTATGAGATATTCTAACTTTATTTTAATTTCGCTTCGCTGGTGGTCTACTACTCTATTCTCGTACCCACTAGTTTTCAATAGGTATTCCCTATGTACTGTACAATACTGTCCCTTAACCGTAGTTCACTGTCCTTGAAAGTTATGACATATTATGTCACCACGGACTTTTCTGTAGATTAAAAAATTAACAATAACATCAAATAAAATCACTATATATTATAAAATTAAGTCCACCACCGCGTCTATCTGTTCGCGATAAACTCAAAAACTACTGCACTGATGTTCATGCTGATTGCACCAATGTATAGAGTGGTTCTCAAAGAATGTTTTAGTATATAATTTGCTAAGTTTTTATATACATTGGCTAAAATATTAGAAAGGTGTAATATTTGGCGCAGGTGTCGGAAGAAAATACGCCGTCTGGCAGCTTTCAACAAAAATGCTAACTATCTTCACGCGGTATCCCCGATGGGGTTGTCAGAGAGGACAGATCGCTAGGCTTCGCGATCCATGCATATTTCTTTTGCTTCCTACTTTCATTTCAAATAAAATCACTCTAATAATAAACCTATCCTTGCTAGACTTTTCCATTTATCCACCTCCATGACTAAATAGTTTCCAGTTTTAAATATGTAAGGAAAAGCTCAGAATTTTCCTAATAAAAGTGCTAATCAGTGTTCTTTGTCAATCGCATTATTGCAGTTTGAAGCTTTTCTTCCTACACGTTCCCAAACTAATTACAAATATATTACGAATCGTAACTTTTAAATAAAAAATTGTATTTTAAGGGGTAAGCTATGACAAGATACTTTATTTCGAAAATATGGGTATGACATGGTGTTATACTTTTACAAATATACAATGTTCAACCTTTAGGCATGCAATAGATTGTACATGACAAAATGCAAGTGCAGCCATATACGTGAAACAGCGGCTGCTAATCGTTAAGTAGACTTAACTGGGATGGGAATACAGTAAGTTGAAGAATAAATAAATATCGTTGGGACTACTCACACAACGCCATCTGATTCCAAACTAAGCAGAGCTTGTACTATGGTAACCAGATCACCGATAAACATACTTATATATTTCTAAATAGTTACATGCATATTATAGATAAATAACACCCAGACAGAATAAACCATCGAACTCATCACACAAAGTTTTATCCTGGATGGGAATCGAACCCACGACCTCTTGCGTAGCAGTCGGGTACACTCCCACCGCGCCACAGAGGCAGTCATAAATGAAGAAGACATACATGTTGATCTAGAAAACACCCAAACCCAGAAACCAACATTTGTAAATCACACAAATATTTGGGTCGACCCAAAATCGAACCCGAGACTTCAGCAAGAGCCGGCGTACACACTACCACTGCGCCACTGAGGTAGGCAGTTGATGCCTGTATTTATTTGTCATCATCTGTTGGATACGGGTCTTCCCCACAAAGATTACCATAACATTTGCTCTTGTACTACCTACATGAAGGAGGAGAGCCTCATTTCCCCGAGGAGAGCCTTAGAGCATCTTGGGGCATTACCTTAACCGGGTCGCTGTGAATAGCCCTCTGGCCTATCCTCTTGGACCCGGTTGGTAGGAAGGCGGAATACGGGGTTAAGTAGGTAAGACGGCCCCCAAAGGGCCAGGAGTCCCTCATACCATCCCTGCTGCCCCTGCATTAGGTATCACGGCGCGTAAACGCATCCCCGCGACAAAAAATAAAAAAGAACCTACATGAAAGAATTTCCCTTTCTTGGACGTAAGAATTCGTCAACCTGAAACCTGGGAATAGGTTTAGGAAAATATTTTTCACAACAAAGTGAAGTCTTTTCCCTTTGTTACTGCAATATGGTCTTTATTTCATTATGTGTACCATCAAAGGGTTGTCCATCTGCATAAAAGCACAGTTTAGCGGTAACCATTGTCAAGTCGAAACTCCTACAATCAACTGTTCATGATGAGAGTACTTGTAAACACACGGAGCTAGATTACGTCGAGCAAAACTATATTAATGAAACACTTACGTAAAATTAAATATTGAAAATTTATTTTATCCTATCTATTTGTATAACATTAGTCAACTTTAGCCGAAATAGCAAACAATTTAAGTCGTTGATCTCAACAGTCAATAATATGGTAGTCATTAAAACAAGCTTCAATTCACACATTAAAAAAATTAAAAGCAGGCCAAGGATAGACTAATCTAACCACTGCCAATTTGCAGTGGGGCCCACACATAGAAAAGACAGCCTCTAGATTAAGTTCGGCTGCATACGCTGTAAAAAAGATCAGGACTCTAACAGATGTGGATACGGCTAGAATGGTTTACTTCAGCTATTTTCATAGTATTATGTCTTACGGTATTCTCCTTTGGGGGAGTGCTGCAGATTTAAATATTATTTTTGTTCTACAAAAGCGGGCTGTACGCGCTATTTATAATTTGGGCCCCAGAGTTTCTCTCCGAGAAAAATTCAAAGAAGTATATATTCTAACCGTACCATCATAATACATTTTTGCCAATCTTATGTATGTCCAGAAAAATCTATCACAGTTTTCTAAACTCTGTGATAAACATAATATAAACACTAGAAATAAAAATAATCTTTCAGTCCACCACAGTCGACTACATAAGATTGGCGATTCTTTCCAGGGTAACTGTATACGCTTTTACAACAAGCTTCCCTGTGACCTGAGAAATTTACCTTTAAATAAATTTAAAAAGTTTATTAAAAACAAGCTTTGTGAAAAAGGTTTTTACTCCGTTACAGACTATTTGCAGGACAGGGATGCCTGGAAATGATCTGCTGGCAAAGTGAAATAATATTAAATTGTAAACAGGCCATCAAAAAAAAAAGCCTTCCTAAGTTTCTTGCCGGTTCTTCTCAGGTGGGCCGCGTTCCGAACCGGTGGTCGCTTTAAATATTTTAAATAGTGTATGACATTTTGTAAGCGCCGTTAAAATGGTCTATGCAAAATAAAGATATTTTTATTTTTTTTTTTTTATTTTGTGGCAATATACCACCTATTGCATGACACAAAAATATTTAGTAAGCCTCCGCTTACTTCGTTGGGGACTTAGGTGTGATGGATGTATGATTTGGGATAAATTCAACCGTCTAGTGCGACAAATTTTTATTCCGTATGTTTTGTAGCAGTCGAACCCCTCATAATGCGTTATTGCCAGCCCGAGACGGGACATGTACCTGCCTCATTGTTGGCGCGATGCCTTTTTTAAAAGCACAACAAAGCCACAGTGCATGCATCGCAGCCTGCCTTGATAGACACTAGGTTTTGATATATATATACAGGATGTGATATTATACTCCGTAAAATAGTGCTAAAATATGTAAAAGAACTACTACTCGATGCCTCATATTTACTAAACCCATATACCAAGAAGTCAAATCTACTATTTTAATCGTGTCAGAATAGAATCAAAATCGTCGCTCAATAGATAGCAAATGGTACAATTTTGACAGTTTTTGTAGTCCACCTATACAATTAAGCCGTTGGTCCCGGTTGCCAATAAAATGGCAGCCGTTAAGCCAAGTAGAAGGCCTAATTGGCGGCTTGAAAAATTTCAACAGCAGGTCGCAGCAGCCTAAGCCTGTCTAATTCAACACGGCAATGGGCTCACCACCTGTTACGTGTGACAAAAATGCATACGGTGTACATGTGGGCGTTTAATATACCTCTGCCTACCTCTTCGGGGATAGAGGCGTGACAATATGTATGTATGTATGTACCATTAAAATTGTGCTCCAATAAACTTCTATCGGCTGACCGATAAAATTGTACTAACTCGTGACGCGCTAGTAGCCGCTCGTAAGGTGCATTTTTGATAGTCTACTAACATTTTGATAGCTAAAAACAACAATTCTAGTTCTATCGTGTGGCTGTGTGAAGTGCCATTGTGATATATGTAATAGATTTAGTAGACTACCTAGTTTTGTAACAACCACAATAGAATCGATATAGAATCGAAATAGAACGGCTTTCTATTGTAAAAAAGTTGACTCAGCCCCCTGTTTTACATGATAGAAGTTCAATTGAAATTTCATCAATTGTTTTATGAGACAACTAGTGGATGCTCGCGGCTAAGCGTCGGTGGTTGAGTTTTCCTGTACGAGCTTCCCATCGGAACCTTATCCCGGAATATAAAGTGGGCTATGTATAAGTCCAGTGTGTAAGCTTCCATCACAAAAAAATTAATAATTTCACAAAAAAGCTAATTTTTCTATACAAAATTTGCTATCCCATTTCATTTCCTTAGTCGTTGAATTTTCAAAAATCCTTTCTTCGTGCACAATTACATCAGTTAAGGAATATTTGTGCATAATTTCATTGAAATAGTAACAAACATTTCAACACAAACACACATCCAAACATACTCTCGCATTTCTAATATTAGTAAAAACATTACTACTAATATTATCTATTTAAGCAGTACCTAATGTTTTTAAACTCACACGATTTGTACTGTACATTTTATGGTTTTTAAATAACTTTTTGCTCACCTCTCGACGTTTCGGCTATGTGCAATAACCGTGGGCACGACTAGACTCATGCGAAAGGTGAGCAAATAGTTATGTTATAACGCGAAAAAGACCCGAAAACCATAAAATGCATAATATTAGCAGTATACTGAACAACATCCTTCACACAATTGAGTAACAAAATAAAATAAAAAACGGCTCTTCGTTATAGAGGTTTCATAACATCCTGTATACAGCAATAAGGCAGAGTGCAGACTGCTTTGTCTCGTGTATGTATGTAGGTACTGTTACTTCATTTGTGTTTAATTACTAGACATGTTTGTCAGACTAATGGAGTATAATCTGCAAGTGCCTTTTCATCATTGTAATGCTGTTATTTTATTTATATACACGTATTATACACAGCTAGTTCTCATGAAATACGGGAATAAAATGTAGCCTAAATTACTTCTTACAACAACAGCTGTCAGCATCAGCCAGTGAAAGTCCCGTTAAAATCGGTCTAGCCGTTTCAGAGAATGGACTGAACAAACAAACAAACAATTTAAAAGACGTACAAAATTTTTAAATTTTATTTATATACTAGTTGACGGCCGCGGCTTCGCCTGCGTAGAGAAGTTTTCCCGTTCCCCTTTTCTCACAGGAACTTGTTCCCGGGATAAAAAATAGCCTATGTGTTATTCTGATGTATAAGCTATATTATTGTAAAGTTTCATTAACATCCATTCTAGTTTTTACGTGAAAGAGTAACAAACATTCATACAAACTATCGCATTTATAATATTATTAAGATGTACGCATCCTATATACTTTCATTATATACATTTAGTGAAAAGCATGTATAGATTACTAATTTTTTTATTTAACTAGTTGGTAAGCTGTGTCGAATGCCCTGGGGTTATACTTCCGAGAACACGCCCGGGACTCTCGGCCATAGGCAGATGGAAAGGTAACGAGTGGTTTTAGTCGGTAAGAGTATGGCGTAACATCTATGAGGATTTTCACAAGTAAAAAATAATTAAGAATGTGTGCAGAAATGAAAACTTTATTGGCAATCGCAATCAATAATTACGTATGAATTGAATATACTAAACACGTGACACAACAGCGAAGAGCAGCTGACTGTATCTTTCTCACTCGGGTACACTTCGCGTTCACGAGTTCACCCCATCGAGCGTTTCAGCTCAGAGCGTGACGGATCAGCTACTACCTACAGAAAAATCTGTGTGCGGTGCGCCAAAAGGGGTGCCCTTTCGATCGCATAATTGTTTTCAGCATAATGTAGTTTGGCATAACAGTTTCAGCATAAAGTTTTCTCGCATAAATTATGATAAGCAAAGTGTTATAAACGCATAATGGTTTTATTGGCATAACATTAACTTACTCTAATTTTTTTATCATAATTTTAATCACCATAAATGTAAAGGGTATAATTGTTTTACGCCTAAAGATAATTTATCAAAAAATACAAAACGCATAATGGAGGTATGGATAACCGTTTAAATCATAAATGAATAATAATTTAACTAAGAATATTTAAGAAATGATAAGACACCATTGTAAATAATCATCTCACTTATAGCCAAGTTTTTAAGCTGTAACATATAAAACGATATTTTAAGTGTTATTTTTTTAGACTAGTCTTGAGCAAAGTCGTAAATAGGTACGACTACGAGCGAAGCGAGGAGGATTGTTAGGTCACTTGTGACCACAACTCGCGAGCCGAGCGAGCGAAGCGAGCGGGCCGCGGCAGCTGCCGGCGATGCGCCAGAATAGAATTGCTCGTTTTAATCTACCTACTTTCTTTTTGTATTTTATTTTATATAAGTGTTGAAATTTTGAACTTCAGTATAGTGACTATCGACATTTCAATCTTAGACAGTTCAATCTTAGATATAAAAATAAAAATATGTACTCGTTAACATTATGGCATTCTGTATGGCTTGTAATCTTTATGCGAGAGTGAGTGAGATGCCAATAAATGTTATGATTAGTAATCGTTATTATAAAAAACAATATGCGTAAACATTATATGCGGGTATATCATTATTATAAAAAAGTTATTGGAAAATAAAGTATGCCTAATTATTTATTCTGTTTGAACGTTATGCGAAACGAAGAGTATGCCAAAAACGGTATGCAGTTTTAAGTTATGCCTCTAAAATTTATGCAACCTAATACGGACCCCGCCAAAAGGAGGTTTCACCTAAAAAAAAACATAAAAAGTATTAGGTAAGTCACTCGAAAGAAAGTGGTTACCATAGTTTATAGACGTTTACAACACCAGAGATGATCTTGCGCTGCCTACTCTATTATCGCTTTGAAAGTGCTACAGGCTCAAGCTGTGGCTGCCTGCTGTTGAAAATTTCAAGAAGTCAATAAGGCCTTCTACTTGGTTTTACGACTGCTATGTTACTTACAACCGCGACCAACGACTTTACATGTCATCCAAAACACGGATATGATTGTAAATTGAAATGCCACAAAGGGCCACCCATCTCAAGATCCACCGAAGCATAAGATGCTTAATGTTTACAAAACACCGACCTAGCGCGGCTAAGAGCGCTTTTCACGTTTTTACCGAAGGCTTCACTCGGGAATAAAGATCAGTAGGAAAACAAAATCACTCTGAATTAGAGGGGCTTTGAGAGAAGAGAGGGTAGAGAAACGCGAGCGAGTGCTACAATGTACCTCGGAATTCTGGAAGAGTTCCCCCAGCCTTCATCCCACGATCTTTCTATTCGGAGGTCCCTGAAAACTTAGTAATATTAATGTAGATCAATGGTTACCAGTTTGCGAAATAATTAAAACATTTTATTCATAAACTCTATTAAACTCTTACACAAAATTTATTTCCATGTATTGCATTCATACAAAATCTACTGCTTACTAATCAATATTTTAGGCGCGAGTCGTACAGTTGGAACAATTTCGTATATACGAGGTACACGTTCAATCAGCCTCGTTTTGGTCGAAACTGTTTCGATATTTGAACAATTTCAATTTTCGAATCCTCTCGTGACCATAGGGCTAGCCCTGGTCTGGTGATTTTGATGGGGAGGAATTCTTCGACACTTTATTGCGACATCATTGTTAGTCTTGTAATAATCCGCCCCCCCCCCCCCCCTTTTTTCTAGAACAGTTTTCTGTAAATATCGTATACTTACGTAATATCGTGGCCCCGCGGACTCAGTGGTAAACGATCACTGAGTTACGCAACTTTCACCATGGCCGGTCCTCGGATGGGTGAGCACTTTGTGGCATTTACATTTGCGAGCGATTCCGTTCTTCGGAAGGCACGTTAAGCCGTTGGTCCCTGTTGCCAGTAACATGGCAGTCGTTAAGTCAAGTTGAATTCCTAATGGCTTGTAAAATTTCAACAGCAGGTAGCCACAACCTGCGTCTGTAAGAGCGCCTACAGCCACGTCCGTGAGTCAGCAGTTGCACCACTTGTAAGAGTGGTCACATGGGCCCCGGAGATTTTCTTGGGGGGAGGGGCCGCCTAGCTTAAATTAAGCTGATATAAGCTTGTGGATACATGAAAATGTTTACTCATCACCGACGGGGTGGCCAAGGCATATTATATGCCCAGATTTCACGATAAGCTTTCCTGTCCCACGTAATAGGTGTTTGGGTCCATGCCGTGTCGAAATAGACAGACGCAGGTTGTGGCTACCTGCTGCTAAATATTTTCAAGGCGCTTATAAGGCCTTCACTTGGCTTAACGATTATACTGGCAACGCACCTTACGCTGGTATATGGTTAAGTACAATTTTGAGCCCAAGATAATATCCATTAATATTCCGATCGAATGAATCACGCTGACCAACGGACAGTTATGATCAAAGGTTAAATATATCATTTGACAACTTGTCAATTTGGTACATCGACAGCGATAGATTTTGTTGACAAGTGTTCTCTGTGAGATGAATGTTTTACGAGTTCTATATACACTCCCGGACACCTAAATCGAGCCACCTTGTTTTTTTTGGTTTGGAGTACTGTAACTTATAAAAGATGTATGTAGAAGGAAAATGTTTTGATGCAGTTTTGGAGCTGGTATACTCATTATTCATTTAGAGTGCCACTGTTCTAAATTTGAACTAGTTTATTAAAAAAGTCGAGTTACGTTGAAAAAAGTCCATATTTGCTTTTTTCAAGGAAAAAAATCTAATCGATTTTTAAATAAAGACATGTTTTACATAAAATGAAATGTTTATTTAGTAACTTGTATTGCCTCCCAGTGTATTTATGACAGCTCTCATACGGTTTGGCATAGAATTAATCAATGTCGTTATGAAATGTTGAGGAATGTCCTCCCATTATTCCAAAATTACATTTTTGAGCTACTGCATGGTTTGTGGGGCAGGATGATGAGCTCGAACACTCCTCTTCAGCTCGTCCCATAGATGCTCTATAGGATTCATATCAGGACTTCGCGCTGGCCATCTCATAACAGTGATACCAATGTTATTTAAGTACTCCCTGACGATTCCCGATGCACGATGAACACGATGAAATATGCCAGCATTATAAACGCATAAAAACTTTTTTGTTATATTGAATATTTTTTATGTATTGGGCTTTTAGGCACGGAAATGTAAGGTGGCTCGATTCAAGAGTCCGGGAATGTATAATGCTTACCGGTATTGAGTAGCGGTAAATAAAAAAAAAAGGAGTATACTTAATTTTTCATTTCATTGACCAGAACCAAACCTCACCTATTACTGACTGCGAACCTATTATCGAACTTTAACAAAGATTACAAACGGCTAGATAGCTAGTTCAGATACAAGAACAGCTCAGGGACTTTCACGGAGTGGCTGTAAGTGCTCGGACCGTTAGAAAGCGACTCAATGAACGTGGTTTAAAGCCCCATAAGCCAGCCAATGGACCCAAATTGACACGAGCGCACCGAATAGCCCGTCTAGAGTTTGCGCGCGAACATCTAAATTGGACTCAACATCAATGGAGCCAGGTTCTCTTCACAGATGAGTCCAAGATAATGCTATACGGTAATGACGGAAGGAGTAAGGTGTACCGAAGACAAAGCGAGCGTTTCGCGCAATGCTGTATTGACGAGAAAGTGAGTTATGGTGGAGGATCATGGACAGTCTGGGGAGGAATCTCTATGGAAGGCAAAACTGAGCTAGAGGTAGTGACGGGACCACGACTGCCGCCCCTAGATGGCAATAGATACATTCGCCAATGTTTAGAGAACCACGTGATGCCATATGCTGGATTTATTGGCCAAGATTTCGTTTTAATGCATGATAATGCAAGGGCCCATACTGCGGGTATCGTCAGGGAGTACTTAAATGACATTGGTATCACTGTTATGAGATGGCCAGCACGAAGTCCTGATATGAATCCTATAGAGCATCTATGGGATGAGCTGAAGAGGCGTGTTAAATCGTTCATCATAAAAAAAAGTTCATCATCCTGCCCCGCATACCATGCAGGAGCTCAAAAATGTAATTTTGGAAGAATGGGAGGACATTCCTAAACATGTCATAACGACATTGATTAATTCTATGCCAAACCGTATGAGAGCTGTCATAAATGCACTGGGAGGCAATACAAGTTACTAAATAAACATTTCTTTTCATGTAAAACATGACTTTATTTAAAAATCGATTAGATTTTTTTCCTTGAAAAAAGCAAATATGGACTTGTTTCAACGTAACTCGACTATTATAATAAACTGTAGTTCAAATTTAGAACAGTGGCACGCTAAATGAAGGATACCAGAGTATACCAGCTCCACAACTGAAACAAAACATTTTCCTTCTACATACATCTTTTATAAGTTACAATACTCCAAACCAAAAAAATCAAGGTGGCCCGATTCAGGTGTCCGGGAGTGTATTTAGGCTTTACATAAATAAATCATTGTTTGAAATTGTTCTCTGTTTCTTCAGTTTTGAAACGACTAAACCGACTTTAACGGGACTGTCCCTGCAGATAGCTGATGTTATAAGGAGTAACAAAAATTACTAGTACCGACCTAACTACATTTAATCTACATATTCCCAAGGGGACGGGAACTAAGCGGGTAAAAATAACAAACGCGGGTGAAACCGTAGGGAGTCCCCTTTTCTTTTAATTGTGGAAATTCCCTCGGATGTCATGCCGGAACTCGAACCGGCTAAAACCACACGGTCACTGCCTAACTGTCCATTACCGGACGCCCCGGGTAACTCCTCGGAAAGATGTCCCAGTGCTCCCGGCAAACTTTGGCTACCACCTCGGCTTCACCTAGGGTTCGGGGCTTCTTTGGGGTACTATCCCGCTTCTTGTGGCGTGAGGCGTACGTGAAATTTTCTCGTCATGCCGCCGTCTTGGGCCTGCTTCTGTCGACTGCTTCTGGCGAGCAGCCCACCCGCCGTCCTCAGGCCCCTGGTCATGGAAGTCGGTAGTCTCAGGTGAAGCTAAGTCTGTGGCGTTCAAACTTCGAGAAACTTCGAGATTCAACCACATGTACCTCTAAAGCTGTTCTAATGACCGACTTCTGTAAGCTCTGATAGGTTGTTTCAATAAATGTCAAAAAACGATGTCATTCCACAATGACTTCATTTGAATACGAACATTTCTTTTTGTGCGTCATTTTTTTTACACAGCGCCTTCTAGCCCAAATTGAGCTAATATAAACTTGTGGTATAGGAATTAGACAACTGATAAACATACTTATATATTTCTAAATACATATATATATATATATATATATATATATATATATATATATATATATATATATATATATATATATATATATATATATATATATATATATATATATATATATATTATACATACTCGAACTCCGAGACAAATATTTGGGTATCTCACAAACATCTGTTCTGACACGGGAATCGAACCTAGGACCTCGGCACGGCAATCGTATACACTGCGCCACCGAGGCAGTCAACTAAGGAACAACGAACTAAACAGCGACTGCGCTGCGTAACTGTAGAAGCTAGTTCTATTTTGAGTAAACCACTCACTCATAAAAATCCTTCTTAACACATAAACTCATATTACACAAAGAACAGAAATTTATAGAACAGTATCGTTTAATGCGTTCAGTCCTAAAAACAAATAATTTCGAACTTTAAAATGCACCTCCTTCAGAAACTGACACATATTATAAACGTGAAAGTTTGTAAGTATGGATGTTTATTACTCATTCACGCAAAATCTACTAAATGGATTTTGATGAAACTTTATAATAATATAGCTTACACGTTAGAATAACACATAGGCTACTTTTTATCCCGGCAACAAGTTCCTGTAGGAAACGGGAACGGGAAAACTTCACCACGCGTGCGGAGTCGCTCAACTAGTAGATTTAAATATGTAAGAAAGGGGTATAACCCCACCAAGACATCCGGGGCCCAATCGAATTTACCTGCTAGCTGTGCACCTGCTGACTTACGGAGGAGGAAACGATGCAGGCGCTCTTATGCGAATGGAGGTAAAACATTAGTAGCTCCTAACAATACCGAAGATCGAAATCCAAATGATAGCAGTTCCTAGCAGTTAAAGTGGGCCACAGGCTCCAGATCCAGGTAGGATTTAGATGTGTTAGACAGTCTCCAACATACATACATATTGTCACGCGATTATCCCCGAAGGGATATATGTATGCATATTTTGTCCCACGTAACAGGTGGTGAGCCTATTGCCGTGTTGAAATGGATATGCGCAGGCATTGGCGACTTGCTGTTGAAATTTTTCAAGCTGCCCATAGGGCCTTCAACTAAGCTTAACGACTGCCATTTTATTGGCAACCGGGACCAACGTGCCTTCCAAAGCACAAAAACGCTCGCAAATGTAAATGCCACAAAGTGGTCACCCATACAAGGACCAGCTACAGCGAAAGTTGTTTAACGCAGTGATCGCTTACAGAACACTGAGTCAGCGGGGCCACGGGCACATCTAGAGAGATATAGTCTCCAAATTCAGCATATATACTACTGAGGGTGACTGGTACAATTGCCCGTTTCCCTAGCAGCTGCAAGTTCAAGTACGCCGCGCGATGTACCTCGCGCAACTCTTGTCAAAGCGGGAGTGACTACGATACCATCTCCTAGGAAATGGTAAAGCTGGCAGCCTATCAGGGCCCCTGGGGACATCCTCTCTAGGGCACACCCAAGTGCCCTAAAATTAGGCATAGGAGCACTGAGTGGTTTTAATCGGTAAGCGTTCGACATGCCCACCCCGTCACAAGTTAGGTGAAGTGCATGAAGATTTCCGCACACAGAGTACACAGGTAAGAAGCGAATCTTCTTTAAGACAAATCATTTTTCTACTATTTACAACTTCACGAAAATTGGGTAGATAAGGTTTACGCATACGTCGATAAAGAAGTTTCACTTCAAAACAACATGGCGCATAACCGAAAAACATGACGATTTTTTTATAGCTGTGAAACTTCTCTCATACGTCGATAAAGAAGTTTGACTTCAAAAACATATTTTACACTTTGTTAAAAGTTAGTCAAATACCGGACGAAGGCGAAGGGTAAAGTTAGTGAAATATATCTTAATCTTAATAATATTAAAAATGCGAAAGTTTGTGTGGATGTTTGTTACTCTTTCGCGTAAAAACTAATGAATGGATATTAATTAAACTTTACAATAATATAGCTTATACATCAGAATAACACATAGGCTATTTTTAAACCCGGGAACAAGTTCCTGTGGGAAACCGGAACGGGAAATCTGCTCTACGCGGGCGAAGCTTCAGGCGTCTACTAGTATAGAATATTTACTGGTAGTCTAAATGAGAAACGTAGCCGTCCTTATATTTTCATTTCCTGGGCAGACGATTTCAATTACCAACATTCCGCCTCTCACCTCAGTGACGATTGAAGAGAGTGCTTGGATTTTAGTTTTTTTTAAGATTTTTCGTATTTAGTCTTTTGGCGCGTTACGGAAAAATTATGGGTTGAAGAGCGCGCTCAGCGTCGCGTCGCCCTAAAGTTAGCTGATAGGTGTTTCCATGACAACTTATGACTACATTCAAAGTAGTTTTCAAACACCCTGAAGTTAAAGTTCAAGTTTGAAGTGTAGCCTGCATGGTGTCCATGATTTTGTGATTGCAAAAACTGCGACCGTTAGGCGAGCACAGTCTATGCCTGTCTTCAAGAAATTGGTGAGGGAACACTACTTGCTTAAAAGATAATGAATCATTGTTAAACGCCTTGTGAACTGTAGTGTTATGTTATGGATGAATAATGTATATTTATATGTTTGTGTTTATGTATTTAGGTATGGTATGTATTATATACAGCTGCAAGTTCAAGTACGCCGCGCGATGTACCTCGCGCAACTCTTGTCAAAGCGGGAGTGACTACGATACCATCTCCTAGGAAATGGTAAAGCTGGCGGCCTATCAGGCCCCCTGGGGACATCCTCATATATATATATATATATTATATATATTATAGTGTTATCTATATTTCAGAGTCTTCATTATACATATCCTACATTATCTGATTATGTAAGTAGTGAGTGCTGAGAATTTATAAGCGTACACCAAACTGCTCCTAATATTTTAACCTTTTTTTTTTCTTCATCCCATGGTTGCCTGGAAGATATAGCGATAAGGCCGCCAATTGTACCTACAATTTGCACACATAATGTAATCTTTATTTCTTTGTTTATTTTGGTGTACAATAAAGAGATATATTATTATGTCACTTCTTTTCTCGGGTATCTTCTTTTTTTTTTGAAGATACCCGGGCTTTTGTAGGCTTACATGGAGACATAGGTCCAACACGCAGAGGCCCTTTGAGAATTTTAATCTAATAGGGAATGGGACCCCCACTGCAGATAGTCCACGCCCGCTTTATGTAGAAGAACGGTAATGGATCACCTCCAATGGGAGTTAAACTATTGTGAAATGTGTTAACTATGAAATGGGCTATTGGGTTGGGTGTTAAATGGATTGGGTGATTTAAGCTATTGATGAAAACGGCGTCTGCCTTTTTAATATATTATTATTAAACTACTGGCAGACGGTGACTCGCCAACTCACTAGATGGGCCCCCTATACAATCACCATAGGCATGATAAGCCTGTAAGGCTATCTTAACCGGTGCAGAAGGGCAACAAAACTCTGAGGAATCGGGACCGATGTGTAGCCACGCACATTCAGCTCGCCACAAGCTGCCCTGCGGATGTGAGCTTTTCAATAACTTTCTGATACATTTTTTGTGGATATCAGAAAGTGGATGACTCAAAAAGCGAATGTACTATGCTCTCATAGGGTTGCGTTAATCCTATAAAAGATAACGACTGTCCTCGAGGGATATATATATATATCGATATTATTATTATATTATAATATAGGTATATTATTATTATTATTAAGTTAGCTATAGTCAACATTTTAGTTTTTTCTACAAACGTAGGATAAAGCGAAAGATATTTTTTTTTTAAAGATTTTATCTTGTTACGCCAAAGAAGTATAACTTGTAACGCATGTACATAAATACACACCCATTTTTTTTAGATTTTCATTATATTCCAAATGACTATTATTTGATATAGGTAGATATATTATTTGATATAGGTACATTATTAGATATAGGTATATTATAATAATGGGGATGAAGAATAGAAGCGTGCACGTCGCCATCCCTGCCAGCTACGGCTGCCATTCTACTCCAACACGAGTGCCACCAGGGCGAATACTGCTAGGGCGTGCCCCCGAGGCGACGCGCACCAGTTGGTCCCCGCTGGTGCGAAAAGTTTGAGCCAGAGCGGCGTAGGGGACCGCCACCCTACACGCGCGGCCCGACACGGCGGGAAGTGGAGGATGGAGTGCAGCGTAGCTGCGTGGAATGTTAGGGGAGGAATGGCAGAGAAGATGAATGACTTGATGGATGTTATGAATGAGAGAAAGTTAGATGCAGTGTGCTTGATAGAGACCAAGCGCAAGGGCAGCGAAGTCTTGGAGCTCCCGGGTGGGATGCTCGCGCTTTGGTCTGGAGTACCAGAGAGCGAGCATGGCAGTCGGAGGGTTGGAATTTTGCTGTCCTCGCGATTGGCCTCCGGTATGTATGAGTACAAACTGGTAGGTCCTAGAATCCTCTGGATCCGTGTAAAGCTTGGTTTGACGAAGATTTTCCTGGTAGCTGCTTACGCGCCAGTATCTTTGTCGAACACGAGTAAGCTAGAGGATTTCTGGGAGAGTATGCGAGAAGCTCTAAATGTGATGAAATGAAAGACTTATAGTATGTGGAGACTTGAATGGATGGGTGGGTACCGCTAGTGATGGTTTTGAGTCGGTACTCGGGAAGTATGGGCATAAAAGGGTGAACGACGCTGGCAAGCTAATACTGGCATTTTGTAAGGAAAAGGATTTGTTTGTGGCGAACACAATGTTCAACCACAAACAAATTCATATGTATACGAGGAGATGTAAGTCAAAGAGAAGCATGATAGATCTATTCCTAATGGATAGTCGGCTCCGTAAACAGGTGATGGACACAAAGGTTAATCGAGGCGCTGAGCTGGGATCAGACCACTACCTAGTCATAACTAGGATTAGGGGTCTGTTCGCGGGTTGGCGTCATCGTACCGAGTGTCCTGAGCTTGAGCCGACTTATAGCATCAAAAGCTGGAAGCTGCAGGATGCATCCATTAGGGATAAATATAATGAAAGGGTAGCCGAAAAGCTTGGCGACGTCAATGTAAGCAGTGAGAATGTGGAAAGTGTATGGCAAAACCTTAAGGATAGTATGATAAATGCCGCTGTGGAAGTGTGTGGAGAAACGAAAAGAGGCAGTAGTAATAAGCGTGATGCATGGTGGAATGAGGAAGTGAAAGAAGCAGTTCGAATGAAGAAGAAAGCATGGCTAGACTACTTAGCCTCGCGAAATGATTTTAATATGAGAGAGAGATACAAGCTGCAGAAAGTTAACACGAAGGCTCTGATAGAAGAAGCTCGTGAAAGGTGCAGAATGAAAGCGGATGAAAGGTTGTCGTCCAATTTTCGGGATAATGCCAAGCTCTTCTGGAAAGAGATAGGCAAGACCCGGAGTTGTTCGGCAATCTGCAGTATGAATAAAGTGCTTAGTGTTAACAATGACGTCCTAACAGACCAAACTGACGTCCTGCAGAGATGGAGTGAATATTATGGAAAGATGTATGCAAGAAAAGACAGAGATGCCACATCGGGAAGTGGAGCTCACTTCGATGCTCCGGATCCCGATGTCATTGAAGTCATTAGTATGAAAGAAATAGAACAAGCGATAAGAAGTATGAAATGTGGTAAGGCTGCGGGAAAAGACAGAGTTACTGCTGAGATGATCAAGTACGGTGGGTCGCGTGTCTGGGACACACTATGTCTGTTATGCAACTTGTGCTGGCGGACGGGTGAGGTCCGGGATGACTGGCGAGTAGCAGTTGTAGTACCTATTTACAAAAGGAAAGGCTCGCGCCTAAACTGCTCCAGCTACAGGGCGATCAGCTTGGTCAGCTTAGCTAGTAAGGTGTATGCAAAGGTTAAAACGGCACGAATACAAGAAAAGTCTGAAAGGTATTTATGGGAGGCTCAATGCGGATTCCGACGTGGAAGAGGTTGCATGGATCAAGTGTTTTCTCTCCGCATGATCGCGGAAAAGTTTCTGGCTGTTACCCAGAAGGTTTTCTGCGCTTTGGTGGATCTAGAGAAAGCATTTGATAACGTTGTGAGAGAAACGCTGTGGGACTTGCTGCCCGGATATGGTGTGGACGGCTCGCTACTGCGGGCAATACAGTCGTTTTATAGGGACTGTAAGGCTTGCGTGCGAGTAGGTGGGGATGTGTCACCTCTTTTTGATGTCTGTACAGGCGTCAAACAGGGATGTGTCATGTCCGCCTGGCTGTTCATAGTGTATCTGGACAGTTGCCTGCAGAAGTTGAAAGATTTTAATATGGGTGTGAATTTGGGTGACTTTACAGTAAACTGTCTGCTGTACGCTGATGATGCGGTGCTCATGGCCTCATCAGAAGCCGACCTTCAGGCATTAGTCACTAATATGAAAGAGGAGTGTGAAAATAAGGGTCTTCGCTTGAATGCAAGTAAAACTAAGGTTCTAGTATTTGAAAGAGGTGACGTAAGAACTAAATGCGAGATTAGGCTAAACCAGGAACGTCTAGAGCAAGTGAATGAAATTGTGTATTTAGGAAGTATGTTTAGCGCGGATGGAAGATGTGATTCGGATGTAGAACGGCGAGTAGCTGCCGGAAACAAAGTTAACGGTGCTTTGTCCCAGTTAGTAAAGCGACAAAGCATCGTAAAAAAAACACGCATGGCGATTCATAACGCAGTGCTAGTGCCAACTTTGCTTTACGGTAGGGAAACCTGGGTATGTCAGCAGATGCATGAAAGTAAATTGAATGCTGTGGAGATGCGATCACTTCAAAAATTGTGGGGCGTTACCTTGGCCGACCGAATACGTAACGAAGTGATACGCAATATGGCAGGTTTGAATGAAAGTGTCAGCGTTAAGCTGGAAAAGGGCGTGCTCCGTTGGTTTGGACACGTCCAACGTATGAGTGAGGAACGATTGACGAAGAATATATATTGTCAAAAGTAGAGGGTAGAAGGAGTCAGGGTAGGCCGAGACTTACATATGAAGACCACGCGAGCAGATTGCTCAAAAACGGAAAGGTCAAAAGTACTCGGATACCCAGACGTGCGTGTATGAAGCGATTGATGAATCTCGAAGAAGCGAAAGAAGTATGTATGGATCGCGAAGCCTGGCGATCTGTCCTCTCTGACTACCCCGTCAGGGATACAGCGTGAAGATAGTTTTTGGTATATTATTTGATATAGGTATATTATTTGATATAGGTATATTATTTGATATAGGTATATTATTTAGGCACTACTAGCCGCCCCGCGTAGTGATCCCGTGGGTTTATTATGTACGTACCTAATTTTATAATGCTCCCTACTTAAAGACTCCGAATAGAACAGAATAAAACTTTTTTGTACACCAACATATAGCTAGATTTTACATTATTAGACCTTATCGCTAAAAAGTTATTTCTTTCAGGCAACCTTGGGATGGACAGAAAAAGATGTTAATTGTTAGAAAGATTGGTGGAACTCGTGTTTTTTTTTTAACGTGTGGAAATCCTCATGGATGCTATGCCGGACTCTTACCGACTAAAACCACACGGCGCCCTTACATTTGTCTATGGCCAGGAGTCCCGGGTAAGCCCTTCAGGAGGATAGCCCCAGGGCTCCCAGCACGGGTGGAACTCGTGTAAAAATTTAACCTACATAATATAATAATCAGATTCGTACCTGAGTGGAGTACTGTCTTAATCTTCTTAATAGTTTTGTATAATACTTGCTCAAGGCTTTCAACAATGATGCAGAAGCGTACTGTTCGCATTATAGATTGTCCTGAACTCATCAGATCTCTTCTTGCTTCTTTAATCGCTGTGTTAACATATGTGGTGCTGTCCCCCAGACAATAACTTCAGGGTCACTCAGTGGTCCACAACCTTCTCGACTTTCCATCAGGTAGGCTGAGTCACGTAACGAGCAAAATATATTTTTAAATTATCCAATAAAATTCAAATGGGCGCTTTATCAGATGCATGATAAACATACATTTCCACATCACCCAGATAAAGTTTTAATTAAACGCACAAGAGTGCGCTGAAAATTGATGATAATATGTTAATTTTATTTATATTGGAAAATAATAATTGGGCAATATGCATAATTGCAAAGAAAGAGTAATCTTATATCTGTATCTATTTGAGGTTCCAGGTTCGATTCCCGCGTTGGAATAAATAGTTGTGTGATCCACAAATGTTTCTTTCGTTCCTATGTATAACATGCATGTGTTTAGAAATGTATAAATATGTTTATCAGTTGACTAGATCCCATAACACAAGCTTATGTTAGCTTACTTTGGGCTGAAGGCGCTGTGAAAAACAAATATTCCTCAATATTTATAATATTTAAGCACGTTACAAAAATAATCCACATGCACTACCTTGTGAAGTCAGTCTGTTAAGTAAATAAAAGATTCAATGACCATGTGAGCGTTACAAGAGGCGTCATATGATATTTAATTTATAACAATATCTTTCATACCTCTTTTTTCCAACTTTTTATCAAAAAAAAATCCAGCCCCCACCCGCACCCCCACTGCCATTACTCCGGCACCAGTATCTACACACCAAGACGAGAATGAGAGACACGTAAAAATTGACAAACTTTGAAACAGTTAAAATGCCTTAAAATTGAAATTTCTCAGATGATAAATTTTAAGAGAAAGAAAGTGATCGTAGTCACACTTACCCACCTTAAGGCCAAATACATCTGATGAAGAGTGAGCATATAGAGTGTGATTTTACCTACCCCTTCAGGAATAAGACTCTTCCACCTAATCCCACTCTCTCCTTCTTGTTCCAAGAACAGCACAGGATGACATCTTTGATCCGCAAAGATGTCATCCTAACACTGTAGATAGAATCGTATCCCGAAGCGCACAATTATGAAGGTCTGTTCATGTCGCACCATAAAGACTTGCAACTCTCTGCCTGCTAATGTATTTCCCTTCTTCTATAATGCTGGGTCTGTTAATAAACACATTTCTACACAATGTGAATGTGGCTATTGGAACACTGCTGGCGGTCATGGTAGCCCTCAATCACGGGTCATCGTAGCAGCCTACCATCAGGCGGGCGGGGCCATTTTGATGTGTCAAATATAATAAAAAACTTGATAATATATGTATGTTTGTTACTCAAATGACCAGGTATTTCAAAATTTAAAATACATTTTAACCAAAAGTTTCACAACCAGAAATACTTATTAAACTATTTTAGAACCACTCAGTCTTTAACTGTTAACAGTAAATTGACATTCTTCAAAGCTAAAACGAGAAGGCAGCTGAAACGACGCTTCACTTTGTAAAAAAAGTAGGGCAAGTACTTCTTAGATTTTACAAAAGGTCCAAAACACTTAATGCAAAAATGAACACGTAGCCCTCACCATTCCTCACCTCACTCAAGGATCATAATGATGTCCGAGGCGTGACGATCTTTTGCCGGGCACTTCAGCAATGCCGTTAAGCGATCACCGCTCCGAATAGGTAAGAAGGACATTAAAGCGCTTTCACATTATAGGCGCGGGAATGCAGCGCTTATATTTCTTGATGAAGTTACATATCGGGATCAATAGGCAAGACATAAACATCTTGCAATTTCAATTTGTGAAAATGATTAGCCTTCCTAATCATAATCATTTATTCACTTACAGTTTCGATCAGATGGATTAGTTCAGGATTTTGTCGCAAGTTTTCCACCGCTCGCTTGACGGAAAGCCATGGCAACGTGTAGAGCGAATTGAAGGCCACTGTAACCTGGCAGGCCACTGGCTTTTATTTTGACGGTCCAATAATGTGCCTCTTCACGCTCTGAAGAACCTGGTGTTGTAAGAAGAGGGAATTACGTGCGCTGGCAGAGCTTTTTCATGTTTCTGAGATTCGGCAAAGAAATTCGCTTTTGAATCGCTCAGTTCTGGCTTTTCAATGGCAGAATCCCTTCACTGTATGAAAGTAGCACCTCTATCCCGCACGTGTTAGGTGAAGAGCTTTTCAGAGCACTCATCGTGGTAGTTCAGGTAGATTGCTTGTCTCTGCTCTTGGCGATGGATTCGTACGTTTGTCAGCAAGCGCACCACATGCAAGTGAGGCTGAGCTTCGAGATCTTGGTACACCTCCATCGCTCTCATTATAACGGTATAAATGCGTGTTGAAAATTAAGGAGCGACTGAGTGCTGCGAATTAATAGTGGGATACTAACTTTTAAACTTTCGCGTTGCATGATTAAAATAAGTGTAAAATACAGGTATTAACGCGATCATACTTATTTACCTTAAATAGCTTGACGTTTCGACTGGGTTGCACCAGCCGTGGTCACAAGCAGACTCATCAGTCTGCTTGTGACCACATGTGTTTACACTTATTTTAATAGTGGGATATGCTGCGTTGTCTATTACAACTGGTGTTACCACGCATACCTGGAAGTTCTGCAAATTACCTTCACTATAAAAACGTTGTTCAGGACCAGAAGTAACAGTTATCTTTAAATTAACCCCAGTCCACGTTAAATCCACGACTGAAATGGGCTGTGCTTCGCAATTTCTACCTCTGTAAAGTAAACGGCCTTTTCTTTCTGCGCTGCGGTGAATTAAATACGTGTGTGAAAGCGCCTTTATAATGTTACCTACCCTCTTAAAAATATTTCGAATTTACACAGCTGACCATATTACGGGGTCTGTAAAATTTTAAGGTCAGTAAAACAATTTAGGCACAGGATATAGCATAGATATACAGGACTAGCAACACCATGTTTTTTCTTTTCTACTTCTATACAATTTATTGTTAAACGGACTTCCTAAATGGTTTTCAGGTCGATGACGTTTTTTTTTACCTGATTCCTGTCAGTTATCAATCGGTTTGGTAATAGTTTAAAAACAAATTAAATTACTTAGGAGTGGAATTTCCAAAAATGAATAAACTTCTTTTCTCATAAAGTAGCAAACTGCGCTCATTCCGCATTTCATGACTGTTGCTCTAACCGTTTCCGAAGTCGCTAAAAACTTCAAGGCCCTATTTTACTCACTTAGTGATGCCAGTAACATGGCAGTCGTTAAGCCAGTTGAATGCCTTATGGGCAGCTTGAAAAATTTCAACAGCAGGTCGCCACAACCTGCACCTGTCCGTTTCAACACGGCAATGGGCTCACCACCTGTTACGTGGGACAAAAAGCAAAGCATACGGTGAAACGTGGGCGTATAGTACGCCTCTGCCTCCCCTTCGGGGATATAGGCGTGAAAGTATGTTATGTGAGGGATGTCAATATAAAAAAAAAACTACGTAGATTTCAAAATTTTTAAAAATTAATATGAAATGAGTTTGAGAATGATGCGTCTGTAGATGAATGAGTCACCAAGTTATTTTTATTACAAATTTCCATTAGATTTTTTTTTATTAATCTTTCAATTACGCCTTATCCCCATAGGGGTGGCAGAAGCTTATTTTACGCCCACTTTTTATCGTGTGTATTCCTTGTAGCACGTAATAGGTGGTGAGCCCATTGCCGTGTTGAAATAAATAGAGGCAGGTTGTGCCTACACGCTGTTGAAATTTTTTGTAGTTGCCCATAAGGTCATAAGTTTAACGACTACCATGTTACTAGTAACCCGGACCAACGGCTTTGCTTACCTTCCGCGGTAACGCTCGCTAATGTAAATGCCACAAACATTTTTTTTATGATTTTATAAAAAAATAGAGTTTTCATATTTTTTTACTTGTAGTATAGGGGTATATTAGTTGCTAAATTTAAGTCAACGGGCAATACCCTATAAATTTCGATCCCCTTGACAGTGTCAAAATATACGTTGGCTTGCGGCATAAATGGCCGTAATTTTTTTTACGGTAACTTAGAAGTTTGATTTTCTTCAAGGGACTGTAGACCTGTCTACCTAGTTAGCTATGACGATTACGGAGAGGAAGTTAATGGGTCAAAAGGTCCTTAATAAACCAACTTTTATGGATTGACCATCTAAAGAGTGTAAATAAATATGATAAATATCGTTGGAACAACTCACACAACGCCATCTGATTCCGAACTAAGCAGAGCTTGTACTATGGTAACCAGATAACTGATAAACATACTTATTTATTTCTAAATACATACACACATACATATTATAGATAAATAACACCCAGAAAACAGAATCCGCGCCACAGAGGCAGTCAAATGAACGGGAACAGTCTTTAGCGGCAATATAACGTAGTCTTTAACAAGACTCATTACAGAAGAAATCTGTAAAACACACCTGCCTACCCCATATCCAACAAATTGGAGCAATAAATTGTATATACCTGTAACAATCTGTGCATAAATATAAGCAACCAGTTTTATGCGATGATATAAATGTCGAAATATCAGTAATCGGTCCGATAAATTCTGCTTATTTATTACAATTTTACAAGGAAATTACTTTTTACAAAGAAGAGAGCTAAAGGTGTTGGACTAATAACTCAATTCAAGTGTTAGTGATGTGTGTTTCGTTTGAAGCCAAGGTTATTGATATCGAGTTTTGTACCTACATAATATTTACTAACTCATGCTGATCCGAGAATGAGTCACAAAACTGTTTCGTTTATCTCCACGAACTACTGGGGCAATAATAATTTGCCTATTTTTATGCAGTAATCGTTTCAGGTAGACGAAGAGCTTGTGTAAACTCTACGGCAGTCTACTTTAGCAGTAGCGAGGCCATTATCTGTGGTTTCTGAAATCCTCTCAGTCGTATCATATCTACACACCACACAATAGCATCTTTAATATGTTTGGGGTAACTTACTTGAAATTAAAAACAAGTAAATTAATTAAAATTGAAAATTTAAAAGTGATTTTGAAGTTTTGCTTCCCATCTAGATCATTGAGCAAGATCTTCGAAACTTGAGTCAAGTTCACTGGTTAGGAGGTCATATAGGAGTTGCTCCTAACATTCTGAAAGTTTACATGTAAATCACTCTTAGCGATCTGTAAAGGCGGATACCGGGCTCCAAATCAAGGTAGAGTTTGAAATTAACCGAAACCACTGTAAAAAGGGTGAAAAACAGGTGGAAGCATAGAAAAAATTCTTTTGCTGCTTTTGTCCCGAGCGTTTTCTCATTTAACTCGTATTTTACTACCTATATTTAAAGAAAAATTAAATTGCCTATTTTAATATAATAGAAAGAAAATAAAGAAATGCATACAGTGAAATGTCTGCCTACCCCTTGGGGATAGATGCGTGGCAATATGTATGTATGTTTGTAGAAAGAAAATTTAATTAAACGTTGTCTATCACTAATCTCAAAATAATCGATTATCGACACATAACTATCGATACTATCCCACCTCTAGCCTGTAAACATAAGGTTGTAAGTTTTAGGGTAGCTATTTCGCAATCATAAAGCCCCCCCTTCAACGTGTCGGCGAACACGACTTACCTTAATGAGACCTAACAATGTATTTACCTGGTTTATTGTGAACAGGTTTGATTCCCATGGAATGTTTATTTCATTTGGTCAACCCCGTACGAAAATTTTTAAATGTTTATATGAGATTTGATCCAATAGGGATCTCACGAGAAATGTAAAGGCTGCTATGAATGAAAAGCCTTGCACGACTACCCGACCTGGATAAATAGGACCAAGAACTCCGGTGAACATGGTGACTAATTTAGTTTTAGAAATCAGTCGGTAGTAGCTCCTAACATAACCGAAAACTGAAATTTTCTTAAAACGATGGATTCATCTAGTACGCTCAAATCTAATAGAAGTTCTCTTGGCCACGCTGACTTAGTGTTCTGCAAAAAAATATCTGCGTTAAGCAACTTTCGCTATGGCTTGTTACAGTTGGGTGACCATTTTGTGGTATTTCCGTTTCCAAACGTTTCCGTGCTTCGGAAAGCATGTTAAGCCGTTGGTCCCGATTGCCAGTGAGAAACAAATCTTGTAGTTTTATATAACTCCGGTCCTATAGTCCACCACTTTAACTAACTAACAATCTTTACGCTGTATCCCTGATGGGGTAGTCAGAGAGGAGATATTGCCAGGCTTCGCGATCTATACATACTTCTTTCGCTTCCCGCAGGTTCATTAATTATTCATTCATTTTATTCTTTATACCTTCATTCAACGCTACACAAAAGTCGTAATACACTTTTACTGACTGATAGTAGAAATCAGTTATTAAAAGAAGGGGTTTTATTTTATATTTACTGCGAAAATAGTTTAGCACTACTTTAAGTCTACATTCAGGGTTCCATGGTCAGAATCACCTTATTGTGTTGAACGAGTTGAAATGAAAAGAAAAACGAAATAAGTTGAAATTTTGTTGATGTTTTAGAGTCGATCATTCATTCATTCATTTCGATCATTCGTTCATTTGTTTTTTCAAAGAAGTATTTTCTATTATAAAAAATGTTTTTCGAAAATCCGGGATAACGCTAGTCACTGTTTTTGCATTACATGTTAATGCATAAACCTTATAAAAGCGCTTTTTCTTTGTAAAACCCATAGAAGGTCTTAGGACCTCTAAAACCCTTTCAAAAACAGTCACTCACAGCTAAGTATTGCCTTTTAAAAACCTTAGTGGTTAACAACAAAAGGTATTAGGTATTATATTAGCATGATCCTTCATCTTTTATAATAAGTACAACGTTCAGGAGGTCAAATGAGACCCTAATCAAGTAAGCAACAATAAGTTACTTTAGCTGTCACCTTTATTCGTCAGACTTGATATTGGAGGTGCGAATATTTTACCTAAAGTTACATAAAAAATCTTAAAGGACATGTTAGGGAACTCCCTAACATGTCCTTTAAGATTTCATATTAAAATAACTATTTTGTACTAAATAGAAAAGTAAACATTAAATTCTTCTTCATCTGAGCATGAGGTCACAACTTTAGCATCCGTATGGTCACGGGTTGACAAAGGATTGTCAATCAACCCGTGATCACAGTTAGTGTAAACCGTTTGAAACGTCGGGAAGTACAAGCTAGACTCTGTACCTAATAGAATACGTTTTCAATAAAGATTACAATCAACATGATTTTATTGAGTTCCGATTTATAACGGTAGTCGACTAAACATACCTCTTAAATACTAATTCCTTGTGACTTATAAGAGGTACAAGCCTTAAATTAGTAGCAATTAATTGCTAACAAGCTATAAACAGCTATTTATGTGACGTTAGACAATGTACCAATCACAACAGCTTATTTTATTAAGTGATCGTTATACTAATTATCACTGAACCGGTTTCTATGGAAGCGCTTGCGAATACTCAGTGTATTCGGAAGCGAAGTAGGTAGCGGAAGAACCGGGGTTTTACTCGCGTAGTTCCCGAACCCGTGGGAATACAGAGATAAAATTTAGCTTAAGTTACACTTCATAACATCAGCTATCTGCCAGTGAAAGTCTTGTTAAAATTATTCCAGCCGTTTCAGAGATTAGCCGGAACAAAAAGATAGATTGACCAAGAATTTTATGTAAACATGACGCACGGTTGCATTGGCGCCAAACTACCACCACCACGTACCATAGATATTATTCATGGCTTACGAAAGTTTTAAATTCAGTTTTTACATGAAAACATTGTATTTTAAGTAAACTTCGCGATGGAGATCAAAAGAACACTCTTTGTCGGACGCCGTTTGCGAATAATCTTGAGCACGTTGTGCATGTTGCGGCGATACACAAAAGGACAAAGTATAGATGCAATTCTATATTTTCGTACCGTGCAAATTTGGTAAGTGCCAGTCGATGGCGCCTTACGTCGTCTTAAGACGTAAAGACTTGGATTTTGGGTTCGGGTAGGTCTCAGTGGTTTAGTTAATAAACGCGTCAGGTGCGTGATTGAGACTGAAAAAAATTACCACTTTAAAAAAAAATATTTTGCATAGAAATTGCTTTTCAAAATTGTTTCTGATACACAAATGTTTCCTAATGGCATTTCTTCTGTGTTTACGATTTCTATGACTAGATCTATCCGAACCGTCCAAAATCACAATTGGGTTACTAAATCAATAACTTTAAACCAAACAGCATCCTGTTTATAAGAGTTTCTAAATGAAATATGGCTAAACTATTGTTTTAAATCATAATAACTGGCAGTAGCAGGTCAAACTGCAATAATTATCCCCCTAAATTGACTCTAAGAACATATCTATATATTACCATCATATTCCTTATCACAGTGTAATAAAGTCGAATCTTCAGTGACAATCAACTGCCAAAATCCCAACCGACAAATCTTCTAAACAGTCAGCAGCAAACTTTTGTGTGGCTAGCATAATTAGAGCCATAACTATTGATTGTTTTGCCGCGTTTCAACCGCGTTGTATTAAGCTAAGAGGGGTGAGGGGGTTCAGCTTTTTGTGGTGGTTACGACCACCCGTAGCGACCTCACAGCATGAACGCAGACTCTGAGTCACCACCAGACCGAATGAGACATTTCGCTAATAAAAATAATTAAGTACTTGTTTTTTTTTTCTTAAACATAACATGGCGTTGATACTAATGAAGAGTTTTATGATATTCTTACATTATTTTGTTTCAAGATTTATGGCTCTTTATACTTAAATCTGCTGACCGCTGATTTATAAAAAGCAAAATACTATTTATTACAATTAATATTAATTACAAATTTACACCCGCGACGGAACAGATAGTTAATGCGTTTGGGATGAGAATGTTTGTTTTTCTCCAAAACTACTACTCCGATTTTGATGCAGTTTTCAGTTATGGGTTTGATTAGTTTATTTTCTTAGATAGGTGTTACGGTGACAACCCACCAGAGAGCGCTGCAGCAAACATTGTTATTGCAAATTCATGTTGCAATGTTTCTCCAAAACTACTAGTTCGATTTTCATGCAGTTTTCAGTGATAGGCTTGGGTTTGATTGGTGCATTTTCTTATTATTAACTTGCAATGTATGTTTGTATGTTTAAAACTTGCTGCAACTTAAATAAAACAATTTTTATATAAGAAGAAGAGAAGCGCTCGTGGCCCCGCGGTCTCAGTGTTCTGTAAACGATCACTGAGTTACGCAACTTTCACTATGGCTGGTACTCGGATGGGTGACCACTTTGTGGTATTTACATTTGCGAGCGTTTCCGTGCTTCCGGCACGTTAAGCCGTTGGTCCCGGTTGCCAGTAAAATGGCAGTCGTTAAGCCTGGTTGAAGGCCTTATGGGCGGTTTGAAAATTTCAACAGCAGGTAGCCACAACCTGTGTCTGTCTATTTCAACACGGCAATGGGCTCACCACCTATTACGTGGGACAGGAATCCACACAGAGAAAAGTGGGCATATAATATGCCTCTGCCACCCCTTCGGGGATAAGGCGTGATGGATATTTATTTATTTATTTAATATTTTATATAGTTTTTTTTAAATATTCTGGATTGTGATTGTGTTATGGGATCTGAAAAATTGATAAACATACTTATATATTTATAAATACATCATATTTTACATAGAAAACACCCAAAACTCCGAAACAAACATTTGTGGATCACACAAATATTTGATCCGATCCGGGAATCGAACCAAGGATCTCGGCGCGACAGTCGCTTACACTACCAATGCGATATCTTTAAACGACTAAGCTGAAATTTTGTTTATACGTTTAATTTGGATGATAATGCATGGTTAGCTAATTGACATAATTGTAATTTCAACATCAACATCCAAGATCGCGGACTAATTATGTTTTATGTACTGCTATTATTATTATTATTATTGGCAGGGATCCACTGCCTTATTGGGGCATGGACTAGGACCTAGGACTGAGGACTTGACATCGACAAACGACTAGACTAGACTAGACTATTAACAAGAAAAATAAATACTGAAGACTAGGCTGTATGGACTAAGTTTCCTTTGCCTGCCCAAGATGGGCGAAGACAACTAAAAAAAAAATGTAAGGACCACATCAAGATTTTTTTTATCTGTCTATAATAACAATAATAATCGACTAAATTAGCAATGGGTCACAGATGTCGCAATAGGTTTTCATTTAGACGGTGCTCGCAGGGCGGACGTAAAGGTCATTAAAAAAATAATAATTTTGTTGTCTTGTATGGGTATCAAGTTAAAGGTTTGCGAGAAAAACTAGAAAAATAAAACAGAACTCAATCCAAAATGGCGGACTAAGTTTTTCATGTATTCGTACAATATTTTTAATATTTCATATTAAAATTATTCTTTGTAAGGCTAATACATTATTTGTTTCTGATGTCGATGGGCTGTGTGAAGTAGATTTCTATGTTATTCTTATTTTAGCCCTCTATCGTCGAGTACGTGTGGTACAAGGTTTTTAATCTACCCGCACACATCCTCAATTTTATTGATATTAGTTTTCCTCCTAGTACCGTCACAGAAGCACGTGCACGTCATTTCTATTTCAACACGGCAATGGGCGCACCGCACCACCTGTTATGTGGGACAGGAATACACATGGTGAAAAGTGGGCATAAAATATGCCTCTGCCATCCCTTCGGGGATAAGGCGTGATAGATAAATAAATATAACTTAGATTGTTTTTTTTAAATTATCTATAACTATCAAAGGCTATATACCTATAAATAAAATATTGGTATATTTCAGCCTTTATAGCATCTATTATTGAAATAGCTCCGCTCCATATTTAATGCAGTTCCGTTCGGTGTAAGTGGCTTACAAAATCGATGTATCAAATAGTGATTCTGTCAATGCATATGTATAGAATGCAGTAGATATTCTTAAGCAGTGTATTTCATTTAGTTTGATGAAAATTCGTTCACTGATGTATCTGCATAATACTAGTAGACAATATTGTGAACTGCTCGTGAATTTACGACACAGCATTTTTAAAACCATCTTCCTGATTGAAAGTTTCATGTTTAATTGTGTTGTAAATTATCAGGGGTCAAGTTACTATTTCAATCGCGTCAGAAAAGAATCGTTATTGTCCAGAATCGTATTCGAACCCGAATCGCTGTATTTAGCTGTCAAAATGTTAGTAGACTATACTACTGTCTAGCGGCCACTGGCGCGGAACGTGTTAGTAGAATTCTGTGGGCCGACCGATAGAAGTCTATTGGAGTACGATTGTAATAGTAGACTACGAAAATCTGTCAAAATTGTACCGGAGGCTTTCTATTGAGCGACGATTTCGATTCTATTTCGACACGATTGAAATAGCAGACTCTGCCTCCAGGAGTGTGGAATCCAGTGATTAGCAACACTTAACCTTGTCTTTATTTACGGTCGCGTAAACATTAGAATAGGGACGATATTAATTAGCTTACATAATAGGCACATCGTGAGTGTAGTGGTAGTGTGTGACGGTCTCGGAGGACAGAAGACGGTACTTGGAGAAAAAATAGTATCAATAACATCGATGATGTGTGGGCAGATGAAGAACCTTGTACCACACGTACTCGACGACGAAGGGCTTGCATCGCTGAGCTATTCAGGTCGGTATTCCAGAACGTTTCTCAATACTCAATCAACGCTTGATGCTAGATTTTGCCTTATAAAATCTACTCTCAAGCGTCGATTGAGTATTGAGAAACGTTTTGGAATACGGACCTCAGCCTGTGACCACAGATTAAGGTCCGTATTCCAGAACGTTTATCAATACTCAATAAACACTTGAGAGTAGTATTTATAAGGCAAAAACTAGCCTCAAGCGTCGATTGAGTACCTATTCAGAAACGTTCTGGAATACGGCCCTAATATACTATAGCAAGTGTGACCACGGCCGGTGTAGCCTGGTCGAAACGTCAGGCAACAAAACTATACCCCCTCAGGGATACAGCGTGGAGATAGTTAAAATAAATAAAAATAAATATCCATCACGCCTCATCCCCGAAGGGGTGGCAGAGGCATATTATATGCCTACTTTTCACCGTGTTGATTTCTGTCCCACGTAATAGGTGGTGAGCCCATTGCCGTGTTGAAATAGACAGACGCAGGTTGTGGCTACCTGCTGTTGAAGTTTTTCATGCCGCCCATGCGGCATTCAACCAGGCTTAACGACTGCCATTTTACTGGCAACCGGGACCAACGGCTTAACGTGCCTTCCGAAGCACGGAAACGCTCGCAAATGTATATGCCACAAAGTGGTCACCCATCCGAGGACCAGCCATAGTGAAAGTTGCGTAACTCAGTGATCGTTTACAGAACACTGAGACCGCGGGGCCACGAGCGCTTCAGATGAGATATTTCATTCGCAGTGATTTTTCAGTGGAGATAGTTAGTTTATAATATTGCTCATAGTAGCGTATTTACCTACTTTTGTTGTTAATAAAAATTACTATAAAAAGGAAAAGTTTATAAAAAGAAACTAAACTATCTCTTCACGCTGTATCCCTGACGGGGTAGTCAGAGAGGACAGATCGCCAGGCTTCGCGATCCATGCATACCCCTTTCGCTTCCTCAAGATTCATCAACCGCTTCATACACGCACGTCTGGGTATCCGAGTACTAAATTTTATAAGTACACTAGCTGACCCGCCCGGCTTCGCTCGTGACATACTTCGAACTTCCCGTTCCCGTGGGAATATGGGAATAAAAAATAGATGTTGACCGATTCTCAAACCTACCCGATATGCACACAAAATTTCATGAGAATCGTTCAAGCCGTTTCGGAGGAGTTAAACCACAAACACCGCGACACGATAATTTTATTTATTAGACTAGCTGACCCGCCCGGCTTCGCTCGTGACATACTTCGAACTTCCCGTTCCCGTGGGAATATGGGAATACAAAATAGATGTTGACCGATTCTCAGACCTACCCGATATGCACACAAAATTTCATGAGAATCGGTTAAGCCGTTACGGAGGAGGTTAACCACAAACACCGCGACAAGAGAATTTTATATATTAGATTATGATTATCCGATATTATGATTTGTGGGGTTGTTGGGGATTTGGATCTATATAACCGATTTTGAAAATGTTTTCATTGCTTAGAAAGGTGTGTTAACCCTGAGTACTATATGTTTTTTTATCCCAGAAACAATGTTGTTAGTTATTTTGTGTCTTATCTATACATCTACATCTACACAAACAGTAAATAAAATTGAAGTGTCTTTTATGAAAGTATGTAAAGGCACTTTATACGAAATACATTCTTTTCTGTCTGTCTGTCCGTTTCAGCTAATCTTTGTAATAGCTGGGCTGATTTTGACGGGACTTTCACTTGCAGGTAGCTGATGTTATGAGAAGCAATTTACACTACATTTTATCCCTATATTCCTATGGGAACGAGAAACCATGGTTGTGCGCTAGTACATCATAATTTCATTACAAGACAATATATTTTACTCCGAAGTCCTTAATACTTACTCACAAATATCTTTCTTAAAAAAACCATATAACAATAGCAAAGATTTTCGGCCATAACTTAGTCTTAGCAGGGCATTTCTTTAGCCCATTACTCGAGGCCTTGGAGCCGATGCGTTGGCCTGTGAAAGATTTACTAGGCACTTTCATTCTTCATGGAACGAATGAATGTATTCATCGAGTCTGCGAATGAACTGATTGAGTTAGAAGTTCCGTTTCGTGGAGAGTGTTTGTGTTGAGTATTCGAGGTTAAGCGAATGGAAAAAGTTTTAGTGTGAAGTGCTCGCCGTTTGGGAAAAAATGTTGGCTGAATTCGTGAGCCAAAGCTAAAACAAATTTATTATTATCTACTGGGATGCGTTACGACTTAAACCTTCTACGAAATTCGGAGCCACATTCCTCAGGCCTCGAAAAATACAATTATAACGTAGACTTCTCATAAGTAAAGTATGAAAATGGCCATGTCTGGGTGCAATTATGCATAAATATTGTCGAACATTTTTTCACAAAGCGCAATCTAGCCCAAAGTGATCTTATGTAAGCTTGTGGTATGATATCTAGACAACTGATAAACATACTTATATATTTCTAAATACAGGTACATATTATACACAAGAAACACTCAATTTAGGCCAAACACGCACACGGTGAAATGTGGGCGTATAATGGGCCTTTGCCACTACTACGGGGATAAGGGCGTGATTGTAAAACAAAACACCCAAAGTCCCTAACAAACATTTGCAAATCACACAAATATTTGTTCCCACCCGGGAAACAAATTTATAATAATTGAGGGTTTGTTATTTATGTTAATGGCAGTAGATTGACACAGTTGTAATAGATATCTATTTTAGAGTGAAAAGTTGTAACAGTTGCAGGTTAATGTTATAATCACGTAACAGTACGTCGTCCGTACTTTTATCGACTATGGCAAAGTCAAGGGTCAATGTCAAGGGTCATGAAGTAGGTAAATTGTTTACGTATATATGTAGATATTTATTCACCTTTGAGCATTAACCATTTTTGAGAAATGAGGCAGCGTTTCCATATTTCCTTAGGGACGTTAAGCTACTGGTACCCGCTGTTAGTATCTAACACGATAGTGTACACCTATCTGACTCAGCAATGGTTATGTATAACATTACCAAACAAAAACTAACGGTCGAGCCGTTTATAAGGACACACAAATACATAATATTATAAATTAACCGTAAAAAAGTACATACACTAGGTACGACCTACTTCCAATGCCCAAAATCACTACAGTTATTTTTCAAGTTATTACCTGTATCATATTAGCACAAGAAAAAGAATTGAAAATATATCCAGTCGATTTCAGAACATCCATCGCAGCTAAGCTTAAGTAGGTACATGTTCCTGACAATATAATAGAATTTCCATTCCTTCTAAATTTTGTCGATTAATAACAAAAATGTCCGACCCCAACAGATTTCGCGCGAAAAAATATGATCAACGAAATAAACAAATCATTTTAACATAACCCAACGATCTCCCCCTTAAATTTAACCGACCGTGTTTGTGTACTTACCTACAAATCCACCCATTTTTTATATCTATTCGTATTTTGTTGTATAACTCGGGCTTTCAATACAGGATTTCACCGGAGCGAAAAAAATGGCGGGCTACAATGGCAAATAAAAATAATAAATGCTCAATTCTTTACATCGGGGTTGTAAAACTGTCGGGCGCACTTGTACTCTTGGTCCAGGCCTCGTCCTTGTACAGAACAATTTTCTACGGATTTTTGTGTCGAGATGGATTAGAATACACTTTGAAGATTGGATTTATCCTTGTTTGAAGGTCAGAGGGTCAGTGAACTCGTGAAATGTAAACATTTATGTTATGTATACTAATATTATTAAGAGGTAAACTTTTTGAGATTGCGATGTTGTGAATTTGTGACGTTGTATGGGGTAATCTCTAGATCTAAGTAAGAATATTCGCTTGAATGCAAGTAAAACTAAAGTTCTAGTATTTGAAAGAGAAGACGTAAGAACTAAGTGCGAGATTAGGGTAAACCAGGAACGTCTTGAGCAAGTGAACGAAATTGTGTATTTAGGGAGTTTGTTCAGCGCGAAAGGAAGATGTGATTCGGATTTTTTTTTTGGGACTAATCCCACCCGCATTCCCATTACTGTGCCTCCTGTAAACCAGGATCTACAGCAATGACCAAAACACCAGAAAAGTTACACCGAGCTCGATCTCGGTGATGTCCCAGGAGAAGTTAGCATCTCTTGGAACCCGCAACGAAATTAAACAGAAGATAATATGAGTAAGTAAGAAAAGAACGTAATGCCTCTTCCCTCCTTTGCAAAGCGGGAGACCTGGAAAGCAACAAGGTGTAAATCCTATAGAAATAGGGAAGCACCACGGTAATAGTATATTACGGGTCCTATGTGAGCTATGTTTGATTCCAGTAATATGTATGTGATTCGGATGTAGAACCGCGAGAAACTGCCGGAAACAGAGTTAACGGTGCTTTGTCCAGATCGGCAAAGCGACAAAGCTTCGTAAAAGAAGCACACCTCGCGATTCCATTTTCCATTTCCATTGCAGTGTTAGTGCTAACGTTGCTTTTCGGTACTCTTACTAACGAAATGCAACGTACCTACCTATGCCGCTGACGAGAACTCCGCCTCCGCAATAGTCACGGGCGTCCCAGATAAGGGCCGATGTCATAGAAATATCAGATAACCCCCCCAAAGAGCGGGAGATTTCCGGCTTCTTTCGGGTAGTAATCCGAACTATCCGAAATTGAAGCCTTGTTGGCGGAAAAGGTCTCTCGGAAGCCCTGGAGTAATCCTCCCGATGGCTCACCCGGGTCTCCTGGCCAAAGGCAAATGGAAGGGCACAGTGTGGTTTTTGTAGGTAAGTATCCGTCATAGCCAAAAAACCAAAATATTTATTTAAAATCCATATGGAATGGATTTTAAATAAATATTTTGGTACATTTTTTTTACACAGCTTCGTCTATCCCAAAGTAAGCCAATATAAGCTTGTGTTATGTGATCTAGGCGACTGATAAACATATTTATATATTACTAAATACATACATATTTTACATAAGAAACACCCAAACTCCGAAACAAACAATTGTGAATCACACAAATATTTCTTCCGACCCGGGAATCGAACCCGGGACCTCATTCGCGGCAGTCGCATGCACTAATTACCACTGCGCCATAGAGGCAGTCTGATTTTAACACATAAATAAAATTTCCTGTGTCTCAAATGTAACAACCCAAAACTAGGTTCGTACAAGGTCTAAGGAGAGGAAGAGAGTCGTTTTACAAAGTGATACTCAATGCGCAACAATATACCGCCTGAAGTGTGTAAATGGGACGTGATTTATCAGACAGTTTGTTTAGGTTTCAGGCATATTTGGACAATTTATATTTGCTTGTCGATGCGTTACATTACTTAGCCATAAATCCCATAAACTAAAGTCATTTATTTTTGAGTGATACTCTTATATCAAAGGAAAAAAATGCTTCGTTGACGTGTACTCATAATCATAAAATAAATGTATGCGACTGCCGCATTGAGGTTTCGGGTTTAAATCCCGGGTCGGAGCAAAATATGTGATACACAAATGTTTGTTTCAGAGTTTGTGACACAGTCGTCGCAGGGAGAAACTCCGTCATGCAGTCATGCCCTCAATCTCCGCTACAGAAGGTATGCTGCATTAATGCATTTACCATGTAAAATGGTAAAATTTTAGACTGTGGTTACCCTACCTATCTATCGTGTTACACAAGTATGTGAGCTGTTGTTTCACGCGCCGCCGATCACTGAAACCTTTTTAGGTAACCGTCAAATCCTGAATGACGTCACAGACTGTATTTGACAGGCGCGTAATTGCCATAAATGTTGCCAGTAAAATATAATTACCTCCATAGTCTCATGTATATAAATGATTTATTTATATTGATCCTGTTTAAAGGTTGGAACTAAGTATATGAACGCTTATTCTGGAAATATAAATATTATAACATATTATGACATAAACTATTTATTTAGAAGTTATTTAAATAATTACATGGTTATTAACAAATTAAAATTTAACATATTTACAGAAAACAATACAAAAAGAAGGGGGCGGGTGGTGGGAATTATTACAAGACTGACAATGATGCCCCGACTAGGTGTCGAAGAATTCCTCCCCATCAAAATCAACCGGTAAGGTTCCCATAAGGCTGGCCGCATTGCCACGTTGTATGGCAATGCTTATTCTCTGAGCGAGAAAGAGGGCAGCCCTATGGTCACGAGAAGAATCGACCAGTCGCTTTGCGATATCACTATACAGTATACATATTATTATAATGTATTTATTATTACGTATAAACTTGGAAGTTGAACTTTAATTGAAAAAGAAATTTTTTATAAATTACACAAATAACTTTGATAATTAAACGAGAAATATCCAAATTTTAATTTTACGCCTTCTCGCAAATAATTCTAACAATTTTAATGAAACTTGGTACAATGGTGACATAGATAGAGATTTGTTTTTATTACATTTTAAATACATATTTAAGTTTTGTGGCTTGGACACGTCCAACGAATGAGTGAGGAACGATTGACGAAGTATATACTTATATTGTCCGAAAGTAGAAGCAAAGAAGGAGTCAGGGTTAGACCGAGACTTACATATGAAGACCACGTGAGCAGATTGCTCTAAACCGGTAAGAATACTTGCACGTCTGGGTATCCGGTATTATATACTCGGGTACCCAGACGTGCATGTATAAAGCAAATAAAGCGAATAATGAATCTGCTCGGATCGAATCGTTTCAAGGATAACCCATGGAAATCAGAATAATTTCTGACGTGGTTTGACGCATCTCTTGAAGAAGGTTCTTCGTTAGTTTAACTATATCGACTTTCCTGTTTATAGTTTAAAAGTTTCTTATCATCTTAGTGTAATTCCTGTTGCTACAAAACTCAACTTTTTCTTGATTTGCATGCTCGGGACGTCTTTGATTTGGTCGCTATGAGCAGCTATTATGGTTTTTGAATTTCTGCTATTGATTATGAAAAACGTCCACTAAAGTAAATACAGGGTCATTTGTAAAACACCAGCAACCTGCTAGGAGTGGATACCCAAGGTTATAACCAACAACGTTTCTTCTACCACTTTTGGCAATTCGTTACACAGCGATTACTATCGTACATTGAAGCTTCGAGCTTCGTCATAGGTTTTCGCTCTTGGATTAGCTTAAAAGGACTCTTGTGTCTCTTTTTTGTCACATACAGCATACCTCGATAAACGATGGAAGTGCGCGCATCAATGCGGTTGGAAAAGGTCAAGGTCAAAGGAGTCATGACCGGTCCACTCCCATCCCCTGTGATTTTCACCAGTTGCGTATTACTGTAATTCAAAAGAAATTTCAATATTGAAAAAAAAAATCGTAGAACATGTTTTAATGATGTTAGCTACCTAGTCCTAGCAGGTTGCTGGTGTTTTACGAAGGACCCTGTATACAAAGGTATATATTTTTCTATCCATCACGCCTAAAGGGTGGCAGAGGCATATTTTACGTCCACTTTTCACTGTGTATATTCCTCCCTGTCCACACACGTCAGTGTGTGTGGACAGGGTGTGTATCGACGTCAAACTTATAACACCCCCATTTTTGCGTCGGGCAATTTTCAATTGTTATCAAATTAAAAATCCTCTACTTGTATTTAAATATTTACACGTGGAAAATCTAGGTTATGCATTAGGTTAGTAGGGCAACACCATAAAACGTAATAAATCCACTTCTTGACACTGACAAATGGTTGGAGAAAATACCTGAAGCTACAACAAAAACCCCATAAGAGTAACAATGGCAGTTGTAATGCTAACTGTTTTGTATGATTTTGTGATAATTTTAAGGCTTGTGCCTACATTTACAACTATATTACAATTTCTAAAACTAGTGCATAATTAGTTTTATTTTTGTATAAAATGGCGCTCGTGGCCCCGCAGGCTCAGGTTCTGTAAACGATCACTGAGTTACGCAATTTTCACTATTACTCCTGGTGGATGGTCCTCGAATAGGTGACTACTTTGTGGGATTTACATTTGCAAGCTTTTTTGTGCTTTGGAAGGCACGTTAAGCCGTTGATCCTGGTTGCCAGACACATGGCAGTCGTTAAGTCAAGTTTGGTCAAGGTAGCCACAACCTGCGTCTGTCTATTTCAACATGGCAATGGGCTCACCACCTATTAGGTGGGACAGGAATACTCATGCCTCTTCCACCCCTTCGGGGATAAGGCGTGATAGATAAATAAATAAACTTCAAATTAATCCAAATTTCATCACAGCCTTCCATTATTTACGAAAAATGGTGAGTACCTTTTTTTTGCCGCGATACTGACTTATATAATACTAAACCAAGAATAAATTTGTAATCATTCGTGTATAAAACACAAATTACAGAAAATTTACAATGATTTTAATGAATTTGACCAGATTTTTTGTAATAAAGTATAAATTTTTAAAGCAATTAGCATGCTAACTTTCACATATTTTTTTATTAAAATGTAAAAAAAACAACTTATTTCGAGACGGGGATTGAACCCGTGACCTTTGCCTAACCATGGCAATGTACTAGCTTAGTTCTGGTCATACTCTTAATGACAATTAAAATATACTTTAATATTTTCTTTGTAATAAAGCTGGTTTTACCAATTTACTTAAATAATATACTATTATTTGCCGCTTATAGACTGTTGTTAAAGTTATAACCCGACTAAATTATATCGTTTCTTCTTTGTACTAGGTACAACTTGGTACTAGGGTACAAATGTAAATTGGTCGGGTTAGTAAACTATAGGCACTCGTGCTATAATATACTGAAAAAGCACGCGTGTTTAATATCTAGGATTATGAACCAATGGAATAAAAACGTCATTTTGAGCAAGTGTGTTGAAAAAATAATATTGAGTAATACAAAAGTTTACTTTATAAAATTGTTAACAAGGCTTACATATTTATAAATTAATAAATTTAGACAAAGCTAAGCCATCTAATTACATCTAAATCCAACTGGGTCTTGCCAGTAATCATTACAGCGTATGAATGCCTTCTGTTTAGCCGCCTAATTAGCTGTCATTAGCTCTCCTTTGTGTTACAAAGATGGCGGCTGAATTTTGATCATGGAACATATCTGGAAAATTATATTTTAAAAAGATTTCTTCGTAAGAAGGTCACGTTTTATTGTTATATTTAATAACTCTTATAAAAGGTCATTTGTAAAACACCAGCAACCTGCTAGGATTGAATAGCCAACGTCATAACAAACAACGTTTGTTTTACCACTTTTGGCCATTCGTTACAAAACGGGTAGTATAATACATTGAACCTTCTAGCTGCGTCATAGGATTTTGCTCTTGGATTCGCTTAAGAGAACTTCGGGGTATCTTTTTGGACACATACTACATGCCTCGATGAACGATGGACGTGCGCGCATAATTGCGGTTGACAAAGGTCAAGGGCAAAGGACCACCGGCCCGCCCTTATCCCCTGTGATTTTTACGAGTTGCGTAGTACTGTAAGTCAATCAGTACATGAAATAAAAGATAAATTAAAAAAAAAACATTTACAAAAATTAAGATAACTTTTACTGCGTCAATCATCTTACGGTATGATCCTAAGTTGGGACACCGTTTGTGGTGTTTTCATTTACGAGCGTTACCATGATTTGTGAAGCAAATTAAGCGTTAATCTCGGCTGCTACTATCATAGTATCATGGACACCTTATTTGTGCCTTTGGTACTCCCTTGAAAATCTATACTCCATACTCATATATAAAGTTGAAGAGTTTGTTTCTTTGGTTGAACGCGCTAATCTCAGGAACCACTGGGTCAAATTGAAACTATATTTTTGTCTTAGATAGCCAATTTATCAAGAAAGGCTATCCTGTTAATACTATAAACGTATAAGTTAGTAAGAATGGATATGTGTTACTATTTCACGTAAAAACTACTTGTTTTTAATAGATTTTATTGAAACTTTACGATATTGTAGCTTATACATCAGAATAACACATATGTGTTATTCTGATACTACGTTCTATCCCGGCAACAAGTTACTGTGGGCAACAGGAACGGGAAAACTTCATCACGCGGGCGGAGCCGCGGGCGTCAACTAGTAGGCTATATACCATCACGTTACTACCCAGGAGAGCAGAGCAGTAATTGAATGTCTAAAAATTGGGTAAATTTTCATATATAATTGTATTTTTTTTTCGGAACGGGAGTAAGATAGGTGCGACGGGAGTTTGAAGTATGTCGCGAGCGAAGCCATCGGTCAGCTATTCGTATTAAGGGTGTAACCATATTTTTATGCAAAATTTACCAATTATATCCGATGCATTTGCTTCATTACCCGGGTTTCGCTTTTTTATATAAAATATGACTATGGGTACCTACTCATATTGTGAGGCGTTGTCGAGTCCACTACTCCTATGATCAAACATTTGTGGATCACACAAATATTTGGTGCCGGGTCGGATCAAATATTTGTGTGATCCGCAAATGTTTATTTCGGAGTTTGGCTGTTTCCTATATATATTATGAATGTATTTAGAAATATATAAGTATGATTAGACTAAATATTTCCCTAACGCGCCAATAGAATTGGAAATTCAATATAAACTTTCCGTTAGCCATTTACGGTAGGCCGTATTTGATGACAATCAAATAAAAAATGGGGTTGATCTTTAATCTAGATTTAAAAAAGGTTCTCCAATTTAATTTCGTTGAGAAAATGCGTAAGTCGAAAATAATTAGAACCCATTTTATCCCTCGGTTGCCCTATTTTTTGTGCCCCTTTAAAAAGGATGTGGAAATTATCAACAATTAAAAAAGCTAAATATATTTATATGATGACAATCATATGAGAAATTTATATGAGGCCCTAATGGGGCCCTTACCCCACCTTGATTTCCGGAGCCCAAGCGATCTTAGATGCCTAACGATGTTCCGACTAACTTAAAAAAAAATGTGTGTGTTCCAGAGTACACAGGTAAGAAGTGAAACTTCTTTCCGACTTTTTATTATATTTGTTTTTACATTATAATGTTAAAAATAAAAAGCGAAACGATAGTTGAACCTAGTCGCCAAATAAAAGAGATCACCAGTTGCTATCTTCCTCAATTAATCTAATCTTCTGATTAATTTCGACGCGGGTTCCACGTCCCTCTAACTTCTCCTGGGATTGCTGTAGATCCTGGTTAACAGGAGTCACAGTCATTCTATCATCGCACCGCTCGCCATAGACAGGGTGTTCACCCTCACACTTTGCGTTCGGAGCGCTCACATACGGTTAGTTCCGATAGAGGCTTTATTCCGCGTACGCTCCGATTGTGAAATGAACTCCGTGCCTGGGTTTTCCCGAACATCTACAGTATGGGGTTCTTCAATAGGGGTCATAGAATGTTTTTAATGGGTCGGCCGCGCGAGTGCTGCGCCTTGAGTGTTGCAAACGTCCAAAGGCTACGGTGACCACTATCCATCAGGAGGGCCGTATGCTTATGCCTCAGTGGTATAAAAAAAAAGTAATGGGAATGCATGTAAAGTCTCTTTAAAAAAAAAACATAGATAATACCTAAACTCCGAAACAAACATTTACGCATTGTAGGTATAAACCTATAGGTTGGTAAAATTCCAACCCAGGATTCAAAACCGAGACCTCGGCTACAAAAGTCGCATATACTACCAATTCACTACTGAGGACTATATAAATTTAAAAATGTTTAATAAAAATGTTTAATAATATATATTATATGCCTCTGTCACCCCTTCAGGGATAAGGCGTGATAGATAAATAAATAAAATGCAGTAAACATTCGTTTAGAATGTTAATTTAATGCTTTATCTCCACTGGCATGCATATTAAAAAGGTAGGCATTTGAATAATACCAATAATAAATTATTATTAAATTGCAGATGAAAATTTGCACCTAAATGTTGATAATATCTAAGTACCTAATGAAATTCACGAATATTTTATTGAACAGCAATGCAGGTGAAATTTGGTTATTATTTATAAACGTGTTTTCTGCGGTAATAAAACAATATATTATCTATTAAAAAGTGATTACAGCCTATGACATTCGTCAGAACACCAAATTTTCCCAACAAAAAAAAACTCAACCTTCTTAGCAAAGCGGGAAATAACAATAGAGATCTTAGGTTACAAGTAGGTTCAACTTAAATTTACTCTACTCTTTGAATTTATATTCGTTTCTGAGCGAAAGATTTGGAATAAAGAAAAGGTATTTTCAAAATTGTTACCAAACATTGGTAGGCAGGTGTCATCACAAATGGAATGATTGTAGATGCAATTCTATACATTCGTACCGTGCAACTTTGCTAAGTGCCGGTCGATGGCGCTTTACGTCGCCCTATAACGTAAAGAGGTGGATTAATTTGTCAGTTTCGAGTAGGTCTCGGTGGTGTAGTTGGTAAACGCGTCTGGTGCGTTGAACCAGAAGACGCTGGTTCGAGTCCAGCTCGAGAAAATATTATTTTCAATACACTTACTCATAAGTGTATGAAGTTGGTGATTACCGCTGAGGCGCTATTGAGTCTAAAGAGAGCTGAAGACGGTAATCAACAATACACACGTGTATCATACGACGTTTTTCAATACATTTATTAATAATATAATATTAAATAAAACAAATTAGTTATTGTTTATGCGCGCGCATTAACCACAGAGTTAGGAATGAGGCTTCTTTTAAAGTTGTTGTTTAAAGTTTTAAACAGAGAGAAAACAAAATTTATATTTGAGTGAAAGTTTTATATATTATACACGTATAAGATGAAATTTTCTATTTAAGTACGAAGTTGCATGAAATGAACAAACTTTTAGTACATTTTTCAAAACTTGATTTGAACAAATTAATTTATATGTTCTATTGAATGCGATCTTTTTTGTATCGATTTTTGTTTTAAGGATAATGCTACTCAACCAATATAATAAAAAAGAAATCTATTATCCCACTCTTGATTTAATATCAATAAAAAACCACAGTTTGATAAAAGGTATCATTATGTGCCTAATTGCGGTGAGATTAGAGCCATATTATGAGTAAGTGTATTGAAAAAAGTATTAATTTTATAAATAGAGATATTAAGTTTTAAAAACTAGTGTAAATTATTATCACGAAAGTAAGAAATTCTAACACTTAATTTTCCATATTTTACTAATTTGCGCAAAATTTCGCTCCAAACGACTTGAAATTCACTACGTCATTACTACAGTGCTATTTTTTTTCCATATTTTTCAAATTGTGCGAAATTTTGCTCCATAAAACGGATTCTTTATTATTGACATTGCTAGTCTAGTATTACGTCATTATAGAAAGGATTGACAGTAATATTGATAGGGTTATTATTGACAGTGTTGGAATCAATTTTTTTTTCAATAAAGTATTTTCAATCCACTGAAGTGGCAGACAAGCATACGTCCCACCTAATAGAAAGTGGTCACCGTTGTCTATGGACGTTTGCAACACCAGAGGTGAAGCACTTGCGCAGCACTTCTGGTTTCAAAACTTTGTAACACTATTTTATTTTCTGTACCTTGTCATGGAAGGAAACTCAATTCATTTTAAATAACACCACTTGTACTGTTCCACAACATTTACTTTGTAAACCTGACTGGTTTGGCCTTACGGCATTATCAAAGGTACACAATGTGACGACTGGACCTAGAAAGTATACACCTAAGTATAAATAACCAATTCATTTTGTAAAATGAAATGTAAGTAGGTAACATGTACAGATAAAACCATTATAGGTACTAAAACACAATAACAAAGTATAAAAGTACATTTGCGCAATCAGTAAGAAAAATCTAAAATAATAATAAATAGAGCATAAAACAGTATCATAAAATATCGTTGTGTAGCATAATAATGCTCAAAATTATACTTTTTATTGGTGCAATAAAATGCGTATGTCTTACTCCTTGACTATATAGGCCAACGACGTGCAATAAAATTAAAATATCCGCATTTGGCAATAGTCAGAGAGGTGGGCGAGGATTTATAATAGTAGATAAACAGGAATGAAAGGATTAACATTGTTATTTGTGGTAGTGTATGCGACTGCCCCGCATGAGGTTCGGAGTACGATTCCTGGGTCGGAACAAATATTTGTGTGTACCACAAATGTTGTTTTCGGAGTTTGGGTGGTTCCTATGTATAATATGTATGTATTTAGAAATAGATAAGTATGTATATCAGTTGTCTAGATCCCATAGTACAAGCTTATAGCTTAGTTTAGGCTAGATGGCGCTGTGTAAAAAGTGTCCAACAATATTTATTTTTATTATTTATTTTTACAACAATATTTATTATTGTTGACCATTAATAAATCCGCGTCTAAATAACGGTTACTTTATTGATATTACTACTAAAATTAATCATGTTAACTAAATATCTTAAATATTGTATTATTTAAGTTGATTTAACTCATTGTAATATAATTTTTAAGGTGCTTAGTGTTCCTTACCGTTGGAAAACTACATGAATTGGACGATTTAAATAAATTTGTAAAGAGGGGAAGACCCAAGAAGTGCTGGCTTGACGTCGTAAGGGATGACGTGCGTGCCAATGGTCTCACTACAAGTGATGCCGACGACCGTGCGAAGTGGAGGAGAAAATGTAGGAAAGTGGACCCCGGGCGTCGTGAAACGCAACTGGGACAGACGCTCGGATAATGATGATTAATGACGATTTTTTTCATGGTAGATTTACTTCGGAGCACAGGGGTAGTGGTACCGTTTTAGATACGCCTACGTTATCTTCCTCTGAAAACCAATGCTGTCAAACTGGGCTTAAAGTGGAGAGAGCGTAACGCTCAGAGGAAGCCAATTTGGCCTCACTCAGTTCCTCTTATTTTAAGAAATAATTTCTTGCTTGTTTTGTCGTGCATGTCTGTTTTTACTACTATATTGTTCCTCTGTTTTGTGGGTAATAAAAGTTTTATTAAAACTTTTTTTTGTATTAGCTTGTAGGAATCCTTATCAATGTTATGTCGGACTCTTATCGACTAAAACACGTTGTTCGTCCATCTGCGCATGGCCGGGATTCCCGGGTGTGTTCTTGGAAGATCTTGACAGATTTTTTTCCGCTACCGCGGCCTCGTCTTAGGGGACTTTGAGTGTTTACCCGCCTCTTTTGAGGTTCGTTTTATCTCGCTTCTTTGGAGGTTTAGGTGTTATCCCACTACCTTGAGAAGAACATATTCGACCTTATTTCCTAAACTGCTTTTTATACTTTGATCATAAGAATTAACTAGACTTGTTGAGAGACGATTGACGAAGAACATATATTGTGCGAAAGTAGAGGGTAGAGGCTAGACTTAAATATGAGGTCAAAAGTACTGGGATACCCAGACGTGCATGTATGAAGCGATTCGTGAATCTACAGGAACCGAAAGAAGTATGCAAGTGTTGTGAAACCACAATCTGTCCTCTTTGATATTAATTATCCATTTGCAACGTGTTTTAAAGAAATCCTCCATTTTGAATAAGACAATTTAAAACGGCTAAGTCTTGTAATTCAAGTCACTTTTATAAAATATAGTCTAGGAACGTTGGCGTATTTTTCAAGTTCCTAACAATCTTTCTTTGTCTCGACTATCGGGATGTTCTTTAGGAAATAATAAGACTAAGCATGGTGTGTATGTGATAAGAGGAGCGATTGCAGTACCTAGTATCGTTGCACAACAGTGAAATGAAATATCTTTAGTTATGTAAGTCAAAAAGTAACACAGGAAATTACATTAATATTATTTACATGATATTTGAGCAAATTGTGTTTATACAAAAGAAACAATATCAAATCAAAATCAGAGCGATTCTAGTTACCAGTTCTAAGGCAGCCTACGCTTAAGCCCATTGCCGTCTTAAGTAAATAAATATATCGTTGGCACAACTCACACAACGCCATCTGATTCCAAACTAAGCAGAGCTTGTACTATAGTAACCAGATAACTGATAAACATACTTATATATTTCTAAATACATACATATTATAGATAAATAACACCCAGACACAGAATAAACCATCGTGCTCATCACACAAAATTTTATTCTGGGTGGGAATCATACCCACACGACCTCTTGCGTAGCAGTCGGACGCACTCCCACTGCGCCACAGAGGCAGTCAAATATATGTTAATGTCTTGAAATAGACAGATGCCGGTTGTAGCTACATACTGTTGAAAATTCGTTTTATGGCCTGCAACTTCATGTGGACATGGTATATAATCCGATAATCATTACCTTAGTTTTATTATTAAATGTTGCCGGCTAATATTTCCGCTAATCTTCCCGCTAATCTCAGTAATGTGCCTCCGATATATATTTACTGGGGATAGTTCTACTTTATATTAAACTAAAAAAGTTATCATTGCACTAACAAGCATTATTTAATTATCCAGGAAATAGTAATATAGAAATAGTAATATAATATAAATACGAAAAAAAACCTTCTACTAAACAGTAGAAGGTTTTTTTTTCGTATTTTAGCTAAACAGCTGGTGGTTAAAACTGACTGCGTCTGTGGCGCGGTGGGAGTGTATCCAACTGCTACGCAAGAGGTCGAGGGTTCGATTCACATCCAGAATATAACTTTGCGTGATGAGCACGATTTATTCTGTGTCTGGGTGTTATTTTATCTATAATATGTATGTATTTAGACTTACATATGATGACCACGTCAGCAGATTGCTCAAAAACGGAAAAGTCAAAAGTACTCGGATACCCAGCCATGCGTGTATGAAGCGATTGAAGAATCTACAAGAAGCGAAAGAAGTATGCATGAATCGCGAAGCCTGGCGATCTGTCCTCTGTGACTACCCCGTCAGGGATACAGCGTGAAGATAGTTAGTTAATTTATTTAAAAAATATATGTATGTGTATCAGTTATCTGGTTACCATAGTACCAGCCCTCCTTAGTACGGAATCAGATGGTGTTTTGTGAGTTGTCCCAACGATATTTATTATTTGTTAAAGGTAAAATAGTAGAAAGAAACCCGCTCTCTTGTTTATCAATCACGTCTTATCCCCGAAAGGGTGGCAGAGGCATATTATACGCCCACATTACACTGTGACGTGTATTGCCGTGTTGAAATAGACAGACGCAAGTTGTGACTACCCGCTGCTGAAATTTATCAAGCCGATCATAAGTTCTTCCACTTGGCTTAACAGCGATCATGTTACTGGCAACCGGGACCATTCCGAAGCACGGAAACGCAGGTAAATGGAAATAACACAAAGTATTCACCCATCCGTAACCAGCCATAGTGAAAGTTGCTGAACAGTTGAACACAGTGATCGTTTACAACACTGAGACAACGGGGCCACGAGTGCTTCATTAATATTGATACCTTTCTGAGTTCGAAGTGCTAACATGAAAGAGTTATTTTTCTTCAAAGCCCATAAATAAGTAAAAATACTATAGATGTCTATCTCAGCGTATGTGAATCAAATCGAAGGAAAACGCATATTCAAGAGTAGCAACCAACGAGCGTTTATACAAACTCATATGAATGAAGCGAAAGTTATATGTCGGGAAAGAAGCCAGTAGAAAGTCATACTGTCTACCTACCCTTATAGGAGACAAGCGTGATGGTATGTAATTATATATCAGCTCTACAATTAGAGTCAGTTTACTTTGAACTGATGACTTTATTAAAATATTTTTCTTTGTCTGGGCTTTAATCGTAATTTTGACAACACCTTAAAGATACTGACGTTTGAACTCTTACCCAACCTGCATGGATAACATATCCTGGTGATCTCTTCTCCCTGACTACCCCGTCAAGGAACAACCTGATGATAATATTCTTAACTTAAACGACTTGTACAATGCACTATAGTTTTAGCGTTATATTATATTTTAAACTTTTGCTCAACTCTCGACGTTTCAGCTATAATATCATGCGTAAGCACAGGTCAATAAAAAAAGTTTAATAACTTTAAGTACAATTTAATTACCAAATATAATTTAATAGTTCACCTTACACACGTCAATTATTCTGTCAAGCTTTTTATCATAAACAAGTAATCAGTTTTATAGAATCAAATTATGTATAAAATGAAAATTAAAAAACATTTTCGTCCTAACAAGAGATTAACATATAATTAAACCGATAATTGTGCAATTTAGCAAGAAATAGGGCTCCCTCATTAATTTAAATATTTTTTAATTTAATTCATCCCCGGGTACGTATCGTCCAATTAGGGTTTTATCGGGTTTGGGAGGGTTTTAGGGCTGTATATTGACGTAAGTTTCCTATTTCGCGATTTAAAGCTCCGTATTGATCCGGTACGGTATATTAGATAGATAATTCAGTACATTGTGGGACATTTTTATTTTACACAGCGCAATCTAGCCCAAAGTAAGTCAATATAAAGTTTGTGGTATAAAATCTAGATAACTGATAAACATTTTATCTATCACGCCTTATGGGATGGCACTTTTGTACACCAGGTGTATACCTGTCCCACGTAATAGGTGATAAACACACTTATGTAATTCTAAATACATGTCATATTTTACAAAACAAATACCCAAACTCCGAACCAAATTTGTGGATCACACCATTATTTGGTCTGACACGGTAATCGAACCCGGAACCTCAGCGTTCGATAACTTTCACTTCTACACCTTACTGTATTCCCTTCCACTTTTATTTGACTGCTAGTTGTATCATTCGTTTGGATTTTCATCAGTTGCGTATGCTTGTCTGCCACCTGTGTGGTAAAAAAAAACTAAGAACGATGTCTCGACAAGTGATAATACTTATTTCACTCAATTATAGCATAATTTATATACACAGCGTAAAAAATGCGCAAAATATTTGTTTAAATTTTGAAGTGTATTACTTTGGTTGTTTGTTGACTGACGTAATTTGTACTTGCTGATATTGTGGGTTCGGAGGGTATTGGGACGTGGTTATATGCCGGAAAAACATCTTATTCCTTTGAGATAACGTCGCGCGATAAGCACGTGATAACATAGCGAGCGGAAACAGGGGTCTTCTAGTTAAATGATAAAGTATATTATGTAAACTAGCAAGTAAATGTATTTGGTCGACGTTTCTGATATTATTAATGAAATCTAAATAAATAATAGAAACGCTCGTGGCCCCGCTGTCTCAGTGTTCTATAAACGATCACTGCGTTTAACAACATTTACTATACCTGTAGATTGGATGGGTGAACAATATGTGTATTTATATTTTGCGGGAGTTTCCGTGCTTTAGTGGGCACGTTAATCCGTTAGTCCCGGTTACCAGTAAAATGGCAGTCGTTAAACCTGGTTGAAGGCAGGTTATCACAGCCTGCGTCTGTCCATTTCAATACGGCAATGGTCTCACCACCTGCTATGTGAGACAAAAATGAATACGGTGATATGTGGGCGTATAGGATGCCTCTGGCTATACCTCGGGGATAAAGGCATTCTAACTTGTCCTAGGACATTACCATCTCGGTGATGTCCCAGGAGAAGCTCGGTGTAACTTTTTTGATGCTGATCATTGCTGTCGATTCTGGTTCACTGGAGTCACCGTAATAGGAATGCTAGGTTAGATAAGTCCCAATGCCATTTTGGGGTAAATAGCGTCGAAAAACAAAATATCCACCAAACCAATGAACTAACTATACTTTTGTCTATTAGCAATATCGCTTTTGTAATTAGTTAGTTTAAGAATTCATTAAGTTGAGAGCTGACCGCGCCCGTAGCTATTCGATTACTGTCGGCCATTATAAGTATCCTAATTAATCTGTGGACAGAAAAATGAGGTTCTATAACTCAGTAAAGCGTAAACATAACTTTTGGAACGAAATTCTCTAACGTGGCTTAGGGGTAGTGCGAAATATATAGTAGAAATCTTCACGTAACGAAATGCCGTAGTATGCTGTGTGTGTATTAAGCCTACTACAAGAAAATAAGCACACGAGCAAGTGAGTGCGCAGCCGGGTCCTCAACTCACTCTATCTCTCTGTCCCTGTCTCTTTTTTTATCATATAACCTCAATACATGTTTTTTTCTTCACACATGTTCAGGTTGCCATAAACCTGTGCCTGCCCATTGTAACACGGCAATAGACGAAATAGAAAAGATCAAATGTGGTTATATTGTACGCCTCTGCCTTCCCCTTCGAGGGTGAAGTGTAGAATATAGTCTGACAGGGTAGAAGGCCCTTTCTCTTAGAGTATAACCTTTGAATCTTAAGCTTCATCTTCATCTTAATTTATTCCTAATTACTTCTAAACCCTTACTTGGCTGCGTCAGTGACGTATGTGCGACTGCCACGCTTAGGTCCCGGATTCGACTACCGAATCGGAATAAATAATTGTGTGATCCGCAATTGTTTGTTACGCGATTCGGGTATTTCAGTAATAGATAACGGATAAACATACTTATATATTTCTAAATACATATTATAGATAAATAGCACCGAGACACAAAATAAACCATCGTGCTCATCACACAAAGTTTTATCCTGGGTGGGAATCGAACCCACGACCTCTTGCGTAGCAGCCGGATGCACTCCCATCGCGCCACAGAGGCAGTCAAAAGATTTAAGTTGCAAGGGATTAGACTTATGACTGAGTTGATAAAGATGAAGAACAGAAGAATTGAAATTCATTGAATGCGCGAATTACATTTGCTCATTGTTGGCTAGTAAGCTTGTCTGGTAACCTATCATACGGTTGCAGTCTAAAACAATAGCTTGTCGATGCAGCGCGGTATAATGTTACCCATATAATCCTCCTCGTATAACAGTTTTGCGCTGAAATGAGCAATATGTAGCAGAATATTATTTCTAGCTTAATTTTGACAGTCGGTAAGGGCCTCAGCGTATGTATGCAATATTGGGGCTAGGTTATCTTTACAGATAAAAACAACTTAAGTGTCGGTTTGTATTTCCAAATTTACGTTTCACTAATTGCATATGAAAGTGTTGAAAAAACATTTTGTTTATTTCTGCCGGATAATCTCTGACTGAATCAGATATTTAAACTTTTACTGGTAGCTGATGTTTTAAGCTAAATTTTAAAGTCTTGGCTAAATTTTCCTGCGGGAACTATGCGAGTAAAACCGTTCAGCGTCTGCTAGTGTAGATTAAGTTTACTTGCTTATCCATCAGAAACCACTTCTAGTTTAAATAAAATATGTAATGTGTAAATATTATTGTACATTTTCTGTACGTTCAGTGCGAAAATTGGATACAAAGCTTTAATACGAGGGATAGAAAAAAGTCGAATCATTTCATACCAATATCTAAGTCGGATTCCCTTTAAATTTTTAATCCCGAGGGGTTCACTTCATTTATATCAGTTTAGCTTGAATGAAAGTCGACAAGACGGGGGAACATGACTATGTTTGACGAAAAAAAGTAAGTAGGTATATCAAGCATTTTGTAATATAATTCTGATTTGGCATTTTGTGTGGATTAAAGCTGCTTGCCGTCTTATCTCGTCTTAGTTTTAAGCTTCGTATGTCGTTTTTAATGGCATTTTGGAGACCGCAGTATTACTAACATTTTTATTTAAGTCGGTTTAAATAAAAAACAAGGTTTTACAACTAAAAAGAAAGTATTCTTTTTCAGAATGTTTATCTATTGCAATTCGTAGCTATGATCCAAATTTATCCAGTTTCAAATTCCATCTAGCTCATCAAGAACATAGTGAAACTATGTTCTTGATGAGCTAGATGGAATTTGAAACTGGATAAATTTCACTTCAACAGACATAGAAGAAACTGAATTTAAAAAACATGGTATAAAACCTACAAACGTGTATTTTACACAAATTTGTATTTTTTATAAATAAAACGTGCATGTTGTGTATTTTCCACAGTCGTACGAGAGTAGGGTATTTTCTAATTTTATTTTTTTATATTATTATAGATGCGCTCGTGGCCCCGCGGTCTCAGTGTTTTGTAAAACGATCACTGACTTACGCAACTTTCACTATGGCTGGTCCTCGTATGGGTGACCACTTTGTGGTATTTACATTTGCGAGCGTTTCCATGCTTCGGAAGGCACGTTAAGCCGTTGGTCCCGGTTTTCCCGGTAAAATGGCAGTCGTTAAGCCTGGTTGAAGGCCTTATGGGCGCCTTGAAAATTTCAACAGCAGGAAGCCACAACCTGCGTCTTTCTATTTCAACACGGCAATGGGCTCACCTATTACGTGGGACAGGAATCGACACGGTGAAAAGTGGGCATATAATATGCCTCTGCCACCCCTTCGGGGATAAGGCGTGATGGATATTTATTTTATTTTATTTATATTATTTTTTATTGTATCACCTACAATTTCAATATTGGTGACCCTGACGCAACAAGTTAGCGGACTTAATATAGGGCATGCTTGTTTTTGTATTTGTTGTTGTTTGTTATTAATAATTTGTTTTATATATATTTATAATAACTAGGAGCCAGTTAAAAATCAGCGCACTAATAGGAACACTTAGTTAACGATTTTTTTTTCTTTTTTTCTTTATAGAAACCATTGCAGAATTGGTGTTTCTGCAGTTGATGGTAACAAGTGCTTCCATCTTAAGATCGAAAGACTTCTTCTCCACCCCATTCCCAAAATAATTCGAAAACTTTTAACTGATTAAAACGCCTAAGTTATAGAGCTACTACCAAACAACCCAGTAGCATTCACAAATTACATTACACGGGCCCTTTAAAACAATGAGTCAACCGTCGAAAATGTAATTCGTTTCAAAGTTGCCAGCCTAATTCGTTTACCCATTCGGGAAATTAAATAGATGGGTAATATAGCAACCCTATTAAGGGCATCGAGCTTAAATCGAGGACCTAGGGTGGAAACTACCCTCAGATTTATAGGAGGGATGTAAATTTATGTTGTCAGCTTGGCAAGCATTGTGGTTATGGTTCTATTATAATGTGTCAATGTTCTATATTGATATTAGGTATTATAATTTTTGCATTTTTTTTCACATTTTAACTGATCTCAACCTCAATGATACTAAATATTCACACTCACACAAATAAAATGAATTTTTCAAATTTAAAGTCACTAAGAAAATACCGTTGACTTGAGTCCTGCCTCATTTTTGTAAGATGGTCAGAAACAGATTTATATTTCGTTTCGGTGATTCGGAGTTCTATATCGTTCCGGTGTGATATCTTTTAACCAATATTTGTATATATTATTATCTGTCAAAGATCTCGGCGGCCTACATGTTGACAATCTTTGACAGTTAAAGGTAGCATTCCGTTCTTAGCGACCGCAACCCGCGATGGCGACCAGACGACCATAGTCGTCTGTCGCGGGGCGACCACTAGCTTTCCGATGTCAGCAACCGCGACGTCTTCCGCCACTCAATCCGCTGGTTTTGTGCGGGAAGAGTGGCTATGGTTACTTAAAAAGAAATGGCCTTCCATACTAGTGTGATCGAAAAATTCGGGATTTATTATCATCATTCTTTGTAAGTCCACCTGGCCAAGTCGCGTGGTAGGATAATCGTATAAATCAAAGAAATTTATGTTTCAGAAAAGTAATTTCAAAACAGTGTTTTAAAAAAGTTAACTAGTAACACCAGTACTTATTTTATTCAATGACTTGGCAATTCCTTTCTAAATATTGTCCCTCACAATGTTGTCTTTATAAGATAGAGGCCTTAAATCATATAAAAGTGAGTTTTTATTCACTAATTCTATTAATATAAATAATATCTCGTCGTCGTGTAGTGAAATGACGCCATTTCGATGTGCTTATCGCCTGCGTCGCGCGACGCGGTCGCGGCATTTGTTTCGTGCTCCATACAAATTCATACAAAGCAGCCCGGTCTTGCGTGTCGCCGTCGCGCGTCGCGGTCGCCAATATACTCGTATTTTACCAATATCACTACATATTATAAAATAAAGTCGCTTCCCGCTGTCTGTCCGTAGGTATGCTTAGATCTTTATAACTAGGAACGGATTTTAATGCATTTTTTTTATTAGATAAAGTGATTGAAGAGGAAGGTTTTAGTATATCATTTATTACAGTTTTAGTATATCATTTATTACGGTTTTGTATACATTGGCTAAAATATAACGATATTTGTTGGAGGTGTCAGAAAAAAATAAGACGTTTCAACGAAAACGCTATCTAAACCCTTTAAGATACATACATATTGTCACGCCTTTATCCCTGAAGGGGTAGGCAGAGGCATACTATACGCCCACATATCACCGTATGAATTTTTGTCCAAACAGGTGTTTGAAAATAGAAAGGGGCAGGCTATGGCCAGATCGCCACAGCCTGCGCCTGTTGAAAATTTTCAAGCTGCCTATAAGGCCTTCAACCAGGCTTAACGACTGCCATGTTACTGGCAACCGGGACCAACTGCTTAACGTGCCTTTCGAAGCACGGAAACGATCGCAAAAAATAAATTCCACAAAGTGGTCCCCCATCCACCATCCAAGGTATAGCGAATTTTGCTGAACGCAGTGATCGTTTACAGTACACTGCGTTAGCGGGACCACAAGTGCTTCCCTAACCTTTAAGATTTTATAACCCATTAAGAAATAATAAAATTATGTAAAATAGAATTATGTATCTTAAATAGGTCTACAGAAAAGTCCGCGATGGCATATGTCTACCTCTTAAGGATAACATACTATATCCATTTTAACGCTTTAATAAATGGGCATTTAAAAAGGGGTAAATGGAAAGCTATTTACACAAATACGGTAATAATCTTTATCTCTTTAAATACGTTAGATTTTTTGGTGTTCGACATTATAATAATAATAATTTGATTTGAGAATTTCATGAAAATTATTTTTTCCCTTTACACCATGCAAATTAAATAAATATCTTAGAAGATATAGCAAAATCAAAATAATACGCAAAGAAATAAATAATTTCCGTAACCATAATTTGACAGGGCTGTGCTGGAGAGCGGAGAAGTAATCACCTGGAACTGGAACATGGAAAATGTTACTGTGAAATTAATAAACGACGGGATTAATAGGGTGCCACGGGGATCGAAATATGTCACGGGCAAAATCGGGTGGGTCAGCTAGTAGTTTCAATAAAAGAAATGATGGTAAGACGCATGAACACTCACATTTCACGCCCCACTCCGCCATTTTAATCACAAAGTGATTCAATAATGGCTGTCATATATCAGACCTTAATTTAACTGAGTAGCATTAACTGAATTTGCCAACCCCTTGCCTCTGTTTTACCCATGTTTTAAACACATTGAAAATAAAGTTTTTTGCATCATTCGCATTCATTGAAAACAGTAATGGAGATTAATAGTATCTGGCTATAAGCCAGTTGAATTACGCTACCAATGGAACTCGATTTGAGTTTACAAATCGATTTTTGCGTCCCCGTAGCATTCGAGTACTCTCCTTTGAGCCGGGGACAATGCTGTTTCATTTTTACTTCTCTCAAATACAATAGGTTTCACTCGATCTGTTAACTCCTATTACTGGAATATCTACTGCTACAAAAGCTACTGCTGTAATAGATAATGTTGGAAAAGCTCCGGCTGGATTTGCTGCTGCTGGAAAAGGTACTGATGGAATCGCTATAGCTGGAATAGCTACTGCTGGAACTGCTGCTTTTCCGCTGGTTTCAATATAGATAATAAATTATAGACAGTTAGTCAAAGGAAATCCCAAAAATCAGAATGAAAATGAAATCCTAAAAATCAAGATGGAAGTTCCTCGCAATTATTACGAGTGTTAGAAAATATCAACCGTAATAAGAAATTAAAGTTTAGGAAATGAGTTACAGAACACGAACATCACAATCGAAAGCTTGACGCCGAATATTTCTATCTTAATCTTAATAATATTATAAATGCGAAAGTTTGTATGGATGTTTGTTACTCTTTCACGTAAAAACTACTGAATGGATTTTATTGAAACTTTACAATAATATAGCTTATACATCAGAATAACACATAGGCTACTTTTTATCCCGGGAACAAGTTCCTGCGGAAAATGGGAACGGGAAAACTTCTCTACGCGGGCGTCAACTAGTACGTTATAAATAAATAATGTGTGCAAATAAACAAATAATATAAATAAAATCGTTATCTGCCATTTTACTTTTGCTATAGAGTACCGAGTACCTAGTAAGGGAATATTGTTCATGTTTTTATTGTAAAAGAGAGCTTGTTAAATAATTTTATGTTACGTTACTCCAATCCTGTAAAATGGTCCATTGGAAAATGGACGATTAAATCAAATCGCGTCTAGACAACAGTAAATGGCCATTTTATTTTTCAGTATTTCTTGTTACGTTAATGTCGACGCTTTTTCCTTATTCTGTGCAAAAGAAAAGCTTTAAAGTTTTTTTAAAATATTCAGCTCATCAGAATAACACATGCCTGATGGAAAGCCATGGTGATATCCAGCGAATTGAGGATTATTCTTACATAATTTCAGTGATATTAAAAATAGCCCACACCGATTATTTCTTTTAGATAAGAGGAACAAAATTACCCTGTGAAACGCCTTAATTGCTGGTGCCTCTATAACTGACTCCATCCTGCACAGCGGGTCAGACGCTGTGTGTTACATCGGACTGTGTCGACGGATCACCAAAATTCAACCAAAGCGTTCCTTTTACCAGGCCAGTGTCTTATGCTTCTTTGCGTGCGGATACTGAACGTTGCCATCTCTCATCTATAGTTGTAATTTTTTTATTACCACTGAGATGGTGAAAAAATGGCTCTCCTGATGGAAAGCTATGGACACTCTCGCTGTCGATCCTCTAAAAACCTTCTAATACCTTTAAAGAAGCTCATTCCACAATCTCAAACAAAACCCCTCTCGGACCTTACCGGATGGAATAAAAGTAAGTTATTTTTTTGTTAATTCAATCGTTCTAAATTTAATGTCCACGGGCTTTGAGAACCCTAAATACCCCGTAACAGCAGATAAACTTACTGCTTACCTGATAGAAAGTGGTTAGTGGTTACCGTAGACGATTATAACAACATAGGTATTACTCTCTCTCTGCCGAGGCTCTGCAAGGCGAGCGATTGCCTTGGCTGTTCAATTTTTTCCAGCATTGGGGCTAAAACTTGATTTAACGACTTCCATGTTACTTAACATACCTTCAGAAGAATGGAACCGCTCGTAAATGTTAATGATACTGCAGTCGCCCATCTCAGGGTCGACCGTAGCGTAAGATGCTTATAGTGATCTTTTACAAAACATTCATCTCATCACTCATCACTCATTACTAGAGCTACGAGTACGAGCAAGTCAAAGAGCTTAAATTGAAAATTCTTTAGACCATGAATAGCTTGAGAGCAATTCTCAAAAAAATTAAGGACACTTAAGTGACAATAGCTTGCTCATTGATCTAACCATGAGATCGAAAATCTCATGAGTATGTACCAGAAATCTTATGACTAAACTTGCTGGGTGTGAACTGCATAAGAGTATTAAAAAATAGTTAATAAACTATAAAGCACGCTTTTTAGGGTTAGTTCATCTAGTTCTACTGGGTAACCGACCTATAAAATAGAAAATATATTTAAATTAATTTAAATTATGAATAGTGTTAAAAAATTTGATAAATATAAATGGTACACATAAAATCTAACAAATACTAATACATACAAATAAAATTAAAAGCATTTATCTATATATATATCTTATACTAAAAATAAAAATAAACAACTAAACTTAATACACATGGTGAAAAGTGGGCATATAATATATATATTGTATATTTATTTATAATATATATTTCCGTGCTTCGGAAGGCACGTTAAGCCATTGGTCCCGGTTGCCAGTAAAATGGCAGTCGTTAAGACTGGTTGAAGGTCTTATAGGCGGCTTAGAAAAATTTCAACAGCAGATAGCCACAGCCTGCGTCTGTCTATTTCAACACGGCAATGGGCTCACCACATATTACGTGGGACAGGAATCCACACGGTGAAAAGTGGGCATATAATATGCCTCTGCCACCCCTTCGGGGATAAGGCGTGATGGATATTTATTTATTTAGCTAATATATATGCCCCTGCCACCCCTTCGGGGATAAGGCGTGATAGATAAATAATAATAAATAACTAAATTTAAATAAATATACATTACCTACAACGCGTCAAAAAATTCCTTCGCATCATCGCCGACCGGAAACGTTCACATAAGACTGGCAGCATTGCCACGTTGAATGGCAATACTAATCCTTTGTGCAAGGAAATAACCAGCCTTCTGGTCGCGCTAAGCGTCGATTAGCGGCTTTGCTAAATCATTTAGCCGCTCCCATCGCGTTTCTGTGTAATTTAAGCATTGTGTCCGCAACAGTTCTAACTGCAATGAACACTGCTAATATTTGTCCCATCTACAAGTCAGGTGATAAATCAGATCCATCAAATTACCGCCCAATAACTTTATTAACGTCCGTTTCAAAAATTTTGGAAAGGTTTATAAACTATCGCCTTCTTGGATATCTTGAAACACATAACCCATTATCGGTCAACCAGTTCGGTGTTCACAGTCAAAGATCCACTGAAGACGCAGTTTCCGGGCTGGTCGATTTTATTACAGAGAAATTGGACAGAGGCTTGAAATGTGCAGGGGTTTTCCTCGATCTGGCAAAGGCCTTTGACACTGTATCTAGAACACTACTTTTACACAACATGAAGCTCCTGGGTATTCGAGGTACACCACTAGGATGGTTCAAGTCCTATCTTACTGACCGTAGACATAAAATAATTATTGAAGACCACCACAGCACTCACAGTACTATAAACTATGGAATGCCCCAGGGAAGTGTCCGAGTCCCCCTCATTTGCAAAAAAAATGGGCGGTTTCGAATTTTTATTTTATTTATTTATTTATGTACATACACACAAAGAACATGACAGATAAACAACTAAAATTACGTACAAAGGCACTACTTATTTCTAAAGAAATCTCTTCCAGTAGGCCTGAGATAAGAGAAGTAAACAAAGAACAAAAATGATGTGTGCAGGTTAATAAACTTACATAAGCTATAGCTACATATATACATAATACCCAACTAAATATATATATATATATATATATATATATATATATAACTATATATACCATTTGGGTAAATTCATATTATTGTAAAATGAACATACACATGTACTACTTTCTATGGTTTAGACGATAGGTAGTGTTCTCGCACTTTTTTCTTAAAAGTCGAAATGGTACGACACTTATGAATATTAGCAGGAAGTGAGTTCCACAGCCTGGCCGCGTGAACAGTAAAGGATTTAGTATAAAAGTCCGTTTTGTGAGATGGACAATTTAAGCGAAAAGTGAGGTGTGACCTACATGGAACATCAGACTTAATCATGAAAGAGAAACGCTCCCGTAGATAAGAAGGATAAGAGGGATTGTGTAGGATATTATATAGAAGTAACAATATCCGAGTATTCCTACGAAGTCGGATTGGGAGCCACTTGAGATTTTCGCGAAACTGCGAGACATGATCATACTTACGTAGATTAAAAACAAAACGAATGCACAAGTTTTGCAAGCGCTCAAGTTTATTTAAAAGCTCCTCAGTAGCATCCAAGTAGCAGGAGTCCGCATAGTCCAAAATGGGTTGTATAAGGGTTTGAGCCAGTGAGATTTTGGTTTTGAAAGGTAGGAGACTCTGAAGGCATCTTAAAGTGTGAAAAGTAAAATGCACCTTTTTACTTACAGATTCAATTTGAGCTTTCCAGGATAAGTTTTGACCTAATATGATGCCAAGATTTTTAGCAGTACTGCTGTAAGCTATAGGAAAACCATCAATTAGAATAGGCGGAAGAGAAGCCGTATCTAGACCACTAAGCATTTGCCGGCTACCAATAATCATGGCCTGAGATTTGCTTGGATTTATCTGAATCCTAAACGACTTAGCCCACTGGCTAATAGCGTCCAGGTCGCGATTCACAGCAGAAATGGCGGTCCTATATTCGTTCAGAGCAAAATGACGATACAGCTGCAGATCATCAGCATAGAGATGGAAGCTAGAGGAAATAACTCGTACAGCAGAGTTGATGAAAACTGAGAAGAGTAAAGGAGATAACACGCCACCCTGAGGTACGCCAGCGCTGAGGCTACACCATTCTGAGTGAGACTCATTAAGGCGAACACACTGCGATCGGCCCCGAAGATAAGATTCAAACCAGGCCACAGCCTCCGCGGAGAAATTGAGGGATTTTAGGATTCCAAGGAGTATATCAAAATCCACGGAGTTAAAAGCACTACTGAAATCCAGTAGCACCATGACCGTGAGCGATTTTTTCTCCATGGCCCAACGAATATCATCCGTGACCTTAAGAAGAGCCGTCACGGTACTGTGACCAGGTCTAAAACCAGACTGGAAAGAGCTAAGGAGGTTATTCAGTGTTAAGTAACTTGAGAGCTGACGATGTGCTAAATGCTCAAGGACTTTTGAAAGGAAAGGAAGAATGGATATGGGACGAAATTGAGACATTTGTGTAGGATTTGGTACCTTGGGTAGAGGAATTATAAGTGCTTGCTTCCAAGCACAAGGAAAAATTAAACATATGAGTTAGGATGGGAATTAAAGAGGATAATATGGGAGTGAACATTTTTAAGCCTAACTCATCGTTACCAACAGCAGAAGAAGTTATAGATAAGAGAGATTTTTTAACCTCATCCTCGTCCACTGACGCGAAATTGAATGGAGGAGGCTTTAAATATTATAATTTAAAACTTTAAATAATATAATTCAAATGAAATCATTTTCTTCCTGGCTGAAAAAATAAAATACCAAAAAGGTTTTAATCATTTGAACATGTTACTGGCCAGTTATAAAAGTGCCATAATGTTTATAAGAGTACATTCCAAATTCAAATTTTTGACTGAGCCTGGTTTTCAAAGAAAACAACTTTTAACTACATTTTGTGGCGCGAATTCCCCATAGTTAATATCCACTCTAATTAACTTTTTGTCAATTTTTATTAAATTATCTGATGTCCTTGACATTTAAAAGTATTGTTATTGCTGTTTAGCAATCTCGAAAATGGTAGATAAAGTGATAAAAGCGAGCAAAATTATTGCGCTGCTTGAAGAAGGTTGCAGCCAATGCTTCGTGGCTCAGAGGCCAAATGTGAGTCGGCCGACAGTTTAAAGGACCTGGCAGCGCTATCAAGAGACCGGTTCCGTCAAGAGAAGGCCTGGTTCTGGCAGAAAGACATGTACCGAACCACGGGATGATCGTTTTCTAGTTAGTCAAGCGTTGAGAAATCGCAAATCTTCTTATGTGGACCTCAAGAACAGCCTCGAAGAAGTAAGAAATGTGCAAATTAGTCTATGGACAGTCAGGAGGAGGCTTCTCGTTGCTAATATACACAGTCATCGCCCGGCACCCGGCCCTAAATTACTCCGTGGACATTGAGTTGCCAGGCTTAGCTTCGCTCGAAATTGTATGTCATGGCCTCATGAAGACTGGGATAGGGTATTGTTCTCCGATGAAGCCAGGATATCTCTGCATGGTGAAGACCGACGTCGGCGAGTGCTACGTAGACGAGGAGAACGCTTTGCAGAGGCATGTTTTGAAGAAATCACACCTAATGGAGGGGGCTCTGTTGTTGTGGGCAGTTTGTGGTCATGTTTTGGGCAGGAATAAATTCTATGGATCGTACGGAGTTAGTCTTCATCGAAAACGGTACACTGACTGGACACCGATACATAACGGAAGTTCTAATTCCTTATGCACAACCCGCTTTAACCGCTCTTGGCGAAAACTCAATTTTTATGGACGACAACGCTCGCGCCCACCGGTCTGGCGATGTGGAAGCGTATATGCTAGAAGTCAGAATTCGTCGTTTGGACTGGCCAGCTAGAAGTCCGGACCTCAATCCCATAGAGCATGTCTGGGACGTTCTGAAGCGACGAGTGAGATCAGTGCAGCCGGCTCCGCAGACCATCAGAGAGCTAAAGAATGTGATTACCGCGGAGTGGGAACGTATTCCCCAAGAAACCATAAAAGATATACTCGCTAGCATGCCCAGACGAATGCAAGCCGTGATTTCAGCAAGAGGGGGTCACACTCAATACTAAATTTTTATCTGCTTTTAATGTATTCAAGAAAAACAAAGAAATTAACGCGTTTCATTTTTATTTAGCGAGCAGGTACAATAATAGTGTTTTGAGCTTAAACATTATTTCTCAATAATTTAATCAAAATGTTATGATAAAACTGATGAAAACTATTCCTTCCTAATTAATTTATAAAATTCTGAGGATTACCTAAAATTGTCAAACAAACTAATAGTAACCATAAAATAGTTCTTTGCTTAAGTGCCCGTTTTTTTTGCAAAAGAGTTTATATTAACAGCCTCTGCTCACTACAATTGAAACAAGCTAAAATCTTTACATATACGGACGACACTGCCATAGTGTTCTATGATAGAACCTAGAAGGGTGTTTATGACGCTGCAAACTCGGGAATGAACTTAATATCGACTTGACTTAGCTCTAACTTACTATCATTAAATATGAATAATTCAAAAGTTGTAAATTTCAGCATTACAAAAAGAACTGCTTGCGCAGATCATCTGAATATTAAAATTCATTCGTGCAACTATAAGCCAAAAATGAATTGCTCTTGTCTCAAATTTGAAAGGGCAGAATATATCCGATACCTAGGTGTGTATATTGGCATGCTTAACCTGGTCCAAGCAAGTAGAATACGTCAGTGGCCGTGTCAGAAAGCTTTTACATATTTTAAAAAAACTTAGCAACATTGCAACGCGCAAGCTGCTGACGCAGATCTATTATGCTCTGTGCCAGTCAATCTTAAAGTATTGCGTAATTTCTTGGGGTATTGCACATAAAATATCGCTGATAAAAGTGGAAAGGTCACAAAGGTCAATATTAAAAGTGGCAATCAAAAAACCTATTCGTTTTCCAACTGTATTGGCATGCTGAATTTGGCATAGCAAGGTTTCCATATATGGGTCCTTTCATTTATAACAAAATATATCGCGAAATTGAAATCAATATTGTTAAAACAAACCATAACTTTTTTATAATAATGATATACCCGCATAAAATGTTTACGCATAATTTCTTTTACAATAACGATCTCACTCTATGGCATAAACATTAGAAGTCACACATATAGAACAACATTTTTTTTATATCTAAGTACGAACTGTCTAAGATTGAAATGCCCACTGATTAATGTCGATATTCACTATACTAAAGTTCAAAATGTCAACATTTATATGACATATAAATGACATATAAACATAGGATATATAAATTAAATACAAAAAGAAGTAGGTAGATTAAAACGAGCGATTCAGTTCTGGCGTTGTGGTCACAAGTGACCTAACACTCCACTACCTATTTTACGACTTTGCTCAAGACTAGTTTAAAATTAATAACACTTAAAATATCATTTCATATGTTACAGCTTACAAACTTGGCTATGAGTGAGTTGATTATTTACAATGGTTTCTTATAATTTCTTAAAATTTCTTAGTCAAATTTATTATTCATATATGACTTAAACTGATATGCATACCTCCATAATGCGTTTTGTATTTTATAATAAATTATCTTTAGGCGTATAACAATAATACCCTTTACATGTATGCTGATTAAAATTGTGATAAAAAAATTAGATTAAGTTAAAGTTATGCCAATAAAACTATTCTGCATTTATAACACTCTGCTTAACATAATTTATGCGAGAAAACTTTATGCTAAAACTGTTATGCCAAACTACATTATTCTGAAAAAGATTATGCGATCGAAAGGGCTCCCGTAACACAGATCTGTACGCAAACAACACTCATACACACAGATGCACACACACCCACACACACACACACACACACACACACACACACCTACACACACACACACACACAAACACACGCGCGCGCGCTCCTGCACACACACGCGCACACACACACACACACACACAAACTAATAATTCCAAAATAGAAACATTGATTGATGTACATGTAAAATTAACTTGTTAATTGCACATTATTGTTAAGACGAAGGAGACTAGACTTCACGACACAGGGTATCCTAGTGCGGGGTCTAGTGCATAAATCAATTGTATGGTTAATTGTATACTTTGAGAGCAATAAAGATTATTATTATTTATTATTATTATTATACATACATACATACATATTATCACGCCTGTTTCCTATCGGGATAGGCAAAGACGATGGTTTTCCACTTGCTACGATCCTGACACACCACTTTCGCTTCTTTTACCTTCATGAGTGTTTTTATACACGCTCGCCGGTTAAAGGGTACTCTTGACCTGGTCTTTTTCCAAAAGATCTTTGATTTGATTGACATAAGTTCGCCGATGGCGACCTCTACCAGTTTGCCCATTCACTCTCGCCACATAAATATGCTACGTCAATCTATTTTCATCCATTCTCTCCATGTGACCGAACCATCTAAGCATCCCTTTTTCTATGTTAGTCACTACATCTTCTGTTCCTTTCTTTAACCATCAATGTCACTGAATAAGAAGAAAAAAAGCGTGGGGTGCATGGTGTCAGTAGTTTTATGGTACATTACACACCTAGGGCAGTAAATTAAGAAATATCTTGGATCACAGGTCATTCTTGGCCGAGGTCAAAACGAGATCAATAAACATGTGATCTGTGACTTTCTTATTAACTAACCATGGTGTATGTTCTATTTTTCATCTCGACAGAGGCGGAAAGCGGCAATTTCGTTTAGTGCAGCGGGGCTAAAGTTGGCGCTTTACGCCCTAAGGTGAGAAGAATATTTTATGGACTTAAAATAATAGTGTCTAAAAAGCCTATATGCTCAAATTATTTTTTGTGTGTTCAAGCCTTAAGACCCTTAACTTGGCATAATGAATGCTATGTAACTGGCAACCGGAGCCAATGGCTAAACGTGCCTTCCGAAGCACAGAAATACTCTATGCACTAATAACAGAAAACCGTCACCCACCCGGGGTCCAACCACATTAAAGGTTGCTTTATGCAGTGATCGTAAACAGAACACTTAGCGGGGCTACGAGCGCTTCTAATAAAATAAAAATAAGAGTGTGTTCTGAAGAACGCACGGCAGAAGTTAAAACTTCATTGGCAATCACAATCAATTATTACGGAAGAATTAAATATACTAAACACAGCGACACAACAGCGAAGAGCACACGGAGTAGAGAATAACAGGCTTTTCTTAACAGTTCTTTCTGTCCTCCGTGGAAAAGCAGCTGACTGTATCTTTCTCGCTCGGGTACACTCGGGGTTCCCGAATTCACCGGATCGAGCCTTTCACCTCAGCCTAACTTACTACCTACGGAAAAATCTGTGTTCTGTGCCAAAAGAAGTTTTCACTTCAAAAATACACAATATTTATTTGAACAATTTCCAAAGCAAGCAGATTTACATTTTAATATTTGATGTAACTGAAATCAACAAGCTCTGACATTGCAACAGCTCCTATCAAATACTATCACACAGCGATTTTAATATTTCATACAATATTCAAAATTCAGTCAGCCATGACAGAGGCCAACGGCAATTCATCAGAATTAGCGCTGATTGGTCGAGAGAGTGATGACGTCATCAATATGCAACCAACCAGTTGCGAGAGTACATTGGGTTGTTAAACGGTCGCAATATTGGAATGCTTTTCAAATTGGTTATTTTAAATTGTACGTACGCTGTCATAACTCGTGTTGTAAAGGATGTTGTCTATCTTGAAGTGTTTTATCGCATTTTTAAAAAACTTTTAACATGAAAGCTTTGAATATTCTACTATATGTTAGTGTATGCTGATGCTTCTAAGCTTTACCTGGTTTTGGAGCCTGAGCTCCATTTTTATATGGCTACTAGAAGCTCTATCGTATGGCCGTTGATTCTTGGCGTTGTTGGGAGCGACCTCTCAATACCGTAAGGGTGTTGTTTCGTCTGTTAGTCAGCAGGTGCACCGCAGTGAAGTCGCTATAGCCCAGGACATCTTGGTCATCACAAGATTGGACATCACAAGAACCCTGACTAATAAGATTTAATATGTTGTAGATTGCGCTGAATATATATTAGTGTGATCCACAAATTAGTGTTTAGGAGTGTAAAGTGTCGCAGAATTTTTATACAATATATTCATGTAAAGGAATTTGGCGCCGACATACAAAATAGCGCCCGTTAGTCGTACCTACTTATATTATTTTTGTTTTGAATAATAGTGGATTCTAACTTTTAAATTTTCGAGTTGCGTGATTAAAATTAGTGTAAAATACATGTATTAACGCGATCATGCTTATTTACCTTAAATAGATTAATGTTTCGACTGGGTTGCACCAGCATACACCACTCCAGAACTTGTGACCACGGCTGGTGCAACCCAGTCGAAACGTCAAGCTATTTAAGGTAAATAAGCATGATCGCGTTAATACCACTAATTATAATAGTGGATTCTTAGATATCAAGAGTTCGAAAATGTGCATGAATGAAGGAGACGAAATGTTGTAGTGAACAATGGAGTTTTTTTGTGAAAGTCCTAAATATGCAATAAAGTTTCCATCGCTTCACTGGGCCAAGACACATGACTTCAGACTGGACTTTTAATAAATAATATTAGCATTCGTAAAATAAAATAAAATAAATATCCATCACACCTTATCCCCGAAGGGGTGGCAGAGGCATATTATATGCCCACTTTTCACCGTGTGGATTCCTGTCTCACGTAATAAATAGGTGGTGAGCCCATTGCCGTGTTGAAGTAGACAGATGCAGGTTGTGGCTACCTGCTGTTGAAATTTTTCAAGCCGCCTATTAGGCCTTTAACCAGGCTTAACGACTGCCATTTTACTGGCAACCGGGACCAACGGCTTAACGTGCCTTAGTATTCGTCGTTTATCAAATTTTAATACTAATGACAAGGTAGTATAGACTAGATTTCTTTGCCTGTCCAAGAAGAAGAAAAAAGATTCTGTAAAATGTCATTTAAAAAAGTAAATAAAAAAAAATACAATTAGTTCCTTCTCTAATTAAAGTCAACATACTTAACACAACTGGCAGCTAAAACGACTCATTTCTAAACCGTCCTGTTTAGAACACTACTCGACAATTACAAATTCGAACTTGGAACTAATCTAAAACTGAAATCAGTTTAGCAGACCCGGATTGGCGGGCTGAATGATGACGTCATCAATACACGTCGTTAGACCAACCGCAACTCGCGTTGAAATAGAGCGGTGCTCTAACTATCATGAATTATATCCTAATAATCTCCGCGAACAAACCTAATGGAGCTGAGTTGAATTTGAGTGAGGTACGGTTAAGTGAAAGATTGGTTTCAAACTGTCAATTTTTAAAGTTATGTAATGAATATAACATAAATTATGTTTCTGTTAAATAATAATCTCTAAAGATGCTACCACAGATAATATAATATAATTCTTACAATGCTCTCTTGCTTACTAATCTCAGAAACTACTGGTCGTATTTGAAAAATTCGAAAGAATTATATAAAGAACATAATAGGTACTACATTTTATAAACTATTATATAAAACTGAAGAGTTTATTTGGTTGAAAGCGCTAATCTCAGTAATCACTGGTTAGAATTGAAAATTTATATTTGTGTTCGATAGCCCTTTTATCGAGTAAAGCTATTGGCTATCGCGATACTATTCTCATGATCGGAGCAGTAGTCATAAATGTATACAAATCGGGGAATGTTTTATGCATTATTGTAGAATTTATAAGCAACGGGATTAAAAAGGTGCGACGGGAATTCGAAGAATGCCGCAGGCGAAGCTGTGGGTGTCACCTAGTACAATATATGAAGCTGAATAGTTTGTTTGTTGGTTTAGTTGAACGCGCAAAACTCAGGAAATAGTGGTCGGATTTGAAAAAATCTTTTTGTATTGGATAGCCGATTTAGCGAGAAAGGCTAGGCTATACGTCATCACGCTACTGTCCTGAAAAGCGGAGCAGTAGTCATAAATGTAGAAAAAGCGGTCAAATTTTTATGCATTATTGTAGAATTTATAAGCGACGGGATTAAATAGGTGCGCCTGAGTTCTAAGTAGACGTACTTAGAACTCAGGCGCACCTACAGGCGAAGCCGTGGTAAATATTGTGGGATATTTTTTCCATAACGCCTACTAAATAATCAAAAAGTTAGCAATGTATGTATTTATAAAAATATAAATCATTTTAATAATTTTATAAATTTTATAAATACATATTATATTTAGGTACGTAGAAAACACCCAAACTCCGAAACAACAAAAACTCCGAAACCATTCCGTAGTGTTTGAGTGACAGAGTAACAAACATTCATCCACACATCCAAATAAATTCTAAACAAAAAATACTTTTGCATTTAAAATATTAGTACGAGTAGGATACAATTTCAAAACAATTATTTTATCAAAACGCTCAACTAACATTTAATTATTATTATTATTATTTATTTATCTATCACGCCTTATCCCCGAAGGGGTGGCAGAGGCATATATATTATATGCCCACTTTTCACCATGTGTATTATTTAATTAAATAACGTGAATCGTGTGTCAATTCAGTGAGACCACCGACGTTTCATCACCTGGCGTTTTCAGCTTCAGTAATCACCAACGTTAAGTGAAACAAGTATATCATTATGATACATGCCTCGATACACGTAGGAAGGCGGACCCCGGGCATTGCAGCCGCAACAGGGACAGACGCTCGGATTATGATGACTTGCCTCGATACACATCTCGATATAATTATGAAAAATAGCTTATTTCATTATCAACACCTACTAATATAGGCTGAAGAGTTTGTTTGTTTGGTTGAATGTGCTAATCTCAAGAACTCCTGGTTCGAATTTAAATAATCCTTTTGTGTTGACTTGCTCATTTATCGAGGAAGGCTATATATCAACTATTTATCATTGTTACCCAGGAGAGCTGAGCCGTAAAATCGGCAAATTTTCATACAGTAGATTGTAAAATGAATAAACTCTATATGGGTGTCACTGAGTTTTAAGTACAACACGGGCGAAGCCGCGGGGATCAACTATTTACAAATAATAGCTAATTTTATTATTAGTTTAAATATAAAGGTATCAGGGTGTAAGAGGCCCCACAAAAGTCTCTAGGTCTCCAGTGACTTCACCTGCCAACCGGTGCACCTACTGACTAGACTCAGACATCGTTGCGGGGTTGGGAGGTCGGACGGCAGTCGCTCCCAGTAATGCCAAAAATTAAAAGGCCATTTTTAGTTGCTTCTAGCAGCCAAATAAGAGTAAACCCAAGGCTCCATGTCCAGGTTGTGTTTGGTAGCAGTACACTAAGATAAAGAAGAAGATGGAAGGAAGGTAGGCGTCTCTAGTGAGGCACAGTGTCATTGATTCCTTACTCTATGGCTATATACATACTGAATTAAAACATACATGCTCATCTCCAGTAACATAGATTGCGATGTCAAGTCCCGCATTGCTGCCGCGTGGGCCAATTGGCGGGAGATGACTGGTGTCATATATGACAGAAAAATGCTGATCCGGTTGAAGGGACAGGTCTATAAAACCATCATTAGACCTATCCTTTTACATGGCAGTGAGACGTGGCCAATATTGGAGCGACATAAGCAGGAGCTGCGTGTCACGGAAATGAAGATGCTGCGGTGGATGTGTAGCGGCCTTCACGTCTGTGACTTTGCAGATAAGTTGCAAGAGTGTCGTTTTCGCTGGTATGGTCATGTCTTGCTGCAACCACTGGGCTACATGAGAAGCAAATGTCTGGCCCCACCTGGTTTCGGTAAGAGGTGAAGACCCAAGAAGTGCTAGCTGGACGTCATAAGGAATGACATGCGTGCCAATGGTCTCACTACAGGGGATGCCGACGACCGTGCGAAGTGGAGAAGACAAAGTAGGAAAGCGAACCCCGGGCGTCGCGTGACAAAACTGATACAGACGCTTGGATGTTAATGACATGCTCATCTCTGAAATATGTGAATGTAACCTTAAGACATTGTGACATTTATATATACGATACAATATACTGTAGTATAAACATGGCTGAAATTCCTTCGATGTGCGGAATTCCGTCTGCGCTGCGGTGACTAGGAGCTTGTGGTGACATTCCGTTGCTCGCTCACACCTCAGCACTAAGACACTAACTGATTCTTGTTGTGACATCATATTTGTGTGTCTATATTATGAGTTATGTGTATGTCTTTAGGAAAAATTTACTAATATTATCTAAAAATGCGATTTAAAAAAAATATCTATTACCTAAAAACTAAAAATAAAAAATAAATATCCATCACGCCTTATCCCCGAAGGGGTGGCAGAGGCATATTATATGCCCACTTTTCACCGTGTGGATTCCTGTCCCACGTAATAGGTGGTGAGCCCATTGCCGTGTTGAAATAGACAGACGCAGGTTGTGGCTACCTGCTGTTGAAAATTTTTTAAGCCACCTACAAGGTTTTCAACCAGGCTTAACGACCGCCATTTTACTGGCAACCGGGACCAACGGCTTAACGTGCCTTTCGAAGCACGGAAGCGCTCGCAAATGTAAATGCCACAAAGTGGTCACCCATCCGACGACCAGCCATAGTGAAAGTTGCGTACCTCAGTGATCATTTACCGAACACTGAGACCGCGGGGCCACGAGCGCTTCCTAAAAACCTAAAAACTACTGAATGGATTTTGATGAAACTTTACAATAATATAGTTTACACACGTAAATTGGCTAGAGTCGCCTAGTCAAGTCTAAATAAACATACAAAGGTCACGTGGTCCCATATTGAACACTTTCTTTGTAACTTAACTGTTTCACAAAAAAAAGGTCTTGAGGAAAACGGGAATCCGTCTTTTCTAATGCCTTATAAATAAACATATAGGGTTGAACTTAGGAATAGTGTACACTGGCCGGTTGGCGATTATTGTAAAGTTTTAGGTTATAGTAGTACCTACACATATAACTGGTAGTATTATGTGTAAGTAATGGTTCATCAAAACCTCTGGAAATCAAGCTAAGAGTGCCTATAAAAACCTGGTCAAGTGCGAGATGGTTCCGTACCTACCCTATCGATTGGGACACACGGACAACGAGACGGACCAGAAAGATGATTTTTTAGGGTTCCTTTTTTACCTTTTAAGGTTATGAACCCTAAAGTCACTTCTAAGTTAATGCAAGTTATTAAACGACACCGAGGATTTTCTGCATATCAATAATGACCATAGATTACTACGCTACGCAGATGATATTACATTGTACGCGAAATATTGAAGTCAACCGGCGGCAAAGCGGACGGATATTAAAGCTACAGCTATCAGAGGACAAGTTGTGGAAGAACTCAATCGGAGTCTGGACCGCATCTGTCGGTGGGGCTCCAATAATCTGGTCGAATTCAATGTCAAGAAAACGCAGGTGTGTGCGTTATATTATTATTGTGCCTTTCCTTCCCCCTCCAACTCTACCAAAATTTACACAAATTTTCAACTTTATTACTTTTTGGATTCTAAAATTTTTCCAATGCCAGTAAAACGCAGGCTCCTGCGTTATATCCCCTTCCCTCCTTTTCAAACCACACAAAACCCCAAAGAAAAAAATCGCACGGCTAAATAATTGCATGAATTTCGTAAGATAATTTGTTCTGGAAATCGTTGCAGTAAAAAGTCGATTGTTTCATACGCTGTGTGTCAGGTGGCGCCATCCAGCTGTTGTCCAAATCCATATCGTCCTGTTGAGGCCACAAGACCTCCGTTATTATATAGGAATATGTTGTTATAGGAATAACGATGGCCAAAATTACAAAGACTGTGAACGGCATCTCACAGTCACTGTACTTTCGGCCATCTTCAAAAAAGGAAGCCTCAAAAGAATGACCAAAATCCGGGACAGAAAGTTGCTCGTTGTGGGTGCATTTGTTTCTCATGAATTGCATGAGGATTTTCTGAGCCCCAAATATGTCAATTTTGTGTATTTAAGAGAATATGACGTTTTTCCCAAAATATTGGCATCGACTTTACTTTGCTCCATTATACTAATGATAATCTTAATATTAATTACGTGTCACGCTGTTTACTCGCGATGGACTCCTGAAACTACTTAACCGATTTTAATCAAATTTACAAACCGTGTGCAGTTTGATCCAACTTGAAAGATAGGCTATATATCATCACTATATATATACTATCCTGGAGCTGCCTATATACTATCCTTGAGCTGGCTATATACTATCCTGGAGAGTGGCGCAGTAGTCATAAATGTCGACGAATCGGGAAAATTTTCGCGACGGGATTAAATAGGTGCGACGGGAGTTCGAAATATGCCACGGGCGAAGCCGTGGGGGTCATTGAGTAGAATATAGTTTTATGTGTAAGATCTCGTGGTATCAAGAAATATGACGTGTTTCATGTAAACACGCCTTTAGGGCCGCAACTCAGAATGGCTTATTGATGTAGTGAGCCCTTAACAATGGCACAGCTGTGGGAGCGAATGGTGAAGGTGGAAAAAATACTCCCTGCTCTAACGTCCAGTGCGTTGTGTTAGATATATTGAGGTAATTTTATGTTTTACGAGCAAAATGTGTGTTGGTAAAGTATCTACTGTTGACTATATACCTAATGCTTCATAGATTTGCATTAATCTGACAATAAAATAGCTTTTAATAGTCAACTCAAAATCGATCACATTTCATCTATACTAATATTTAAAGCGAAAGAGTTTATTTCTTTGGTTGAACGCGCTAATCTCAGGAAACACTGGGTCGAATTGGAAAAATCTTTTTGTGTTAATTAGCCCATTTATCGAGAAAGGCTATAAACTGTATGTCATTACGCTACTACCAAGGAGAGCGGAGCAGTAATCATAAATATCAACAAATCGGGCCAATTTCATACATTATTGTAAAATGTTTAAAGGACGGAATTAAATAGGTGCTACGGGAGTCGAAGTATATAACGGGCGAAGATGTGAGGTTCAGCTAAATATTATATAATCATACTAGCTGATCCCCACCTTCATCTATGGCGTATTTCAAACACCGTGGCACCAATTTAATCCCGTCGTTGCATGAAAGCTCCCAGACGGCTAATTTTTCCCGACACCTCTAACAAACATCGTTATATTTTAGCCAATGTACACAAACACTTAACAAATTATATACTACTAGCAGTCCCGCCCGGCTTCGCCCGTGACATACTTCGAATCCCGTGGCATCAATTTATTCCCGTCGTTTATTAATTTCACAATAATGTATGAACATTTTTCAAATTTGTTGATTACTTCTCCGCTGTCCAGAGGGTCAAGTCTACTATTTCAATCGCGTCAGAAAAGAATCGTAATCGTCGTTCAGTAGCCACTGGCTCAATTTTGACTTTTGTTTGTTCGTAGTCTACTATCACAATCGTACTCCAATAGACTTATATCGGTCGGCCGATGAGTTCTACTAACACGTACCGCGCCAGTGGCCGCTAGTCTGTTGCATTTTTGATAGTCTACTAACATTTTGACCGCTAAAAACAGCGATTCTGGTTCTATTCTACAGCTTTTCAATAGTAGACTCGACCCCCAGTACCTACGCCCGCCCGGTCGAATTATGGATACACGAAATTAATTTCTATGCGCAAAATTTTGATTTCGTCGTATCTCCTAAGATATTCATTTCATTTGCAAGGTGTAGAGGGACAAAATAATCTTCATGAAATGCTGAAGCCAACTAACATATTAAAAATAATAAAGGATTAATGACGTATTTGTGTAAATAGCCTTCAAATTACCTCTTCATTATTGCTGGTTTTTAAAAGTATTAAAATGGATATAGTATGTTATCCTTAAGAGATAGACATATACTGTCGCGGACTTTTTTGTAGACCTATATTAGATACACAATTCCACCGTACATTATTTTGTTATATCTCAAAGGGCTAAGGCAGCGTTTTCGATGAAAGCTCCCAGAAGGCTCATTTTTTCCGACATCGCCAACAAATATCGTCATAATTTAGTCAATGTATACAAAAACTTAACAAATTATACATAAAAACCTTCTATAAGAATCACTCAAACTATTAAAAAAACCGCATTGTAATTTGTTGCGTAGTTTTTAAGATCTATGCATACATAGGGACAGACAGCGAAAAGTGACTTTGTTTTATAATATGTAGTGATTGTATGTGCCTAATAAATGTGTTTCTTTCTTTCTTTCTTTCTTTCCTCGATAACCACTCTATCTATTGGTTAAAACAACATGAAAATCGGTGTAGTTGTTTTTAAGTTTATTGCCAAAAGACAGACAGACGCGGTTGAAGACTATTTTTTATATTATGTAGTGAAGACATCTCATCCAGAAGACGCGACAAAATATATCAGGGATGACCAACCTGATTAAACCTAAGAACTACTATTTATATAAAAAAAAATTGTACGAATATCTTTCTCGCTTTTCAGTCATGCCTTTTGTCCCCGAAGCGGTAGTCAGAGGCATACTAAACGCTCAAACTTACGCCACACGTAACAGCCTAGAGCATCAACACATTGACGTGTTGAAACGAACATGGCTAGTTATTGAAACTGACCGCTAGTTTATTTATATTTTTTGCCTTGCCACAATCGACTAGTCTAATAACCGCTTACCAATTGGTTGACCAGCCATGGTCTTGAAGGTCTTATCTATAGCAACCAAGCAATAAAAACGCAATAGAATTAAAAACGTGAAAGGCTTGTTACTAACTTAAGTGTTACCTTCGTTGTGCTTCACTATGCTTCGCTGCGCTTCACTTCGAACGCGCTCGAATTAATGACGAAGCGTTGAAGTGTCATCGAAATAATTGACATGTTTCCCTTCGTCAGACTTTCTTTAAAAAGCTATAAGTTCAGACATCCTATAGCAGGGATGGTGAACCAATAGCACGCAATATTTTGATCACGCCAATATGGAATATTAAGCAGAGAATTAAATCGATTAATGCACCATACATACATATAGAAACATGGAATTGAGCTACTTATTGTCTCGATAATTTAGGTAATTTGTTATTATTGCAATTTTTTATTGGTCAATAGTAAACTAAATCTGTTTATTTTTGTGCTTGGGAAACAATAAAGTATTACTTACTTACGATCATATTAATTGACGGAAAAAGTGACCACGAAATTTCTTACTAGATTCTTACTCACAGACTCTACCTATTTCTCTACAAATCTGACTGTAAATATAAGTGTAGCGTATAGTATATAAGTATAGTGTATAGTATAGTGTAGTGGATAGTATAGTATGTGTGTATTCATAACAGTTACTGACTTTTTTTTCACATATGGAAAGCCACATGAATGCTATCTCGGACTCCTACCGACTAAAACAACACGATGCTCTTTCATCTGCCTATGGCCAGAAGTTCTGAATGAGCCCTCGGAAGGATAGTCTATCTATATATAGAGTCTTGCTTTACTAGGCACTGGAAATAACCGCGAACAGGAAATTTACGAACAGACATAGGACGTACCAATTTTTTAGTGCTGAACTATGAGATTTGAGTTGATGTTACATAATTTTGAATTATTTTCGTCAGAATAATCACGAAATCACAAAGAGAAAATTATTTGAAACACGGCACGTAAGTATATTGTTGGCGACCGGGACTTGCAGATGAGATCAATAATGCTTCGGCTCCAGTAGCAAAACGTATAGTGACGTGAAAATTACAATGATTTTGCAACGTAAGAAATTAGTGCAACGTAGGTGGTAACGGTGTGTTTAGCTTGTAGTCGAATGTTGAGTGTCTCTGCTGTGACGACACGATTCGATGCGCTCTACCAAGATCTTATACGTAGTCAGTTGCGTTAACATATATGGCTTCATTAGATAGAAAAATGGCACTTTGATACATAAAGGAGCCTAGCAGGTTGAGATAGCGGCCCCAATCACGGGTCGTCGTCTTTATTTACCATCAGGCGGGCGACCATATATAAAAAAAAAGGTTTGCCATCCCTGTTGTATTTTTTAGTTTTGTCTATCAATTTGTTTTATTCACAGCTAAGAAGATAGAAGAGTTGTGACTATATTTGCAATTTGACAAAATATTTTAGATTTTATAGAGATGCAAGGCTGGACCTTTAAAAATTAAAAATAGAAAATTACAAATGGCAGCTGTTCCTTTGTGAACGAATTTTAGCTGGTTGCTGACTAAACTTCGTTACGTACTGGCTGAAAAGTGTATGAATGTTTGCGTGCAAGTCAGTAACCTCTATTATATGAAGTTCATAGCATCGATGTCAATGCAGGGAGGTTTGGCCCGAACGGACATGGACCTAAGGAGGAAAGATTTTTAAGTTTGTTTGTAATGAATAGGTTAAGATGATAAAGAGTCGAAATTCCTCTGCTAGTTTATTTTGCTGTATGTGCACGTAATTAAGTCTATATAATATATTTATGTCTATGCCTATGTATATATTTATGTCTATGTATGTATGTAATGATATTATTAATGCATTATTTATATTTTAGATTTTTTCTTTTATTCTCAGCTTATTCAGCTGGTTTCTACCACATTTACGGGCCAGGGCCAAGTAAATGTGGCGTGTGGTTGTGTATGTCCTGTTTGTGATCTATTTGCAGAAACTTTCGAACATTTCTGCATGTGTTTAAGATGGCTGCTTTTTGGATGGTAATATATGTGTTTTCTTTCAGGCCTAGTAGTTTGACACTCTGGTGAAGATATTTGGGGATAACTCCAGTAGTAGATATTACTATTGGTACTATATATACTTTGTCTTGTTTCCAGACTCTACCTATTTCATCTTTCAAATCTGTATATTTGTTTATTTTTTCTGTTATAGTCTTCTGTATATTGTGTGTATTTGGGACTGCAATATCTATTAAATAAGTAGTTTTGTTTATTTTATCTTGTAAAGTAATATCTGGTCTGTTATAGAGTATAGAACGGTCGTAGTATAGTTTATGTGAGGCATTTTCTAGGACGGTTTGAGGTTTATAATTGTGCATGTGTGCTAAGTTTTGATGTATGATGTTAGCTATTTGGTTGTGCCTGTGTGTGTAGTCTGTCTGAGTGAGTGTTGTACATGCTCCAGTTATATGCTGTATGATTTCGGATTAGGTGTGACATTTACGACATATATCATCTGTCAGGGAAGGATCTTTAATGATGTATTTTCTGTAATTGTTGGTGTTTATTATTTGATCCTGTATGGCAATAATGAATCCTTCTGTTTCTGGGAATAAATAACCTAATAGAAGCCATTTATTTGAGGCTATGGGGTCTATATGTGCCTGCTGCAAGTCATGACGTGTCTTCCATGGAGGGTTTTCTTTTTCCAGGTTTAAATTTTTTGATTTTGTGGATTACTATGGTCCGAATTTGAAGTATTTGGGAGCTCATGTAATTTTAACGGGGTGTGATTGTTATCATTTTCGGTTATGGTTCAATGTAAAATGCTAGAGAGTGATTTAGTGTCAAAGAATTTTCCTAGATTAATAATTTGCTTTCGCCAAAGGTGTGGTATGTCAATTAGTCCTCGACCTCCATTCTGTCTTTTTATAGTCAGCCTTTCTATTGCGGATTTAGGGTGTAAACTGTTATATTTAGTTAATGTAGTGCGTGTAGTTCTTTCTATTGCTTCAATATCCGTTTTCGTCCATTTTACTATACCAAATGAGTATGTTAGGATCGGTATAGCATATGTATTAAATGCTTTTATTAGGGTTTTCCCAGAGAGTTGTGTTTTACAAATACAATTTAATCGTTTTTTATACTCTATAGTTAATGTTTCCTTTATTTTTCCATGATTTAAGCCTCTCAACTGCTTATATCCCAAATATTTGTACAGATCCGTTGATTCTATTGCTGTTATATCATTACTTTCATCTATTGCATAATTTCCGGGGGTTATTTTTCCTTTTACTATATGTAATGTTTTGCACTAGTCTAATCCAAATTCCATATTTATGTCTTTATTGAACGTTGCTGTTGTGTCTACTAGTTTCTTCATTTCTCTGCCTGTTTTTGCATATAATTTGATGTCATCCTTATAAATAAGTAAACGGGATTACTCACGTTTTTACGACCAGTAATAGAAAGACCGGTTTCAGCTGTATTTAGACAGCCTTTTTCAGAGGTGCGAACCGTTCGCCGAGCACTCTTTACGCACACTGCGCGCATCCGCTCTCGCCGCTCGCGCGCTGCCCGCATTTTGTTGTTTGGGTATTCGGTGGACGTAGGGTTGCGCCGAGGCACACGTGAGATCCGCTTCACTATCGCTCCCATCCAAACTATTTGGAGCGTCTCTGCATGCATAGCTCACTGTGTCTTCAACAGACTCGCTTTCCACATAACAACGAGCACCACGAAGGCACGGCTTCCATGTAGGAGGTAAACTCCAGCCCCCATCTCTATTAAAATACGGCCGCCTCCCTATCTCTATGGCTTCTCGAATTTTCCGGGGTACAAAGTGCTTCTCCCGCGACAAGATCTTCACCTTATCAAACCGGATAAATTGACGCGTATCAGAGCTCAGTGCATGCTCCACCACCGCGGATCCGTTGATATCTTGGTTCTTCATGGAACGTATGTGCTCGCTGAGTCTCGTAGAAACGTTCCGCTTTGTCTCCCCGACGTAACTTTTTCCACAATCACAGGGAATCATATAAACACCGGGGACACCCAGAGGGTCTCCTTTATCCTTTGGAGAGCGCAGTAGATGTCGAAGTTGTGTAAAGGGACGTAAGATAGTCTTGATGCTGTATCTTCGGCGTAACAAGTGTCCTACCACATCCGTCACCCCTTTGACATATGGGAGGAAAGCCACCGCTCTCTCCACCTATGCAGGCCGAGTCCGTGCACACGTATTAGCCACCCGCCAACTCTGTCTCCTGTTGTATCCGTTGCTGCACAACACACCCTTCACATGCTCCAGCTCAGTATCCAGGTATTCCGGGTCACACAGTCTCAAAGCCCTGTTACTAAGCCTCCGTGGAACTGAAGCGAGATGCGCTGGGTGATGATGTGAATCCGCTCTCAGATACCTATCTGTGTGAGTTGGCTTTCTATATATCCCGTGAGATAGTCGACCACTCGAATCTCGCTTCACCAGTACGTCCAGAAAAGGCAAGGCTCCGTCTTTCTCGTATTCCACGGTAAATGCCATCTTCTGATGGACACCATTCAGGTTTTGCAACAATGGCCCTACACTATCCCTCCGAATAATGACAAACACGTCATCCACATAACGCCACCAGTGTCTCGGCTTGTATGGAATGTTAGCCAATGAGGTATCTTCAAACCATTCCATAAATATGTTGGCTACAACTGGAGCTATAGGAGAACTCATGGCTACACCGTCGATCTGAAGGTAGTATATTAGTATCCGCGGTGGTGGAGCATGCACTGAGCTCTGATACGCGTCACTTTATCCGGTTTGATAAGGTGAAGATCTTGTCGCGGGAGAAGCACTTTGTACCCCGGAAAATTCGAGAAGCCATAGAGATAGGGAGGCGGCCGAATTTTAATAGAGATGGGGGCTGGAGTTTACCTCCTACATGGAAGCCGTGCCTTCGTGGTGCTCGTTGTTATGTGGAAAGCGAGTCTGTTGAAGACACAGTGAGCTATGCATGCAGAGACGCTCCAAATAGTTTGGATGGGAGCGATAGTGAAGCGGATCTCACGTGTGCCTCGGCGCAACCCTACGTCCACCGAATACCCAAACAACAAAACGCGGGCAGCGCGCGAGCGGCGAGAGCGGATGCGCGCAGTGAACGGTTCGCACCTCTGAAAAAGGCTGTCTAAATACAGCTGAAACCGGTCGGTCTATTACTGGTCGTAAAAACGTGAGTAATCCCGTCTACTTATTTAAAATGTGTAATAATAACGTTAGTTTTCTAGTTAAAATTGATGTCATCCATATAAATTAGGTGTGAAATTTTTGTATCTGCCGTTGTGTTTTTTTGTCGATATCTATCTATATATGTTTTTTTTGTGTTATTGTCGATATCCTTCTCCGTAATTTCTTCAAATTGCATTTCTTCTATGGAGTTCCATTTATTAGACTCTTCTGTAATCCAATGAGCTTTTTCATTATGATTTACTCTATCTTCCCAAATACTTGCCCAAAAAGATTCTAGTTGTATTTGTGTTATTAGTAATATTATTTTTTTTTTAAATTCTACATCTTTTCCTTTTTGTTATATTTAATTGAACGCCAACAATTACCAGTCACTCCTACTAACATATTTTTTGCCATCCAAAGGTTGCCTGGAAGAAATTGTACTAGGGCAAATATTTCATTTCGAGCACATTTGACGTTTTGGAGAATAAAAAAATAAATGCACATATTCATGTTTTTATAAATTTTACGGAAAGAATTTAATGATTGAAACTGAATTTTATGAAAGGCACAGCAATTACTCTTTTCAGCTAAGAGATATTGACCTTCTTTTTTTTTATACGGTAATGAGATTTCCCATATACGGTAATTAGATATAGAGATATGGTAGTGAAATTAATTCAAATGGTAATTAGAAATAAATACAAAGGTTTGAAAAATAACCTTGACACAGGACTGGAGCAACACCTAACGTGGTCCTTAGGATTGTATCTTGATGCATTCCTCCTCGCACCATCACGAGAGTGAGCTCTCAGCAACGGACCGAGCAGCATCCAATCGTAGCCGATGTTCTACAGAAGTGGTCCTAGGACCGATCCCTGGGAAACACAAAATTTCTCGCCATGCCAGCCCTAGCTTTAATAAGCTATGGCTCTCTCAGAAAGATAAGCCCCTACAATGCTATATGTCTATAGGCGACGGTAACCACTTAACACCAGGTGGACCGTAAGATTGTTTGCCATTTCGGAGTATAAAAAAAAATGCAATATAGGCAGGGAGGCACTATATGAAAATGAGCGTCTTCTTAAAGCATTTCCAGGGCAAGGCGTTGACTATGTAATGAGACACCGCCATGACTACCTCACCTGTGATGACGCTCCTTCCGCGATGACTCCGACACGCGTCATCGGAGGAGCGCTGAAACCAACTGCTTATGTACCAGATTCCCATTACTGTGAAATATGCGACCAAGTGCTCTGCAATGATACGCTCAAAGAGCTTGCATACCTCGTCGAGCAATACGAGCGACCAATAGCCGGAAAGCGAGGCCGCTGGGCGCACTCCTTTTGGATAAGGACCCATTTCCCCGTATACGACACCTTGGGAAACCAGTCTTTATTGAAAGATGAGCCAATACCTTAATAGTCAACGTTCATTTAGATCCAGAAGTCATACTGACCCCGGAATGCTATCGAGTCCAGAGTGGTTCTATTCCGGGGCATAGCCGTAGCACCTCTCACTTTTGGTGACTGCGGGCACGTCGTTCTCGACGTAATCCCTAACATTGGCTGGGGTTTGGGCAAGCGGATGGCCTTACCATTGCAGATTCTCTAGGCGCTATTTTCGGGCCAATATCTTGGCCTGCTTAATGGTCTCCTAGAGGGACCTTTCCGCACCCCTGTAACACTCGTGTGCTCCGTCTCTCGGGCCTCAGTACCTGATGTACCGATTGAGGGGACACGCTGCGTGTCCATTACGATCTCCATCGGGAATCAGGCCTGAACGATAGCTGCATCCCAGAGAGCCCTTGATCTGAATCAAGGGCTCTCCGGGATGCTAAAAACGCCTGAGCGTTTGACACCCCGACGTATGCCGAAGTATTTATGATAGCCAGTGGGTGGCTAGTTGGAGGAGAACCTCAAACTAAGTATAACTATGGACGAATAACGACCCCTCCTTCCACCACATGCCAGCCCTGGTTTCCGGTCATGGAATGGCCACCCAGACCGCCGAAGTTCTCCCCCTACCAGTGGTTTTTCGGGAGCCTCAAGTGTAACCCCCAGGCGTTAAAATTTTCCAGGACTGGGACGAAATGCGGTAGGAATGACGTCTTGCTCAGCGAGCCATAGTTCAAATTGATATTGCTCACAGGTTGGCGAGGAATAAGCGGCCATGATAACCACTCCGCTGCAATCAGCTGCAACGCAGCATCGGCTCCTAGCAATAATTGCTAGGCGCGAGGTGTCCGCGTCAACACCCAAAGCTAAAAAAAGCCAAGCTGTCTATGGTGACTAGGCTCCCGTGGTAGACCCAGTACGGCTTGGCAACGGTGACCACGTTATAGAACCTAATAGACCTCTCGTCATCGCAATCATGTTACGCAACCAGTTGTAAAAGAAGAGTTTTCCTTCTTCCTTGATAACTACTTGCGGTAGGCGAATGTCCACTGTGCAATGCTCTGGCACAGGAGGTCCTTAGCAGCAGAGCAGTGGTTTAGATTCACCTGTAAGATGCGGATAAGTATGTCCATTAATGAACCTCCATTCCCCCATCCTGTGATGAACGTGGCCGCACTAGACCGGTAACAACCCATACCTGACGGGCCTCTATCTCGAGGTGGTCTGTACTTCAGCCCTAAGCAACGCAACTAAAGTAGTGCGGTGAGACAGCGGTAAAAGCTTGCTTTGTGACAGGACTAGCTGCAGCGGAAGCAATGGTTCCTCACGTTTACTTTCCCTGCGCACTGTACCCCCACACTCCCTCCGGTCAGGGACCTGTAGCACCTGGTTTCGCAGAACTGTAGGAGATACACTTTGGTCTTTCGTAAGTCCCAATAAGGAGGTTCTGTTCGTCCGCTGTTTTTTACACGCTGGGCAGCTGAAGATCATGACCGGTGAAGCCGAAGCGTCTAGCTTTGGCTCTCGCCTGGTCACTGGGACAGCCGCTGGCCTCCACGATGGGGGAAATTACCACCTCTGTCAATGCTACGTCATCCAGACTCAATAAAAAATAATTACCGTGTGTTTCTTCTAATTACCATTCCATTTTAAAAAGAATGGGAATTAATGGTAATTATAATAATGGAAATGAGATTTTTAATAATTTCAGAAATAAAAGGATATTTTAATTAGGTAACGATTTGTTAAGTTTAACACTGTATAGATGGATATCGAGTATATATTGGATATATCTATATCTAGCAAATAGTTATGTAAGGGCCACTTGCGCGATCCTGGGTTACCGTGTATAACTAGGAGGTATGGTAACTAATTGAATCAGGCGTTACATGGCGGAAATCCATTTTAAAAATCTATAATTATTTTTGTTTTTAACTGTTATTTATGCAATATTCCGCTTTTTTAGAATGTCGTACGATGTCGACACGTGTTTCGCCTACACACGAGGCATTATCAAGACTGTTTGGCAGCAAAAGTACTTACACGTTCACCTCAACCTTTTATAGTTCGAACGCAACCAAACGATAGCGCGATGTAGACTTCTAGTTGTTTTGTCTATTTTTGAATAAACTAAGCAAAACCGAAGTGTGGAAGTCTGTTTGTTCGTTCAGCAAAGTACACCCGTCCCGTTTTATAATTTCTAACTGCTCTAATACGGACATTTTTAGACCCTTTTCACATAAATGTAATATTTCAAAATTGTTGTTTTCATTCAAAATATGCCCGGTGTCCAGCAAATGCTTCGCGAAATGTGATTTATCTGTGTGACCGTTTCGGAATGCTCCTAGGTGTTCCTTATATCTGGTATCAAAGGAACGACCTGTTTGGCCTATATAAACATTGCTACAACCATCACATTTCAACTTATAAATACCGGATTTTTTGCTATTACTAATACTATCTTTACCATTACATAATGTTTTTAAGGTATTTTGAGGTCTATAGGCCGAGAAAACATTATTTTCCTTAAGTACCCTCGCCACACGATGTGTGATACGCCCAAAGTATGGGAGACAAGAAGTATACTTCTTGGTTTCTTTAGTTGATGGGTACAAAAGGAGCTTAATCATTTTATTTTGCTTTTTTAATAAAAGTGAGTGTATTAATTTTGAGCTATAGCCGTTAGATTGTGCAATGCAACAAATTATATTCAATTCCTTGTCAAATGCCTCTCCGCTTAATGGAACATTTAATAGCCTATGAATCATACTATGGAAAGCCGCCATTTTGTGCAGCCACGGGTGGCAAGAATTAAAAGGGATTGTAGTATCTGTATATGTTGGTTTACGGAATATTTCAAAACTATGCTTTGTGCCATTTTTTGAAATTGATAGGTCTAGGAAGTTTAATAAATTATTTTGTTCTATCTCTAATTTAAATTTAATTTTAGGGTGAATGCCATTTAGATTACTGAGAAATATACTTAGTTGTCTATGGGTACCCGTCCAATTCATTATTATATCATCTACATATCTATAATAATATGAAATATGACTGTTATTGATTATATTTATATTTTCAAAATAGTCCATAAATATGTCTGCCATTAGGGGGCTTAAAGGCGAGCCCATTGCTAGACCTTCTTTTTGTACATAATATTCATAGTTAAATTGAAAGTAATTTTGCTTCATACAAAGCTCCGTCAAGCGTAAAATATCATTAATTTGTTCTGGATGTAATTTTTTAATTTGCAACATATTTTTTTTTTATGATTTTTAAGCATTCCATATAAGGAACGTTTGTAAACAAACTATCTACGTCCAACGATACCAATATTGAATTACGCGGCAACTCGATGTCTTTTATTTTTTGAATCAAATCATAAGTGTTACGTAAACAATATTTTGGATTGAAACCGGTCTTTTCCTTAATAAGTGAATTGAGGTACTTGGCTAATTTATAAGTAGGCGCGTTTATATACGAGACTACAGGTCGGACAGGTACATTGTCTTTATGAATTTTTGTTAACCCGTAAAGTAGTGGACATTGTGGATTCATAGGTATTAAGGTCCGAAGTAACGGCGAATCTTCTGGAAAAAGGTATTTTGCTGCTTTTATACAGAGTTTTAGCTCTGCGTGATACTTCAAAGTTGGATCGGAACCCAGGCGCTGAAACTCATCTGTCAGAATGATGTCATTCACTTTGCTGGTGTATTCAGCTCTGGGCATAATCACTATAGTGTTACCTTTATCAGCTTTATTAATGACTAAATTATTGGTGACAAGTTTTTGGTGTATTGATTTAATGTTTGTTACTTCCGAGCTATGAAAACCTGTGGACTTATATGATTTTATCTGGTGAGCCGCCAGACTTTTAACTATATTGTCCTTTTTATTCCTAATGATTGCTAACTCGGTATCCACTGCCAGTGTCTCTTTGGACCTTGTAGCAACCGGTTTTGGTATACTATATTTTAAACCCTTTTCCAGGAGTGACATCTCGTTCGTAGAAAACTGAATATTCGAAAGATTTTTAACTCTAGGGTAAAAGGAGTGACTGCAACGTTGTACCTCCTCATTATTTTGAAAACGCAAAGCACTATTTCTCAATGTTTGTAATTTATTACGTTGGTTTAGAAATTTTTTATGAGCTACTTGGGATGCCAGGTCGCGAGCTTTTTGATCTAACAAGTCAAATTCAATGTTATGTAATTTAAATGCTAACTCAGAATATAGTATTTTTAAATGGAGTTTTAAATTATCTTTAATTTGAAACCAACGCCTTGTCTCCTCGCTCAACCAAAATATTTGCGCCTTTTTTATAGCTACATTAGCAGCCCTAGAATATGTATTTGTACGTATACTGATATAACTTGGAAAAGTTATATCAGTATATATCAGTATACAGTATACGTACAAATACATCCAGAACAAATTAATGATATTTTACGCTTGACGGAGCTTTGTATGAAGCAAAATTACTTTCAATTTAACTATGAATATTATGTACAAAAAGAAGGTCTAGCAATGGGCTCGCCTTTAAGCCCCCTAATGGCAGACATATTTATGGACTATTTTGAAAATATAAATATAATCAATAACAGTCATATTTCATATTATTATAGATATGTAGATGATATAATAATGAATTGGACGGGTACCCATAGACAACTAAGTATATTTCTCAGTAATCTAAATGGCATTCACCCTAAAATTAAATTTAAATTAGAGATAGAACAAAATAATTTATTAAACTTCCTAGACCTATCAATTTCAAAAAATGGCACAAAGCATAGTTTTGAAATATTCCGTAAACCAACATATACAGATACTACAATCCCTTTTAATTCTTGCCACCCGTGGCTGCACAAAATGGCGGCTTTCCATAGTATGATTCATAGGCTATTAAATGTTCCATTAAGCGGAGAGGCATTTGACAAGGAATTGAATATAATTTGTTGCATTGCACAATCTAACGGCTATAGCTCAAAATTAATACACTCACTTTTATTAAAAAAGCAAAATAAAATGGTTAAGCTCCTTTTGTACCCATCAACTAAAGAAACCAAGAAGTATACTTCTTGTCTCCCATACTTTGGGCGTATCACACATCGTGTGGCGAGGGTACTTAAGGAAAATAATGTTTTCTCGGCCTATAGACCTCAAAATACCTTAAAAACATTATGTAATGGTAAAGATAGTATTAGTAATAGCAAAAAATCCGGTATTTATAAGTTGAAATGTGATGGTTGTAGCAATGTTTATATAGGCCAAACAGGTCGTTCCTTTGATACCAGATATAAGGAACACCTAGGAGCATTCCGAAACGGTCACACAGATAAATCACATTTCGCGAAGCATTTGCTGGACACCGGGCATATTTTGAATGAAAACAACAATTTTGAAATATTACATTTATGTGAAAAGGGTCTAAAAATGTCCGTATTAGAGCAGTTAGAAATTATAAAACGGGACGGGTGTACTTTGCTGAACGAACAAACAGACTTCCACACTTCGGTTTTGCTTAGTTTATTCAAAAATAGACAAAACAACTAGAAGTCTACATCGCGCTATCGTTTGGTTGCGTTCGAACTATAAAAGGTTGAGGTGAACGTGTAAGTACTTTTGCTGCCAAACAGTCTTGATAATGCCTCGTGTGTAGGCGAAACACGTGTCGACATCGTACGACATTCTAAAAAAGCGGAATATTGCAAAAATAACAGTTAAAAACAAAAATAATTATAGATTTTTAGGAGGTATGGACTAACCCCGAGTTAAATCATTAATTTGTCTCGCATGACCCCGAGTTAAGGGTATACCTAGGGTTAAATCGCTAAAATTTTAATTCGCCGATTTCTGAGGGTTAATTCGTCAAACGTTGGGTTAGCAGCTGACAGACAATGTAGTGGCACGTGACACATGCGTCACGCGGACTCCTTAAAATGACACGCCGCGCACACATAATACGATAAAAATAAAATGCACTCGGCTGTCATGTTACATTCATTCGTGTAAGAAAAAAGTCTTATGTGGCAAACTGTAGTGTAAAAGAGATAGACATACCTGTTTCATTCTTTGTTCAATCATTAATGTTTGGTTGGATAACATAGAGTGACATAAAACACTGGGTTAGTTAACCCGATGATATTTTTCTATGGTGCAAGATATGATAAGGGTTAAAAAGTTATTTACTTAATTCCGAGTTATCTAACTCTATAATTATTTATTTAACCCCAGCATACACGCAAGTGGGCCTAAAAAACATAAAATAATTACCTTTTAAACCAAACCAGTTTTCGAGCAGGAGAACTCTAAATTACATAGTAAAAAATGTACTTTCAGGGGTTTGTTGTTCACGACCGTAATGCGGTGATGGTCAGCGAATCTTTTATCTATACTAATATTATACAGCTGAAGAGTTTGTTTGTTTGCTTGGTTGAACGCGCTAATCTGAGGAACTCGTTGGTCGGATTTTCAAAATCCTTTTTGTGTTAGATAGCCCATTTATCGAGGAAGGCTATAGGCCATATATCATTACGCTACTACACTGGGGAGCTGAGCAGTAGTCATAAATGACGACAAATCGGGCAAATTTTTATGCATTATTGTAGAATTTATAAGCGACGGGAGGTCGAAATATTCCACGGGCGAAGCTGTGGGGTCATCTAGTGTTTAATATAGTCCATAACCGTGCGTAAATGCGAAAATATTGGGTCATAATGTCTTTGAATGGTAATTATGTGTAAGTGTAAGTGTAAGGACATTTTGATACCGCTTAAATTTGTTCTTTCGTAAACGTTACTAAAATATAATATGGATTAATTAATCGATTATCCGAAAACGATTTTAAAAAATTCGTTCTCCCAATAGACTTTTTAGAAAGACTCATAAATTTATTGAAATCTGGGAAAAGGGACACGGATGGTGATTAAATTTTGGCTTTTATTTTCAAAATTTCATGCATTTCTAACAAAAATCAAGATATTTTAAGGTTTGCGCCTAACGCAGGCCAATGTTAATTAAACGAAAACAATGTAACATTAAAAAAAATGTATAATGTGTTATTTATCGTCCGCCCATGCAATATGCACGAAATGAAATATTCGCCCACTACTTTAGTTGAAACAAATTATCACACTGTGATTATTTATGTTTTTTTGGTGTACAATAAAGTATAAAATAAATAAATAAACCCTAAAAGAAATTAATATGGAAATAATTTTCAATCTGCAAGTACCTACAAATTTGTACCAAAGCCTGAACGGGGGAGGCCATATCGCACTTGTAAATTTTTCTCTACACGGCTATGGGGTCAACACCCTCGCGCTGTAACACCTATGGTGTTGCATTTCTACTAGTATAGTCTATGGTGACCACTTTCGAGCAGATAATTCGTATGCTTGTTCCCACACAGTATACAAAAATACACAAGACACATCCTTAAACAGCATGAACCGCTCTTATGTACTTATATGTGCTACTATATGTATCCGTCTATTTATAAATAACACAAATCGAACTAACAAAATCATCACTTTACAAAACAGTACAGAACATTCCACACCAACAACAAAACATCTGCCAAGCGTTAAGAACAATATATTGCATCAATAAGAAACTCACTACGAGGCTAGTCCCTTTTTCAACGACGAGCTCACTAAAACATATTCATCTCACTTCTACACACACACAAGTGTATCATTATTTCGCTCGGGCAGAAGTTTTTCCGACCCGTTAGCTGGGTTCCCGTGAAAATGAGTGGAGCGTTTCAGCTTCAAATGAAATCGTTTGTTTTGATCTACTTATTACGAGTACAAGATGCGGGTTGCATTTGATGTGTGTAAGGAATGGCTATTTAAATAAAATGGATAATGTTGTGATATTTTGTTTTACTCCTACTAATCTATACTTTAATAAATACAGCTGAAGAGTTTGTTTGTTAGGTTGAAAAAATATTTATGTATTGAATAGCCCATTTTTTGAGGAAGGCTATAGGCTATATTCCATCACGCTACTACCAGGAGAACGGAATAGTAATCATTAATGTCAACAAATCGACAAAATTTTCGTCAATTTTGTAAAAGTACAAGTGACTATGATAAGAATGGCTGGCTCTTTTTTTCCTACCGACTAAGACAAAGCACGATTTGGAAAATTCATGGAAGTCAGTTCAGCTGTTTTAGATGCATCCGTCTGTTTTTATCATGGTGTGAATCACTATTTAGTACCGACTTCTAACAAAGAGATATTCAAATAATAAATAAAATACTGTTTGGTCTCATTTCTATGTATAAGACTCTGCCAACCCCTCGGTTATAAGGCGTGATTGATAAATAAATAATACATACACACATACATATTGTCACGCCTTTATTCCAGGAGGGGTAGGCAGAGGCATACTATACGCCCACATTTCACCGTATGCAGATTTGTCACACGTACCAGGTGATGAGCCGTGTTGAAATAGACAGGCGAAGGTTGTGGCGACCTGCTGTTAAAATTTTTCAAGCCGCCTATAAGGCCTTCAACTGGGCTTAACGACTGCCATGTTATTGGCAACCGGGACCAACAGCTTAACGTGCCTTCCGAAGCACGGAAACGCTCGCAAATGTAAATCCCACAAAGTGGTCACCCATTCGAGGACCAGCTATAGTGAAAGTTGCTTAACGCAGGGGCCTCGAGCGCTTCTTCGCTTATAAATTAGTTTGTGGGTCTAAAGTGCCAAATAAATTTAATAAAATTGACTATTTTAGATGTAAAACTAAAAAAAAAATGGAACCCGTTGCCTTTTTAGTGAGGTGGTAACAAAATGGCTGAAAGGTCTTATGTGCTTGACACTAATTAGCACGACCAATTAAAGTCCTGGTAGCCTCGGACTGGAAATAAATAATAGGTAAAATAATGTATTTAAAAATAAATGTTATTTATATGTGAAAGTTTGTCAGTTTCGTGTTGATAAAATGTTTTATGTTTTTCTTTTATATTATCTTCACGATTCCAGATGGGGTAGTCAGAGAGAACAGATCTTCAGGCTTCGCGATTTATGCATACTTTATTCGCTTCCTGATTCCTAAATCGATTCATACATATACATCTATGATCGAGTTATTTTCGTAGTCTTCGTATGTAAGTCTTTACTTCTTCTACTCTTTACTTTCGCACAATAAATATTCTTGGTCAATCGTTCCTTATTTATTCAATTTTATTCTCTGTTTAACATAGAAGTCGATTCAGTTTCATAATCCGCACAAAACTTTAAACTTTCAGAGAGTTTATTACGTCGCAGTTTTCTGAAATAAATACAACATGTCGTACTATTGTTGAAAGTTAAACAATACTATAATGATCCTGTTTAAATACGGCGGACATTTTAAAAAGCACTCGAAGCAAACTGTTTTCTGAGTCAGTCGCAATTTATCACGTGATAATAGTTGTCTAGGTTTTATCTTCTTTCTGTTTACGGCAGCCATTGTATAGCAGTGCAACAGAGTGTCAAGTCAACAACAACATTTAGAAACGGAAAAGTTTATATTAATTATGTTAATGGAAGACCTTCAAGCATTTTTCATCTGACGGATGGAAACTATAAACTACGCCGAAACAATGTCAAAAAATTTGAAACAATGACAAAATAATAAAAAAGAAAAAATAAATATATTGAATGAAAGCTTTAAACTTACCATCTTTTAAGGTTAGTAACTTAATATCAGATACCTTGCTGGGTGTAAGAGCTTGACCAACTAGCAGTGCATCTGCTGATAAATGCCTGGGGTTGTGATGAAAGCTTTAAACTTACCATCTTAGTAATAATCTTAATCCAGGTATAGTTAGAAAGCAATTGTCGCTTAATCGGCAAAATAAACAGGCAAGTGTGCAAAATTAACCGAATCACGACACCTCTAAACACACTACGAATACTTTTACTACAATTCTCGGTGGGTGGCGTTACGATCAAGATCTAAAGTTCATCCAGGATAAAATATATATACACAATTTTTTTGATTTTTTCTGTAAAAAATATCGAATGCCAACGTGACAGTTTGACATAGATGGAAATAGCTAACAAAAATTTCAACCGCCGCCGCCGACTCTTTTACAGATAAATATCGTATACGGAATCCATACGGAACTCTGAATATTCCGATTAGCCCGCTAATATTATTGATTAGTAGTAAGTACTTATTTGTATTACTGTAATGTATTTGTGTGATGTCATCTCCGAGAAACATCCCCCGGTTTTCCAGGAACTGTGTCTGGAGCAGCTGATTAACTGCATAAAGCTCCGGCTATACTCTATATTATTTAAACTGAAACACCCCAACCCCTTCTTCGCCAGAAGCTTGTGAGGGATCATTAATTAGAGGATTACTAATTACCTTGCTGTTTTGTATTTCGGAATATATTTTCATTACATTATATATTAGTTAGCAAGATAAAATATTCTTACATAAATTTCTGCTTACAATATAAATGGACATACTGCCCGCCACCCCAGGTCTTCCGCCTTCGGTATTAGGGAATTGGAAACATAGTAATATAAAAATGAACCGAAGATTTAGAATGGCTTTGTGTGAAAACAGTGAGCCTTATTTTTTTACGAGGAGTAATCCGTTTACCCACTACCCACTGCTGGCTAAGCGATGGGCTCGTGTGGGAGTCGCCCAGCACCTGATCGTGATGGTACTGGGAATACCTACTAAAACTCATCGGCTAACTTTCTGCCCTAATATGGTTGTTTTGGCCCCTGTTAAAAGGGGGGACGAGTCTACGTACTAAACTTCGTACTATAACACAATCGCGTTTCACAAGTCGCAGAATAGAACAGACCAGAAAATGATTGTTTTACTAAAATTGACAACTGTACAACCCACTTGATGGAAAGTGATTTTAGTAGATGTTACACTAGCTCTGCTGACTCTATTGCTGTGCTGAATGATTTAAAACGTTAGTTGATGGACCGCCCATAAGATCGACTACCTTGTTACTTTTCATAAGAATAGCACTCAAAACTTTGATTTGAAGTTCAAAAGACACTCTTTCATTTCAAAAGACACTATTTCATCATCATACAGCAAAACTATGTACAAAAGCAGTAAGAATAGATATATATCTTACACCATTTATCAGTTGTATTCATATTTCAAGTCCTGTACAGAAGATGCCACAAAAATACACAATTCGGGGTTCAAAAACAAAATACGATGTAACCATACATAATTGCCACCATTTTAAACATCTTTACACGATCCTAATAAAATATTCAGTTGAACAAAACATGGGTTTTATCGTACCCAATTATTTAATCACAGCCCTGAGTAGTTGACATATAGGAGGGGTGATACTGATGGCACATAGGTGGCATACCATTCCTCGGCTCACAGGTATAATAATAATAATTAGAGAGCTAGGGTTGCGTGCTAATTGCGCAGTCTAATGGGCCACATACCGATGTACAGGGCTGGCGTCAGGTGAGAATTAATTATGATTATTATTCGGTGGGAATACGCGATGAACGCTTGTTTCGCGAATGAGATTTAAGGTGTTATAATAAGCATCATTTAGTTACGCTGATTATATCTTTACTCTGTGTTATGTAATAGTGACTAAAGTCCAGACATTTGCGCGGGATCATGAAATATATATTATTTTCTAAAATTGTCCAATATATTTTGCGAGGTAGCTCTACCTATATTTTGTAATGTAAAACGAACCACATATTACTTTAAAGTTTACAGATAGATTATCACACTATTAAAGTAACCTGTGTGTGTGTGTGTGTGTGTGAGTGTGTGTGTACGCGTGTCAGTTCAATTAATTGATAACTTCGACCTGATGCTGCAGGCGAAGAGGTTTTGTAAATTTTGAATTTATATCTATAGTTTGAAGCGCTGCGTGAAGCCCCGCGGACTCAGTGTTCTGTAAACGATCACTGAGTTACGCAACTTATACTATGGCTGGACCTCGGATGGGTGACCACTTTGTGGCATTTACATTTGCTAGCATTTCCCTGCTTCGGAAGGCACGTTAAGCCGTTGGTCCCGGTTACATGGCAGTCGTAAAGTCAAGTTGAAAGCCTTATAGGCGGCTCGAATAAATTTCAACAGCAGGTAGCCACTACCTGCGTCTGTCTATTTCAACACGGCAATGGGCTCACCACCTATTACGTGGGACAGGAATACACATGGCGAAAAGTGGGCACACAATATGTATGCCTGTGTCACCCCTTCGGGGATAAGGCGTGATAGATAAATATATTTATAGTTTTTGTTTTAACAGTTTTTGTTAAAACAATACGTGTAACATCATCCACTTGGTAATGAATTCTTCGTATGCGTTACGCTTTTATTTCGCATTTTAAAAACAATAGATAATAATATTACAATACAAAGAAAAACTATACAATAGCAAGCAACTACACTATGGCCAACATATGAAGTTAAGTGGGTATTGTATTAATACAATTATTGTATTTTATTTTCTGAATACAACCCTGTGCATAAACGACAAATTCCCAACAAGACAAGCTCACAACTCATAAGCCCCGACCATACATTCGTATTTCGTAGATATTAGAAGCGGGCACATGACTCATCAGCTTTGCAAACCAAATCAACACATTAGAAACGAAAGGTGACCTATTTAGCTGTTTGCACATTCGTGGCCAGTGACTAGTGGAAGGTTTTCGTGTGTTATCGACCTCTGGTATCAAGAGGTACCGATACGGATTGATTTGATTACTTAATAGTTGGGTACATTTCAGTACTTTGTGTTTCATTTGTGAGAACGGTCAGAAAATTTCTCATATTTTCTCGAATAAATTATTATTTACGCCTTTATACCTGAAGGGTGGTAGAAGCATATATGTATATACACCCAACTTTAACTGTGACGATTTTTGTCTTAAATAAATATCATAAAAATATAGGTCATCTTAAAGAAAGAAGTGAATTAATTCGTCAGCTTCGATTGTGTCTCGGTTGCCTAGTCGGTTAAACGTCTCACGCAGCAGCACTGAAAAGACGCTGGTTTGTGTCCAGTTCAAGACTAAATATTTTTCCACTTTAAATTAATGATAAATTTATTAAAGTACGAGTATTGTGTTGACAACTTGTGTGTAATGGGATATTTCTTCTTCTTCATCTTAAGTGTTTTCCCAGTTACTTCTTAGCCTTACCTGGATTTGGAGTCTAATAGACACGAATCCTACTTAAAATTATAAACGCGAAAGTTTGTAAGTATGGATGTTTGTGACTCTTTCACGCAAAATCTACTAAATGAATTTTTATTGAACTTTAAAATTATATAGATTACACATCAGAATAACATATAGGCTACTTTTTGTCCAAAAACTTCACCATGCGTGCGGAGCCGCGGGCGTCAACTATTGTAATAATCACAGAACATATAATTACCTATTAATATATGTTCTGTGGTAATAATAATTGGTACCGCGTGGCAAATTTACGGCAAACTGTATGTTTTTTCCTTCACTTGTAGTTTTCTTTTTAATATAGGCCCCACACAAATCGCTCACCAACCTTTCATTTCCTACCTTCCTAATCAAAATACTGAATAATAAATAACAAAAATAACAGAAATAAAGAAAAAAATCTCTATCATAAATTCTGCGCCCCAATATTGGAAAAGACAATAGCGATACAGCCTACGGGGGCAAATAATAAAGTATTGAAAACAGCGGGAAAACTCCAATCAATTTCTTATATTCCCGCGGGAAGGTCCCCATCGCAAACAATGCCAAATGTGCTCGCAAGAAATTCTGTATACTTATTGCGAATTAGAAATCAGACGGTTGAATAATAACAAAAGCGTTCAGTATTCCTTTTACTCTGTTATCTTTTAACTATCACTACGTTAAGCACCTTATAGTATATTCATTTCTGAGATGGGTGATCGTTTATGGCATTTCCATTTAAGACTGTTTCCGTGCTTTGTTAAGGCATTGAACTCAGTTGCCAGTGATATGACAATCGTTAAACAAAGTTCGGAAGCTCAATGAATATAAATAAATAATAATCAATTGTGATTTTAGTTTTGATTCAAATATTTATATATTTATTTAGATTTTTATTTTCATTTTATTGCCTTGATTTTCTGATTTTAATTGTGATTTTAATTTGGTAAAATGTAATTTGATATAAAATAAATAAAAAAAGAACTGTAGTTATTTTGGTGTATTTCAAATTATTTATATAGATATTTTTCAATTATGGACGTATACATACATACATATCATCACGCCTGTTTCCCATCGGGGTAGGCAGAGACTATGGTTTTCCACTTGCTACGATCTTGACATACCACTTTCGCTTCTTCTACTTTCATGAGTGTTTTTATACACGCTCGCCGATTAAGGGTACTCTTGCCTGGCCTTTTCCCAAATGCTCTTCGATTTGGTTGACATACGTACACCGAGATCGACCCCTTCCAGCTCATTCACTCTCGTCACATAAATCTGCTTCGTCAGTCTACTTTCATTCATTCTCTCCACGTGTCCGAACCATTTAAGCATCCCTTTTTCTATCTTAGTCACTACATCTTCTGTCATTCCGCCACGTTCCCTAATCGCGCTGTTCCTTAATTTATCCATTCCAGACTTCTCATTTAAACTGCATTAATTTTTAACTTTTATGTGGCTTCTGCCATACCTAACTTTTACTGCCATACATAAGTTTTGGCACCAGCACTCCCCTATGTACAGCCAGACTTGCCTTCTTAGACACGTTCTGACTGCTCATAAAGGTGTACATGGCTTCATTCACTTTATTTCCAGCCAAAACTCTCCAAATACTGTCTGAAAATATTTTTTTTATTTATTGTGTGGAATTTGAAGAATTTTAAAAGCACTTAGCCACAAACTGGCCCTACCCGTATTAACAACCTATACGCTCACTACCAGTTATTGCGTAAGATTAGATACAAATAGTGAAATTTTGGCGTAAACCTACCTCTGTCTACCCCTTTGGAGAAAACGTGTCACTGTATGTAAGAATATTAATTTAAATTCTTCAGTCTCGAGCTGGACTCGAACCATATATTGTGCAAAAGTAGAAGGTAGAAGGAGTCAGGGTAGGCCGAGACTTACATATGAACACCACGTGAGCAGATTGCTCAAAAACGGAAAAGTCTCAAGTACTCGGATACCCAGACGTGCATGTATGAAGCGATTGATGAATCTGCAAGAAGCGAAAGAACTGTGCATAGATCGTGAAGCCTGGTGATCTGTCCTCTCTGAATACCCCGTCAGGGATACAACGTGAAGATAGTTAGTTTTTATTTATTGTATTTTTCTTAGGGGATTCGCCATTTTCACGTGTCACGGTGTCCACTCCATAACCCAATCAAAACAGGTTTATTATATATTTTGTACGTTTGCTATATTAGTAATATCTAACTGTGGTAAAATACTCGTATATATGTTACTAGATGACCCCCACAGCTTCGCCCGTGGAATATTTCGACCTACCGTCGCACCTATTTAATCCCGTCGCTTATAAATTCTACAATGATGCATAAAAATTTGCCCGATCTGTCGACATTTATGATTACTGCTCTGCTGCTGACGAAGCCGGGCAGGTCAGCTAGTATAAAACAAACATACCACGATGCTATCAGAGTGACTATAAGCCAAATATTGAACCAGCTCATACGTAAAATTCGAAATTATCTTAAAATCAAAAGCGAATCATGTTTGGTCATTTATGTAAATTGGATTATTAAATAAAAGCCCTATTTAGAAATTTTGGACATATTGTAAGAACCGATATATTATTGGTATAGTGTAATCGATGCATATTTATTCCATAATTAATTTTCTAGTATGGCAATACTTAGTGATAGGAACAAATGTGAACGTTCGTCGGTCATTTTTTAAATTGTCATTGTGATAAGTCATTCCAACATGAGGGCAGTCGATAATCACATGTTAAACAGTACAGACGTCTGTATAAGTGGTAATAAATCCGTTTGTATTTTTGCAATCGCAAGGTATTTCATTTAAACCTGAGCTGATCCTTCACTATTTATATATTTTTGGACATTTGCTTGTTTTTGAATTAAATTGGACGTATGTGCAGATGATTAGCAGGGTCGGACCTGGGGTTTTGACATATACATGTAAATAAAACGATGTAATTTTATTTGGTCATTAGACATGTTTTAGCCCCTTATGCAAAACGAGCGTTGTTATAAGTCTGACGTCGAAGTCATTGTGTGTGTGTGTGTGTCTGTCTGTAGCATCGTAGCTCTAAAACGGGTGGACCGATTTCGAAGTGGATTTTTTTCCGTTTGATTCAGTTTCCTTGCATTGGTTCTTAGCTATGTTTGGTTAATATCATCCAGCAGTGTAAAAGCTTCAGCTCATTTTCAAAATGATGTAAGGCATTCATAAATAACCACATAAATTCTCAATGCTGGCCACACCTATATATACTACTACCTGACGTCTGCGCCTTCGCCGCAGAAGGCTTATGAACTAATAGTTATATAGACTGGACTACTCAACTAATAAATTCGCAAGAACAAGCCGTATTTAAGTTCATACTTAAATAATTGGTATTTTGAAAACAATCCGTCACTTCGTCCGTCATTTAATCCCGTAACTTATTATTGACATTTTTGATTACTGCTTCGCTCTCCTCGGTAGTAGCGTGATGATATATAGTCTATAGCCTTCCTCGATAAATGTGCTATCCAACACAAAAAAAAAATTCAATTCGGACCAGTAGTTCCGGGCGGTCAACCAAACAAACAAACAATCAGAAACTAACAAACTCTTCAGCTTAAAATACTAGTATAGAGTATGAAAGTATAGATTGCTACAGGATAATCCTATTACTTATTAATTTGATGACTGACCTGAGGCTATATATGATGCTGTATAGTGAACCATAGCTAAAACAATAATGTTTTCTTTTTCGTCACTATGTCCATTTTTGTATATGTATGTATGTATTTATTTTATTTATATATTTATGTATGTGTATATATATGTATGTATGTATGTCTGTGTATATGTATGTATGTATTTATATATTTGTGTAAATCGTGTTTGTGTATATCATATAGTATGCTGTACAATTTCTCATATCCCTGAGCACCTACCTAATATCATCTCTGCATCACCCTAAGGTTGACTGGTAGAAAATGCCTAAGGCATTAAGTCCGCCTTGTACTTTGTGCTAAAGTTTTAAATAAATGAATAAATATATCACCCTGTGACCACGGCCAGGCCACAAAAAAAAGCTATTTATCAAAACCGCCAAGTAGAAAGCCTTACGTGCCTGTCCATTACAACACGGCACTGGTCTGTTACGTGGGACAAAAATGTAGGAGAACGATAATGTGAGAACGGAAAAATAAAAAAAATAAAAAAACCTGAGAAGAAGAGACAAGTAATAACAATTCTACAGAAGGCGGGCGTGGATTGCAATGGGGGTCCCATTTCCTATTCGATTAAAATTCTCAAAAAGCCTCTGCGTGTTGGACCAATATGGCCCCATGTAAGCCTGCCAAAAGACCGGGTATCTTCTTAAGAAAAAAAAGAAGATACCGGTGAAGAAGAGACAATAATCCCACAATATTTATTTATTTATTTATAAATACAAGCAAAATCGCGTTTAGCTTAATCCAAAAATATACTTGTACTTTTTTGGTTATTGAGTTTACTTTTTAAAAGTTGATAAGCAATACAAAGTCAAATGTCAGCTAACAATCATCATAATCATTTCTAACCATCATAAAGTTTAACAGCATGCAGTTATGTGCGGGCTTGGCGTCATAAATTAACGTGAACAAGACATATTTAAGGACTTGTCCATTTATTGTCCAAGGGGTGTGAAGTGCAATGACCTCACACGTCAAAACCGTATGCTGTTGTAACGGGGGTCATTCAAAGTTTGGGGTCATGCATGTCCACTAATCGCAACCCCAGCCTTTGTTAAGGGTTTAGTTGGAATTCTCTATATTCTTATCACTGCGTCAATTTTTTTGTCAGTTTGTTTATCGTCTACTGTGAAAAACTATATCATACGAGTACCTACATTAAAACAATGTCGGATATATTACAGTATTTAAACTTGAGAAAAATAAAATTTGAAGCTGCCCTGAATTCCACCTATCTACCAGATAATTTAAAAAATCCAGAATCAAATACCTGGTCACTCAGAAAGTATTGAGGTTTTTATGTAGCCTAGTTAGGGCTCCGGCTGGTCACAATTATAAAAAAATAATTTGAACAACGTTCGAATTTCGAATTTCCTACCACATTTTTTTTGTAGTAAATGGAATTATCATATCTCATTGAAAAATGGACTGCGGTGGAAAAAATTCTTGCAATCATTTTTATATTTTTAAATGTGGCCAACGAAGGCGAGTCATTTAATCGACTAGAAATGGAATTTATGGATGAAGGCCCTTCTAAAGCCATCATTTAACGTAGCATAAAGAATTCGTCTATATTTGGGGAATGAGGATAGAAATGGTCATCCTTAGAAGGCTTTTATGAAATACGAAAGTGTTTCTGTAAACATTTCATTCAAGAAAATAGAGTAAGCTGCATACGATGACTTTAAGAATGTATTGTCGCGTGGATATTGAAGAGTTCACACGAGCGCTTGCGTGTAAGAAGGAAGTCTGAACTTAAGTCTATTTTTTTATTCTTTTTTTTTCTGCTACCCTATTGGCGAGACCATAGAAATTGGAAAAAATATCTTTATCACACCAATGTCTATATCATGATGTATCCTTGAGCTGGTAGTCAGAGAGTACAGATTGTCAGGCTTCGCGATATTTGCATACTTACTTCAAATGTCCTTGCCAAATTATAGCTGTCTAGTACTAAAAGTCTTTTAGCTAGTGTATGGACAGACGGATAACTATTGATTGAAATCAGTTGAAATTTGAAACATTTTTATTTGGACAAATAAGGCCGAGTAAAAATTAATAATACCTTTTTAATAATAAGCTTTTATTAAATCACATCTTATCCTCGAAGTGTTGACAGAGGCATATCATACGCCCACTTTTCACAGTTTGTATTCCTGTCCCAAGAAATTGGTGGTGAGCCCATTGCCGTGTGGAAAAAGACACGCTATTTCCACACGGCAATGGGCTACCAGCTGCTGAAATTTTTCAAGCCGCCCATAAGGCGAAACTTAGTGTAACCACTGCCATTTTACGGGTAATAGCCAACAACGGCTTAACGTGCCTTCTGAAGCATGAAAACGCTCGCAAATGTAAATGCCACAAAGTGGTCAAATATCTGTGACCATTCATAGCAAAAGTTTCTTAACGTATTGATCGTTTACAGAATCCTGAGTCAGCGGGGTCACAAACGCTTCGAACTGTAAATTATCAGCTTTATTATGCGATAATAATAATATAACACTATCGACACTAAGTACAACAGATGTGTATACTATTGTGCCAAGCCGATTTCACCTGCAACCTGTTCTACACCTGCTAACTGACGAACGACGCTCAAAAACGTCTTATTACTACATTTCGCCTGCCTATAATTTGCAAATGAATGAGGAAGAAAACTGTCAAATAGTTCATTGTAGAGGGCGCCAAATGCTTGTAAAATCAACTGTCAATCTTCATACTATTTCGTTTGATACACGCCTTTATAATTACTTTATTGAAGAATGGGTCGCTGTGTGGCTCTTAAATGAAGCTCTCTTTATCTTTTTTTGCAATACTTCCTTTAATTTATCGACTCAACAGGTAGAATATAATTATGTTGTAAAGCTTTTTTCCACCATGAAAAAACTTAGAGCAATAACAAAACGCAAGACGAAGCAGACCAGAACCAGACTATAGGTTGAGTCAACCCGTGACCACGGCTGGTGTACTCCGGTCGAACCGTCGGGAAGTATAAGGTAGGCTTTGTACCTAATAATATACGTCGCGAATAGGATCCAAAACTTTTGCTGCGGTAGGTTTGAGCGCTTTGTGGCAATTCCATTTACGAGCGTTTTCATGCTTTGGAAGTAGTCCCAATTGCCAATAATATGGTATGGCAATTTATGGTTGCTAGGAGCATCTATCGTTAGGCTTTTAACTTTTTGGCAATTTCGATAGCGACTGCCGTGTGACCTCCAAACCCCGAAAGGGCACCTACGTCATTGCAAAATATACAACAATAAACACTATAGTCATTGCTTTAGAACAGTGCACAACGAATGATTTAAAAAAGAACAAAGTATAATGTCAGGTGTCATCCTGACACGATCGTTATTAAAAAGAGATACAGTTCGATTTTTAAATTAACTAGAATTGTAATAGGAACAACACTACATTGTTGATGATGACTATACACATCACTTGTTGCTAACTTCATTGCAGCTCCTTTACAATACAGACACAAAACATAGGTTCATTTACCTCCATATAATAGTTACAATCTTACTTAAGTTTTATTTCCATCGGATCAAATTTAAATTAAGTTTTTTTTACTAAATGAAACACACGCTGTTTCCTCATAAAAAGATATTGAACTATAAAACCAGTAAATTAAAGGCACATCCCTAATTAAACGTAATGTTACGAATGGTATTACTCAGTAATGTGTAGTAAACGCGGTAAAATGCGTATTAATTGTACACTTTATGCTTCTGATTTCTTAAATAACAGTTTTATAACATGTTTATTATCTGTTTTTTTTGGGTGGTCTACGATACGATGCCCGCAGACAAATGCCTTAGCATGAATTATAGTGAAGTAATAAAATTTTAAATTTACATTTCATCTAACCCAAATTAAGCTCAAATGTCAAATGTTCTTTAAAATGTGCGTATGATAAACAAACTAACTATTAATTTGGTAATATATACATATTAAACATACTTTTTATGTATAAAAACACCCAAACTACGAAACAAACATTTGTACATCACACAAATTTTTGCTCTCGGGCGCGTACCTCGCATAGTAAAGTCCATTTAACATAGCATTACGCAACGTACAATAGGAGCGGAGCAGTAACCTGAAATGTCATCAAGTCGAGCAGTTTTCCTAATAAGTTACAAATATTTGTGTGATCTACAAATGTTTGTTTTGGAGTTTGGATGTTTGCTATGTATAATATGTATGTATTTAGAAATACGTAATTATGTTTATCAGTCGTCTAGATTTATAACACAAGCTTAGATTAGCTTACTTTGGGCTAGACGATGCTGTGACGAAAAAAACACACAATTAAAAAAAAATCCCGGGCAACATAATATGAGCTTCGTGTTCCTCTTAAAATATATTATTAATTTCATTAAATGGAATATGAAAATAATTAACTACTAATCAAAAGTAGCCTCGATACGGACTCGAATCCATGACTTGCCGGGTGAGATGTTTATCAAACTAAACAACCGAGAACACTCGAATCTGACGTCCACCTCCACTAATTGCTTCTCAATATTTACTGCGGAGCAAACACTGATTCTCTAAAAGTCGCAAGTGCGGCCACACATGGAGTACTGCTGTCACCTTTGGGCTGGTGCACTTGAATACCAGCTTCGACTTTTCGACTCGGTGCAATGCGTGCTTCGAGGATTGGCAACGATCCTTTACTAGCAAGCGGTGTGGAGCCCCTTCGCGACAGAAGAGACTTTGCCTTCATAAGCGTATTCTATCGCCTGTTCTATGGTTTGTGCTCTGACGAATTGTTTGATTTGATGCCCACGGCTACTTTCTAACATCGCACTGCTCGCCATAGACAGGGTGTTCAGTTTGTGTCCGGAGCGCTCGCATACGGTTAGGTCCGATAGGGGCTTTATTTCGCGTACGCTTAGATTGTGAAATGAGCTCCCTGCCTGGGTTTTCCCGAACGTCTACAGTATGGGGTTCTTCAAAAGGGGTCTTAGAAGGTTAACAAAGGGTCGGCAGCGCGAGTGCTGCACTTCTGGTGTTGCAAACGTCCATAGGCTACCGTGACCACTTTCAATCAGGTGGGCCGTATGCTTGTCTGCCACCTCAGTGGCAAATAAAAAAAAAAAGTGGACAAAAATGTGGCCCTCTTATTAGCGCCCAATGATGTGTCTCTTGAAGCAAAACCTGCCAGGAATTATAAGATTAATGCGTATAATATTGTGTCTGCCTCTCCCAATGTATTGGGTATGAGTGTATAGATATTTATACATAATCAGCTGATGCCCGCAGCTTCGCCAGCGTGGTCAAGTTTTCCCGTATCCCCAGCGTTATAGTAAACTAGTATGTTATCCTTAAGAGATAGACATATGCCATCACGGACTTTTCTGATTAGAATACACAATCCACCTTCCTTTATTTTGTTCTATCTCAAAATGTTTAGGCAGCGTTTTCGTTGAAAGCTCCTAGACGGTATACAGGGTCATTTGTAAAACACCAGCAACCTTCTAGGACTCCATAGCCAAGGTCATAACCAACAACGTTTGTTCTACCACTTATGGCAATTCGGTACACAGCGAGTACTATCATACATTAAAACTTCGAGCTTCTTCATAGATATTCGCTCTTGGATTCGCTTAAGAGTTCTGGGTCTCTTTTTCGTCACATACTGCATGCTCGATTAACGATGGATGTGCGCGCATTAATACGGTTGTAAAAGGTAAAGGTCAAAGGGGTTTTGACCGGTCCACCCCCATCCCCTGTGATTTTCACGAGTGGTGTAGTACTGTAATTCAAACAGTACATTAAATTAAAGTTAAATTTGAAAAAAATAAAAAAATCCAAAAAAAATTTCGTTGAACATGTTTTTATGATGTTAGCTACCTAGTCCTAGCAGGTTGCTGGTGTTTTACAAATTACCCTGTATATTTTAACGTCACCTTCAGCAAATATCGTTATATTTTAGCCAATATATACAAAAACCTAACTAATTATTTACTACTACATTCATCACTCTATCCATTGGTGAATACAGCAGACAAATCAGTGCAGTAGTTTTTGAGTTTATCGCGAACAGTCAGACAGGCGCGGCGGAGGACTTTGTTTTATAATATGTAGTGATTAAGTACATTTTATACCAATTTTATTTTCCTTTAGTTAAATAAAAAAGAAAACGTTGGATTAGAAAAATATGAGGCCTATTTCAAGAGCTAGACCTAAATTACATTTATAGTCGTAGTCCGTCATGTAATAATGCCACGTAAGGCCCTCGGTTCAATGAAGTTGGCTATTTAAAGCTAACAGAAACAGTTTAACGTAATGAGATGGGGCCGTATGTGCGTGACGGGCCCACTTTATTATTTTGTTAATACGTTTGCACACTAGGAGATAGGCTATAAATAGAGATAGGTCCTAAAGTGTTGTGTATGTTTTTTAGGTTAAAGGTTTTGCGATCAAATGCGAATTTACAATATTAACTACAGAATATCTCGGTTGCAAGCAGTCTTCAAATATACTATACTAGCTGACCCGCGCAACTTCGTTTGCGCCATATAAGAGAAACAGACAATGAAAGAGACATAAGTTAAAGAGGGTGGCGCGTAGGCTATTCTTATGAAACCACTTCTGAAGTATTCGCTTTCTAACAACAAAAAACTAAATAAAATCGGAATACTTGTTGATGAGTTACTTACAACTGAATAATATACACGCGGGCGAAACTGCTTGTACTGATAATCCTGTGCCAGACATTTCCTGAATTAATACATATGGTACCTACTTTATATCCCGGGAAAACATCTTATTCCCGCGAGAAAACCTTTTTGTGTACTAACGACTTCACGTGAGCGGAGCCGAGGGGAATCAACTTTCGGAAATGTTCAACCTATATGCCGATTTTCATCAAGTAATATAGAATTTTTTACAAATTTATACATTTATAATATTAGTTAGATTACATTCCCGTGGGAATACCGGGTATTCTTTCTTGGTGCTGATTCAAGGTAGATATCAAAAAAATACTTCCATTAAATTTCAGATATGTTTGATAGTTTAGACTGTGTGTGGTTTCACCCTCGTAGTTTCCGTTTCCATGGAAATATCGGAATCTACGCGGGTGAAAATATAATCCCGTTATCCAAAGACTTAAGGTATACATTTAATCGGGAGGCTCTCCAGGAAGCGGCCATCGTGCAGGCCTTTATTCCGGTACTAGAGAGACCTGCTAATGTGAATACTGAGGCAGAGTGGTTCCGAAGAGCCATGTCGCAAATATGCGATGCGGCGATGCCTAGGGTTAAGCCCGGGCCGGTAAGGAGGCAAGCGTACTGGTCGCCGGAGATTGCACAGCTGCGAACAGCTTGCTTGACCGCGCGCCGCCGGTACACCAGGTTCCGCCTAAGGCGTCGCCGCCTCGAGGAATTCCGTGAGGAGGAGCTATATGAGGGGTACAAGGGGGCCAAGAGGGCCTTCCAAATAGCCATAAAGCGGGCCAACAGGTTGGCCCGCTTTATGGCTTTTTGGGCGCCCGTACCTTATGGTTAGGGGAAAACTTCACTCGACTTCACGCGCTTCCACTGACCCAGAGCCTCCAGCCAGATAGACTGGAGAGGGTCCTGGATGTCCATGTATGGCCAAGATAAGAGAGTGACCTATTAGCAGATACGGGCAAGCATAGGCATTGGTATGTCAAGTTCAAAAAAAAATTACACGAACATTTAGGCGTCAGGAAGCTGTGTGGATCCCCCATATCGTTATATTTACCGACGACCAGAAACGCCGTCGCATGGACTGGTGTCGCGAAATGTTAGATAAGTTCAACGGCGGTGACTCAAATGCTGTATTTGACATCGTCACAGGTGATGAAAGCTGTATATTTTGCTACGAACCCGAAACCAAAAGACAATCAGCTCAGTGGGTGTTTCCTTTTGAGGATCGGCCAACTAAGGTAAAGAATGGAAGAAGTCAAGGAAAAACGATGATAGCCTCGTTCTTTGGTCGGAAAGGTCATTTTGCGACAGTTATGCTAGAAGATGGAAGGACAGTTACTGCAGACTGTTACGTCAATCGCTGTTTGCTTGTTGTCTTGAAAAAAAATCGACAGCAGCGCCCTCGACTGTTGAATATTTGACTATGGCAGGTGTCGAGATAATGAGTCATCCGCCATACAGTCCCGACCTGGCGCCCTGCGACTTTCATTTATTTCCAAGAACTAAAGATAAACTTCGAGGTATTCGCTTAACGAGCCCTGAAGATGCGGTGAAAGCGTACGAAAATGCCATAGAAGAGACCCCTAAGGAAGAATGGGCCCACAGCTTTTCTCAGTGGTTCCATCGACTGCGACGATGTGTAGAGAGTAACGGAGATTACTTCGAAAAACAATTAAAATATTAGCAACTTTCTACATTAAGCCGTTTTTTATTTTGTAAACATTTTCAGTGTTACCCACGTACAGGCCTTAGAAGATTCTTCTAAAACAGGTGTAGCTAAGTAAGTTCATTTTTTTTATACCACTTAGGTTGCAGACAAGCATACGGCCCACCTGATGGAAAGTGGTCACCGTAGCCTATGGACGTTTGCAACACCAGAGGTGCAGCACTCGCGCTGCCGACCAGATGAGCAGTTTTTGCTCTGCAGTAAAGTTCTGCCGCGCCCTGTTGAGCACTCCGAGCTTTTTGGACGCCAGCTTCGCCTTGTCCTCTAAATGACTACGGTATTGGACGTCACTAGAGATCTCAACACTATTGGAGATGGAAAGAGGTGTGCCCTGGAATTGCGGCGCCACAGTAAATGGGGTTTTTTTAGCGCTGAATGCTCAAACTTGAGTCTTTGTAGGGTTGAATTGGACAAGATTTTGCCTACCCCAATCGGCCACTCTTGCAAGAGTAGCCTCGATTTCAGACACAAGTTGTTCACGCGCTCCCGTCGTCCATAGTCAAGTTAGAGGCATAGAGAGAACCCAGAAGGTGGGATTTCTCCTTGGCACTCTGAGCCAAACTACTGTTGGGTTTAAGTAAAGGGGGTTAACCAGACCGACAAAAATTTCCCTCGGCTGCCAAGGCTGCCGAGGGAAACTTTTGTGACGACCAGAATTCACGACTCCCTGAAGGGTAGCCTGCTAGTCGTTCACCAATTCTGCCGATGAAATCGAACTTAGCCCTGGCAATTGCTTTTTTGCTGGCCCTCGAAGCGGTATTTAGTTTGCGTTTCACTTCAGAGATGTTGATGTCATTATTAGCCCGAGCCGTGGTCCAAGCTAACTCTAACTTCTCTGCAAAGCTGATTAAACCACGGACGCTTTTTGGCCCCTGCGGGAATCCAGCGGTGAGGAATATAACATTCCATGCCCGCCAAGATCCCCTAAGCAACTGCTGCAGCGCAGGAGCTCACATCATCTGAAGTAAAGCAAAGCCGCTTCCACTGGTATGACGCAAAGAATTCTCGCAGTCCATCCCAGTCTGCCGACTTATAGTGCCATATATGCCGCCACTCCTTAGGCCGGAGTGGTTCAGGCCTAGCGTGAAGCACTTGCGCCCGGACGATGCCCTTTGATAGATCGCAAAATATACCTAATTCATCGTGCTTGTCTTCCCAGGCTTCATGAATACATTTTAATAACTCAACACCAGCATCGGAAGTTGAGCGCCCTTTCGTAAACCCAAATTGATTCGCATGATATATTTTATGACTATTAAAATAGGATAGCATTTGATTCAAGATTATTTTTTCAAATACTTTGCTCAAAGTTGGCAGCACCGACACTGGTCGGAAATTAGACGGGTCTGTAGCGCTGCCAGCCTTGAACAAGGGAACGACTTTGCTGTGTTTCATTAAATCAGGAAATGTACCACTAGAAACACAGTCATTAAACACAGTTGCTAGATGGGGCGCAATGACCTCAATTATACATGATGCAGTTTTGACCGATAATCCCCAAAGGTCCGCGGTTTTCTTAATTTCGATACATTTAAATGTCTTTACAATGTCCTGAGCGCAAATATCTGTGAATACAAATGCATCCCTGCAACAAAGAACAGATTCTTCTAATAAATGTTCAGCGGAACTGGAAGACGCTTGGAAAGATTTTGTTGTCAATATAGGTACATTTTGAAAAAATGTTCAAACTCCGTCGCCACTTCCAGGTCCCTTGTAATATGGTAACCATTTACTTTTGAGTGGAAATCCCTTTCAGTCACCAAAGATCTACCGCATTCAGAGTTAATGATGTTCCAAGTCATTTATATTTTATTCACAGAATTAGAAATTTTATTTTTAATGAAGTTTGACTTAGCAAGATAACACGTTTGTTTAAATATCTTTGAATAATTTTTAACATATTCCTGACAGGTTTGCCTAAAATTATATGATTTTTCTGAATATAATTCAAATAATTTATTTCTACTTTTAAAGATACCTGGCATACAAACGTTTATCCCTTATTTACGTCCTTAGGGGTAAAATTTTGCAAAATTCCTTCATAACCTATGTGTTAAAAGGAACTCCCATACGAAGTTTGGACTTCATAGCTTCGTTAGCTTACTGGATTTTTAGTTAGTACAATCCCTGTTTTACCCCCCTTATAGGTATTTTTTTACAAAACCGCGACACGCGTGCCCATTTATTTGTAACCAAAAACAGGTGGACGAAAATTCATGTTTCTAACTTTGAAAATGACGAATGTTCATACAACCGTTTCGCTTATTTACTTCCTTAGAGGTAGAATTTAAAAAAAATCCATTCATATGGGAAATCTATGTGTTAAAAGGAACCCCCGTGCAAAGTTTGGGCTTAGGAAGCTTTGTTAGTTTTATAGGTTTCGTGATCAATGAGTCGGTTATTATAACTCTGTTTTACCCCCTCAAGGGTAGAATTTATCAATTTTTTTTTTATAATTTATCAAACACCTTATTTTTTTTTATACAGAAAAGTAGGTATAAGAAAGTCGGTGTTGCCATGTTATAAATAAAGAATTTTCCATATAAACTTTCAACCCTTGTTTACCGCCTTATAGGTAAAATTTTGCAAAACCGCAATACACATACCCATTTATTTGTAACTAAAAACAGGCGTACATAAATTCATGTTTCTAACTTTGAAAATGACGAACTTCCATACAACCGTTTATCGCTTATTTACCTCCCTAAGGGTAGAATTTCGCAAAATCCCTTCTTAGCGGAAACCTACGTATTAAAAAGAATCTCCATACGAAGTTTGAGCTTCATAGCTTTGGTAGTTTCAGAGATTTCGTGATCAGTGAGTCAGTCAGTGATTTTGCCTTTTATATATAGATGAATTTTGATGTAAATATAACTATTTGGTTTAATTTGAAAATACTGGTAAAAATATACAACCGCAAAATAGTTTTACTGTGGTATTTTTATTTAGTGATTTAATATTTTTTTCCAGATCAAGTAATTATTTTGTAAGAAAATTGCTTTTTAATGGCTTCAGATTAATAAAAGATTCGGATTAAACTAGACACTAAAATGAACAGCTTTAAATACATTGATATTAACTTCAATAATAAAATATAATAAATAAATAAATAAATATCGTTTGGACAACTCACACAACGCCATCTGATTCCAAACTAAGCAGAGCTTGTACTATGGCAACCAGATAACTGATAAACATACTTATATATTTCTAAATACATACATATTATAGATAAATAACACCCAGACACAGAATAAACCATAAAATAAATAAATATTGTAGGATATTATTCACACAACGCCATCTAGCCCAAACTAAGCTTTTAAAGTTGTACTATGGGATATAGACAACTGATAAACATACTTATATATTTCTACATATATACATATTATACATAGGGAACACCCAAACTCTGAAATAAACATATGTGGATCACATAAATATTTATACCAAACTGGGAATCAAATTTGGGAACTCACTTACGCTACAGAAGCTGTCAAGCTTTGCTGTACTCTTTCTTTTCCGAATATCATTATTATTTATTCAAAATAAAGTATATCTTCAAATGACACACACGATAATTATGACACGCGTATCAGTATGCCACAAGCCTTACAATGCAAGCACGTGGGCACACGTGGTCACAATATTTACTTCAGGGACTCACTCAGCATATTTTGCGTCTCATTATCTCGCTTATTATAGCTATAGCTTTAGCTGTGGAACGGCTTCATACCGTAATAGTTTAAATTTAGTGTTGTTACTTAAAATTGTTCAATGTTGTCCCACGTAAATAACCTTACGGCAGTAATTATGGTTGGAATATTGATGTATTATAAAAATAAACACCTTTTTTATTTCCTTATTTACGTTTTAAATATCGTTATCATCATCCGAGCGTCTGTCCCAGTTGCGTCTCACTTCGCTGGAGGTCCACTTTATTATACTTCTCCTGTACTTTGCACGGTAATCGACATCCCCTGTAGTGAGACCATTGGCACGCATGTCATTCTTTACGACGTCAAATTTGCACTTCTTAGTCTTTCTGAAAACGGGCGTACTCCGTTGGTTTGGACACGTTCAACGAATGAGTGAGGAACGATTGACGAAAATTATTTTACGAAAGTAGAGGATAGAAGGAGTCAGGGTAAGCTAATACTTACATGAAGACCACGTGGGCATTTTGCTCAGAAACGGAAAGGTCAAAAGTACTCGGATACCCAGACGTGCATGTTTGAAGCGATTAATGAATGTGCTGGAAGCAAAAAAAGTATGCATGGATCGTGAAGTCTGGCGATCTGTGTTCTCTGATTACCCCGTCAGGGATACAGCGTGAAGATAGTGAAGTTAAGTAAGGTTTTAAATACAAACAAATCTTTCTTCCCTATAATATTATTAAAGATAAATGCAATGCGTACCCTCTCAATATCTAAACCGTCCTTGAGGTCTCAGCCAACTCTGTGTATTTGAAAGAATATTAAACAGTTTTCTGAAGTAGGTAAACAACTTTTGTTATAATATTGAACACCTGTCATTTTTCACTTAGCTTTCAGAGCTTTCAACCAATATTTCATGTTTTTTCTGAGTCATGATCTCATAAATAAAAAAGCAAAAATATGCTTTCAAGGCTTTTTTGCTAAATTCTAAAAGTGATGGATATTATGCCGATACTTACTTAACATAATAGGAAAAAATAAACACTTAGGTACAAGCTTTTGACAGTGTTTTCGTTTACAATTAAAAATATACAAAAATCAATAGTCAATTTGGGACCTACCTATTCAGTCTACCACAGTCGACTACATAAGATTGGCGATTCTTTCCAGGGTAAGGGCTATCGCATATATACCTACAACTTTTGCATCGACTAAACTGCTTTGTCGCGGATCGACTGTTTAGTCGATGGTATGTGCACGTCAATACAATGCAATACAAATTAAGCGATTAATGATAACTGTCCAACTATTTAATAAAAGATCGATATAGCTTTTAGACTTATTTGTCGAATAACTATCAAGTTGACAGTATGCGCGCTTCAATATAGTCCTATATATATATATGATACACTAAAAATAGTTGTTCAACTATAACTTCTAAATATGCGCTAGCCCTAACTGTATACGATTTTACAACAAGCTTCCCCTCGACATGCGAAATTTACAATTAAATATAATTAAGTTATTTTTTTAAAAACTTTGTAAAAAAGTTTAAAAAGGTTACGCTGTTAATGATTATTTGCAGGACAGGGACGCCTGGAAGTGATCTGCTGACAGAGTGTAATAGTATTAAATTGTAAATAGGCCATCAAAAAAAAGCCTTCCTAAGTTTCTTGCCGGTTCTTCTCAGGTGGGCCGCTTTCCGAACCGGTGGTTACTTTACATATATTAAATTTATCTATGGTTCTAGTGTATGAGATTTTGTAAGCGCCGATAAAATGGTCTATGCAAAATAAAGACATTTCTATTTTATCAAAATCGGGTTTTTGAATTATATCTGAAAGTGTTTGTAGCTCCGCTAACTCAGTGTTCTGAAAACAATCACTGCGTTTATCATCTTTCGCTATTTTTGACCCTCGAATGTTTAGCCTTTATTGTAGCATTTTCAGTTACGAACCATTTCGTACTTCAGAATGTACGTTAAGCCGTTGATCCCGGGTGCCGGTACCATGGTAGACGGTAAGTCAAGTGAAAAATTTAAGTACCTACCAGGTCACCACAACCTACATCTATACATTTCAACACTACAATTGGTCCACCACCTGTTACGTGGAACATAAACACGTACAGTAGTAAATTTTAACAGGAGATCGCCACAACCTGCGCCTGTCAATTTCAACACGATGGTCCATTTCAACCAAAGGTGGAGATCCATCGATGCAGCCCGAGGTTAGCACACAGTGAATGGCCTGCTAGATGGTCTACATCCGAATGAATTGAAGCGAACTCACAAATTACCTTCAAACGGATATCACCTTTTCTATTTACTAACAAATTTGTGACTGTCAAACCTATTTGTACCTAATACCCCTGCTTACCCCAGTGAAATCAACGCCAGAGGCTATCGTAATAAGCTCAATATCGTTAATGATAACGATAGGTACGTAACATGACACTATAACAATACGGAGAACTCCCCCAGTGTAAACTGAGACTGTCTGACGTAATGGGGCCATGAGAACAGCGAGAAAAGAAACTTCGGTAATAAATATATAACTAACTAAACTAACTATCTTCACGCTGTATCCCTGACAGGGTAGTCAGAGAAGACAGATCGCCAGGCTTCGAGATCCATGCATACTTATTTCGCTTCCTGCAGATTCATTAATCGCTTCATACATGCACGTCTGGGTATTCGAGTACTTTTGACAATTCCGTTTTTGAGCAATCTGCTCACGTTGTCTTCATTAATAAATATATAAAATATATATATACGTTCAACAATTAGTATGCAGTATATATACACAATATAATAAAAAAATAAGTACTCGGATACCCAGACGTGTAAGTATGCAACGATTAATGAATCTATTCATGCATATATCGCGAAGCTTGTCGGTCTGTCCTTTCTGTCTACCCTGTCAGTGATCGTCATAATCCGAGCTTCTATCCCAGTTGCGTCTCGCGACGCCCAAGGTCCTCTACTGCTCCGCTCTGACTACCCCGTCACTAATACAGTGGGAAAATATTTAATACCACATTTTAATGTGGGAAATATTCCATCGAAATTTCGACGCGTCACACTAAAACGTATTAGATAGAACCATATATTATTATATACCTTTAGCGCGACGATGTTTCATTGGTTTCGTGCTCATAGTGTGGGCCGGTGACATAGCGGACTAAAGTTCTCCGGATTGAGAATGGACGCAGGTTCAAAACCCGCTCGAATTCGTGAAATCCATATTATAAATAATAAATAAATATCCATCACGCCTTATCCCCGAAGGGGTGGCAGAGGCATATTATATGCCCACTTTTCACCGTGTGGATTCCTGTCCCACGTAATAGGTGGTGAACCCATTGCCGTGTTGAAATAGACAGACGCAGGTTGTGGCTACCTGCTGTTGAAATTTTCAAGCCGCCCATAAGGCTTTCAACCAGGCTTAACGACTGCCACTTTACTGGCAACCGGGACCAACGGCTTAACGTGCCTTCCGAAGCACGGAAACGCTCGCAAATGTAAATGCCACAAAGTGGTCACCCATCCGAGGACCAGCCATAGTGAAAGTTGCGTAACTCAGTGATCGTTTACAGAACACTGAGACCGCAAGGCCACGAGCGCTTCCATAATTCCATAATTCCAAATCCATATTAAATTACAAAATATATGTATTCATGTTCTGTTATGCCTTCTGTCACTAGGCTAGGCGGAACACCGGAGTAATTTATTATTAGTCTGATCTTCTTTAAGGAGCGGGGCTAAAATTAATGATATTTTTACATTACTTCTTTTTCTTATCATCGTCATAAAAGCATTTATCATTGTTTGTTCTTAGCTTTTAGTTCAATTTCCAAAATACCCAATTGTAATGTGATTCGAGTATCAGTTTAAATCTATATCTATACTTACTACTTACTAATATATAAAGCTGAAGAGTTTGTTTGTTTGGTTGGTTGAAAGCGCAAATTTAAAGAAGCACTGGTTGGATTAAAAAAAATTTTTTTGAGGTAGATAGCCTATTTATCGAGGAAGGCTATAAGCTATACATTATCACGCTACTGCCCTGGATAGCGGAGTAGTAATCATAAATGTCGACAAATCGAGCATATTTTTATACATGTACAGGTGCGACGAAAGTTCGAAGTATGTCACGGGAGAAGCCGTGGGGGTTACCTAGTGCATTATAGTCTTTCAAAACTAATTGGCGACAGTTATCAAACCTGGAGAGCAGAATATTCTATAACCTTTTTCTATAAACGCTGGTTTCATAGCCCAACAGCACTATACTTACCTAATACAATAATGACCACTCAAAGGTCGTCGACCTCGCGACAAACATTTATTCTTGAATTATTTAGAAGAAGCTTGTACTCTCTACTTGTCAAATGCCAATGTTCTAAGAAATCTATAATAGTTTGTGGAGATTTTAATGTTGATATATTAGATACATCATTAACTCCATCAGAGAGAAATAAAATGAAAAATTTATTTAAATCCTTTAATCTGCATAGTACATTCTTAGAACCCACTCGTATTACAGCCACCAGTGCAAAATGTATTGATAATATTTTTACTGATATTAAACCTATAGATAAAGGTATTGTGGATCCTGTGGAGTCAGATCATCGTGGCCAATGGATAAAATTTCCTAAAAGTAGTAACAAAGTCAACAAAAAACAAATTAAATATGTACCAATTAACCAAAGTCGTTTGAATAATTTTAAAGAAAATGTATTAAAGAGATTACCATATCTACCTAACTTCACTTGTGTAGACCAGTCATATAAACACTTATTTAATTTGATTAATGATGAGTTTGGCAAAGTTTTTACCTCAAAAACTCTACAGATTAGTGGTCGTCCTGTTTTCAGTGACTGGGCAACACCAGGTATCTTTAAAAGTAGAAATAAATTATTTGAATTATATTCAGAAAAATCATATAATTTTAGGCAAACCTTTCAGGAATATGTTAAAAATTATTCAAAGATATTTAAACAAACGTGTCATCTTGCTAAGTCAAACTTCATTAAAAATAAAATTTCTAATTCTGTAAATAAAATAAAAATGACTTGGAACATCATTAACTCTGAATGCGGTAGATCTTTAGTGACTGAAAGGGATTTCCACTTAAAAGTAAATGGTTGCCATGTTACAGGGGACCTGGAAGTGGCTACGGAGTTTGAACACTTTTTCAAAAATATACCTATTTTGACAACAAAATCTCTCCAAGCATCTTCCAGTTCCGCTGAACTTTTATTAGAAGAATCTGTTCTTTGTTGCAGGGATGCATTTGTATTCACAGATATTTGTGCTCAGGACATTGTAAAAACATTTAAATGTATCGAAATTAAGAAAACCGCGGACATTTGGGGGTTATCGGTCAAAACTGCATCATGTATAATTGAGGTAATTGCGCCCCATCTAGCAACTGTGTTTAATGACTGTGTTTCTAGTGGTACATTTCCTGATTTAATGAAACACAGCAAAGTCGTTCCCTTGTTCAAGGCTGGCAGCGCTACAGAGCCGTCTAATTTCCGACCAGTGTCAGTGCTGCCAACTTTGAGCAAAGTATTTGAAAAAATAATCTTGAATCAAATGCTATCCCATTTTAATAGTCATAAAATACTCCATGCGAATCAATTTGGGTTTACGAAAGGGCGCTCAACTTCCGATGCTGGTGTTGAGTTATTAAAATGTATTCATGAAGCATGGGAAGACAAGCACGATGCATTAGGTATATTTTGCGATCTATCAAAGGCTTTTGATTGCGTTCAACATGAAACGCTGTGCAAAAAATTACACCACTATGGAATAAGAGGCAAAGCTCTCGACCTTCTGTCTTCATATTTGAACAATAGAACACAGAGGGTCGATATTAATGGTACACGTTACAGAAGGATCCATGGTTACAATGGGTGTGCCGCAAGGCTCGATACTTGGGCCATTCTTGTTCCTCATTTATATTAATGATTTACCATTTTATGTAGGGGACAGGAATAGGATTGTTTTGTTTGCAGATGACACCTCATTAATTTTTAAAATTAAAAGACAATTAGATAACTATGACGATGTAAACAATGCAATTGCAAGAGTAGTTCATTGGTTCAGCTCAAATAATCTTTGCCTTAATGAAAATAAAACTAAATGTATAAAATTTACTCTACCAAATGTAAAATAAGTTGCGGCCAATGTTCAACTGAATGGACAAGTGTTAGAGTTTGTAGAATCAACTGTGTTCCTAGGTATAACTATTGATGCCAATTTGCAGTGGGGCCCACACATAGAAAAGACAGCCTCTAGATTAAGTTCGGCTGCATACGCTGTAAAAAAGATCAGGACTCTAACAGATGTGGATACGGCTAGAATGGTTTACTTCAGCTATTTTCTTAGTATTATGTCTTACGGTATTCTCCTTTGGGGGAGTGCTGCAGATTTAAATATTATTTTTGTTCTACAAAAGCGGGCTGTACGCGCTATTTATAATTTGGGCCCCAGAGTTTCTCTCCGAGAAAAATTCAAAGAAGTGAATATATTAAATTGTAAATAGGCCATCAAAAAAAAAGCCTTCCTAAGTTTCTTGCCGGTTCTTCTCAGGTGGGCCGCGTTCCGAACCGGTGGTCGCTTTAAATATTTTAAATAGTGTATGACATTTTGTAAGCGCCGTTAAAATGGTCTATGCAAAATAAAGATATTTTTATTTTATTTTATTTTATACTTAGTATTGTTACTTGGTATCACTTTTATTCCATTTAGTGCAGTTGTCTTACTGAAATATTATTCAGACGAAAGTTTTAGATGGACGAACTGAACAAAGTTTCAAATAAGAATTCCTTTAAATAGTTTAATTGGATAGGCGTAGGCGACTGTCCTCGAAAGGCGGTCGAAAATGTATATCCAATGTTGCCTGTAAGAATTTGAACTTAATGTATATGGAACTTAACTTATAACGTATAAGGAACTTATAACGTACTAGCTAACCAGCGCAACTTCGTTAGCGCCACTTAGAGATTTGTTAAGAATTTGATTGAAAAAGGTTATTACTCCGTTAAAGACTATTTACAGGACAAGGACACCTGGAAAAGATCTGCTGGCAAAGTAAAATAATATTAAATTGTAAATTGGCCATCAAAAAAACCCTTCCTAAGTTTCTTGCCGGTTCTTCTCAGGTGGGCCGCGTTCCGAACCGGTGGTCACTTTAAATATTTTAAATAGTGTATGACATTTTGGAAGCGCCGTTAAAATGGTCTATGCAAAATAAAGATATAAAGAATGCCTAAAACTAAAAGTATACCAATAGCTACAACTAAAAACCAAATTAAAGTGAAGGTCTCATTCAGGTAGGGTTTGTATGCAACTGGGAATACACTTAAATGAAGAGAAGACTTAGATAAATATAATTAGTTCTAGTATTCGTGGAATCATTAGCAGTAGATGTCAATCCCGCCCACAAACGCCTACGCAGTGAAAACACTACCTAATACCATCCTACCTATTTAAAGGTTGGTTTTACTGAATATAACATTTTTATACTACTTAACAAACACCAAAAGTGGTCACCGTGTTACACTCGCGCTGCCGATCCATCGCCATGTTGAAAGGGTCAGAAACAGGTTGTAACTACCTGCTGTTGAATATTTTCATGCCCATCAGTCCTCCAACTTGGCTTTACGACTACCATGTTACAGGCAACTTGGACCAACGACTTTATGTGACAAAGAACACCGCGCTAATATACAAACACCGCTCTAATAATAACTCAGGCAGAGACTTCATTCCATAATCTAAGCATTCGTGGAATAAAGCCTCTATCGGACCTAACCGTATACAACGGTTCTTTCGACATTGACTAAGTAATGCCATATAGTAATAATAATAATGCCATTTAATATTATTACATACATACATACATATCGTCACGCCTGTCTCCCATCGGGGTAGGCAGAGACTATGGCTTTCCACTTGCTACGATCCTGGCATACAACTTTCGCTTCTTCCACTTTCATAAGTGTTTTCATACACACACGCTGGTTAAGGGTACTCTTGACCTGACCTTTTTCCAAGGTCGAGGTCGCCCCTTACCAGTTTGCCCATTTACTTTCTTCTGATAAATCTGTTTCGTTAGTCTACTTTCATCCATCCTCTCTACGTGTCCGAACCATCTAAGCATACCTTTTTCTATCTTAGTCACTACTTCTTCTACCATACCGCAATGTTCCCTTATCACACTGTTCCTTTCTTTGTCCATCAATTTCACTCCAGCTAAACTCCGCAGACTTCTCATTTCCACTGCATTAATTTTACTTCTATGCTTCTTCTGCCACACCCAACTTTCACTGCCATACATGAGTGTAGGAACAAGTACTCCTCTATGCACAGCCAGTCTTGCCTTCTCAGACACGTTCTGACTGCTCATAAAGGCGTGCATGGCTCCATTCACTTGATTTCCAGCCAAAACTCTTCGTTCAATGTCAAAATCACACTTTCCATCTCTCACTAATTTTGAACCTAAATATACAAATTCTTTCACCAGTTCCACTCGTTTTCCTTTCACAAAAATCGAGCAATCCGTCATACTTTTCTGTCTTTCAAAAACCATTACTTTTGTTTTATTTACATTCACTTTCATTCCTTTGCTTTTTAGCGTATCATGCATAATGTTAACCATCAACTGCAACTCCTCCGCCGATGATGCCAGTACTGGTCATCAGCGTATAGGAGGCATTTGACAGTCAATTCATTCATTTTTAAACTATACGCACTCACTTGCAGTTCTTTCAAACAACTGTCCATGTATAGGTTAAACAGCGCCGGTGACGCTACACAACCCTGTCTCACACCTTTTTCAATGTGAAAAAAGTCTGTGCAAGCTCCGTTGATCCTGACACAAGCACTGGAGCCCTCATAGAGAGATTTCAGTGCTCGTATCAAGTGACTGCTTACTCCATACTTAGCCAGTGTTGTCCATAGTTCATGCCTCACCACTCGGTCATAGGCCTTTTCCAAGTCTACAAATATGCAATAGACCTTGTGACATTTCTCCAAAATTTTTTCGGCTATGCATTGTAAGGAAAAGACCTGATCCGTGCATCCTCTTCCTTTCATTAATCCTGCTTGTACATCCTACATTTTCTCTTTCACTCTTACATTTATTCTTTATCACAACTTTTGCATACAATTTGCCGACGATGCTGAGCAAGCTTATGCCGCGGTAGTTTTTGCACTCTTGCTGTGACCCTTTTCCTTTATAAAGCGGCACGATGACAGCCTTGCACCAATCTCCTGGCACGCTGCCACTCCTCCAGCAAAGATTAAAAAGGCGGTACAGCTGGCAAGCCATGTCCCGCTTTCAGCATCTCGACAGATATCCTATCAAATCCAGCAGCCTTACCCAATTTCATACTACTCAATGCTTCCTCAATTTCCTCCCTACTTATGATGCTTTCGTTGCTTAGTTCATTCCTTTCCCAAGAAGTCGTTTGTGCTTCCATATCATCTTTTTCATATAAGCTTTCAAAATAATCTTTCCATCTATTTAGCGCACATTCTTCTCCTTTTAGAAAACTGCCATCCTGGTTTCTGATATTACTGAGTTTCGATGATATTATTATTATTAATATTATTGCTTACATTCAAAACTTTCCAGAGTCGGGAATTGCTTCGTAGTTGAAGTAAAGACTTTAGAGATTTAGCTATTTGTATTTTTGTACTAGTTGACGCCCGCAGCTTCGCCCGCGTAGAGAAGTTTTTCCGTTCCCGTTTCCCACAGAAACATGTTCCTGGGATAAAAAGTAGCCTATGTGTTATTCTGATGTATAAGCTATATTATTGTCACGTTTCATTTAAATCTTTTCAGTAGTTTTACGTGAAAGAGTAACAAACATCATACAAACTTTCGCATTTATAATATTATTAAGATTTACTAGTTTCACCACAAATACGTGTATCGTAAAACTTGCCATTTTATTAAAACGAAGCAGTAAGAACAAAACACAACGTACTTGGTTTATGACTGGAAATACAATATTTACCTTCGGAGATGTTTAGAGCCTGGCAAACCTGACCTGCAAGAGGTTGACCTGTTACCTAATGGATGACAGGTCAAATGGTCATCGTAGAAATAAACTCTGAAAATAATTAATGTCAGTTGCTCCTAAAAATCAATCAAAGTGTAACAAGTCAACTCCAAGGTTTAATTAAATGTTGTAATAATTAATATTAATTGCTTTTTAATAGTTTTGCTCATCTTTGGAACCAATCCTTAACAATGGTCTGTAATGAAATCTTGCAATCAATCAATGCGAATCGTAGAAGAAAGGGTTTTAGATTCTGAAAAAAATATATAATATGATAGTTAAGAATTTAATCTAGTCAAAATGGCTTTCTGTTACAAAATCTAATAAACTTCACTTGATAGAAAAACATTCCAAAGTTGCCCCCTTTCTAAATGTTTTTTCAATGCCAAATCTAAACTACAGATAATTTTCATGAAATTTTTATACCCAACTATAACTACTAAATATTTATAGACATAATCGCTTACTTTTACTATATAGTGATTTTTATAGTACAAATGTTTAAATAATACCAGATTCGCGCCACTGACGCCTGATCAGTCGCGCTCTGGCGCTTACTGAGGTAGGACCTGTGTCAGGTATTTTCGTTGCGCTCCCCTTGTTATTTCTTCGCAATGGAACAGTATATTTATCAGAGCAGTAAGCATTCCATCATCATCCGAGCGTCTGTCCCAGCTGTGTATATGAGAGTTTTAATATAAAATGAGCTACGTACCCTTCACAGAAGCGTTAGAATTATCCCTGTAAGTAGTATAAAATCGAGCCACCCACAGGTTAGAAGGCAGTTATGTAATTAACTGAGCCAGTGGGCTGTTCAATGTATGTTTACCTATTTTTTCGCTAACTATTGACGAATTTCAATTCTTTTTCGTGTAACGTATACTTTAATTTGGTTCTAAACTAATTTTATCAATAGATTCTGAAGCTTTAACATACCGACTGCCACTGGTTGAAGTAATCTGTGCAGTTGTTATATTTAAGCTTCGCTTCACTTCGCATAAATTATTTAAATTGTTTTATTCTTGAAGTATAAATTATTTAAGTATATTTATAAATTTATTAGCCACGAATTTATCCCCGAAGGTGTGGCAGAGGCATATTGTGGTGAGCCCAATGCCTGTGTTCAAATGGACAGGCTCAGATTGTGGCAACTCGTTGTTATAATTTTTAAGTCGCTGAAAGGGTATTCACTTGACTTAACGAGTACTGATTGCAACCTTACTAGCAACCGGGACAAACAGCTTAACGTGTCCTTCGAAGGACGAAAACGCTGGTAAATGCAAATGCTACAAAGCGGTCATCCATCCAAAGTCCAAGAGAGTTTCTTAAACCAGTGATCTTTTACAGAGAACTGAGTTAGTGGGGCTACCAGCGCATTTATATTTATATTTTTACTTTATGTTAGTAAATAAATATCCATCACGCCTTATCCCCGAAGGGGTAGCAGAGGCATATTTTATATATATATTACGCAACTTTCACTATGGCTGGTCCTCGGATGGGTGACCACTTTGTGGCATTTACATTTGCGAGCGTTTCCGTGATTCGGCAGGCACGTTAAGCCGTTGATCCCGGTTGCCAGTAAAATAGCAGTCGTTAAGCCTGGTTGAAGGCCTTATAGGCGGCTTGAAAATTTTCAACATCAGGTAGCCACAACCTGCGTCTGTCTATTTCGACACGGCAATGGGCTCACCATCTATTACGTGGGACAGGAATCCACACGGTGAAATGTGGGCATATAATATGCGTCTGCCACTCCTTCGGGGATAAGACGTGATGGATATTTATTTATTTAATATATCATCATTAACTCCTGCTAATATTATAAACGCGAACGTTTGTAAGTATGAATGTTTGATGATACTTACATATAAAAACTACTGAATGGAATTTAAATTAACTTTACAATAATATAGCTTATCTATCAGAATAACACAGAGGCTACTTTTTATCCCGGGAACAAGTTCCTCTAGATAACGGGAAAGAGAAAACTTCATCACGCGGGCGGAGTCGCGGGCGTCAACTAGTATATCATAAACCTAAAATAAAATCCAACACAATAACAGAGATGTTCCATTTCGATTGCTACTGCCAATCATTTTTACTGTGGCGTGCCAGCGGAAAATACATCGTCGATCTATCTTGGCGGGGGCTGAGGAAGCGTTGTGGTGCCTACGCGACTTGGCCTACCTGCCCTTAACAGAAATATAATGAAATCGATAAACCGTAAATTCATTCATTTAAGACCGCGATTTCATTCGCCTACTATATATTTGCCCATACCGAGATTTTTCACAATAATTTTGACTGCCACAATTTTTTTCATTAAAACTGCCAAAACTTTGAATGCTTGATTGTATCCGACTGCTACGCAAGAGGTCGTGGGTTCGATTCCCACCCAGGATAAAACTTTGTGTGATGAGCACTATAGTCTATTCTGCGTTTGGGTGTTATTTATCTATAATACGTATGTATTTTGTAATATCTAAGTATGTTTATCAGTTATCTGGTTACCATAGTACAAGCTCAGCTTAGTTTGGAATTAGATGGCGCTGTGTAAGTTGACACAACGATACAATGACGATAACGATGGTGTTTTTAATAAAAAAATCGCAGGCCTTCATCACAGTCAGTGCATCAAAAAATTAAACTATGAACTTCCGAAATATGTAAATATGGACCCCAGGTGAGGCCGCGGTGGTAGCCAATGTCTGCCGGGAGCTCTGGGACATCTTTCCGAGGAGTTACCCGGGGCGTCCAGCAATAGACAGTTAGGCGGGGACTGTGTGGTTTTAGCCGGTTCGAGTCCGGCATGACATCCGAGGGGATTTCCACACGTTAAAATAAAAAATAAATGTACTTCCGAAAAAATATTCTCTTACATAAATATTAAGTAAATATTCACTATACAAGCAAGGAATCAATGTCAAACGCGGTCTACGAGTATTACGGACGACTTATACAACCAGGCGTGTCAGAAGGCGTCACTCTTTTCTTATACGATTGCAGACGAATGGCAGGCAACTGACAGGCTGCGTATTCGATTTTCGCCTACAGTTTGTCGTAAACTTGGCGTGCGGTATTATTTATAGTTACATCACTTTTGAGGAAATGTAAGTCAAACAGAAGCATGATATATATATTTCTAATAGATAGTCGGCTCCGTAAACAGGTGATGGACACAAGGGTTTATCGAGGCGCTGAGCTGGGATCAGACCACTACCTAGTCATAACTAGGATTAGGGGTCTGTTCGCGGGTTGGCGTCATCGTACCAAGTGTCCTGAACCTGAGCCGACCTAAAGCGTCAAAAGCTGAAAGCTGCAGGATGCGTCTATTAGGGATAAATATAAAGAAAGGGTAGCCGAAAGCTTGGCGACGTCAATGTTAGTAGTGAGAATGTGGAAAGTGTATGGCAAAACCTTAGGGATGAGGAAGTGAAATGAGCAGTTTGAATGAAGAAGATAGCATGGTTGGACTACTTGTTGGACTACGAATGATTTTAATATGAAAGAGAGATACAAACTGCAAAAAGTTAAAAATAGAAGAAGCTCGTAAAAGGTGCAGGATGAAAGCGGATGAAAGGTTGTCATCCTATTGCCGGGATAATGCTCTTCTGGAAAGAGGGCCCCTGGTTGTTGCCACGTCCGTTGGTCAATAGGTGCACCGGCAGCAGGTGAGGTCGTTTGGGCCTCGATAAAATGGACGGGGATTAAACCCTTTTACAAAGGTGAGATTATGAGGAGTTTGTTCTTATTCAAGTCTCGGGTAAAGCCTGAAACGCCTTATGATCTCAAGGTTTACTAGTTAAGAATTGATACATACACACACATTGTCATGCCTTTATCGGCGAAGGAGAGCAGAGGCATACTTTACGTCACATTTCACCGTTTGCATTTTTGTCCAACGTAACAGGTGAGCCCATCGTGTTGAAATAGACGGCTACAGTTTGTGACAACAAGATGTTAATTTTTTTAAGCCGCCTATAACGCTTTCAACTTGGCTTAACTACTGCCACGTACTGGCAACTGGCATCAACAGCTTAACATGGCTTCCGAAGTAAGAGAACGGTTTTAAATGTAAATCCACAAAATGGTCACCCATCCGAGGACCAGCAATAGCAAAAGATGGGTAGGTAACGCAATGATCATTTACAGAACACTGAGTTAGAGGGGCTACGAGCGATTTCTGTTAATAAGTGATACTTAGACAAAAGTAATAACTACCAATATAGAATCAATTACCGACTGAGCTCCCAACAATACAAAGTCGTGATCGACTTCAAATAATTAAAAAGTTAACTAGACGGATACACTCCCACGTGGAACGTGATCGCGGACGATCGCGCCGAACATCAGAACGAGCGCCTCAGCATGCCGATAAATCATCTTCGGAGATACTGTCCGGAACTTACAAGGATTTATAAAGCGATTGATGAGGCACTTTGTATAGCGTCGATAATTATTTTACTGTTTTTTTTTTAAGACTATTAAAGTATATATATTTATTGCACTCCACATTATTATTATTTTGTATTAAATTGATTAATAAAAACATTTAACTTAATTTTAATTTAAAATATTTACAGAAAACAGTACAAAAAAGGTTTTACTTTTTATTATAAACTGCCGACGGAAAACGAGGGGTGTTTGTTAAACCTGTGAATTTGTATGTCTGTGGCTCCATAACTGCCGAACGGGGGAAACTATTTTGATTTGCATTTTTAGTTTGAGATGTGGTTGAGAAGGTTCTAATCTTTCAATTTTAAATTAATATATTAGCATGCTGACTTTGCTATCATTTAATGTGGGAAAAAATATAATTAATGTTAATATTCTAAAACATTATTTAATGATAAATGTTATTTATTGAGGAGTTGACGAAAGTCTCCGTTTTAACTCCACTGATACGGGAAAAATGCTATTGATGTCCGACCGTCCGTCCGCCCATTCAGTCTACAGGTCGCATTTTTCATCGGATTTGCATGCAACTTAGTATGGACAATCCTTGGCGTAGCCAATAACTTTTAGAGAGGGGGTTATTCGATCGGAGGGTAAATGGATGCAGGGGAGAGGAAATGGTCCCGTAGTGGTTGGCAAGAGCGCTCAAAACGAAAAAAAGCAATGTTGAATGTTTTTTTTTTGTTGATAAAAGAAAAAAGAATTACTCCGAAGTCTACGGTTCCCTGAACTACTAGTATTATTGTTATATTTTAATAAATGTTAATTAAATTATCAGCTCATTTTTTAGGTGATGACGGAATTTCGTTAAAACCCTCATTTAACTAAAAAAAATATTTTATAACTAAGACAACAAAAAAAAAAAATAACATTTGAAGTGTTTGGACTGGTGCACCTGAATACCAGCTTCGACCTTTCGACTCGGTAGAATGGCGTGCTATGAGGATTGTCAACGATCCTCTACTAGCGGGCGGTGTCGAACCCCTTCGCGGCAGGAGAGACTTTGCCTCCTTATGCGTGTTCTATCGCCTGTACAACTGTCTGTGCTCTGAGGAATTATTTGACGTGATGCCCACGGCTACCTTCTATCATCGCACCGCTCGCCATTGTCAGGGTGTTCACTCTCACACTTTGCGTCTGGAGCGCTCACTAAGGTTAGATGCGATAGAGGCTATATTTCGCGTACCCTTAGGTTGTGGAATGAGCTCCCTGCCTGGGTTTCCCGAACGTCTACAGTATGGGGTTCTTCAAAAGGGGTCTTAGAAGGTTTTTAAAGGGTGGGCAGCGCGAGTCTGGTGTTGCAAACGTCCGTAGGCTACGGTGAACACTTTCCATCAGGTGGGCCGTATGCTTGTCTGCCACCTAAGTGGTATAAAAAAATGAAAAATAATAAAAAAATAATTTGATTAAAAAAGTTTAAAAACAGCTCAATTAATAATATACAATTTTTAACAGTCTGGCAGTAGTCTGTTTGCTACAACTTCACTTCAAGGCGAATTATGCGAGAAAGTCAGTTAAGATCTCTTGAATTGCCCCAACTGCTGAAAAAAAAAATACATCAGCCGAGGTGTCTTTTCTATACTATTTATACTTGAACTTGACTTGCAGTGATTTTTTCACTACAAGTAGGTAATACCATAACCAAAAAAAGGATTTTCCTTATCGGTCCAGGCTTGTTACAATAAACAGAGAACAACTAGGAGATTGAAGATATTCTCCTAATTAAAATTAATAAAAAAATATTATTAATTGTGGTCCAGAACCAGAACCAAAGCCTATTGGGGGATCTATCAAGCTACTCAATAGATCGAAACTCTTAAAAGACGATTAAAATATGGTGAAAAATTGCAACTTGATTCGATCGGTTCGGGTAGTTCAGTAGCTAGAACATTGCCCTGGTTAGGCAAAGGTCACGAGTTCAATCACCGTCTCGAATTGAATTGTCTTTTTTCACTTTATTAAAAATTTATGAGAAATTTAGCAAAATAATTGCTTTTAAAATTTATCAATTGTGGTCTTGTTGAGTATTAAAGTAAAAAATTAAAATACCTCATCCATATTTAACATAATCCAGCCATTCATACATCACTGCCCGTCGCTACAAGACAAGAATGACATCAGAGAACAGAAACGAGTCGGGAAAATTAGCCGCATTTCATACGAATGGCATTCCGCTTAGTTATTAATAATTTGGTATTTAATCAATGTGCAAGTACTTTAGAAGTACGAATAACGTTGACAGCGGAATTTATTCGTCACGTCATGCCTGCCACATCTTAGCACTAACTCCCGTTTACAATTAATATATATAGTGTGCGCTCGTTGCCCTATTAACTCAGCGTTCTGAGCAAGGCGGCAAGGCATATTAATCTTTGGTCGCGGTTGCCAGTAAAACGGCAGTCGTTAAGCCAAGTTGAAGGGCGGCTTAAAAAAAAAATCAAGACAGGTCGCCACAACCTGCACCTGTCCATTTTCAATGTGGCAATAATGGGCTCACCACCTGACGTGGGATCAAAGATACTTGCAGCGAAATGTGGGCGTATGATATGCCTCTGCCCCCTATAATATGACCCCTTCGAGGATTTCCTAGGACTGTATTTTTTTTCAACTCTGCTAAATAACTGTCATATTACTAGCAACTGAGACCAACTACCTCGGTAGTGCCGTTGTAAGTGTATGTGCTAAGGTCTCGAATTCGACTCCCGGGTCTAAACAAATATTTGCGAGTAAATTGACGAATGAAAAAAAACCTTTATTTTTTTATTAGTACAAGTAAACACAGTACATTTTCAACAACTCCATTAAACGTTTAAGTTGTTACTTGCTTGAACTTTTATCATGTAATTTAAAAAAAAACTCGGAACAACGCATAATACAGCTAAGAATATAATTTTAAACTATAACAGAAGAACCAAGAGCAAGTTTATAAATAATTATTTGCTCGCTACAGCCTTATAACAAATACTATAGCAGTTTTATCTAGGAATCCAGGTCATAGGAAGATAGCTAGAAGTTTGTACTAAAGCTTAGAACAGAGCCTTAAGCTCGTCAAACAAATATCTCCCTTAAAAGGCAACAATTAAGAAACAAAATTGCGTAGACAGGTCATCAGTTTGTGATTGAATAAGATCGATGTACTGAAAGCAGATAAATATAGATAAGCGCTCGTGGCCCCGCTGGCTCAGTGTTCTGTAAACGATCACAGCGTTAAGCACAATTCGCTGTAGGTGGTCCTTGGATGGGTGACCACTTAGTGGAATTTACATTGCGAGCGTTTCCGTGCTTCGAAAGGCACGTTAAGCCGTCGGTCCCGGTTAACAGTAAAATGGCAGTCTTTAAGCCTGGTTGAAAGCCTTATGGGCTTGAAAAATTTCAACAGCAGGTCGCCACAGCCTGTGCCTGTCCATTTTTAGCACGGCAATGGGTTCACCACCTATTACGTGGGACAAAAATGCATACGGTGAGATGTGGGCGTATAGTAAAGTATTTATGAATTGAGAGGAAAAATTGTAGTTTATTTATTTCGTAAACTGCTGATATGGCCATGTCCTGCGGCAAACGCTGGGCTACTTGGGAAACAAATGTCTGGTCATGTCAGCCCCGCCGGGTTCAGGTAAGAGTGAAAAGACCCAAGAAGTACTGGCTTGACGTCGTAAGGGATTGCATGCTTACCAATGGTCTTACCACAGGGGATGCCGACGACCATGCGAAGTGGAGGAGAAAAAGTAGGAAAGCGGACCCCGGGAGTCGCGAGACGCAACTAGGACAGACGCTCGGATGATGATTTATTTTGTAAAGTATTGTTACACACTTCAGCTTCTATAGAACTATAGAGGCAAGGGTGCAAGTCTCAAGCGTTCTGAAGAGTAAGGCAGGGAAATTTTCACAAAGCCGAAATAAACCAGAAATTACACAATGGCGCCAGACTCCATAATCTAGGTTTTGGATGGTAACGGGACTATACGCTACAACAAAAATGAAATAGTTGCACATAATAACATTGTTAGTTACTGGCTAATACCCGCGGCTCCTTCTGCGTAGTGAAGTTTTTTGACACTATTTGACACATCTGAGGAAGAAATTGAAAATATTATTATAAACCTACGCTCTGACTGTGGAGCGGGATGAGATAATATTTCACCAACAATTCTTAAAACACTAAAAGACACTATAGTCCCTCCCCTCGCTCATATCTTCAACAGATGTCTAAAGGAAGGAATTTTCCAGAAACCACTTAAAAAGTCAGTAGTTATTCCTATTCACAAAAGTGGCAGCAAGGTCAATGTAGAAAACTATCGTCCTATTTCTTTGCTATCTACCATATCTAAAGTATTGGAAAGATTGGGGAATAATAGGTTAATGGGGTTTTTGGAAGATAAACAGCTTTTAGCAAACAACCAGTACGGCTTCAGAAAAGGTAGGTCAGCGACTGACTGTTTTCATAATTTTATTCAGTTTCTTGTTGATAAAATGGATTATGGACTAAAATGTTTAACGATTTGTATTGATATCCAGAAGGTATTTGATACAGTCAGCCCGCGACACTTAGTAGCCTCACATGAAAAAATGGGCATTCGCGGCAGGCAGTTACAGCTTTTCCACAGCTACCTGCGTGACCGAATGCAATCCGTTCGTATTGATGATGCTCTCAGTGACGAAACTCCTATCAGCATGGGGGTTCCCCAGGGAAGTATTCTGGGGCCCACTTTATTTTTGTGTTTTATCAATGACCTTTGCCAAATGAACATTGAAAATTGTCGGATTATGTCCTATGCTGATAATACAACACTAACGTTTTATGGGAACTCTTGGGAGGGAACTTTCTGTGCTGCTCAGCGCGGTTTCAATCTGGTAACACATTGGCTTGCCCACCATAAGTTAACGCTTAATGCTTCTAAAACTACTTATATAACTTTTTCAATTCAGAACTACAAAAAAAAACCCTTGTGACAATTTAAACATTTCTGCCGACACCTATTGTAATAGGTCTACTGACAGTAATTGTATGACATGTCCACTCATTGATGAAACATATACAGTGAAGTACTTGGGTATATTAATTGATAGGAACTTATCGTTCAAAAAGCATATAACACAATTGGTCAAAAAAATAAGAAAGTTGATTCATATCTTTAAAAATCTTAGACAAGTTACCTTTTGGAGGTTAATAAAAATCGTTTACGAATCTCTTTGTCAATCCATTATTGCTTATGGCATTTCTTTTTGGGGTGGTTCAAATAAAACTGATTTCCTTCATTTAGAAAGAGCTCAGCGACTGATTTTGAAGGTAGCTCTCTTTAAACCGCGTCTATACCCAACAACTAGCCTTTATAAAGAAGCCAAGGACTTGACTGTAAGACAGCTTTATATTATGGTGACTATCCTTATAAAACACACCTCTTTAAATGTTTTGTTGTAGGCAGATAAAATGAATACAAGACGTCACTACGTCTGTCAAACTAGAGCTGTGAGAACGTCTTTTGCACATACATTCTTTTACATTTAGAAGTAGTAAATTGTACAATAAAGCAAATAAATTACTGTCCATTTTCAACCTGCCTAAGATACAATGTAAAAACATTGTTATGGAGTGGCTTTTAAGCCTGAATTATGATGATACTGAACAGCTTCTCGGCATTTTGCGTTGAGTTGATCAATATATACATGCTGAGACAAACACACACACACACACACACACACGCACACAAAATTTGTTTTCCTGTTAATCGTTTTTGTTTTTAAATCTTTATTGATCGTTGTAATTAATTATATATAACTATATAGAAGGGGTGGGCCAGGAACTCATAGCACAGGGTATCCTAGTTTGAGTTCCTGACTCCCACGATTAATTGTGCTAAAGTTATATTTTGTGCTATCTATATTGTAAGATCAATGTTATTGTGGGAGATAAATAAAGCATTATTATTATTATTAAAAAATGTTTGGTAGACGCTGGTTTGAGTCCAGCTCGAGACTGAAAAATGTTTCCACTTTTAATTTCAATTTAGAATATGTGTAGTTGTGTACCCTTCTAATTCTGAAACAATTTTCAAAATCGGTTTCTGAGATTACCCCCTACTACCTCACAAACTTACTAACTTTCGCTCTTTATAATATTAGTATAAATAAAATATACATATAGATTCCTATCAAACAAAGTGATTTTCCGGGAAAGAAGTTAAAATAAGAAGTTTTAATGGAAGTGACCTATTTGCATTGATTTTTCGTAATTGTCTACAGTACGGTAGAGGTTTTGAAAACTCATTTTGTAGTTCGTAGACTTAAAAATGATCACTTTTAATCAAAGGGCCGCATGCTTCTTTGCCAGCTTTGTGATCTAAAAATATAATAATTAATAATTAGATAACTATCAGAATACTTCATAGTGAAACTTATTAATTCAATTAAAAAAAATGCCTTGGAATAAATTTGCAGTACAATTAGTGATATTTTACTTAAATGCAAATTAGAGTATAATATACGGGACTTACACAAATAAAACATTTTTTAAACTTTTTCCTGTATCTTGCTTCCCTTCCATATCCATCTCTAAAACGACTGGACTGATTTTAACGAGACTTTAACTGCCAGATAGCTGATATTATAAGCAGTAGGTTACATATATCTCCGTATTTATACGGGATAGCGAACTACACGTGTTAAACCGGGGGGCGTACACTAGACTGCAATAAAAATATTGTGCCATCAACTCTAGCATACTACACACATTTGACCTCAATAAAAAAGTGTTAAAATCATTTAATAATATGGGGCTCATTATGAAACTTAAACCCAACTAGCTTTCAACCTTCATATAATTTAATCACAGCCGCACGGAACAAAACCGATCATAAAATTATAAAATCGTGCTTCAGATTAAAATGCTCAAAATGATACTAACAATGCTAGAATCGGCCGATATAAATCACGATTGTACAATAATTAAGGCAGCCACAATACCTAATGACGTCAGCAAAAAAATACACTGAATAGGTACTATTCGATGACACAAAAACTTTGGTGGATCTGATCATTGATTATGTTATAATAGAAGTGAAAATTTATGACTAGTTGCAAGAAATATACCTACTAACAAATTAAAAACTTTAGTGAATTTTTTTGGAACGAAGTTCCTTATGGCAGGCTTGGAGGAAATAGGGATTTTGCTGCGCGACCGAACTGAAAAATATGTGATAGTAAAACCGTAAGAAAAATTGGGTGGAATAAAAGCGTTAAATGAAACGTGCGCAGGCGCGACAGTAGTTTGTTTTGCAAATTGTGTCGATTTTGAACTGTCTATTTACCTCAGTGAAGTGAACACTAATTTGGAAATTGCAACGTAGCTGTGTGGTTTAGGTGGTATGCTGCTCGGCTGAGACGCAAGAGGCCCGAGTTCGGATCCTAGTACAAACGGAGACTTTTTGTATGATTAATTGAATCGTGAACTTGTTAACTTCGTTCCTACCTGGTGTCCCACGAGACACCACATAATTTTTTTGTCATTTGACATTCGCATGACAAAAAAGCTATGTTGTATGAATGCTCGTGGTCCCGCGGACTCAGTGTTGTAAACGATCACTGCGTTAAGCAACGCTGGTCATGGATGGGTGACCACTTTGTGGCATTTACATTTGCTAGCGTTTCCGTGCTTCGGAAGGTACATTAAGCAGTTGGTCTCGGTTGTCATTAACATGGCAGTCGTTAAGTCAAATTGAAATCCTTATGGGCAGCTTGAAAAATTTCAACAGCAGGTAGCCACATCCTGCATCTGTCTATGTCAACACGGCAATGGGCTCACCACATATTACGTGGGACAGGAATATGCATGGTGAAAAGTGGGTGTATAATATGCCTCTGCCACTCCTTGGGGGATAAGACGTGATAAAAGAAAAAATTATAATAAAGACGAAGTACTACGGTGTTGCATAACGATGAAATGGGTAATTACAAAGTGGAAATTAAAAATTGTTTCAATATGTGTACAAGTCCCAGAAACCTCAATGTAAATAAAATACAGAGCCAATGTCAATCTAGTTTAATGCAATATAAACTAACATAATAAACAACATCCTAAACAACCGATAGCGTGATTTAAATTGATACTAACGCCATCTACCGAATGATCTCAAAAACCGTAATGTAAACAATTAAGTTCCTACTAGGTGCCTTAACAATAGGTAAATATTAATCGTCCGTTCAAAGTTTTATTCTTTAGGAATTTGTACTACGTCTTCAATGTTTTGATGAGTAAACAGGTCAGATATATGAACTTAAATATTTATTGCGATTTAATACCGTTTCAAACTACTTTTACTAGCATTTATAGCAAATCTAAATACCTGTATGTCGTAATATCCGGTCCTTATCCAGCTGCATCCCGTTTAGAGACAGGTTATCTGTGAAGTAACTCGTTTATCGGAACGTATTTAAATTATTTATCGACATTTTCATGAACGAAATCTTCATGAACAATGACATCTTCATAAAAGTAACGCTCGTGGCCCCACGGACTCAGTGTTCTGTAAACGATCACTGCGTTAAGCAACTTTCACTATGGCTGATCCTCGGATGGGTAATTACTTTGTGACATTTACATTTGCGAGCGTTTCCGTGTTTCGGAAGGCACATTTACCCGTTGGTCAGCCCAGTTGAAGGCATTGAAAAATTTCAACAGCAGGTTGCCACAACCGGTGCCTGTCCATTTCAACACGGCAATGGGCAATGGCAATCCCCACCTGTTACGTGGGACAAAAGTACATACGGTTAAATCTGGACGTATAGTATGCCTCTCATATTACCACGCCTTTATCCCCGAAGGGGTAGGCCCCTTCGGGGATAAAGGCGTGGTAATATGTAGGTATGTATGTATATTCATATTTAAAATTTAAATTTTTTTTGCAAAACTGTTTTTGTAAGTAAAATGTGGTTGTCGAAATTAAATGACATCTGCTTCCGCGACATAGTCGGTACGTAGTGCGTGTGTTTCAAGCTACAAACCAATGAATTAAAATGTATGTTAAGTATGCAAATTTATACATCAATATGTAGTTGGGTTGTTTCTCTGTAGTGTATAAGTCTTCGTCTGGAGCAACGTTTCCCAAAGTGGGCGACAACGCCCCCTTGTGGGCGCTGCAGGCCTAAAGGGGGGCGGTAAGAGACCCAGAAAAAAAATGGGGGCGATTTGTAATTTCATCTAGCTAGGAGGACTCTTAGACACCGACAGAGCTACAACTAATATTAATTAAGAGATTGCTCAAACTCGGTTCGATATTTCTCTCCGCGTAGTTCATGTATCTGTCCTGTTTTATTCAATAAATAGAAGATAAATCATGTCAATCGGTCACTCCGTTTCGAAATGAAAGTAGACACAAACAAATAAATAAAAAGGCAATAGACACACTTTCGCATTTTAATAGTTATTAGTATTCCTAGATAGATAATTTTCGTAGATAATAGACCGCGGGCAATCATGTTTTAACAAGTTTTTGTTAAATAACCCGTTTTGTGCATTCCTGTATCAATCGGCTGTTTCATAGAATACTTGTTCTTACTTGTTGAGTACAATTGAGCGTCGAATGAGATAAACGAATTAATGCATGTTTGTCTTATTCCTGTCGGTGCGTGCTGCTTATGCAATCCTATATAAACAATGGAATATTTATTTTATTTTCATTTGCGGTTTCGCGTGTAATAGATAAGCAGTACTTAAGTTCAACACTTACTTACGTATTACTTAAAACAAAACAATGTCGGAAGTAAAAAAAAAGAGACGGCAATACTCTGTGGAATATATTAAATTCGGAATCATTGACAATCCCACAAACCCATCGTCGCCTCAGTGCCTTCTATGTCTAAAAACATTTTCGAATGAAGCAATGAAGCCTTCAAGACTGCAAAATCATTTGAATAAAATGCATTCAGATAAGAAAGACAAGAATGTAGCATATTTTCAAGACCTAGAGATGAAGCATAATACTCAGCCAAGTGTAGCATAACTATTTTCGGCAGCTGCTAAGCAAGATGACGACGGACTTCGAGCTTCGTACAATATCTCTTTGTTAATTGCTCAAAACGGCAAACCACACAACATCGGAGAAGAGTTAATTTTACCAGCAATAAAGGAAGTAATAACTACTGTGCTTCATAAACCGGCCGCAGATATTATCCGAAAAATTCCTTTGAGTAATAATTCTGTGCAAAGACGAATTGATGAAATGGCTGAAAACGAACACTGAAGGATCATTGTGCAATCATCTGAAGACTAGTCAATTCTCAATTCAGCTCGATGAGTCCACTTTACCTACTAATGAAGCATTGTTGCTGTCTTACGTGAGGTTTATTAAACATGAGAAAATATGTGAAGAACTATTGTTTGCTAGAAATTTCGAGACCGATACAAAAGGCGAAACCATATTCAATACATTGGAAAAGTTTTGTGATGAGAAAGAGATTCCCTTGAAAAATATTATATCAGTTGCTACGGATGGCGCTCCGGCTATGACAGGGTGTCATAAAGGCTTCATAGCGTACTTAGAAAATAAAATTCCAGATGTACTTGCTGTACATTGCGTTATTCATAGACATTTGGTTGCTAGAAACTTAAGTGAACGACTATTTCAATCACTGCAATATGTCATCAAAGCAGTCAATAAAATCCGTACCAGCTCTTTAAATGATAGATTATTTCATCAGCTTTGTGTTACGAAATGACGAAGATTCCAACCGTTTGTTGCTTAATACTGAGGTTCGTTGGCTATCAAGAGGCAATTGTCTGACTCGATTTTACAACCTGTTTGACTCTGTGATAGAGTTCTTGGAAACTAAAGATACAGAATTGCGCAACAAGCTTATTACATCAAAAAATGATATAGCTTACATAACAGACAAGTATAAATTGTTCAACGACATAAATCTCCAACTGCAAGGCGATGAACAAAATTTAATAAAACAAAAAATGTCGTTGCTGCTTTCGCAGCCAAACTGCTTCTACACAAAAAGAATATGGGCAGACGTGAGTTTCACAATTTTCCGAATTTATCAGTATCCTGCAGTAACGACGACTTGTTTGCCTGCTGCCAACATTTGGAAAACCGCCACATTGACTTCACTGAACGATACCAGGACATTTTGAACTTGGAAATACCAGACTGGGTGTTAGATCCGTTTTCAAATGTCAACACAGCAATCTCACCTCACCTGGAAGAAGAACATATAGAATTGACAACAAACGAGGAAATAAAAATCAAGTTCAAAATAGGCTATCAAGAATTTTGGCTACAAAAACCGATCCCGCAATTGTACCCTGGATTGTGGTCAATCGTTCAACGATTCTTGATAGCATTCCCATCGTCATATTTGTGTGAACGTGGATTTAGTGCTGTGGCAACGCTGCTAACTAAAAAGAGAAATCGTTTGCATGTTACCGAACGTGGCGACTTGCGGCAGTTCGTGAGTAAATTGGAACCTGATATCAACAAACTTATTAAACAGCATCAGATTCATCCTTCACATTAGTTTTTATATAAGAATCGATTATGTTTGTTTTATTTTGAATAAAAGATACTCTGTCTGAATACTATAAAGTTGCGTTTCAATAATCATTCTCATTGGCAGGTGTAGCCCGTAAGAGTTAACTTGAGACCTTAGCGTCGTTATGTACTACCTACTGTGCTCAGGTCTCAAGTTAACTCTTGCGGATTATAGTAAAAGTCTATTTTAGAATGAATGTTTAATCTCCGCTAATATAGCTCACAACAATTATTTAATTTAATTTGAAGTTATAGTGGTTGTTAAGTAGGTGAAAAAATGGGGGCGCTAAAAATTTATTTAGTCTCAAAGTAGGCAGTAGACAAAATAAGTTTGGGAACCTCTGAGTCTGGAGTTTATAAGTATGTTTATCAGCTGTCTGGATACAGATTATATCAGCTTAATTTTTGAGGTAAAAACATGGCTACATTTTTTGTAAACAGATTTGGACTAAGTTGACACACAAACATAGAGGGAGGTTGAAATAATGTGTCGATCAATCAGAATTTGAGTGGAGAGTATATTTAATTTGGAATCTTATTCCCGGATTCCACTGAAAAGGCATTAGTACCAATTAGACAATGGAATATGGGCTCACCACCTGTTACGTGGGACAAATATACATCGGTGAAATGTGGGCGTATAGTATGCCTCTGCCTACCCCTTCGGGGTTAAAGACGTGACAATGTGTATGTACGTAGACAATACGCCAACAACTACTTACATGAGAATTTATTATGTTTTTTGAATTTTTCTAAGCTAAATTTAAGTTTGATTTTTTTTTATAAATTAGTAAATCACAACAGCGAGACCATGAGCGTCAAATATAATATTTAACACCTACAAAGTTTGTACCACCACAAGTGAAAATCGTGCGAGAAACGTAAGTATACCTTCATTGAAATGTAATGATTTAAAAATATTAACGAGTTTTCTACTTAATATGCTCCACGAATCTAACAGCATATCTATCATTATTACTAAGTAACGGTTGTATTCACGTGTAAATTTCGGGATCGCCCGACTAGTTTCGGACCTAACGAGTGCAGCTTCCGACGAGGCTTGACGCTTCTCTTGAAAAAGGACCTCCGTTAGGTCCGAAACTAGTCAGGCGATCCCGAAATTTACACGTGAGTACACCGTTTACTTAGTACTAATGAACAACGCTCACTAAAGTTATTATTCTAAAATAACATATCTATGCAGTACTCTATCTTAATCTATGACTGGCGTTATCCACAAAAACTATGATATTAAGCGGAGGCGATGTCTTGCGATCGAGATGACTATTCTATTTCCAATGCCCTCAAAATGATTCGGATATTATATCTATATCGATATATCAAACATTATAAGGCATTCTCCAGTAATATACGAATGTTAGTTCCAGCTGCATGCAAATCCCTGAGTAGCACACTACACTTGCGGCACGCTATGATGGCTGTTCATTTCACATTTTCGTCTCAGGAAAATAATATATTTCAGATTGATATTAAAAAAAATACCCTAAACATAGTACGCCTAAAACAAAAAAAAAAGTATCTGCGTCAGTTATTTGACTTCATATTTTTTTTAAACTCTCAAGGTCATAAACATTACTAAAATATTGATTGTCGGGATCCCGACAGTCAATATTTTATTTTTATTTTTTTGCAATATTGTAACTTCTTTTGGTTATCAAAGTGACTAGACTAGACTAGTTATTAAGACTTGACTGAGCAAGGATGCAATGGTGGTGGTAAATGCAGTTTTCTTAAACAAGATGGTGTTTTGTTTTGGCAATGAACATGCTTCAATGGGCTTCTGCAGCAATCGTCCAATTGCTACATAAAACGGGACGCGTGTTATAAAACACGGTGCTCCAATTCCCAAAGAAGCTGGATAATACACACAACAATAGGCAAGGCTGCGGTAGTAGCCAAAGTTTGTTGGGAACCCTGAGACTTCCTTCTGAGAGTTACAAAGGGTGCCCGACGTTAGACAGATAGGTAAGAAGCGTGTGGTTTAAGTCGGTTTGAGTGCGTAGCTTTAGTCGGTTTAAGTGCGTGGGCAGCGGCAATGAGCTCACCAGCACCACCTGTTACATGGGATAAAAATGCATACGGTGAAATGTGGGTGTGGCTCTGCGTACCCCTTTGGGTATAATGGCGTAACAATATGTATTTATATTTAAAAAACATTATGTGATGCTCCACAAGCTGGCAGACGGCTCACGGTAGGTGAAGTTGTGATTATAGGAGAGGTATATCTCACGCTGCAGTTAATGGTGTGGACTATGTTTGGCAACGAAAGTCCGTAGAGTTACAACTGCTTGCTAAAAGGTTCTGTGCGCAAGAGGCCAGAGTGGAAAAGCATCAGGCAAAAGGCAATAGCACTTTTCCGACCGCTGGCGCTGATAGGAAACCCTTTTCTGTCGCTGTCAGGGTGCACCAGATAGACCTCGTAATTTGGAGAGGGTTACATGATTTATCCAGAAATGAATCCTGGATGCGCCTCAAGTAACCTACGTAAGTCCTAGGAGACGCTATCATGTTACCTTTTTAGGCAATTCTCCAAGATGGGTCTTACCGCCTCAATCACCTCCTTTTGGTAATTACTTGCAATTAAACCTACCGTTAATCTTTTGTTAAACTAAATGACCCCCACAGCTTCGCCCGTGGAGTATTTCGACCTCTCGTCGCACCTATTTAATCCCGTCGCTTATAAATTATACAATGATGCATAAAAATATGCCCGATTTGTCGACATTTATGACTACTGCTCTGCTCCCCAGGGTAGTAGTGTAATAATATATAGCCTATAGCCTTCTACGATAAATGGACTATCTAACACAAAAAGATTTTTTTAAATCCGACCAGTAGTTCCTGAGATTAGCGCGTTCAACCAAACAAACAAACTCTTTAGCTTTATAATATTAAGTATAGATGTATAAAATATAATGAAAATATCGCTGTGTGGTGGAACATTCACTCATAAGGGCAAATTTCGTATTCATAATATCATTAATTAGTATTTATGTACATTTTAATGGCTTCATTTCAGCTTGTTAAAGCGGTTTTATTAATAAAGAACAATATTTATGTATTTTCTAATCTCAAAACTTATGTATCCTAATACTTATAATCGAAATGGCCGTATGTATCCTGTAGATTATACGCGTTATTTACAAACAATATGTTAACAACTAATTAAAATATATAATATTTGTTATAATTTCATGGATGTTTATTTTATTCACTGTTTTATGGGTAGTATCCTGCTATTATGATCTCCGGCCATGCCGGTTTTAGAAAAATAATAATGGAAAAAATATTCCGAAATTATTTAACTAATTTACTGAGAATGACAATTTTAATAGTTTTTTAAGCCTAAGGAATTTATAAATCCGGTAACCTTTGCATAAAATTTACCATGTTATTATGAACTCTTTCGATCTCGATTTTAAATTAACTTCCCGATGAGTCAGATACTTGATTTTTGCACTATAGCTCGGAAAAGTATGATAATGTGAAAAAAAATGTAATTTTAGTCAGTTGATGAATTTATTCCTCTAAAGACTTGTCGTTGTATTTAGTTTTTTCCTCCCCTGCCACCATTTCCCCCCCGATCGAAAAACCCCCTCGCTAAAAGTTGTTGTCTACATCAAGGATTGTCCATGCCCAGTTGCATGCAAATCCGATGAAAAATGCGACCTGAAATGGACGGACGGACATCAATAGCATTTTTCCCGTACCAGTGGAGTTAAAGCGACTCTTCATCGGCTCGCTTTGCTCGCCTCCTCAGTCAATCATGTCTCGATGATATGTAAAATAAATAAATAAATATCCATCACGCCTTATCCCCGAAGGGGTGGCAGAGGCATATTATATGCCCACTTTTCACCGTGTGGATTCCTGTCCCAGGTAATAGGTGGTGAGCCCATTGCCGTGTGGAAATAGACAGACGCAGGTTGTGGCTACCTGCTGTTGAAATTTTTTATGCCGCCTATAAGGCCTTCAACCAGGCTTAACGACTGCCATTTTACTGGCAACCGGGACCAACGGCTTAACGTGCCTTCCGAAGCACGGAAACGCTCGCAATAGTAAATGCCACAAAGTGGTCACCCATCCGACGACCAGCCATAGTGAAAGTTGCGTACCTCAGTGATCGTTTACCGAACACTGAGACCGCGGGGCCACGAGCGCATCTATAATATAATACCCTAAACATAGTACGCCTAAAACAAAAAAAAAAAAAGTATCTACGTAAGTTATTTTATTTCATTTTTTTTTCAAACTCTCATGGTCATAAACATTACTAAAATATTGATTGTCGGGATCCCGACAGTCAATATTTTATTTTTATTTTTTTGCAATATTGTAATATGTCAAACGGCCATCATAGCGTGCCGCTAGTATAGTCTCTGTCGCCTCTTCTTTTGGTTATCAAAGTGACTAGACTAGACTAGTTATTAAGACTTGACTGAGCAAGGATGCAATGGTGGTGGTAAATGCAGACCTGAAATGGACGGACGGACATCAATAGCATTTTTCCCGTACCAGTGGAGTTAAAGCGACTCTTCATCGGCTCGCTTCGCTCGCCTCCTCAGTCAATCATGTCTCGATGATATGTTGTACTTATTTCTTCTTAACGGTATCAAGAGGGTTAAGCTTTTAGAAATTTAAACTCTCCAAACTCCAGATATAGTTTGGAAGCCTTTGAGACAATAAGATAAAAAGAAGAACACTTTATAATTACGGATTATACAGTACTAGCTGACTCCCCGTTTCGCCCGTGATATACTTCGAACCCCGTCGCACCTATTTAATCCCGTTTGCCCAACTTGTTGACATTTTTTATTACTGTTCCGCTCTACTGGGCAGTAGCGTGATGACATATAGCCTTTCTCGATAAATGGGTTATCTAACACAAAAGATTTTTTTTAAATTCCGCCCAGTAGTTACTGAGACTAGTGCGTTTAACCAAACAAACATACAATACCTTCAGCTTATATGTATATTAGTAAAGATATAGAAGCCAAAGCGCTCGTGGCCTCGCTGACTCAGTGTTCTGTAAACGATCACTGCGTTAATCAATATTCGAAATAGGTGGTCCTTGGATGGGTTACCACTTTGTGCAATTTACACAGTTGAAGGCCTTATGAGCGGCTTAAAAATTTCAACAGCAGGTCGCCTCAACCTGCGCCGGTCCATTTGAACTTGACAATGGGCTCACCAACTGTTACGTGGGACAAAATTACATACGATGAAATGTGGGTGTACCTGTAGTATGACCGACTACCCCTTCGGGGATAAAGGCGTGACAATATGTTTTCATATATAAGTTTAGATAAACTGCGAAGCTACCAAAGCTGGTCCCTAGAAATTGACGTTCACCGTCTATTTATCTGTTGCATAAGTTAAAGGTGATAAGAAATAACTGGGTCGGACGATAGAGTTGCATTCTGGGTCAATAGATACTGGACAAGTTAAGGTCAGAGAACATTAAGTATGAAAATTATGTCATTATTGGTGTTTCATAAAATATTCATCTTTTTCATCGAGTGGCCATGGGAGTACGGCTTGTAGCTGTCGAAAACAAAAGTTATTACTGCTTTGTCTCAATTAGTACAGCGATTAAGCATTGTTAAAGAAGCACGACTCACGATTCATAACGCAGTGCTAGTCCTAACGTTGCTTTTCGGTAGCGAAACCTGGGTATAAAAATAATAATCCTTATTGACAAATAAACTTTCTACATTTTTAACCGACTTCGAAAAACGAGGAGGTTATAATGATTGTATATTATTTTCTAAAAGTAGAGGCATTAATCTTGTTTTATATGAAACATTGGCGAATCCTTAGACATAAAAGTTGTGACCACGTGCTGTAACGAAATACTGTAATATATCGCAGTAAAATGCGATTTTTATCTTGCCGCGTTAATTCCATTTTAGCTCCAGTAAGCTACTGCTAGCGCTTTACTGTGGTAGATCTTAGAACAAACCTTTACATGAATACGCTGTTATCTAAAAGAGCGTACCCTAATTGAAGAAGATTTATATTTTCGACATAAAAACGAAATTTACATAACAAGAAAGATTTAAGGGCAGGTAGGCCAAGTAGCGTAGGCACCAAAACGCTTCCTCAGCCCCCGCCAAGATAGATCGACTATTTTTTTTTACCGCTGGCACGCCACAGTTAAAATGATTGGCAGTAGCAATCGAAATGGAAGATCTCTGTTATTGTGTTGAATTTTATTATAGGTTTATGATGTACTAGTTGAAGCCCGCGACTCCGCCCACGTGATGAAGTTTTCTTGTTCCCGTTTTCTAAAGGAACTTGTTCCCGGAATAAAAAGTAGCCTATGTGTTATTCTGATAGATAAGCTATATTATTGTACAGTTTATTTAAGTTCCATACAGTAGTTTTTAAATGTAAGTATCATCAAACATTCATACTATAGGAGTTACTGAAGGTTTCCAAATTTACAACACATCATAATATTTTAACTTTTGCAGTCAACTATTAGATACACTAGGAAAAACACAACCAAGGCAGACATAACACAGCCCCGTTTGACGCCCGAACAGACGTCAAAAAGAGGCGCCAGGTGAACATCCTCCTTGGTCGCACGCAAGCTTTACAGTCCATATAAAGTGACTGTATCGCCCGCAGCAGCTGGCCGTCCACACCATATCCTGCCCGGATATGGTGTGGACGGCCAGCCAAGCCACACGGAGGAGTACCACAGAGTTTCTCTCGCAACGTTATCAAATGCTTTCTCCAGATCCACTAAAGGGCAAAAAACCTTCGGGTTAAAATGTTGGGATTATTAATTATTAGATACATGAAATGTTATACATTTTTTAAGGCTACTAATATAAAGTAAAAATATAAATATAAAAGCGCTGGTAGCCCCACTAACTCAGTTCTCTGTAAAAGATCACTGATTCGAGAAACTCTTTCGGACTTTAGATGAATGACCGCTTTGTAGCATTTTCATTTACCAGCGTTTTCGTCCTTCGAAGGACACGTTAAGCTGTTTGTCCCGGTTGCTAGTAACGTTGCAATCGGCACTCGATAAGTCAAGTGAATACCCTTTCAGCGACTTAAATATTACCACAGCGAGTTGCCACAATCTGAGCCTGTCCATTTGAACACAGGCATTGGGCTTACCACAATATGCCTCTTCCACACCTTCGGGGATAAATTCGTGGCTAATAAATTTATAAATATATTTAAATAATTTATACTTGAAGAATAAAACAAAGGTCTTGAATACAATTTAAATAATTTATGCGAAGCGAAGCGAAGCTTAAATATAACAACTGCACTTATTGCTTCAGTCAGTGGCAGTCGGTATGATAAAGCTTCAGAATCTATTGATAAAATTTATTTAGAAACCAAATTGAAAGTATAAGTTACACAAAAAAAAATAAAATTCGTCTAAAGTTAGCGGAAAAATAGGTAAACATACATTGAACAGCCCACTGGCTCAGTTAATTATATAACTGCCTTCTAACCTGTGGGTACCGGGTTCGATTTTATACTACTTACAGGAATAATTCTAACGCTTCTGTGATGTGTACGTAGCTCATTTTATATTAAAACTCTCATATACACTATACAAAGCGAACTCTAATGATGGTGGAATGCTTACTGCTCTGATAAATATACTGTGCCATTGCGAAGAAATAACAAGGGGAGCGCAACGAAAAAACCTGACACACCTCAGTAAACGCCAGCGCGCAACTGATCAGGCGTCAGCGGCGCGAATCTGGTATTATTTAAACATTTGTACTATAAAAATCACTGTATATAGTCAAAGTAAGCGATTATGTCTATAAATATTTAGTAGCTATAGTTGGGTATAAAAATTTCATGAAAATTATCTGTAGTTTAGATTTGGCATTGAAAAAACATTACGAAAGGGGGCAACTTTGGAATGATTTTCTATCAAGTTAAGTTTATTAGATTTTGTAACAGAAAGCCATTTTGACTAGATTAAATCCTTAACTTTTTTTCACCTTAACTAATTTTCACGAGCTGCTTAATAAACAGCACAAAGAGGTGCCGCCTCCGGACCTCCCTCCGAATCAGGGACTAGTGCCACCGGTAACGCCTGGAGAAGTCCTGACTGCGCTTCGCCGCATGAAGAATCGGAAAGCTGTCGGACCCGATGGAGTCCCCATCGAAGCCTGGAAGGCGATGGGTCCTCGCGTTGTGGGCATCTTAGTAAACCTTTTTAACCGCATACTCCTCAGCGGGCAGATCCCAAACCAATGGAGACTTAGTATTATTACTCCAGTCTTCAAAGGTAAGGGGTCAGTGCAGGAGTGCGGGAGCTACCGCGGTATAAAGGTGATGTCCCACACCATGAAGATCTTCGAGAGGATTATAGACTCTCGGATCCGGCAGGAGTGTACTCTCTCGGGGTGTCAATATGGGTTTCGCCCTGGTCATGGGACCACGGACCCTGTTTTTGCCCTGAGGGTTGTCGCAGAGAAATACAGGTCGCAGAACACGCCTCTGCACTGTATGTTTCTAGACATGCAGAAGGCCTTCGACTGTGTTCCTCGCGCGATGATCTGGTGGGCACTGCGGTCCAAAGGTGCTCCCGAGGTCTATATTGACACTATCCGGGACATGTACTGTGACTCCGATTCCTTGGTTCGGACTGCTGTTGGCGACACGAAATCCTTCCCCATCACCGTCGGTGTACACCAGGGTTCAGACGGACAGGGTTCAGGGCAGACGCGGACAGGAGCAGATTGGTGCGACATGTAAAGGTGTAGAAGGAGACGCTTGAGAACGGCGGTCCGAAATTAAATGTGTCGAAGACCAAGTACTTGGCACTAAACTCGACAGATCCCACATCCGTCCGCATTGGCGGTGATATGGTCGAGCGGACGGACAAGGTTAAATACCTGGGATCTGTTTTTCACACGTCCAGTGACATCGATTGCGATGTCAAGTCACGCATTGCTGCCGCGTGGGCCAAATGGCGGGAGATGACCGGTGTCATTAGTGATCCTAAAATTCCGATCCGGTTGAAGGGACAGGTCTACAAAAACATCATTAGACCTGTCCTTTTACATGGCAGTGAGACGTGGCCGATATTGGAGCGACACAAGCAGGAGCTGCGTGTCACGGAAATGAAGATGCTGCGGTGTATGTGTGGAGTCACGCGCATGGATCGCGTGAGGAACTCTCGCATGAAGGCTGCCACCTTCATGTCCGTGACATTGCAGACAAGTTGCAAGAGTGTCGCCTTCGTTGGTATGGTCACGTCTTGCGGCAACGTCAACGGCTACGTAGGAAACAAATGTCTGGCCATGTCAGCCCGGCCGGCTCCCGGTAAGAGGGGCAGACCCAAGAAGTGCTGGCTTGACGCCGTAAGGGATGACATGCGTGCCAATGGTCTCACTACAGGGGATGCCGAAGACCGTGTGAAGTGGAGGAGAAAATGTAGGAAAGCGGACCCCGGGCGTCGCGAGACGCAACTGGGACAGACGCTCGGATGATGATGATAAATCCTTAACTATCATATATATTTTTTTCAGAATCATAAGCCCTTTTTCTTAAGACAAGGCGGTTTTAAAAAACTCAAAAGCGTGGCCTCGGCAGGAATACCAAGCCTTTATTTTATAACTGAAGTACGGCATTGCTCAGTCTAAAAAAAATTAAACCCCATAAGAATTTAAACTATCATGGTCATTCATATAAGTTAAATATTGATTTTCGGGATATTTACCATGATCACGGTGTTACTCCGTGATCATGGCGCTTGCAACAGTGCCGAAATATCGGATGCTCATGCGTGAAAGTGTACATGGTAAATATTCCGAAAATCAATATTTTACTTATATGTAAAATCCTGTCCGTATTTTTATAAGTAGCGCGGTTGCAGCAAATCTTAAATACAAACTACTCTCTTTCTATAATTTCAATCTCCAAATATTGTCAAAATATCGTAACAGTTAACTGATAAATTTCATCATTATCATATATTCCCACGAACTGTCCAAATATGATACATAATGTCAACAAATGATAAAAATTAGGTCAGGTTTATCACTCCCCAAGCAGTTTCTTTATCATGCAATTGACCTTATATTAGTGTTGATTGAAAAAATTAATGATTTATGAGAAAGCTGGGACAGATGAAGTGATGAAATATGTGTAAGAGTGTATCGTAAATATCACTATCAAGACTACCGGACAGATCTATTTACGACTAGCTAATGCCCGCGGCACCGCCTGCGTGGTACATGTTCCTGGAATAAAAATAGCCTATAGCATTCGGGGATAATATATACCTTTCTAAAGGTGAAAAAATCAAAATCGTTTTTAGTAGATCTAGAGATTACCTTCTACAATCTCACAAACTCATAACATTATACACTTACACCTCTTTTTATTAATATTAGTATTGATTTAGATATAATTGTCGTCGCTTCGGTCGAACATCCATTTATTCTCTCTAGATTTATTGGACTCTGTCACTGTGTATTTCTATCTCTGTCTATCTATGTAAAGAACACAGGATACTTGCATTTACACATGCAAAAACATATAATGAGCGGCCATAGCGCATTAAACATTTTTTTTTCTTAGGATGGAGAAATCTTTAAAGAATTTGATGAGTCTCATCAAATTCTTGAAAACTTATTTTAGCGCGGTACGCATATTTTTAGACGAGATAAAATCTCGGGACTTGTTTCACCGTTACGAGACGCAGCTATAGTGTGTAATTTTTTTTTTGTTATTTAATTGTCAGATTTCAATACTTTGCTACAAAATAATATAATCATCATCATCATCCAACGTTGATCCCAGTCATCTACAGGTCTTATTAAATAATATTGTGTAATCAATTAAGACTCTTTCAGTGTAGAATTTTTTTCATCATTAACATCGATCCCGGTCAATTTTTGAAGTAAAAATCGCGAGCGCGTCTAGATAAATAAATTATTAATATAAATCACTTCTGTCCGCACTCCCAAAGTGCAACCCGTATTTTTATTATTTCGTTTTTTGAAGAGGCTACCATTTGACCTTTACCAGGACACGTGTTTCCCTCCGCCTACAACGCCAGGTTCATCAAGTGGAACGCAAAAAAGCCCAATGTTAGGGCCGTTAACTTGACGGCCACTGTTAATAGGCTTTCCAGTTGTGATAATGACCCTCAATTTCATTGTCCTTCCATTTCCATCAGGCGGTCGGCGGCATTTTGACGTGTTTATCAACTCAAAATCAATAAAATTAGTCCCAGCCTGCTGAAAGCCAGTTAATAAGTAAGAGGTCAAACGGCACCCGCAACCGCACTTGCACCATTAATGTTATCTTGAACTCTTATGGTATGGTACTTAGCTCAATATGCATACAAGTTTTATATGAGTATGTAGATTTGCTAATATTTTAGATATCACAGCGTACATTGTAGACAGTTTATATGCCCACAAGGCAGTAATTACTAAAATCTACAGTATTATAAAACGTATATTATTATAGGCCATAAAATAATTAATGTACGCGCCCGTCGTACAAGCCGAGCGAGTAATGTTCATAATTTATAATACTTTTAACACAAGTTCGCGGAAAGTATTCGGACTATCAAGAGTCAACGCAACTGAAATTCCTGCGAAATTTTAAGCACCTACTTTATATTTATGTGATTTTTTCTTTGTTGTAGACCTTTTTTTTTGGTGAGGTTCGGCATGTCGGTCTCGTACAAACTATCTTTTTACCTATGTACTTCAAAGCTCGGATACCTACTCCCATAAGTGGATGACCTCTTCAGGACTACTTCGAGGTCCAGTAAGTTAGGGGTATAGAAAACGTTTTTGTTTTTGAAGTGAAACTTTTTTATCGACATTGAGCGAAATTTTATATCTGTAAAAAAATCAACACGGTTTTCGGTGACGCGCCATGTTGTTTTGAAGTGAAACTTCAAAACAACATGGCGCATAACCCCAGGTTACTAGAAGCAAGCCTAAGGGGGGACGTGTAACATAGTTTCTGCGCGCGCCTCCTTATTGAAATAATAAAATATTATGTGTGTGTACCAGAGTGCATAGGAAAGAATTCTCTTCTTTTGAAAAAAAATTTAAAACTCTTACGACATTTAAATTTTTCTCATACCTCGATAAAGAAGTTTCACTTATGATAATGAAGTTTCACTTCAAAACAACATGGCGCGTCACCGAAAACCGTGTTGATTTTTTTACAGATATAAAATTTCGCTCAATGTCGATAAAAAAGTTTCACTTCAAAAACAAAAACGTTTTCTATACCCCTAACTTACTGGACCTCGAAGTAGTCCTGAAGAGGTCATCCACTTATGGGAGTAGGTATCCGAGCTTTGAAGTACATAGGTAACAGGTACAATCTCACAAACTCATAACATTATACACTTACACCTCTTTTTATTAATATTAGTATTGATTTAGATATAATTGTCGTCGCTTCGGTCGAACATCCGATTTATTCTCTCTAGATTTATTGGACTCTGTCACTGTGTATTTCTATCTCTGTCTATCTATGTAAAGAACACAGGATAGGAAATACTTGCATTTACACGTGCAAAAACATATAATGAGCGGCCATAGCGCATTAAACATTTTTTTTTCTTAGGATGGAGAAATCTTTCAAGAATTTGATGAGATATTACTCATCAAATTCTTGAAAGATTTTAGAAGAACTTATTTTAGCGCGGTACGCATATTTTTAGATGAGATAAAATCTCGGGACTTGTTTCACCGTTACGAGACGCAGCTATAGTGTGTAATTTTTTTTTTTGTTATTTAATTGTCAGATTTCAATACTTTGCTACAAAATAATATAATCATCATCATCATCCAACGTTGATCCCAGTCATCTACAGGTCTTATTAAATAATATTGTGTAATCAATTAAGACTCTTTCAGTGTAGAATTTTTTTCATCATTAACATCGATCCCGGTCAATTTTTGATGTAAAAATCGCGAGCGCGTCTAGATAAATCAATTATTAATATAAATCACTTCTGTCCGCACTCCCAAAGTGCAACCCGTATTTTTTTTATTTCGTTTTTTGAAGAGGCTACCATTTGACCTTTACCAGGACACGTGTTTCCCTCCGCCTACAACGCCAGGTTCATCAAGTGGAACGCAAAAAAGCCCAATGTTAGGGCCGTTAACTTGACGGCCACTGTTAATAGGCTTTCCAGTTGTGATAATGACCCTCAATTTCATTGTCCTTCCATTTCCATCAGGCGGTCGGCGGCATTTTGACGTGTTTATCAACTCAAAATCAATAAAATTAGTCCCAGCCTGCTGAAAGCCAGTTAATAAGTAAGAGGTCAAACGGCACCCGCAACCGCACTTGCCCCATTCATGTTATCTTGAACTCTTATGGTATGCTACTTAGCTCAATATGCATACAAGTTTTATATGAGTATGTAGATTTGCTAATATTTTAGATATCACAGCGTACATTGAAGACAGTTTATATGCCCACAAGGCAGTAATTACTAAAATCTACAGTATTATAAAACGTATATTATTATAGGCCATAAAATAATTAATGTACGCGCCCGTCGTACAAGCCGATCGAGTAATGTTCATAATTTATAATACTTTTAACACAAGTTCGCGGAAAGTATTCGGACTATCAAGAGTCAACGCAACTGAAATTCCTGCGAAATTTTAAGCACCTACTTTATATTTATGTGATTTTTTCTTTGTTGTAGACCTTTTTTTATGGTGAGGTTCGGCATGTCGGTCTCGTACAAACTATCTTTTTACCTATGTACTTCAAAGCTCGGATACCTACTCCCATAAGTGGATGACCTCTTCAGGACTACTTCGAGGTCCAGTAAGTTAGGGGTATAGAAAACGTTTTTTTTTTTGAAGTGAAACTTTTTTATCGACATTGAGCGAAATTTTATATCTGTAAAAAAAACAACACGGTTTTCGGTGACGCGCCATGTTGTTTTGAAGTGAAACTTCATTATCATAAGTGAAACTTCTTTATCGAGGTATGAGAAAAATTTAAATGTCGTAAGAGTTTTAAATTTTTTTTCAAAAGAAGAGAATTCTTTCCTGTGCACTCTGGTACACACACATAATATTTTATTATTTCAATAAGGAGGCGCGCGCAGAAACTATGTTACACGTCCCCCCTTAGGCTTGCTTCTAGTAACCTGGGGTTGTAACCTAGGACAAGGTTACAACCCCAGGTTCTTCAAGCATGAAGAGCCACGTTCCGCTGCCAACTTAAACTGTCAATAGTCTCTCATTTCGCTAATGTCGCCATGGCTTTCCATCAGCCGGAGGCGTCATTTCGGCGGGCTAATTATAAAAAAGGGCAAAACTCTTTCTCAACTTTTGCGGCCAGGCACGCGCGCTGTTTGTTGTGGACCTAAATCTTATCAGTATTTATTTTATTACAAAAGAATGTGTATATACTTTATCAATATTTCGTTCGTGATATTATCACAGGCGATGTCAAGCGTCTTTAGGACGTTTTGCCCAAAGGACAATTAGCACATTTGGGAGAACATTATCATCAAACACTGAATTATTTAAGTGTAATGTATAAGTGCTTTGATTTGAAGTCTGCTGGAATCTGTTTTTTGTCTTTTCTTTCTGTTCCTCATCTAATCTACGGCAAAGGAATTATAAATATCAATCTCACTTCAAAAACATGTAGAGTTCTCTAATATATATGCGCACGCACACGGTTAGGTCCGATAGAGGCTTTATTACGCGTACGCTTAGATTGTGGAATGAACTCCCTGCCTGGGTTTTCCCGAACGTCTACTATATGGGGTTCTTCAAAAGGGGTCTTAGAAGGTTTGTAAAGGATCGGCAGCGCGAGTGCACCACTGGTGTTGCAAACGTCCATAGACATAGGCATAGGTGACCACTTTCCATCAGGTGGGCCATACGCTTGTCTGCCAGCTCAGTAGTATATAAAAATATGCATCAAGATACAACTTCTTGCATTTGTCGGACATTTCAAGGGTGTACAACGAGCTGTCTTTACAAAATGAGAGCAAACCATGGAGTTTCTTGTAGCTTGTTCACTTTATCATGAAAATTAATGAAATTACTACATCATCATCATACATACATACATATTGTCCCGCCTTTATCCCCGAAGGGGTAGGTATAGGCATACTATACGCCCACATTTCGCCGTTTGCATTTTTGTCCCATGGAACGGGTGGTGAGCCCATTGCCGTGTTGAAATGGACAGGTGCAGGCTGTGGCGATCTGCTGTTGAAATTTTTCAAGTCGCCCAACTGACAACCGGGACCAACGGCTTAACGTTCCTTCCGAAATACGGAAATTTAATTTAAAAAAATGGGCCAATTTTAGATGTTAAATTTGGAAAAAAATAATTTGAACCCGTTGCCTTTTTAGTGAGGTGGAAGCAAAAAGGCTAAAAGGTCTTATGTGCTAGACACTAATTAGCACGACTAATTAAAGTCCTGGTAGTCTCGGACTGAAAATTACTATAAGTACGAGTATATTAAATAGTCACATAATTTCAGATTGATAATCTACATAATATTTTCATAATAAGTCTACGTTTCTCGATTCCGGATAAAAGGGGCTTGTCCGCAATCTTTGATAAATCAAGGCACGTCCGCCATAGCTGTATCGGCAATCAAGGACATAGATGATTGATAAATTATGTAAGGATAAAACGTGCAAGCATCCGAGAGGTCCATTGGTATTTTCCCCGTATCAAATTCAAGGCTTAAGAGCAGCGGGTGGCGAACACGTGTCACGATGTCACGGCGGCCCTTTGTCAATCCAGGGTCAGAGGTCAATACTCTAGCTTTTTAATATCTAGTAATACTACAGCCGAAAGATCGTAGGTTTTCTCTCTTTTTACTGTGGTAATATAAGTATAGGAAAGAAATTAAACTTGAGAGGTTGAGGGCCGTACGGGCCCTGTTTTTTTTTTTTTTGAACGATATTGGCTTATCGTTGCATAACAACTCTATATGTTGTGACCTTGTAGTAGGGGTGAGAAGCACTTGAGATAGTTATCTGACAGATTTAGTGCTTTTTCTTCATATCAATGCGTGTGTATCAATCACGCCTCATCCCCGAAGGGGTGACAGAGTCATATTATACACCCACTTTTCGCCGTGTGTATTCCTGTCCCACATAGTAGGTGGAGAGCCCATTGCCATGTTGAAGTAGACAAACGCAGGTTGTGGCTACCTGTTGTTGAAATTTTTCAAGGCCTTCAATTTGGCTTAACGACTGCCATGTTACTGGCAACCGGGACTAACGTGCCTTCCAAAGCACGGAAACGCTCGCAAATGTAAATTCCATAAGTGGTCACCCATCCGTAACCAGCACAGTCAGCGGGCCACGAGCGCTTCCCCGTTTGTCATATTAATGTATACCCAGTTCCTTCCAAATTCTATCTGGATTTTCAGCCTATTAACTATTATTTGGCTAATAGGAGCTGGTACCGTTTGACATTTTCGGCAATATTGGGAGTAATTGCCGTATGACTTTCCAATTTCGTATTGCTTGCCTCGTCCGTTATTCAGCAGGTCCAACTCTAGCAGTTGAAGTCGCTTGAGGTCGAGACATCTTGATATCTCTGGCGATTTTTTTGCAGCTAGCAGACTATTTTTTTGGGAATACAGTCATACATACAATATAATACACTTTCACAAGTGTCATGAAGAAAAAATGTTAAGGTAAAACACCTACAGCGATGTAACCATAAACAGTATATCGTTACAATCTCGGTTTACAATCGTTCTCCGAATAGGACCCAAACATGATCGTTTTGGTATGCAGTCACTATTATTGTATCTTATTGCTAAATGGTGGTATATTATGAAACGATTTTAATTGAGCTGAATGGTGAGGCGTGCAATTCGAATCGTAAGATATATAAACATACTCGAACCTAAGGTGTAGGGACAACTTCAGAGATACTATAGAATCTGTCCCGATATTATCACTAATAATACAGAATAATCCCCACAAGGTATTAACGCATTATATGATTTTAAACTTTCATGGTAATAACCATATTAGTAATAATTTGTTTAGTAATGAGTAAACAAATTATTAGATAAAATTAACTGGATATTTATCATGTATCATTATATAACGTGCCTCTGCCTACCCCTTCGGGGATATAGGTGTGACAATATGTATATATGTATGTATCATTATATTATTGCGTTTCTGATATTTCGGCACTGTTGTGAGCGCCATGATCACGGATGCACTGGTGATCAGTATTTTACTAGCGTTATTTTACAGCATGACTGATATTTAACTCGAGAAAAATTATTATATTATTAGCTGTATACCCGCTATCTACTGTGTATGGCGGTGCGCCCTATATAAAGGCGCGCCAATTCGAGCAACGTCCTTTTTTGGTTGCTGGTCGCCGAGACGTCAATACCAAGGATACGTGAGCCATTTCTTTTGTGATCATTTGTATGTGCGATAGTGAATTTGTGTTAGTTGAATCGTTGCTAAAGTGCTGGAGATTTGTTCTAATTTTAGTAATAACTTTTAGACATAATTAAATAATTAATTAAAAGCTGTAAAATAAATAATTAAGTTGTTTGTGAGTATATTTCTTTATTAAATCCACTCCTGTTCGTAACAATATAATAATAATATATTTATTTCAGACGAAGAACCATAGTGTAAGAATTAATATAAATTAAAAATAAAACAAATTATAATTACTGTCACAATTCTATCTAGGCTATTTGCTGTAACGCATTGTCGTATCCAGCGTTCCAAGATTCAGAACTGACTCACCTATGTTACCCAATATAACTGCCGCCTAATATAACCTACCCATGATGAAACACCATTACAATTAAGAACATAATAATTTACCAGAGCTACCCATTATACAAATCGTGCTCTGTATCAAATGTGTGAGCATTTCTTTTTCTATACGTATGTGGTGATATTGAGTTCAGAAACTTAGCATTTTATTCTTGGTCACTAAAATAGTCTATGGAATTTGGTACTCTATAAATATGTCTTTATATGAAATATGTTTTGTACTCTGTAAACTTTATTTTGATAATCACCTACAGGCTCACTATAGGGACCATGGACAATGCGAAACGCGAGACGAACCCAATGGCTCCAAAAATATCAAATCCATAAAATGGTCCGCATTTACGTTCCCCAAATTAAAACTTTGAATGAAAACCAGACCTTGTGATTTATGATAAAGAAGTTTAAACAAACGCGAACGTTTAAATTTGAGTATGTAAACCATTTCCACAAGTACTACAATTATAATCTATACTAATATTATAAAGCTGAGGGGTTTGTTTGTTTGTTTTTTTGGTTGAACGGGTTAATCTCAGAAACTACTGGACGGCTTTGAAAAATTATTTTTGTGTTAGATAGCCCATTTATCGAGGAAGGCTATAGGCTATATATCATTACGCTACTACACCGAGGAACAGAGCAGTAGTAATAAATGTTGACAAATCGGGCAAATTTTTAAGCGTCATTGTAGAATTTATAAGCGACGGGATAAAATAGGTGCGACGGGAGGTCGAACTACTCCACGGACGAAGCTGTGGGGGTCATCTAGTTTTTTAATAAAATGAAAAAAGACAATACGATTCGAGACGGGGATTGAACCCGTGACCTTTGTATCCATTCTACGATAGATATAATATCCATACTACAATAGACAAACAAAACTTAGATATGAAATTGTCTACTACTAGTCGTATAAATTAAAAGTTACCAACTTTTCCACAATCTTGGGGAGCGGTCACCAGACAATATTTTCAAATAAATAGTAATTCTTAAAACTTAAACGATTATGTTTTTCTAAGTAAGTATACTAAACTTAGTACTAGCATATGATTATTTTTCTATCGAGAATAAAGTTGAATACCTTTCTTAAATTATAGGGCTGGTATTCATTAGAAATAGGAGCGATACCTTCCACTCTCATTCGTTCGTTAATTCATTCTTTAACTAATGGCTACTCTTGATTGATTATCACAGCTCACTGGTGGACGTGGGCATTTCCCTATTCCATTTCGGGAGGACGATTGGCCATAATATACCACTCTAGCCAGAAGATATCGAAAATGACTTTGTTTCGATTTTTCCTTCTATTCGCCATGACTTTGTCCGCTAGTCAACAGGTATGTGTCTGCTACTTGCTGGTGAGGCTAGTTTGCCGTAGATATTGATAGGGCTCAAAGTAAGTAGTTATTTTATCAGGATTGAGCGAAGTCAATTCTTCGTGTAGGTCAACTAACAAACATGCCACACTCATCACAACTGCATCCAGACACTTGGCCCTCATGACACCAGTCTCATAGAATACCCAATCACCATGGGAGTGTACGGAGACTTTAGATTTGTCTGACCTCTTTCCAACTTTAATTAGAAAAACCAAACGAACTGATATCAATATTTTATACCGGTGACAATTCGCTAAAGTTTGATGGACTGAAAACTCAGTGGACACTTTTATACGGTTTCATAATTCGGCTTGTGGTAAGTGTGAAGTGAAGCCCTATTAGTAAATATTTCCTACTGACATGATACTAACTACACTGTCATCAGTTATTCAAATTTAAAATAAAAGACGTTATATAAAAACGGTTTTTTTTCACTCACTAGATTGTCATCACGAAAATAAGATTGTGCGTAAATTTTATTTCGGAGCGTGTAACCCAGGATGGAGTTATATGTGTCGCTATCTTGATTTGCTATGCAGTTCGTTCGTGAAACGCGTGGCAAAGAAAACAAAATCGTCGGCTCCTTGTAAATAAAAAGCGGGTAATGTAGCTGCTACATTACCCGCTTTTTATTAAATATATAATATTTACATTAACAGGACTTGTAAGTACAGCTGAGGTTATAAGGAGTAACCAGGCTACTTTTTATTCACGTATTCCCACGGAAATTGTTACTACGCAGATGAGGAGTCTGCTAATAATGATAAATTAGCAGATTTTCTTATACTTCTTAAGCAATAAATATTTTCAATAACTTTATTGCTATGCGAGCGGTGGTAAGTATAAATATTGTAGGATTTTTTTTTACACAGCGCTGTCTAACCCATAATAAGCTAATATAAGCTTCTATTTTGGGATCTAGAAGACTGATAAACATACTTATATATTTCCAAATACATACATATTATACATAGGAAACACCAAAACTCCGAAACAAACATTTGTGGATCACACAAATATTTTTTCTGACACGGAAATCCAATCCTGGACCTCAGTCGCGGCAGTCGTATACACTACCACTGCGCCACCGAGGCAGTCAACCTAGACGATAACCTAGACTTAGATCGATTAGTTCACTGTGTGTGATAGCACACAGTGAACTAATCGATAATACATTAGAAGTATATTTTTAGTATCCGTTCACCAATTGAACTATCTGCCTATATCATGTTATACTACGGAAAGCCTGTTATTAAGCCTTACTGTTAAGGTTCATACTGTCTAGATTAACATATTTAAGGCCGTTGCTTTTTAAAAATCTATAATATAAAATTGAAGTGTTTGTTCCGACTAATTTCTAAAATGGCTGGACCTATACTGGACCTATAATGGACTTTTACTGGCAGACAGCTGATAAGAAGTAACTTGGGCTACATTTTACTATACTATAATATACGGATAAAACGGGTCAACTGCTAGTAAATAAATTCAACAACATTAATTGTAGCAGGATAAAAATCAATCAAGAACATGAAAAGCCGTAAAACATATATATATAGATACCTTTCCAGACCTCTTCATTGTCTTCCTTCTTTTTTCTTTTCCAGCTTTCCATCAGGGCAGTTTCTGCTTCTTTCGCGGCTATTACGAGTACATATTATGATACCATCCACTCTCTTAGTAGACCACCACAGTATAGTAAGGATTTTCCTATTTTTCTTCTTCGTTATACTTTCCGAGCATGCGTCTTGTATTACTCTAGTGTATTCGTTTAGCACGAGCTCGAGTATCCAGTAAAATGCCGTAAGGTTCAGTCAGGTTAAAAAGTTTACTTATTTTGTGGAAAAGTACAAGTGTTTTCATAATAAAAAAGGGCTATACATTTATCATTCACCAAGTATATTCATTCACTACGATAGAAAAAGATATGCTTAGATGTTTCGGAGACGTGGAGAGAATGGATGAAAGTAGACTAACGAAACAGATTTATCAGAAGACAGTGAATGGGCAAAACTAAAAAGGGGCGACCTCGGCGTACATATGTCAATCAAATAGAAGACATGTATGTATGTATTCACTAAGTATTTTGTATTTTCCCAGTTGCTCTTAAACTACCTGGTTTTGAGCCTGGGGTCCAGTTTTATTTGAGTGCTAGGAGCAGCTACGCTTAGATTTTTGCCATATTTAGTAACGACTGCCGACTTCCCAACCCTGTAACGCCGCATCATTGCTTCGTCCAATAATCAGCAGATGCATCGCTGGCAGGTATGGCGCTTGGGCCTCGAAGATCTGGATCACACACTAGTGGGATCAGGTAAACACTTTTTTTTTAATTCTGGCTACGCACGGTAACGCGATTGCCAACAACACAATTTATTGATCTTTAATTTTGTATTATATTTTTCTTCAAAAGTGACAATTTTCAAGTACATTGAATCTTCTTCATTCAAAAGAAATAAATTATTCTTGTAGATAGCAGCATATTCATGTATAGGTTTGTTCAAAGTTCCCATTAACATGGTAGAATGGGGATCAGGGGGACCACTTTTACACGTAAAATAAGGTTATTGCACTAGTTTTTGACACGTGGAGAGAATGGGTGTAAGTAGACTAACGAAACAGATTTATCAGAAGACAGTGAATTGGCAAAACTAATAAGGGGCGACCTCGACGTACATATGTCAATCAAATAGAAGACATGTATGTATGTATTGACTAAGTATTTTGTATTTTCCCAGTTGCTCTTAAACTACCTGGTTTAGAGCCTGGGGTCCAGTTTTATTTGAGTGCTAGGAGCAGCTACGCTTAGATTTTTGCCATTATTAGTAACGACTGCCGACTTACCAACCCTGTAACGCCGCATCATTGCTTCGTCCAACAATCAGCAGATGCATCGCTGGCAGGTATGGCGCTTGGGCCTCGAAGATCTGGATCACACACTGGTGGGATCAGGTAAACACTTTTTTTTTAATTCTGGCTACGCACGGTAACGCGATTGCCAACAACACAATTTATTGATCTTTCATTTTGTATTATATTTTTCTTCAAAAGTGACAATTTTCAAGTACATTGAATCTTCTTCATTCAAAAGAAATAAATTATTCTTGTAGATAGCAGCATATTCATGTATAGGTTTGTTCAAAGTTCCCATTAACATGGTAGAATGGGGATCAGGGGGACCACTTTTACACGTAAAATAAGGTTATTGCACTAGTTTTGGAAAATAAAGTACAGCAAGCGTATGCTATCCGAGTACTTCCCGCGCAAATTCTAGGTAAACAGGGAAAACTCTTAAAACGTCAATGAAATCCATACGTGATATACCGATGCACTGCCCGAGTAAACCATAAATCCTAATATATTTTACTAGTTGACCACTGCGGCTTCGCTCGTGGCATGCTTTGAACGCTCTTCGCATCCATTTAATTCCGTCGCTTTTATTTTTACAAAAATGTATATGATTTTTCCCCATTTATTGACATTTATGATTACTGTTCCGCTCTCATAGGTAGTAGCGTGATGATATATAGCCTTTAGAGATTTCTCGATAAATGGGCTATCTAACACAATATTTTTTTCAATTCGGACCAATAATTCCTAACATTAGCGCGTTCAACGAAACGAACAAACTCTTCAGCTTTATATATTCGTATGAACTATCGATTATTATTCATAAAAGGACTTAATAAATCAAGTCAAACGAGAAACTATGTCGACTTAAAGCTTATTGAATCGACACCGGAATCAACAAATCTATTATAATTTCCAACATTTACACCATTCTTGAATGGTTGTTACAGTTGTTAATTCAACTAATATTTAGAACAATAGAAATCCCTTTCAATTGCTATAAGGAATTTAAGGTTTATTTCCTGCTGGCTAATTATTTGTGGCAAATTTTATTTATTTGCATGCAGTTTATAATTTCAGTAGCAGAATTTCAATAAAAACCCGTGGTTGGAAGATTATCAACTTCAATTTGCCAGTTGAACGTGAAATATTGTGTTCTAACCGGTAGAAAGTGGAAATTATGTCCATTGGAAGAAGAAATCCGGTCAAATAAGGACTCGAACTAGTACGCTGAGGGTTCCATAAAAAATAAGTACCTTATTTGAGAAAGGTGCCAATTAAGCTAGACATCCAAATTAAATGAGCGCCTGTCCATTTCAACACGACAATGGGCTCACCACCTGTTACGTGGGACGGAAATGCATACGGCGAAACGTGGGCGTTAAATATGCCTCTGCCTACCCCTTCGGGGATAAAGGCGTGACAATATGTAGGTATGTATGTATTTGTGCTGTAAGGCCTTTTCTTTTTAAATTCAAATTTATTTGGTTTTGTAAACATAGGAAATACATACCTACATGATTGCCAAATTATTTTACAAATAGGACTTTAATACACAATTCTAATACTTTTGCTTAGAAGTAGCTACTAATGTATACCAACAGGCGAAGTCGTATTAGTAAAGTACTAAAAAGCAATAAAAACTAAAATGCTTAAACTAAGCCCTTATCTAAACTAAACAAATATATTTATTTTCTCGTGAACTGGATAAAAGCTAAATATTATTAATAATAAAGAACGTTAATAATATTGGAAATAAAAGTGTTAAAACAAAGAACTACATTATATTAAAAATCAGAATTTGCTGTCAAATCCAATTGCTAACTGTTAACAGCAAACTATTTGCCAACTGCAAAATTATTTACCAACTGCAAATATCGCCTTCGATCTAATACGAGTACCTCTTTAAATAAAATGTTTCTTCTAACGAGGCATTTAGAATGTAATTTATGTCAAATAAACTAACACGTGTAGTGATAATAAATAGATCTTTGTTTCAGACTGTGCAGTGTGCACTGTGGAGCGAGAATCGGAAGCGATTTTATGTCCAGGACAATCAGAAATGATAATTGTATCTTATCATTTTTTGTTTAAATATTTTTTCTATTGTAGAAATTCGTTTTAAATAAATCTTCAGTGTCAATGGCAGTATTGGATAAATTTTTAAAGCAATTATTTTGCTAAATTTCTCATAAATTTTTAATAAAGTGTAAAAAGACAATTCCATTCGAAACGGGGATGGAATCTGTGACCTTTGCCTAACCAGGGTAATGTTCTAGCCGCCTGAACTACCCGAACCGTATCAAATCAAGTTGAAATTCTCCACCATATTTTAACCGTCATTTTAAGAGTATGACCAGAGCCATCTATCGTGCTAATGAACAACTCGATACCAATGAACAGTGTTACAACCATTCTTAAACATTGATGCAATGGACTCCACTCAGTCTAAGGATAAATTTTTAAAGCAATTATTTTGCTAAATTTCTCATAAATTAATGGCAGTATTTCATGCTAATAGGCCCACAATCAACGTGTGGCTAGCTACAGAAGGCACGGCAGAGTAGAAGTTACCTGCCTACTCTAAATGTTCTAAAAATAATTAAGATTTACTATAACAATATCGCGTTCCATCGCATTTTACAGATTAACTATCATCAATGACAAAAAATCATTTTGTGAATTGTACGTATATAAAAAACCTGAGGCAAACGACAAAACTTAAAAGGCATGCCTCGTAACATAACCTCTTTAAACATTGGTTCTTAAAAAGTTATTTGAAAAAAATCTATAATTGATTGACAAATGCAGACAAGGCATTTTTATTCGAGTTTTTTTTTGGTTAGTTAGACTTCACGATTAGCTGTCATGTTAACAGTACGCAGTCTATCGCTAGTTCATCTTTCGCACATGCACACGCTAACATTATGTGGTACACTGAGACCACGTCATTTCACTATCGCCACCTCCGTGTATATCCTTAATGACTGTCCCATTAACTGGCCCACATCTACATTGACGTCAAACACTACCTACTCCACAATTTGGTGGAATGCGTTATTACGAATAGTCTTCAATCAATCTATTCTTGGTATGATTATTATTTAGTTCCACATTCACAATATAAAATAATTATATCATCGATGTCATTACTTTGACTTCTCATAGACGGAATTGCCACAAGTGCTCATAAACATAAACATAACACGGACGGGACAGGTGCAGGTTGTGGCGACCAGCTGTTGAAATTTTTCAAGCCGCCCATAAGGCATTCAACTGTATTAACGACTGTGGCAACCGGGACCAACGGCTTAACGTGCCTTCAGAAGCACGGAAACGCTCGCAAATATAAATGCCACAAAGTGGTCACCCATCCGAGGACCAACCATAGTGAAAGTTGCTTAACGCAATGATCGTTTACAGAACACTACGTCCGCGGGGCCAGGAGCGCTTCAAGTGCTCACCCGTCGTAAAATTCTTAACATGGAGATCGTTTAATCATTGATTAAGCAGGGCTATATTTAAAGCCAACATTACTAAGAGCAAGTACGTTTTCAGATCAAACTACGTTAGAATTTTAACTAGGTAACCATTTAAATTAATATTCATCAAGAAACGTCTCTAATTTCGTGTGTTTTTAGGTGTAAAGGGTCACTAAGATATTTAGAACCCTAATCACAGAACAGGAGGAAGTTACAGTGGTCTTAAGGGCAGCAGAGGCATATAATATGAGCATTTAATGATGTATCGTACGTTAGAAGAAACAGAATAAATTACATCGAGCAGAAAATGCTGGACATGGGTTTTTAAATGAAGGACTTGATTTGAATGCACACGTTATGTCTAAGAATCTGAACAGGATACAGTTAAAATTACTTTCATCATGAATCAATATATATAATTGTCATTTCTTCCTATTCCTTTCATATCGTTAACATTATCGAAACGATCGTGGCCCCGCTGACTCAGTGTTCTGTAAACGATCACCGCTTTAAGCAATTTTTGCTATGGCTGGTCACGGATAGGTGACTGCTTATGTGGCATTTATATTTACGAGCATTTCCGTGCTTCAGAAGGCACGTCAATCCGTTGGTCCCAGTTGCCAGTTGTTTGCGGCGGCTTCAAAAATTACAACAGCCGGTAGCCACACACTGTCTGTCTATTTCAACGCGGCAATGTGCTCACCACCTATTACGTCGGATAGAAATGCATACGGTGAATGTGTATACATTATGACTCTGCCACCCCTTCGGGGATAAGGCGTGATTGATGAACATTAACATTATTCCATACATCAAGCTAGTCATAATCAATAACTAACATTATTACTCATAACTGACAGTGTCCAGACAGCTATAGAACTTGTGTTTGTTATCTATATAGAATGTAAATATCACCTACAAATGATAGTATTAATGTACTTCCATTAACAAAAGCATGATGTATATAAATAAAAACATTTATTTTTTACATAACTACCTTCCGAAACTAGCGGTAATCAAAAATCAATCATTCATTCAAAGCCTATAATTATGGATAAAATTTGCTTGAAGTTATTGATAGGGACATATATAATTATTTATTTATAAGAGTAAATCGGCATTGCCAGAGTCGCGCAATAAAAGCAGAGACTAAAAAATAGAGGATGATTCTTTGTCTTTGCTAATATTCAGAGTAAATTCCTTATTTGACTGAAGCACCTGCTGTAAATAAATGAGTTATCAACGCAAGCGCTAGAAATATACTTCACTAGCTGACGCCACAAAAATTTTGCACATTTTTCGACATTTATGATTACTGCTCCACTTTCCTAAGTGATGTCTATAGCCTTCCTTGATAATCTATCAAATTGTAAAATTATTTTTGTATTAGGGCTATCTAATACAAAAATAATTTTACAATTCAGAACAGTGGATCCTGATATTAGAGCGTTCAACCAATCAAACAAACACAAACAAACTCTTCAGCTTTATATATTAGTATAGATTATAGACTAATTAAAAATTCCATCAGCCTTTGTCCAACGACTGCAGATTTAGGCTGATGAGGTTGATGTTTGTTGTTGCATCACACTGCAAATGGAACTATTTTTACTTTTACTTTAGAAGATTTACTAAATCGCTTTACGCTCCGCTTAAGAAACGTAATCTAAACCCTACTCAGCGGTCAACAGCTGCTTCTTAAGTGGATTAAAACAACTTGATTAATTCATCTGTAACTCTTGAATGGGATGCTGGACGCCTTCCAGACCAGTCTACGTTATATGCACTAACTACTAACTATACGTACAATAGAACACAGTGAATAGTGGATGTGAATTTTTCAATATAATATTTATTTAATTCGGGTCGTGTGGATTATTAGAAGTAAAATGAGTCGAGTAAGAGGTCTGTTTCGACGGTGGCGGCATCGTATGTATGAGCCTGTTAGTGTATTAGAGCGCATAAAAGTCGAGATATTGCAAGAGATAGGCATTAAAGAGGAATTTATGAGAAAGATGAGCAAGAATTTTGAAAATTCTGATGAAGTGTGTAAGATCGAAGACGTATGGAAGTCATTTATATATAAATTCACACAGTGAACTATGCTTGGAGTCTCTTTGAGGGATAGACGCCATTGGAGAATCAAAGTTGTCGACGTAGCTTGCAGATCAAACACGTAAAAGTGGCAATGGACGAGACCGAGATTAGGGTAAACCAGGAACGTCTAGAGCAAGTGAATGAAATTGTGTATTTAGGAAGTATGTTTAGCGCGGATGGAAGATGTGATTCGGATGTGGAACGGCGAGTAGCTGCCGGAAACAAAGTTAACGGTGCTTTGTCCCAGTTAGTAAAGCGACAAAGCATCGTAAAAGAAGCACGAATGGCGATTCATAACGCAGTGCTAGTGCCAACTTTGCTTTACGGTAGTGAAACCTGGGTATGTCAGCAGATGCATGAAAGTAAATTGAATGCTGTGGAGATGCGATCACTTCGAAAATTGTGCGGCGTTACCTTGGCCGACCGAATACGTAACGAAGTGATACGCAATTTGGCAGGTTTGAATGAAAATGTCAGCGTTAAGCTGGAAAAGGGCGTGCTCCGTTGGTTTGGACACGTCCAACGAATGAGTGAGGAACGATTGACGAAGAATATATATTGTTCAAAAGTAGAGGGTAGAAGGAGTCAGGGTAGGCCGAGACTTACATATGAAGACCACGTGAGCAGATTGCTCAAAAACGGAAAGGTCAAACGTACTCGGATACCCAGACGTGCGTGTATGAAGCGATTGATGAATCTCGAAGAAGCGAAAGAAGTATGCATGGATCGCGAAGCCTGGCGATCTGTCCTCTCTGACTACCCCGTCAGGGATACAGCGTGAAGATAGTTAGTTGGACGAGACCATATCTGTCGGTAGGTATGTAAAACTCTCCTACAAAATGAAACGAAATTGTCATAGGGTTGAATAGTGAAAGGCGCTATTCCCTCCCTAAATTTCTTGCCAGGTCTTCTCAGATGGTCTTCCGAACCGGTGGTAATATAAAATTTATTAAATTTTTCTCTAGTTTTAGTGTATGACATTTTGTAAGCGCCGTTAAAATGGTTTATACATAAAAAAAGACATTTTTATTTTATTTTATATGTTATGGTGAAAATTAGGATAAGTCTAAGCCTAACAGTGGACCGTGATGAGAGGCTGATTTCATTAAGAGTGAAAATAAATACAAGCAGAATAATCTTATATGAACATCACTGCAATATGTCCATCGAGGTCTCTTGTCTTAACAACAAATACTTTAAGGTATCTGATTGAAATGGTATAAAAATTGCAGTAGGCAAACCGTTGTACGTACGTCAAAAGAAATAGGTGAGGAACGATTGACGAAGAATTATATTGTGCAATATTAGAAGTAAAATGAGTCGAGTAAGAGGTCTGTTTCGACGGTGGCGGCATCGTATGTATGAGCCTGTTAGTGTATTAGAGCGCATAAAAGTCGAGAATTTGCAAGAGATAGGCATTAAAGAGGAATTAATGAGAAAGTTGAGCAAGAAATTTGAAAATTCTGATGAAGTGTGTGAGATCGAAGACGTATGGAAGTCATTTATGGAAGGACTCGTAGAATTTGCTATTTAAGTGAGTGGGGTAAACAAGAGAAGCCAACGATGTAAGGGAAAGAGAATGTGTGTAGAAGTCCGAAAGGCATTGTCTGATAAGAAGAAAGCATGGTTGGATTGGCTGACTACAAAAGTAAATCAAAAAACGCAAAAGGCAACGGATGTGGACCTAAAAATGGCGAAAGAGGAGTACAAAAGGCATAAGCGTGTTGCAAAAGAGGTGATGAAACGAAAGGAAGAGAACGACAGAGATGAATGTGATAAAAGGTTATCTGATTACTTCCAACAGAATATAAAATTCTTTTGGAAGTCCATACGAACAGTGAGGGGTCAAAAGACGACATCGCATCTCAACCATATCAGAAACCATGATGGTAGTCTTGTAAAAGGAGAAGAATATGTGTTAAAAAGATGGAAGCAATATTTTGAAAGCTTGTTTGATAAACAGGAAATGTAAGTACAGACTAGTTTCTGGGAAATGAATGAAATTGGCAAGGAAGAAGTCATAAGTATGGAAGAAATAGTGGAAGCATTGAATAGCATGAAATTGGGAAAGGCCGCGGGACTTGATAGGATCTCTGTCGAGATGCTGAAAGCGGGAAAAGGCGTGGTAGCTTGCCAGCTGTACTGCCTTTTCAACCTTTGTTGGAGGAATGGCAGCGTACCAAGAGATTGGTGTAAGGCTGTCATCGTGCTGCTTTATAAGGGAAAAGGGTCACAGCAAGAGTCCAAAAACTACCGCGGCATAAGCTTGCTCAGCATCGTCGGCAAATTGTATGCAAAAAAATTGATAAAAAGAGTGATGAATGAAACTAAAGGAAAAATGTAGGATGTACAAGCAGAATTAAAGAAAGGAAGAGGATGTACGGATCAGGTCTTTACCTTACGATGCGTAGCAGAAAAGCTTTTGGCGAAAAGTCAAATGGTCTATTGCGTATTTGTAGACTTGGAAAAGGCCTATGATAGAGTGGTGAGGAATGAACTGTGGTCAATACTGGCCAGGTATGGAGTAAACAGCCACTTGATACGAGCACTGAAATCTCTCTATGAGGGCTCCAGTGCTTGTGTCAGAATCAACGGAGCTTGCACAGACTTTTGTCACATTGAAAAAGGTGTGAGACAGGGTTGTGTAGCGTCGAGAGGCAAGTATGACGGGTTGCTCAATTCTTGTGGAAGGAGAAAGAGTAATACAAGTGAAAGCGTTTGTTTATCTGGGTACAAAATTTACGAGAGATGGAAAGTGTGACTATGACATTGAGCGAAAAGTTTTGGCAGGAAATAAAATGAATGGAGCCATGTATACCTTTATGAGCAGTCAGAACGTGTCTAAGAAGGCAAGACTGGCTGTACATAGGGGAGTGCTGGTTCCCACACTTATGTATGTGTATGCATAGTGAAAGTTGGGTATAGCAGAAGACGCATAAAAGTATAATAAATGCCGTGGAAAAGCTAGAGTGAAGTTGATGGATAAAGAAAGGAACAGCGTGATAAGGGAACAATGCGGTATGACAGAAGATGTAGTGACTATGATAGAAAAAGGGATGCTTAGATGGTTCGGACACGTGGAGAGGATGGATGAAAATAGACTGACGAAGCAGATATATGTGGCGAGAGTGAATGGGCGAACTGGTAGGGGTCGACCTCGGCGTACCTATGTCAATCAAATCGACGATCTTTTGGAAAAAGGCCAGGTCAAGAGTACCCTTAACCAACGAGCGTGTATGAAAACACTCATGAAAGTTGAAGAAGCGAAAGCTGTATGTCAGAATCGTAGCAAGTGGAAAGCCATAGTCTCTGCCTACCCCGATAGGAAACAGGCGTGATAATATGTATGTATGTATGTAAATGAGAAATCGACCGAGACTTACAATGGACTTACAGCGACAGCGCGAGTGCTGCACCTCTGGTGTTGCAAAAGTCGTACGCTTGTCTGCAACCTCAGTGGTTTAAAAAAATAAATAAGCAGTTTACTCAAAAACGGAAAGGTCAAAAATACTCGGATAAGTGGGATACCCAAATGTGCGGATATGAATCAGTTAATAAATCTGCAGGCAGCAAAAAAAATGCATGGATCGTAAAGCCTGGTGATCTATCCTCTCTGACTACCTCGTCAGGAATACAGCGTATGTCCGTGAAATTCTTCATTTTCGTGACATTGCGGGTAATTTACAGCAAATTCACCTTCGCTGGTACACGGTCGACGGTGACCACAGGGTTACGAAAAGAAACAAGTATGGCTAAGTGATGATAACACATTCTAAATCTATAGTAATATTATAAAGCTGAATAGTTTGTTTGTTTGTTTGGTTGAACGCGCTAATAACAGGAAAAATTGGTCGGATTTGAAAAAAAAAATTGTTCTGGATAGTCCATATATCGAGGAAGGCTATAGGCTATATACCATCACGCTTCTACCAAGAAGACCGGAGCACTAATCATAAAATCGACAAATCAGGTAAATTTGTATGCATTGTAAAATTTATAAGTGACGGGAGTTCGAAGTATGTCACGGGCGAATCCGTGTGTCACCTCGTTAAAAATATTCAACTTCATTGGGTCATACATAACACTCCACAACAGACAGTAAAGTCTCGAAAACTTATTGATTTACGGGTCCTTTGCCCTTAATGTGCCTTTTAGACGACGTTAATTGAAATATATTGGTAGGAAAATTGGTTTACATCCCGTTTTATACTCAATTTAATCCATGAACTTACGACGAAAGAGAAAACTTTTACTAAATATCTATTGATAAACATATAGAACCATTGCGTTTCGCGTAGTTCCTTGTTTGGAAATTGTACCATAAACATAGAAATTGTAAAAACAGAAGAAATGGCATGCGGGAATATTGTGTGTCGCCGCTCCATGCTCAACTAGCTCAAGTTGATTCGCAAACTGTGCGTCAGATAAAAAGTGTGTTTTTTATCACCATCCCGAAGTTTGCATAAAATACTGGGTTTCATGTAAAAACTGAAATTAAAAACTTTGCAATCCCTGGATAATATATCTAGTAATGATAGTAAAGGTAAATGTAATGGTAAATAAATATAAATGTAATGGTAAAGTAGTAATAGTAAAGGTTTCAATTGTACTTGATTGATGAGCATCAACACACGACTATTCCCGCATACCATTTCCCCTGCTTTTACGATTTCTATAACTATAAAGATCTTCTTGTAGTATGTATCTAGGGCCCAAGTGACTTCACCTGGTAGCGGTGCATGTACTGGTTGTGAGGTCAGATGATAGCCCTTCTCAACAATGCCGAATATTAAATAACCAAATTATAGCTGCCAAATAAAAATAAACCCTAGGTATTTCTAGTAGCTTCCAAAACCTATACATACATACATACAACTATACATACAACTATACATACATAATAAGGAGCTCATACGTCCACTAAAATACCACAGTAAATTATTACGAATTGTCCGGTTTTACGGTACGATTTCCGTCGTACCACCACGAAAATAAAGTCCTTGTTCTAGAACAAAAATAAAGTATTGGTTTCAAATAAAATTGTTTATTATGTTAATGCTTTCCTGACAGGAAGTCGTTGTGGTCTATAACCATTTATTGATACTGTCCAACAGTGACAATTGACCTCTTAGCAGATAGCTGATAAAATATAGTGTACTCATTCATACGCCTAGAATATCCCGACTGCGTGTTGTGTTAAGAATTTTATCCACTCTTAATACCTGCTGATGACCTATGGAACCGAATAAGTACCAAGGGTTCTGTACGCGTGGAGTATGGATTTGGACACGTGTCGATAAAATATCAGGTTGTAAAGTGGAATATATTGAGAAGCTCAGTAGCTTTGTGGTATTTCACCGTGTTGAGGTATCGGGAAGGGAGGTAGAAGCGTTCGTGGCCCCGCTGACTCAGTGTTCTAACGATCACTGCGTTATGCAACATTCGCTATAGGTGGTCCTTGGATGGGTGACCACTTTGTGGAATTTACATTTGCCAGCATATCCAATATATTCGGAAAGCACGTTAAGCCGTCGGTCCCGCTTGCCAGTAAAATGGCAGTCGTTAAGCCTGGTTGAAGGCCTTATGGGCGGCTTGAAAAATTTCAATAACAGGTCGCCACAGCCTGCGCCTGTCCATTTCAACACGGCAATGGGCTCACCACCTGTTACGTAGGATAAAAATACATACGGTGAAATGTGGGCGTATAGTATGCTTTTGCCTACCCCTTCGGGTGTAAAGGCGTGTCAATATGTATGTATGTATGTGAGGTATCGGGTTCGAAACCAGGGTCAGAAGTCACATTTCTTGGGATAATCAATTCATCCGATACAATTACTTGGAATACTCTTTAACTCGTACCTACGCTAATATTTACGATTCGAGGATGTGTCGCTGTATTCCTTCTTACTTCCCATGCTTCACTATCGTATTTTCATTTTAGGGATAGCCTGATACCAATGGCTGTCTTAAAAGACGCCGCAGACTGTGTGACTTTTAGTATCCGCAATCGGCGATTTTGAGACGGTATCGATGTATTTACCTTGTAGAAAGCGACTAAATTGCCAGTCACTGATGCTAAAAGTCGCTAGTCTGCAGTGGCCGTGAGGTTCTAAGGGTTACCCCAGACTAGCTACGTTTAGCATCCACAACCCGCAATTTTGAGACTGTACCAATGTATTTAGCTTTTAAATAGCTACTAAATTGCCAGTAGCCGATGTTAAAAGCAGCTAGGCTTTTGTGGTCCTAAGATCCTAAGGGTCATTTTCAGCATCTGCAACCGACGATTTTGAGAATGTTTCGATGTATGTAGCTTCTACCCTAGGTCAGGTCAAGAGTACCCTTAACCGGCGAACGTGTAAAATACTTATGAAAGTAGAAGAAGCGAAAGTTGTATTTCAGGATCATAGCAAGTGAAAAGCAATCGTTTCTGCCTCCACCGATGGAAGACAAGCGTGATGATTAGTATGTATGTAAAAATTTACCATATTTATTATTATTTATTTGCATTTTATGTTATTCGGGTCTTCTTCGCGTAATATTTTAACTTTTTCTCACCTCTCGACGTTTCGGCTATATTGCAATAGCCGTGGTCACGAGTAGACTGGGGAAAGCGGCGGGCGTCGTCATCTTGTACGTTCGTCAGGTACCCACATCTTATTAACAAACAGTAATTAGGGCCGCGACACACTTCACTCACGACGTCCGAACGTCCATTAGGTGTTTTGTTGCACTTTTTGACTACTGGATTCCAAATGGAGGAAAGCTTGTATCCACCTTCGCGGTTGAAATTATGATGCTTCTTAATTTCATGTAAGAGGTGAGAAAAAGTTAAATAATTACGCGAAAAAGACCCGAATAACATAAAATGCATAGCACAAGTCGTATGAGCTTAAAATCATTATTATTTATTTATTGAAAACATACATACATATTGTCACGCCTTTATCCCCGAAGTAAAAGCATAATAAACGCCCACGTTTCACCGTATGCATTTTTGTCCCACGTAACAGGTGGTGCGCCCATTGCCTTGTTGAAATGGACAGGCGCAGGCTGTGGCGACCTGCTGTTGAAATTTTTAAGCCGCCCATAAGGCCTTCAACTTGGCTTAACGACTGCCATTTTTGCCAACCCGGACCCGGACCAACGGCTTAACGTGCCTTCTGAAGCACGGAACTAGGGTGGGTCTAAAAGGCCGAATAAATTTAATAAAATAAAATGTGTCTATTTTAGATGTTAAATTTGGAAGAAATTTTGAAACCATTGCCTTTTTAGTACAACAAAAAGGTCAAAAGTCCTGATAGTCTCGGACTGATTGAAAACACAATGTGAGGATTTTGTACTGGATTTTGTACGGGTAAAGGTACTGTTACTGCTTCCTAAACTAGGCTAAAGCCTGTATTTTGGGTAAACAGGGCATGCTATATAGCAGGTTTCCTAATGCTTAATGTTCACAACAGACTGCCTATTTTTTGGTAATCAGCAACCGGCAATTTAAAAACTGTATCCATGTATTTAGCATCTTAAAAGCGACTAAATAGTCGCTAGTCTGCGGTATCCCTTAAGGTTGATTTCTATTTCCAGACAACTCGCTGTCTAGTCGGATTAGATTTCATTTGCTGTCTGCCTTTAACAAGATTAGTTAGAACAGGAGTATTACACCTGCTTAAACGTTGGAAGGTCTTTAGTAGACGTATATACGAACACGGTAGCTGAAACATTAAGTCTAAAATAATTTATAAGGCAAGTATGAAGCAGGTGCAACCTATTTTACTCAATTTTATGAATGTACGAGTAGTCTCCACTCTCGAGTATGTTATATTTGCTGTTAATACTTACAAATATAATCCTTTATGCATAACCACTTATATGTGTGACTAGCTGACCCACACAGCTTCGCCTTACTTGGAATTCCTATCGCATTTACTTAATCCCGTCGTTTATAAATTATACAATGATGTATGAAATTTTACCCGATTTTTTGATGTTATGGTTACTGCTCCGCTCTCCAGGGTAGTGGTGTGATGTGATCATATACAGCCTGTAGCCTTCCTAGATAAATGGGCTTTCCAGCACAAAAACAATTTTTTAATTCGGTCCTGTAATTCCTGAGAGTAGCGTGTTCAAACAAACAAACTCTTTAGCTTTATATTATTAGGTACAGATAACGTGCATTGCATATAGAATTATATTATTTCAAGCGTAGTATACCTAATGCCTACCATAGCGACATTTTGAGTAAAATATCGTTCCGGCATTGTGCATACGAGTATTATGTTATTTGGGCCTATCTCCCAAACGTTATCATTAAATCATAGTGTCATGTCAAAAAAAAAATCAAAATCAAAAATCTTTATTCATGTAGGTCACAAAGTAACACTTATGAACGTCAAGATTACTGCTTCTACATTTACATTTACTGCCAGATTCGCAAAGCAATAGGTAGAGCCAGAGGAAGAACCTGGCAATAAAACTCATGGCCACTCTTTTCTAACCGCCATTTGACACAGTTTGATTAACATGATATTTGACCAATTATACAGTAAAGAAATTTTACAAAAAAAAAACAAAATAAATGTTGAGTTCATTAAAATTACACTTACATAGTTCCTTTGAATTTATGTGAGAACAGTCGACTAAACTTAGTTTGCCTTAAATTTAAATAATATTATTTGTAACAATTGCTATAACAGCTATGAGCTGACCAGTCCCAACAGACGGCACCCGTTCACGGGTATGACGCATATATCAGCCATCGCCCTATTCAACCGTATTGTAGGGAACAAGGCGACCCGATACATACGCCACCACTGCCAGGACACTTAGGCGAGCATGACATACCCAAAAACTACACAGCAACTATCATGTCAATTTCAAAATAATAAATAAGTCTACATAGTGCTCACACAATAACAAAGTCAAATTACATATAATTATGTATATTAGTTATTACCGGGACTAAACGCAGCCATACCTTTAGTTGCCTGGCGTTTCAAATTATTTATACTGGAGAATGTAAACAAAATAAGGTAAAAAAAAAAAAAAAAATACAACATATATGCAGGTTCAAGACAAGTAGATAATATATCACAAGATTCATTCGAATCCTAAATAGCTCGAGCGAAGAGCAAGCAACTCATTTCCATTTATTTTTATCATTCAAATAATCATTAATTGTGTAATAAGCCCTTTTCAAAAGGTGCGTCTTAATTTCCGCCTTAAATTTATGTAACGGCAGGTTCATAATGTCTAAAGGAATTTTATTATATAGGCGTACGCCAATTCCTGCAAAAGAGTCGTGAACCTTTTGTAAACGATGATGCGTTCCAATTAATTTATGCTTATTTCTAGTATTTATCGAATGTATGTCACTGTGTCGATTGTATAAATGTATGTTCTGTTTAACTAACATGATATTTGCAAATATATACTGTGATGCAACCGTTAAAATGCCAATTTCTTTAAATTTCTCTCTAAGAGACACTCTAGCACTCAATTTATATATTGCACGTATAGCTCTCTTCTGGAGTACAAAAATTACTTGTAGATCAGCTGCTTTACCCCACAGCAAAATGCCGTAAGACATGACACTATGAAAATAACTAAAGTATACTAGCCTGGCAGTTTCTACATCAGTGAGCTGCCTGACTTTACTAACGGCAAAGGCTGCCGAGCTGAGTTTACCTGCAAGACACGTTATTTGCGCGTTCCACTGCAGTTTGCTATCTAAAGTGATCCCCAAAAATACAGTTGATTCTACAATATTAAGGGTATCACCGTTCAATGTTATATTTGTACCGCAATTCCTGACATTAGGCATGCTAAATCTGATACATTTTGTCTTCTTAGCGTTTAGTAGCAAATTATTGGTCGTAAACCAATCTACAACTTGGGCAAGTGAACTATTAACGCTGTTAAAATCAGTAAGCGTACGATCTACTTTAAAAATAAGTGACGTATCATCAGCAAATAGAACAATGTCGCACAAGTTCTGTATATAGAATGGCAGATCGTTAATATAAATTAAAAATAGAAACGGACCTAGAATTGATCCCTGCGGTACGCCCATAGCTACAGATGCTCCAGAGGAGCGAATTTCATTAACATCAACATGTTGTATCCGATCATTTAAGTAGGAGGCAACAAGATCCAGTGCAGAGTCTTTGATACCATAATAAAAGAGTTTTCGCAATAGTGTTTTATGTTCAACGCAATCAAATGCTTTAGAGAGATCGCAGAATACACCAATAGCATCTTGTCTATTCTCCCAGGCGTCATATATATGATTCAGAAGTGTCACACCTGCATGAATGGTAGAACGACCCCTTGTGAACCCATACTGCTCTTTATGTAGTAGCATATTTGAATTAAAATGAGCTTGTAGTTGTTGCAATATAAATTTTTCAAAAATTTTGCTAATGGCAGGTAATATTGAAATAGGTCTGAAATTACCAGGGTCAGTTTTGGATCCAGACTTAAATAGAGGTATTACCTTACTGTGTTTCATTAAATCCGGAAACACTCCTTTATCGATACATTTATTAAATATTTCAGCTAGATGTGGAGATAAATTAACAATAATAGACTGTATCAATTTCACAGAAATACCCCACAAGTCAGCTGTCTTTTTTGAGTTAAGCGACTTGAATACTTTAACGATATCGTTGGGGTTAACACATTTAAAGCTAAATAAGACATTGCACTGATCTACGCTGCCCCCAAGTATGCGTTGAGCTTTGATTGGACAAGAATTTAAGGAGCTAGTTGTTTTCGCGGGTATGTCTATAAAATAGTTGTTAAAAGTTTGTGCTACATCTAATTTATTATTAATCACCTTGTTATTTATAATTAACTCAAAGTTATTATCACGGGGTAGTAATCGACCGGTTTCAGTATTGATTACATTCCAAGTCATTTTTACCTTATTTTTTGAATCTTTAATCTTATTACTGATATGTAACGACTTGGCAGCAGCACAGGTCTTTTTGAAGGTCTTGGAATATTTTTTTACATATTGAATAAAAGCAGGATCAAAATTAAATTGCTTCATACCATATAATTCGTACAACTTAGCCCTACTTTTGTAAATACCTGTAGTTGCCCACTCACAAAATTGCAGGTTTTTGTTTTTATAAAATGTTTTTGATTTAAATATATTGTTGTACTCAGCTTTAATTGTATTAAATAAGGAGTTATATAAGCCGTTTGGATCTTTCTGATTAAAATCAATATTAGTGACTTTTGCTGAAACATTAACATTAAATTGTTTAAGTCGATATGCACTCATTGGCCTACATACAATTTTATTTCCTTTGGAAGTGACATTAATAGGAAACGCTGCTTTTTGACCAAGATGATCTGATGGAAAGTTACTTAGTATCTCCCTTGTTGTTGTTGCACAGTTGCAGAATATATTATCTATACATTTTCTAGAATGTGAGGTGATTCTAGTTGGCTCACAAAATAAATTTTGTAAGCCAAAAGACTTAAACAAATTTATAAATCTGATACATTTCGAAGACTGCACAAGTATGTCAACATTAAAATCCCCACACACCACAACATGTTTTCTACTAGTAAACAAACGCTTCAATACATTTTCCATTACAGATTCTAATAAATTATAATCCCTTTTTGGAGGACTGTAGACACAGAGGACAATGAGTTGCTCAAGCTCAACACAGGAAAATTCAGCAGTACGCTCAATAGAAAGAGCCACAATATCTTTACGTTCTTTACATTTTAAATTATTAGATACAAATATAAGAGAGCCCCCACGAATGGCTTTCTTTCTTGAGAACGCACTGCTAAGTGAATAAAATTCATTGTTGAACAATAGTTCATGACTTTTTAACCAATGTTCTGTAATACAAAAAATGTGAACATTGTGTTCCTTTATATAAAGTTCTATTTGTAGTAGTTTTTCAGATATGCCTTCAATATTTTGGTGAACTAAGTTTAAACTACTAGAAGTATTGTTAATATACTCAGAATTATTACAACCAATATTATTATCAGTGTCTTTAAAAAAAGTAGACCGAATGGGCTCAAAAGACCTAAAACCATGGCCAGATTTTTTACCTGTTGTCTTACAAACTAGTTTTTTGAGATAATATCCCAAGTTAATAAGTCATTATTACTAAGCTCAAAAGGAGCTGGTTTATAAGCCAATAATTTGGCTTTATTCAATAAAAAATTTGATAACAATACAGCTATCTGACGTCGTAAAAATTTTGATAGTAAATAACTATCTAATGTCAAAAAGTAATTATTCTGTAATAAAAGATTACAGTCAAATAATTCTATATTCCTACAATATGTGGTCAAGGTATGTAATTTTCTATTCATATTGTATCTAATGTTGTTTTCAATTTGTGTAAAAGATTTGCTATATGGCAGTGTTGACAGTATAACCTGTTTAACTTGCAAGTTTGATAACTGTTCGTAAAATTTAATGATAGTTTTAGAGTTTACATTATCTCTTCTGCCAATAAGTATCACTATTGTTGTTTGTGGGCAATGTGTACTGGTTAATACCTTATTAATTATTTGAGAGTAGGATGCCCCAGGAAATGAAAGGGTTATGACCGAATTACCCAGATGTTGAACTAAGTGATAACCTAAACTTTTGCCTATTTCATCACAATAAACAACAGTCTTTCCAACGTTTAAAGGTTGTGTAATTTTTGTTACAGGACTATTACAGCAAGTGTTATTTGTGTTTATAATATTGTCACATATACTGCCCACAGAGTCAACCATAGGAGATGTTGACTCGTCCCGGGATGTTATAGACAAGGAAGAACATGGCAGGGATTTTTCACAGTCAGGTGTTTCATTATATAATTTCTCAAGTGAATAGAACCTTTGTTCATTGCTGTGACAAGACTCCACCAAGCTATTCAATGCCTTAATGTACTCCCCAATTTCTTTCTGTGATGTTTTGTATTTTAAAGTTATAGACTCTAAGGAATCATGTAAACACATAATTTCTGTCTGTAATTGATGTATATCAGTCTCATATTGCTCTGTTTGGGTGTATAATTGTTTTTTACTTGTTTCTATTAGTTGTTTTAACTGTACATTTGATTTACAAGTCTTAAGATATTTGTTCGCTCCTATTCTAAGCTTTTTCATGTTTTTCTGTGACTTAGAAATAAATTTATTGAGTTTTATGTATTTTTTTAATTTATTCCTGCTACTACTTACTAATCTTATTGATGATGATGATGTACTGGTGTTCGGCAATAACAAGTGGTCACCGGTTTTGTCTATTGCTGTAATAGGAATATTCAATGCTGAGTTTTGTATTGGGTGCGAGGTGATGGGCTCATCAAAATCTGTCTCTGTCCTCCTACACATTAGTTCATTATACAGACTGTTGGAAAGGTCTGCTTGATCAACCGATTTAAGATTTTCCCTAAGAGTGATGGAGTTGTGAACATCACTTAGCTCGCACTCTAAAACGCTTATACGTTTCAAAGCACGTTCATGGGTGTCGCTACACTCTTCTAGACCCCTCACTGTTGACTGGAGGTGATCCCGCTGAAGTGTGAGCTCCATGACCTGTGTATGTAGCTCAGCCAACTCTTGTTTGAGTTGGGTGTTTCTCTCAATTACAGTTAGTATTTCCTTTTCACTGTCATCCCGTTCCTCTAACAACTGTTTGTTGAGATTTTTGCAAATCTCCAGTTCCTTTATAGTGTGGTTAAACTTCTGTTGCAAGTCACGGGATACAGCACTACGGGTCATAATTTTTTATATTTTGTTTGCTAATAAATATCAGTAAAAACACAATTGACAAGACTATTATAAAGATAAAAACCTGTAGTATATGTGTGTGTATCAATGTCTTCAACAAACCCAATATATTTGAAATAATATATTCAAATTAGATATTAAATTGAATTGTTTAGGTACTTAGCATAATTATCATCCAAATCAATATAGAACTAGGTACATTACGCTTTAAATGATACTAAGTTATGATTACATTTCCAATTTCACAAAAAAAAAAAAAAAAAAAAAAAAACTATAATAGGTAAATCAAATCCAGAAGAGTGTACTTGTGTTTTAGTAAATAAGTGTATCCCGATATGTGATGTGATGTTTGTTCAGTAGGGCATATAGCTACTAGGTACCCTACCATAAAATTTTATGTTCGATATTTGTTTTTTACAGATTACTATAAACGTAATTCTACTGATTATATTCGTTTCACAATATTAGTTTGTTTTTATGAAGTTTTTGATCACTAATAACAGTTTTTTGTAGGTAAACTTTCGTTCACTTAATTTTTCACAACGGTAAAAATTTTCAAAATTTATGATCGATCACTTAATTCACATATAACTTCGTATTCGCCTTGTGCTTTAATATAATATTATTTACGATAATTTTCTAGGTGTTAAATTGTACTTTAAACACTTTTATAGGGTTTTATACTTTAAATTTTATAATTTTTCTATATAAAAATATACAGAGACACTGTTTACGTTACGGCAGTAGTGTTGCCAGTCTCTGGACTCAGTGGACTTGATTTTACAAACTGAACTGTGTATTTCACTTCATAAGTGTCTTGACACCAAATACTCGTATATTTTGTTTCATTTCAGTATAGAAAAGTAATGATAAGCACAAAAAAAAGGTTTAAAATTTTGTGTGCGTTACGATTGCTCCGCCACGGTGACCAATCAGAAAAAACTCCGTCAAAAATTGACGTAATTTGTAAGGACAGTTGGCCAGGCTTCGCGATCCATACACACTTATTTCACATCTTGCAGATTAATAAATCGTTTCGTCTGCGTATCCGGGTATCTACTTTTGACATTTTCGTATATTTTGTTTCAAGGTTCAAAGGTGCGGTAAAAATGCTGTTTAAGACTATTTGCAGTACAGGGTCGACTGGAAATGATCTGTTGTCAAAGTGAAATAATATTAAACTGTAAATAGGTCATAAAAATGCCTTCGTAAGTTTCTTGCCGGGTCTTCACAGGTGTGCAGCGTTCCGAACCGGTGCGGTGGTCACTTTAAAAATATTAAATTTATTTTTAGTTCTAGTGGGACATTTTGTAAGCGCCGTTAAAATGCTCTGTGCAAAATAAAGACATTTTTATTTATTTTATTTATTATTATTCAAGGTTCGATAAAGAACATTATTAATGCCAAGCTCAAAACGATGTTGAAAGTTTACAAATATTGAAAAATGGTTCTGCGTGAAATCTCGCTCCTATTTAGTTTTAGCCAATTATAATACCAGTAAAGACTTTTCCATTAAGTTTTAGACTAAGTTTGAAGTAAAACCCTCCTATATTACGTTAGACGAAGCATTATACGCAGTAATTCATATTTAGTGCTCGGAATGTGCCAAAAACTAGCGACCGTTCTATCTTTGTAAAACTTATCTGTTCAAGGGCAGCTAGTGACAAAGATGCGGGATGTTTTGCCAAGTTTCATCCTGAGACGACTATAAAGGACTTGCCGAACATTGCGTAGAATTTGCAGCAAATGTTAAACTGCGAAGTATTTTTCTCTGTGCAGTGCAATTTATAGAGGTATAGACAAAATAATCGCACGTATAGGCTTACCTTGCTCATGAGTTTGTTGATGATTACTTAAATACTTAGGTCATAAGTCGAAAGTTTTAGAAATAATGACCTTAAAAATTTAATTATCCTTGTATCGCTGACGGAATTGTCAGAGAGGACAGATCTCTTACGCTTTCTGCTGATGTCATAGCCTTATCGTATAATTTAATAGCCTAAGGACGTTTACAACTCCATAAGTCCGCATTCACTCTATCGATCCCATTTTTTTTATTTTCAAATCTGTTTTTTTTTTTAGTATTTTTCAGTTTAAAGATGGTCTTGTCTGTGTCTGTGTAACACATTAACCGTGAAAGAGGTTAATGAATGGGAACGATATTGGCACCAGACATACGTTTACAAACAGCTTTATCGGTAATCATACCAGGTAGGAGTCAAAAAACGCTCGCATGTTTTGATATTTTGAATTTCGAACAGAGGAAACTAAAAAGGTATGTTATATAGTCGTCGCCCTACCTGATATGTAGTGTATTTATCTATTATTTAGAATCATAGGAACAAAGTAAGCTAATGCAATTGTGGTATAGAATTTCAACCGGAAATTATTAGCTAAATGCAACCTCATCCTTACGACAACAACGGAATACTGTGTAGTAATATTTCATGTTAGAACTCGTGGTAGTGGAATCGAACAATTTGTACTACAGATCTTGTATAGCATTTTGATTGAGAGTGTGGCTTATATCCTTTGCACGACAATCGTCCTGATATGAACCGATATTTTTACGTTTTTTTAGGATTAGCCAATATCTGAGTATACCTATTTTCTTTTGTGTTTACGTTATTTTAAAGCGGAATATGTTTCTTTTTTAAGTGTAAGATTGTAGTAGCGTCATATAAGCTTGCCAATTCTTAACTTCCATACTCTTAAGAAAATAGATGCCATTTTAGCTCACCGAAATTTTTTGGTAATCAGTCTAGTCATAAGTATAAGGTCGTTATGTTTTATTTATTTTTATATTCTTTCATTAATTTTTTATTTATTTTATTTAGAATTTTAGTTGTGTTTAATTGTGTATGTTTTAGTATAAGTTCATTTTAAGTGTAAGAAAGTGCTGTGTTCAGAAAAATAAATGTTTTCTTTCTTTCTTTTTTTCTTCTTCCTTTAAGCATAATCGAATTCGATGTGACTACCCTTTTGAATAGGTGGCCTTGGTGGATTCATTTCAGGTCAAATTCTGAATAGTTCCAGCCTCAGGTAAAAGTTTTAAGCTTTTGGTTTTGCTTTTTCCGGACAAACACATTTGAGGTAGGTACTTCACGTAGCGTTTTGACCTAGGTAGGTATCAGCTATATACATCAGCTGCCAGTGAGTCTCATTAAAATGTCATCAAAAAAAGTTTAGCCGGAACAAATAGACAGACATAGAAACATGTTTGTAAGTGTCGTATATGCAAATAGTGAAAAGATGTTTATTTATAATTATAAACAGGGACTTAAATTTTATTTATCTGTATTCATAAACTATAAACGTTACGTATTTGACTTGCTTTCTTTATTTAAAGTCAAGTCAATCCATGAACGTGAAAAGAGGACAATACCAACATAAAAAAAAACATAAACACAGTATTCCGAAGCGCTCGTGGCCCCGCGGTCTCAGTGTTCTGTAAACGACCACTGAGTTACGCAACATTCACTATGGCTGGTCCTCGGATGGGTTACCACTTTGTGGCATTTACATTTGCGAGCGTTTCCGTGCTTCGGAAGCCACGTTAAGCCGTTGATCCCGGTTGCCAGTAAAATTCCAGTCGTTAAGCCTGGTTGAATGCCTTATAGGCGGCATGAAAAATTTCAACAGCAGGTAGCCACAACCTGCGTCTGTCTATATCAACACGGCAATGGGCACACCACCTATTACGTGCGACAGGAATCCACACGGTGAAAAGTGGGCATATAAAATGCCTCTGCCACCCCTTCGGGGATAAGGCGTGATGGATATTTTACCAACATAAAAAAAAAAAAACATGTTGAAAAAGTTTCATAACGTTTTAAAAACAGTTTATTAACGAGCACAAATTCTAAAGTTACGTAGTAGGTACTAACACAAAATAGAACAAAAACGGTACGTTAAGCCATCATATGCGTAACTTCACCTGCAATAACGAACAAAACTAATAACGAACGAACCAATTCGATTTTCGATTTTTTGACGACCACTCGACGACGTCTCGACGCCGACATCACTCGAACCTCGCCAATTGTAATTACACGCCCGTCCGGGTGGCGGCGCTAGTGGGGACAACATACTCGACATCCAATATCACCTGACCTCTCTGTTAACTAATTTATAACGTGATGTGGAGGTCAAAGTAATCTAGCTGAGAAAGCACGCTCAAATTGTTCACGGTAAACATTTACATACAAACACACTCCGGACGGAGGTATCTCCTGTAACGGTGAACCCAAATCCAGGGATTAACTTCAAAGGGCCACACGGCGATTCAGAAAATGCGTTTTTATAGAAATACCTTGCTTTGACTACAAAGATTTTGTCAGCGGATTGCGGAGCTGAATTTCAGTGGATGAGCCGATCTGTTAAATTGTTAGAGTGAATGACATAATACGGTTGAAGTTATGTCATTATTGAAAATTACTTTAAACGTTAAGTACATAAATTCATTTACATAATGGCAATTGCCATGATTCTCTAAAAATGCTTTAAAAGGAATTTGCCATTAAAAAATAGAATTTTCTTCGAAAAAGATTTAAAATAAATACAAATGATATCGCGCTAAATTGATTAAATTTGATTCAAATTATTAGTCTTAAAACCAAAATTTAGCGCAATACAATTTTGCGCTTAATAAATAACACTCACGAGTATAATTAAGTCCATGTTGTCGAAAAAAGGTCCTATAGTTTGTCAACTATATAAATACTTCTTGAATCGTTTAACGAATTTTTTTTTTTAACTATTTCTTATAATAAGTATTAAATCCTACCTATATATTAACTTTATTATACCCAAATATTCTTTGAAACAACTTATAAATTCCCAGTATATGCCAATTTCTGAACTAAACCTTTATATTTATTACAATTCATTTGTCTATTATGGTCAATTAGAGAAATCAAAAACCTGCAACTGTTTTTCATTCCTTGAAATGACCATAATAGACAAATGAATTCTGCTGGTAGCAATCTAAAATTGCAAAAAAAAAAAATTCCCACCTTTACTTTATCCATTTTACAGCAGGTGTACCTAGTTAGAACAAACACTCGCCGTGTGCCCGGCGTGGGACGGGCATCGTATTGCCCTCACGGGCATAATTGGTGTTGATATGTCACTGCCGGCCGGGGTGCGAGTCATGGTCGGCAGCCAACAGTGCTGGGACGCCGTCGCCTCGTTTGCTAGTGAGGTGATGGCGGCCAAACGAGAGGCTTTGCGGGTGCGGGAGCGCACGGGACAGACGCTCCCGCCTCGCCATCGTGTTCGGGAGCGGCGCCGTGCAGAGTACATGCGCGCCCCCGAATAGTGTCTGGCCGTGGGCGGAAGGTCGGGGGACCCCACCCGTCACTTGACGAAGGCACCCCTTCTGTGTTCCACAGAGTGCCCATTTAGCGCACGCCCGCACCGGCCGCTCTCTACCTCCTCTGCTTACAGAGGGGCGCTCGAGAGTGGAGGAGGTGCGGGCTAGATTTTTCAGCTCCTTAGGGAGCTCCGGGGTGGTCGCTTTTCGGCCGCCCCGAGACGGGCCCCTCCACTCTGGGGTGCCCCTTGCCGGCTCGCAGTGATTTAACCTCAGGCCTACCCTGCGAGTCGGTTTTAATGTGAGGCGGGAACACCGCGGGGTTTAGTGGTTAGGACGGCCCCTCTCTCACGGACCGGGAGCCCCACACACGTACCTGCTGCCCCCGCAGTAGGGATGACGGTGCGTAAAGGCATTCACCGCGTTACAAAAAAAAAAACCTAGTTAGAACACCATAATGGTTTAATGGGTAGTCTAGCCTCTTCAGGACTACGTGTCCCCCACAAATTTGGTCGTGTCGGTGGCTAAGTGCTAAGTAAAACTTCAAACTGAAAAAGTCGATTTAAAATGACGCTATTGAAGCAGACAGCGACAAAATTCTCTTCATTGAAGCGCACGCTGGGTCCATAATTCAGAATTACCGAGAAGCTATCTTCCCTGCTAATGGGGGTTTATTAATATCGTAAAACTCCTGGCCTTTCTCTTTACTGGACATTTTACTTTTAAGTTTAGGTCCGATCTTTACATCGTTTATTGTTGTATACAATGTCTTCATTGGAGATTGAGCAATTGCAATAGCTTTGTATTTATATATCACAATGGCCTATTTACTGCGTTGGTGGCAAAAACCGTTTATATATTGCCGGTAGCGTCCGAAGCTAATTTTAATTTAAAGAATTTGTTTTTATTAATGTTGACGGGTCGAAATATTGGAATTATTGCTAAATGTTGTCTATTATGGCCAATTAAACGGCACATCATTTGGTCATAACTCGAAAAATTGCCTCCCGCATCCGCAGGTATAACTCCTTTTTTTACCAGCTTGCAGATGAAATGGGGTTTGATCCCTGAAGATCACAGAGGCACCAGGGGACAAGGTTTAAGTCCAGATCGTAACAAATAATTGTGTTTGTGTGGTCTTAAAAGTTAGTTTTCAAAGCTTTCTATGTATAAGATGTATGTATTTCGAAATATGTCTGTTTATATGTTATCTAAATCCTATTTCACATATTTGGGTTAGTTGGCGCTTGGGCAAATTGATCTAAAATATTTAACTATTCATATAGTATATTAGAATTAATGGTCCAATGGTCAATTTGCCAAATCATGACTTGGTAAATAGTCATTTAAGGGTAGGACTATAAACCTGGTCATTTCCATGTGTCAAAAAAAACAGGTCTCCCGACAAAGTGGCCCCTGAGTCAGGACATATAATCTATAAAAAAAAGATCCCTGAGTTTCAAGGTGCAACCAGTGACGAAAAACAATAAATAACATTCTTTCAATTAATATTTCAAGTAGGTACGTATATCAGAAAAGTAGTATAAACGAATAGACATCAAATCTTAGATAGAAATACATAAAGTGCATGAACTACCCACGCAAATGCTTAGTCTATGTTGCTTTTATCGGCAAGTGTAACAAAGCTTCGCTGGGTAATAGATAATGTAACTGTGTCTACTGCCCACGAGAGGTCGTTTGTGTTACTACTATCTTAGTTTAAAGGTGCACTTCAAGACCCGAGGCCGTCCTAGGACGACGCACTCGCCGACAAAACACGTGCATATGGCATTACTCACGAAATATTTTCATAAAAGCGAAGCAAAACCAAACGCACCCGTCCACTACCCCTCGCGACCCCGCCCGCATACCCTGAGCAAAACCAGTTCAGTTCGTGCCCGGCCACCGTGCGCGTCGGTTGTTTTGCGTAGGGAGTGTTTCGCCGCGCTGTGTTACGAAAAAACATAATTTTGTACCAACCAAATCAGTGCTGTGGATTTGTTTTATTACAAGTGCCCGTGTGAGATTGTGCCATTTCATATTGTGATGTTGTTACGACCTGTTTTAGTGGAGGATTTCTCTTGAAAACTGTAGAACGGGTTCCGCCTGCCGCCGCCGGACGTCTTTTCTCTCCGATCTCGGGATATCATTAAGGTATTTATTGTTACACCAGCTCATTGTTATAAGGAATTCTTTCTACGATCCTTGTGTAAGTTAAATCGACAATCCTGATTTAGTTTCATATGCAACTGCCGTAGCTCGGCGGGTTTGTAAAGCGTCGATAAAACGCAGATTGGGATAGTGTTTGTGATTTGCATTGTAGATCGCGCGGCGTGCAATGTGCAGTAAACATACATTAGTGCCTCCGTGAGTAGGTTCAAAGCCATGAGTGGGCGAGCGTTAATCCGAAAATTTCATTTAAAAATTACGAGTTTACTTTAACGATCTTTTGATAACTTTAGCAGAGGGATTTACGGCTATTCTATTATAATCGTGTTTATAACTTATTTACGGTCCAACGGATGTTATGAAAAGTTGTATCGAAAGATTCAGATAAGATTATTAACGGGGATCGGAGATATGAATTTAAAGTTAGTGTTAAATTGATCATCATTTGAAAATCATATTCACTGCAGTGCTTAAAAAGTAAACATTTCTGCTACTTTAGCAAAGGTCAGATAAAGGCGTGATAAGCATGTTATCTGTATGAACAGATGTTAGAAGTCTAAACCGTTAAAACTACGTGTAGTAAAACAACATACTGTGCAAAGAGAACGCGAATTCGTCGGTAACCAAATTCAAAATAATATTTTAAGAGTTTACTCACACCGCCCGAGAGATGGCGAGACTTGTTTAAAAACAATAGGCGCTAGTAACGTTTTGGAGACAAATCTATATAATGTTAATTATACGAAACAACGTAATAGCTTTGTAAACCTGATTCCACCAAAACAGCAATCACATAATATTTGGAACACTCATTTTATGTTTCGTCATTAAAATGGCACGCGATTTACATTACAAACGACCCAACTACCCGAAAGCATTTATTCTGAAACAAATTATGTAAATATATGTAAATAATTCAAATTTGATATATTTTCTAAGACGTTTAACGGAATAAAAGACAATTATTACATCGAACTTTACTTACAATATATTAATTTCGTCATGTTATAAAACTTTGAGACGCTTTGACATTTTTTGTGTAATTATTTTATGGCCTGGTTACTAAGACCTTTTTTGTCATATCTTAATTCATATTTCTTCAATCTACTTTCTTAAAATTTAAAATGTCCCCGTCCTCTACGTCTTAGTCTTTTCCCGCGTAGAATCGAATCGCTTTGTCAGCAACGTGGTTTTTTTTATTTATGAAAGGCTTTGTAACTTTAATTATTGTTTGTTTCATAGGTAGATGAATTAAAAGTGACAGACCAAAGTATTAGATAGACTAGTAATAGCCTAAAAGTATCTTTTCTTTTCAAATAACTTTTCAACTGAATTTATCGTTACTGAAATAAAATATTACCAACTTTCGTAAATTTCCTAAGCTTTAGCTGTTGGTAAAATAATTTGACATAGAACTTTCAGATAATATCCATGTCTATGAAAATTTAACCGGATCTTTTAATAACGACTCTGTTAGTCTTATTATGAGTGTAAGTCACTCCAGAACGTTTATCCAGAACGGGCCGTATTCCAGAACGTTTATCAATACTCAAGAAACTCTTGATAGTAGTATTTATAAGGCAAAAACTAGCCTCAAGCGTCGATTGAGTATTGAGAAACGTTCTGGAATACGGCTCTTAAACTTAAATCACAATTTACACTTACATTGTTACGTGAAGGAACGCCATATTAATTTTATGAACCAATGAAAAAGTTTTGTTTTGTACTCGTAAGTGCTTAATGCCTGGCTACTAAGACTTTTAGCCCAAATCTATATTCTCATCGTTGACCTAGGTAATATTTAAATTATAAAAGATCGACCATGATAGGTGCTTTAACTAATAATTTGAAAATGAGTAGCAAGGCATTTGATTCGAAATAATTATTGCAATGTCGGCATGTCGGGAATATTTGATGCTAAAAGAACTAGAAAAATAAGTAACCAGTTTTATCAATATGCAAGAAAAACAAGCTTGATTTGATATCCCGTTTTATTGTCCAAATTTGAATACCTACATTGGAGAACATAATTTTATTACAATTTAAGGGTTACATCTACAAGATGAAACTGTTGATTTAGTCGTAAAATAAGTCGTAAAGGCTATAAGGCTGTGGTATAAAGCTGTGGATTTTGAATAATACCTAAATAAATCTGTTCAAGTAATAAAATAGCAAACTCGCCGCAAAAATAAGCAATGACAATGATATTTAAATTACCTACTTATAAAATTTCTTACATTATGAAAAACGTTCAGTACCTATAAACCAAATAAATAAATCCGTCTGTCTTGTAATAAGTAATAACACCGATATACACGGCAACACTATCGCCAAAATATTCAACAAAACTGTGGTTTTGAAATACGAACATGGAGTAACTAATTAAGTCATATCTACCCCAACATTTTTTTGTCATACAATACATTCGTAATCAGAAACAATACATCTGGGTTTATTACTTAGCTAAGGGTGCTTTACACGTGTCTTGATGGTATTATATTTTCGAGTGTCTCAATGGCTCTCAGCTATATGTATTATAGGCAAAAAATAATCCGGATACGTTTGTGGAATCGTGGAACATCACTAGTTGTAGAGTGTAGAACAGATGTTGACATGTGTCGTTTGGCTGTATGGTGAGCTGCCGTAAGCTAATTGACTAGGGAAAAAACGTGATCTGTGTTCCGTTCTACGGTTGTCGCTCACGCTGGAAACGAAACGTACGATTGATGCGTTTTGGGACTTGTATTTTTTGTTCTCTTTGATTTATTCTCATTTATTTTGGGAAATGGTTGAAAGGGACACGGAATACGCAAAGAAGTATTTTACAAGATTTGAGGTACCTACATTCATTCATTTCATTTATTCATAATGAAATGGATACATAGGCCATAATAATCTTCTTAAACATCCTATATGCGAAAGAATAATGGAATAGGCACACACCTACTATTATAATATTCATCACATTCGCGAAAAATGTTATTGAGGTAGGTACAAATTTCAAATAATGTTCTCCAAGACCGTGACGTCAAGCTTAAAAGAAAACATTTAAGTGATTATTCTCAGCTCAATCATTTTCTTTTTTTTTAATATTGTAATAACACGACGGTGTTATAATTTACAGCCGCTGAACTGGGGTGCGTTTTTGATTTATTAGAATTTTTTTATAAGTTTGGCTGAATATATATTACTTTGGTGTCTAGCGGTCACAAGGACGAATGACACGAATAAGTGTCCTTTAAAATGCGTGTGTTTGTATCACGTGCAGTACAATGTACCTACCTTAATAGGTTGTGTGACATAACAGATTATTGAATGATAGAGAAAAGTAAATTTTAATGGAAAAAGACAGTTTTATACTTACTTTTCATTGCGAAAGTGAGGAAACGGATCAACTACAGTCGTACCTACATCCTGCCGGGGTGATTAATTTGGTAAAGACCTTAATTTCCTTAGTAGGTTCAGCATACCGCGTCGATACTGAAGTGAAATCTACCTAAATTAGCCTATTTTTGTTCTCTGTCCAACTTAAAGAGGAAGCGCTCGTGGCCCCGCGGTCTCAGTGTTCGGTAAACGATCACTGAGGTACGCAACTTTCACTATGGCTGGTCGTCGGATGGGTGACCACTTTGTGGCATTTACATTTGCGAGCGTTTCCGTGCTTCGGAAGGCACGTTAAGCCGTTGGTCCCGGTTGCCAGTAAAATGGCGGTCGTTAAGCCTGGTTGAAGGCCTTGTAGGCGGCTTAAAAAATTTCAACAGCAGGTAGCCACAAACTGCGTCTGTCTATTTCAACACGGCAATGGGCTCACCACCTATTACGTGGGACAGGAATCCACACGGTGAAAAGTGGGCATATAATATGCCTCTGCCACCCCTTCGGGGATAAGGCGTGATGGATATTTATTTATAGCACTCGTGGCCCAGCTGACTCAGTATTCTGTAAACGATCCCTGCGTTAAGCAACATTGTGGAATTTACATTTGCGAGCGTTTACGTGTTTCGGAAGGCATGTTAAGCCGTTGGTACCGGTTGCCAGTAAAAGGGCAGTCATTAAGCCTCTTCAACCAGGCTTAATGACTGCCCCTTCAAAGGCCTGGTTGAAAAATTTCAAAACAGCTGGGCGCCACAGCCTGCGCCTGTCCATTTCAACACGGCAACGTGCTCACCACCTGTTACGTGGGACAAAAATGGATTCGGTAAAATGTGGGCGTTCAGTATGCCTTTGTCTACCCTTTCGGGGATAAAGGCGTGACAATATGTATGTATGTCCAACTTACAATATTGAAAATACGAGTTCAAACTATCACATTCTAAAATAAAACAAGTTTATAGATACTTTCAACACAAAATGTTCACCAAATAAGTGTTCTATTTCACAAAATAGAATATAAACTAAACAGTTTTAAAAGTATATACCTTTAAAAGCCACAAAAATAACTTCAGTAAGTATTTAATGCCCGCTAGCACTTACAATATCTAAATAACATAAACTTATCTTTGAAACTTAACAGTAAAAAATACTGGACCATGGATTGCCGTTACTCGCTGGTCAGTTATGGCTAAATGCGGGCATAGATTATAATAAAACACTGTATGACTCCGCGACGTCATTCCTTACCGATCAATTAAATTTGATGTAGGTAATATTGTTTTTTTTTTATTAGTATTTAAACCTTTGGTTTTTATGCCATTGTGATTTAACATTGAGGAAAAAAAATACTAACTTTATTCAAAACACGAACATCTTTAAAAAAAACAAATCATAAGTTGCGATTGCATTAGTTCTTATTCTCTCGTATGACGAGGTTGGCATTTCAGAAGCCTATCATACAGCCATACTAAGTAGGTATTTGGTAACATGTGGCAAAGTAGCGAGGGAGCCTATTGCCGTATATGTCCGTAAAACAGGCCACTAATATTTAAACACTGTAATAACTACGAAAACTTGATGTAATGCAAGTATCCCACCTAGTAGTAATATGCTTCATTAGTTCAATGTCGTACGTAATTTTGTTATTACCACCGATTTAATACGATTATTATAACCTAATGTCCTTTCTTGGGCTCTAGACTATCTCTGTACCCTAATTTTGTTTAAATCGGTTTAGTATTTTTGGCGTAAAAGAGAGACAAACAGACAGAGTTAGATTCGTATTTATAATATTAGAGTAAAAGGGCTAACACACGACCAAATTTGGTCTGCCGGACCTCGACAGATTTGATCCGCCGAGTCTGCCAACCAAATCTGTTGTCGCAACAGACGACCGGATCAGACCGCACCGGACGACCAAACGACCAGACAGGGTGTTCAGATTAGGGACTTTTTCCATATTCTAGGGTTAAATTTCTTTTTTTTAAGGAACTTTTGTGGAAATGAAAAGTTTCTAATAAAGTATATTATTTTACATGCATTTAGTGAAAAGCTGCAAATTTGAAATTACACACACACACATTTCAATTTTACTTATCTATGTAGATAACTGGTATGCAGTATTCCTCTACATAGAGTAAATAAACACTACGTTATGTATTAACGTAGCTCTTTTTTCTTTCTGGCAAAAATGTATTTTTTGGGGAAAGGTAAAATCGGTACTGGGGACATTTTTGACAAACTAACTAAGATGGCAACATTGAAAAAAATATTATGAAAAGGTGTCTATTTGGAGAAAAATTAAATTAAATCTGGGGAAATTTTCGACACAGTAGCTAGAACGACAACATTGATCATATCCGATGCGGATCGAGGCGGACTCAATTAATAATAATTATGTCCGCCGGACTGCTCTACAGACGGTAAGATTTGGTCGGGCGGCCAATGAAATCCGCTGTCTGGTCGGATCAAATCCGGTCGTGTGTTAGGGCTTTTAGAAGTCATAATATAGTCACAATAAAGACCATTTATTTAGTTTTAGACTACGTGTAGATCTGTCAATGACAAGCCATGATGTTAAGATGTGACACATGTCATTTCTAGAATTTCAAGAACTAATGTCAAACTTCCTTTGAGGTATTATCTCTGCTCATTAAGCCCACGTTCCAAATATGAATGCTTTTCAAAATAATCATTAACATAGGTTGTAATCGCTTTCTTTCGAGTTCCATTAAGAATGTACTTACTAGAATAAATATTTAAAAATCTTATTAAATCAATACAACCTTAAAATAAATAAATGTACTTAGTATAGTAAAGGTATGGTACAGAAACTTAAACGAATTAAATCGCGTTACTTTCCTACTAATTTTATAAACGCGAAAGTTTGTAAGTATAGATGGAAGTTTGTTACTCTTTCACGTAAAATCTTCTGAATTGATTTTGATGAAACTTTACAATAATATAGCTTTCACATCAGAATATCACATAGGCTACTTTTTATCCCGGAAACAAGTTCCTGTGAGAAACAGGAACGGAAAAACTTCAACACGGGTGTCAACTAACAGTTACTAAATAAATATATTAATAATTTAAATGTAATAAATTACTGTTTAAATGTTGATTGATTGATAACTTGAGTTCATGTCCCTAGTTAAGTTATTCTATCGTAATATCTTGATTAACATTTAGAGAGTAAGTCGATAAACTTTCGATTGCCAAATATTACCAAATATGGTAAAGATTGGTCGATATGATTACAGATTTTATAATATAGGTACTAGCTGTACCGCGCAACTTCGTTAACGCCACCAAAAATGTAATAAATGAAGAACTGCTCGACCGATTTTGTGCAATCTTCTTCTTCTTCTACCAAATAGTCCGAACAAAGCCTAAACATTTGGTTCGGATAGGTGGATAGCCGCTCTTGAGTTATAAAATTACAACGAAATGTGGCATTGATATAGTAATACGTACCTGGTTACTTCTAAACATTGAGGTTCCAACGATAAAATTGCAATGAATTTAACTATTTTAAGCTGTTCAAACCATCCTAATAGTAAATAACCTGTTCATATCTAGTCAAACTAGACATTTATGCTTTTTAAATCCACCCTTAATAACTGCTACGTCAATATTATAATAGTACAGTCATTAAATCTCTTAACTGTCACTCGAAGCGACGCACAAAGTTGTTTTAAGACCCGTTTGCTAAACTTACCTAGACCGGACTCAGAGTTATGGCAGTCTGTTTAATTTTTTCCCCTCCTCGAGATGTTAAGAACAGTAATCTTGGGAGTTTTGCAACATTTTATTGTTTTATTACACCGAAACTCCTTCGTAAGGAAGTTACGTACATTACTGGATAGCCCCTAGTCGGAAAGGTTATAAGAAAGCGAATTTATTGTCTCGAAAGCTCGCCTACGAAATAATTTCGGTTGCCTGTATCTGAAGTTGAAACTTTATTGAAGACGGCAATTGTTTCTGAATTATTGATTTCGTTTGTATCATCCACTGTCAATCGCCATAGGAATATAAATATCACGTCTAGTTATTCAGATTATTGTGTCAGTCATACTGGCTGACATGAAATCGGATAATAAAGTGAAATAACAAATAAGTTTGCTTCTGTTTTTTAAATTCAGGTGTACAACAAGAAAGTTTCTCAATCTCGCAATCAGCTATACAAACAATCGATTTATATAAAAACTTTTTACGAGTTTCTTTATACCAAAATTCGTTCCTTCCGAAACCTGCAACGTACTGAGTTTTCCCTTTACAAATTTTAGAAGTTTAGAAGAACGTAACGATAACACAAGATCGTTCATTTATGTTAGATTACAGAATGGTGGTGAGTACGTCTCGCGAGGGTTTTACGACTTTTGTATGTGTCTGAAATTGGCTCTGATGCCGTTTTTCAGAATTCATTTGCGAAGTTTGGTGTCATCAAAACTGAGAATGTAGGCGACTCAATACTTTACTATTTGAAAAATCCGATTCTTTACAATTTATTCAAATAGTGCATCTAAACCGAATGGGTCAATTTGTTATATAAGAAGTCAAAAATTGACGCACAATTTAATATTTTCAATATTTTTCACATGGGAAATGATTTTATGTCATCTATAAAATCCTATTAAGCGCCATCCCGCCATAATAAGGATATTTCAAAAGTGTCGTACGCTATACGACCCTTGTAATACCATTGTCAACGCTAGTAATAACATCAGGTAAACATTTAAGCCCGAACTTGTCCCCCGGATCAGAAAAAGGGATATCGGTTCTCTCTTTCATTAATTGGTTTGAGAGGACAAAATAACTCGTACCCGAGAAAGCTGAAACAGATGTATTACGCAGCATTTGTCATTTGAAAAACGTTGAACTGGAATTCAAAGATTCGGCTCAACGATAAAAATTAGGAGCGTCTAAAATAATTGAACTCTTTTATTTCAGTCGTAATTCGAAATGATTCGAATGCTTTGAATGCAATCGAGTTTGCCGCCAATTTAAATTGAGACATTGTATTTGCCATTTTTTCCCCTCCAATTTCGCGCCAATAGCAAAAGTAAAAGGCTTGCATGTTACCACTGACATGGTAAACGATACAAGGCCGCACTGGAAAGAGCTATTTCCTTTAATGTTTTGATGAGCATCGACAACTAAAGATCGTGTTACATTGTATCTATTCCTTGCCTTTTAATAGCATTAGAGCCACTGAACTAAAGCGAACAAACTGTCGAGTATTAGGTTTTATCCACCATCTGCATGAATGTCACGTCTTTATTACTACTTATTCTTTGTCCGAATGAATGCAGAGACCATGAGAGCGGGATAGGGCTATATGTGGATCCTGCTTCAGTATTGTGGTTTTTGCCCACGCATGAAAAGGCAGGGAAGCGAGCGTCCCTTTCGGGCATAGGTGTTCCTTTCAATATAAAAAATGGCTACGTACCTGAACCGGTCCCTTGACAATGTTTATACATTTTTCTTACTGGTGTATAGGTATATAAAACTTTTTTGTTACGTATTTTCGATCGAGATTTGAGTTCAAAGTGTTATTTAAAAAAGTTTTGTCGTAATTTTCGTGATTTCGTTCCTGTAATTTTTTGACTTGTTCGTTTTGCAAATTTTGTTTATTTCTAGTACCTGCCTTCTTTTATTATTATGATTACTATAAAGTGTAATACTATTATGTTGCAAATATGAAGTTTTATTTGTCTTACAAGAACTGCACATGCGCACATGAAATGCTGACATTACACAACGTGTAAAAGTGACAGGGACACATACCTAACCAAATTCTTAATACACACACACACACATACACACACACACTATTTTGCCGCCATTTTGAGGCTTCACCTAAGATAAGGCGAGCTAAGATCCGTACTTTTTTTACACCAGTGAGTGTGGGATTCAATGAAATTAAGATGTTATAAATTGTGCAATAAAACTAACCCAAAAAACCTCCAACTAACCAATAAACCATCAATAATATTTAGTAAATGTGTAATAACCTGTTGTTGGTAAATTATATCATGATCGTTTTAACTCAGATTTTTAATTATAAATTTTATTTTATTAATGCTCCTACCTAAAATGAACATGGCCCTGTAGAAAACTTCCAGATAATAAAAAAAATATAGAAATTGTATTGGAACACAATCAAATCGTTTGCCTATGCTCGCAAGTTCGCAGTTAAAAAATATAAAAATCCAACATGGTGGGTCCTAGCACTCACAGCTGACTCAGCGGCATATTACGGTGAAGTTTGTCGCCGTAGCTTTGTTCCGTCGCCTTTTGCGTTTCGTACGAGCATTTTATCTTTAAGAAAACACGTTCTTTATTTAAAAGAAAGTTTATCATTGTAAAAGAAATTGTAAATGCTAGTACTCATAGTTGGAGTTAAAAAGCTCAACATCAGGTCAAGAAGCGCTCGTGGCCCCGCGGTCTCAGAGTTCGGTAAACGATCACTGAGGTACGCAACTTTCACTATGGCTGGTCGTCGGATGGGTGACCACTTTGTGGCATTTACATTTGCGAGCGTTTCCGTGCTTCGGAAGGCACGTTAAGCCGTTGGTCCCGGTTGCCAGTAAAATGGCAGTCGTTAAGCCTGGTTGAAGCCCTTATAGGCGGCTTAAAAATTTCAACAGCAGGTAGCCACAACCTGCGTCTGTCTATTTCAACACGGCAATGGGCTCACCACCTATTACGTGGGACAGGAATCCACACGGTGAAAAGTGGGCATATAATATGCCTCTGCCACCCCTTCGGGGATAAGGCGTGATGGATATTTATTTATTTATTTTAACATCAGGTCAATCAGATGGTTGTGCGAGGACACTCAGCCGGGACTAGCCATACAAGTCTCCACATGGGATGGTGTATGTAAAAATATTCATTGTGTAAAACGGCAATTTGTTGATTTATTAGACACAAATTTTCAAATTTTTCTTTTCATTTAGTTTTTTATTTAGTTGCAAAGTGACGCATAGTCTTGCAAGGAAATGGCGACACATTTGTAGAAAACCGTTTACCATAGACATTGTTCGAAAGGAATAAAGATTTGTCGGTCTTCAACTTATGCACGGGAACAATTGCGCAACTGAATGTATTCTTCTATTCGTACAAAGGCCGTACTGGATGCTTCGTTCGATAAGACATTTTTAGTTTTCTATTATCGACTATGTTTTCTATAGTGGACTTACGTAACAACGCTTTTATGACGACTAATTCTTGCATTGAGACTCTTTATTGAATGTTGCGTTCCATATTTCCTAAGAGCGTGAGATTTTAAGCATGAAGATATCGAGTTATTCACAATTAGGTATCATTATAATATATTGAACATACCATGTTTTTTACTGTCTATGGTAATACAAAATACCAAAATTTTTGCTTTAAAGCGTAGGGTGTAGATGTATTTGCAAAACGCTAAAACTACAAAATAAAGAATATTAAAGTACAATAATATTTTAAAAACGTTTAAGAAAGTGACTGAGAAATAGTATATTATGCCAATATTATAAACTGCTTACTCCAACGCTATCATAGTCATTAAAATAAACAAACCTTAAAGTTATAACCGGGGCTGTGTCCGCCTATTTACGTTCAAATTATATAATATTATTTAATACAAATATACTTTGTCAAGATTCAGATTTATTGCAAATAATCCGTAATAACTACTTAATCTTGGAGGATTAAATTGATAACACAAATATTACATTTTTCCAATTACTTAATTAGATAGTAAAAAATCCTATAAAACGTTTTTTAAGACATTTAGGTATGTCATAAACTAGTATAATATTATAGATTACATTGAACTGTGACCGGTCAATGAGCCTTAAGTCAGCATCACGAAGCCATATTAAATTATATCTTAAATATGCTAAATAGCCGGTATTGTCAGAAGTTTCAAATATAAAATGTTAACAAATATATCATTTGATTTACATGTTATTAATTTGCAATGGATAATTGTTTGCATATACCTAATCATTTTATGGCATACTGAATTACATATTTGTTTAAAAAAATATATATTTAGCTCGAGAAAATGACGCGAACCTCCTGATGGAAGGCCATGGGGACTAGCGAATTGAGGACTTTCTCAGACTACAAAATTGAAAAAGACACTCAATTCTTGAAGGGCTCGTGGCCCCGCTAACTCGGTGTTCTGTAAACGATCACTGCGTTAAGCAACTTTGTGGCATTTACATTTGCGAGCGTTAAGCCGTTGGTTCCTGTTGCCAGTAAAATGGCACTCGTTAAGCCCAATTGAGAGCTTGTGGACGCCTTGAAAAAAAAATCCACAGCAGGTCGCCAAAATTCACCACCTGTTACGTGGATAAAAAATGTATATGGTGAAATGTGGGCGTATAGTAAGCCTCTGCCTACCCATTCGGGAATTAAGACGTGACAAAATGTATGTATGTATGACACTCAGTTTTTGTGGCAGTCGCAGCTTAACAAAAATTGGCTTAAAAAAAATTGGCTGTGTAATACCAGCCAAACTACAATTACGAGTTGAACACACCCCTCCAAACATTTGAATAATTATGGGGTTTAAATTTTTTTTATCCCTTTTGAATTTGGAAAAATATAGGTACGTAGTTATCGTCTTACTTTGAGAATTGATTAAGCATTCTAAGATGAGTCAGTCAGCAAATTCGTTACATAATTTAATAGTATTATTACACAATAAAACCAAGGAAAAGGGGGGAGTACTCATTATATATTCCTTCACAGACCGCATGTTATTTATAGATTAATCGCCAGTTAGTCAACAAGTGTGACATTGTCGTGTGAATTGGCGGTTAGTAAATTTATGACATTAAATTTATTATGTATTATATTATTTTATGTACCTACTTTGTAAAATGAAGAAGGAAGTGATCATCATTGCGTCTCTTTTAAAATTTGTTCATTAAATTATAATAACGAATGTAAGAAAATAAGTAGATAGTAAATAATGGTGTATAATAATTTTGCATTATTTTTTATAACATTCAATAAAAATAACTTATTTAGTTTTTGTTTATAGTATAACGGAGAACAAAATATAACATATATCTTTTACAAGAAAGTAATGTGGTACTGTTAAAAAAAAGTATTTATAAAGTCAAATTCAGATAATAACTCGAGTACTTAAGTACTAGTCATAAATCGAGAAAGTTGAAGTAACAATTAAGCAAAATACTTAACCATATTACTGTAGAGATTCCTCCGACGCCCTTTCAAATTCTTCGGACTTTCAAAAGGTTTTAGTATGAACCTACCATTAAATAGTAACGTTATGCCGTTCACTCATCATGGGTGTGCAAGAGATAAAAGTATTGGGACATAATTCACACACCTTTTAGTTGGAGGTGCTGTAAATCTTTTGTAGTCGATTCGCATTGCCTGCGTCTGCGCCGAGGCAAAGATACCGCTTACTTTTTGATTCAAGAGAAGTACGTTTAACTTAAGTAAGACGTACTTGTTGGGATGTTGGAGTGTACATTATGCTTTTAACTTTAGTAATTTAAAATTATTATCGGTGTTTTTGTTTATCCGACTGCTCAAGGAACAGGAGAGAGATAAAAGAAATAAATAAATGTAGTAAGATTTTTTTTTATTTTAGTAGGACAGGAATACACACGGTGAAAAGTGGGCATATAATATGCCTCTGCCACCCCCTCGGGGATAAGGCGTGATAGATAAATATTTTACACAGCTCCGTCTAACCCAAAGTAAATTAATATAAGCTGGTGTTATGGGATCTAGACGACTGATAAACATACTTATATACTTCTAAATACATACATATTATACATAGGAAAAACACAAACTCCGAAACAAAAATTTGTGGATCACACAAATATTTCTTTCGACCCGTGAATCGAAAATAGGGACCTCAATTGCGGCAGTGACTATCTTCACGCTGTATCCCTGACGGGGTAGTCAGAAAGGACAGATCGCCAGGCTTCGCGATCCATGCATACTTCTTTCGCTTCTTCGAGATTCATCAATCGCTTCATACACGCACGTCTGGGTATCCGAGTACTTTTGACCTTTCCGTTTTTGAGCAATCTGCTCACGTGGTCTTCATATGTAAGTCTCGGCCTACCCTGACTCCAACCCTCTACTTTTGAACAATATATATTCTTCGTCAATCGTTCCTCATTCATTCGTAGGACGTGTCCAAACCAACGGAGCACGCCCTTTTCCAGCTTAACGCTGACACTTTCATTCAAAACTGCCATATTGCGTATCACGTCGTTTTGTATTCGGTCGGCCAAGGTAACGCCGCACAATTTTCGAAGTGATCGCATCTCCACAGCATTCAATTTACTTTCATGCATCGGCTGACATACCCAGGTTTCACTACCGTAAAGCAAAGTTGGCACTAGCACTGCGTTATGAATCGCCATTCGTGCTTCTTTTACGATGCTTTGTCGCTTTACTAACTGGGACAAAGCACCGTTAACTTTGTTTCCGGCAGCTACTCGCCGTTCTACATCCGAATCACATCTTCCATAAATACACAATTTCATTCACTTGCTCTAGACGTTCCTGGTTTACCCTAATCTCGCATTTAGTTCTTACGTCACCTCTTTCAAATACTAGAACCTTAGTTTTACTTGCATTCAAGATAGTTAGTTTTTTTTAGTTAGTTAATTGCGGCAGTCGCATACACTACGACTGCGCCACCGAGGCAATGACCTCTGTAGTGCTTTAAGATGGTGTGGACTTAATTTTAATGTGTTGGTGTAAGGATAACCATAACTAACTAACTATAACCAATATCACCGGGGCCCAAGAGACCTCACCTGATAGCGGTGCACCTGCTGACTAATTGACGATTCTGGCACCCTTACATGATTGGGAGGTCAAACCATGATTGGGAGGTCAGACGGCAGTCGCTCTCAGCAACGCTCAAAATTAAAAGTCTAACAATAATTGCTATTAGCAGCCAAATAAAAGTGGATCTCAGGTTCCAAATCCAGGTAGGACTTGAAAACAAATGGGAAAACCTAAAACAAAATCTCAAAATTAAAAAAAAATCTATAATAACTGCCACCAGTGTCGAAAAAAAAATCTTGAAAAAATACAAAATTTTGTAAAATGGAACGTCATAAATCTTGTTGAGGTTGTCTCACTCTCAAACGTTGTTTTTTTCTTTACACTAACAGCTGCAACCAGTATTATTCATATTGCATAACACGCTCACATACTAAATGTTAGATACTAGCATTGTAATATTAGTATTATTATCATTGCCTAAAAGAAATAATTAAAAAGAAAACTCGATTGCGTGATTTTAGACTTGTCCATTTAGGCTCTGTTTAAACTTGGAAGAGCATAGTTGTTCCATTTTGGGAAGAAAGTCTTGAAGGCCTCTGACCAAATCTGTCACTTTCAACTTATAACAATCATTTGTAAGGAATACTAGTTGATGCCAGCGGCTCCGTACGCGTAATGAAGCTTTCACGTTCCCTTTTCCTCAGGAACTTGTTCCCGGGACAAAAAGTAGCCTTTATCCTTTATAAGTAATATATCTGTACTAAATTTAATTTTAAGCGGTATAGTAATCTTGGCGTGTTACTTTCGCAATTATAATATTAGATGGTAGTTGACGCCCGCGGCTTCGCCATCGTAGAGATGTTTTCCACGGGAAAACCTTCCTTGAAGAACTTAGAACTTGTTCCCGGGATAAAAAGTAGCCTATGTGTTATTCTGATGTATAATAATAAAAGTTTCATAAAAATCTATTCAGTAGTTTTTACGTGAAAGAGTAACAAACATCCATTCTTACAAACCTTCGCATTTTTATAATATTAGTAGGATTAGTAAGGATTAAACACTTATTAAGTAACGAATATAAATTAATCAAATTATGAGTCACTTATAAAACACAACTACACATAAATAAACACAGCTTTCTTTTTTTTAAATCAATCGTCTGATGTTACATTATTTATGCACATGGAACACAATTTGAATATTAGAGTGACAATTTGAATCGTGAACGTGACAGCCGTCAACAATAATTTCGTGTGCAATTTACAATGTAACGAACATCCACACTATTATAAAATTCGACATTGGATTTCGTGCCATGTGAATTGTCTATTTGGCTATATAAGTACCTACCAATATACTTTTTGTATCCTCTCACAAATATACAACTTTTTTTTTACCTGCCAGCACTCAAAGCAGTTTTAAGGGGCATTGAATCTTTTGCCCAATTTTTTTATTTTATAACATAGTCCGGCTGAAACTTGTTCGCCTCTTGACTGAACGCGGATGAATAAGGAATATAAAATCAAAGTTTGATTACTTTGAGATTCTTTTACGATTTACCACTATCCTGTCTTTTGACTTCAGTCCGAGACTACCAGGATTTTAATAGGTCGTGCTAATGAGTGTCTAGCACATAAGACCTTTTAGCCTTTTTGTTACCACCTCACTAAAAAGGCAACGGGTACAAAATTTCTTCCAAATTTAACATCTAAAATAGACACATTTTATTATATTTATTCGCCCCTTTAGACCCACCCCAGTTCCGTGCTTCGGAAGGCACGTTAAGCCATTGGTCCCGGTTGCCAATAAAATGGCAGTCGTTAAGCCAAGTTGGAGGCCCTATGGGCGGCTTAAAAAAATTCAACAGCAAGTCGATGCAGCCTGCGCCTGTTCATTTCAACACGGTAATGGGCTCACCACCTGTTACGTGGGACAGAAATGCATACGGTGAAATGTGGGCGTTAAATATGCCTCTGCCTACCCCTTCGGGGATAAAGGCGTGACAATATGTCGATGTCTGTCTTTTGAAGATATGTTTCACTAAATTAATTCCAGTTCCTACAAATATTTTACTAACGATGTGATATTTGACAGGTTTGAATATTGTGCGAAAGTAGAAGTTATAAGAAGTCAGGGTAGGTCGAGACATATGAAGACCACATAAGAAGATTGCTCAAAAACGGAAAATTCAAATGTACTCGGATACCCAGACGTGCATGTATGAAGCGATTAATGAATCTACAGCAAGCGAAAGAAGTAAGCATGGATCGCGAAGCCTGGCATCTGACATCTCTGACTACCTCGTCAGGGATACAACGTGAAGATAGTTAGTTATTTGCTAATAGTGTAAATGTCAACAAATCGGGCCATTTCATACATATTTCTTAAAGTAATAAGCGACGGGATAAATGGGTGCTATGGGGGTTTGAAGTTTTCTTAACACTAGATTTAAAAGTCTTTCTGTCCTCAAAAGCTGGATTCTCAACCAGTACAACAGTTACATCTTCAAATTGCATCGCACACGAATTTCTACAAAATAAACTTAGACTAAGATTAATGATGTTAGAGTTAATTATGCAACTAAATAGATATACTCACAACACTACTCGGGTAATAATAGGGATGTGCTAAAGTTCATTACATTACGATAAGACTATCTGTATAATCTGTTGCGCAATTCTTGTAAGGAATGATATATGTACGTGGTGTGATTTGAGCAAAGAATTTAAAATGGAATTAGATTTAGCGGATATAATTATTTATTATTGGCATGTTAGAACATAACCAATAGTGGTACTTTTGATTTTTGGGAAATCATAGAGCCAGAAATGTTGCTAGCTCCCTCTCCCTCGCGTAAATAGGGCAGAAAGTAGATAATAATAATATTGTAAGCGAAAATCGCATACGCGACCTGTCAGTTGCCAGCCATTCGTCTAGTGAGTTTAATTGCCAGGTTCTTCCTCTGGCTCTACCTATTGCTTTGCGAATCTGGCAGTAAATGTAAATGTAGAAGCAGTAATCTTGACGTTCATAAGTGTTACTTTGTGACCTACATGAATAAAGATTTTTGATTTTGATTTTTTTTGTGTACTTAGTGTAATAGTATGAGTAAATAATAACGCCCATTGACAAGCATGATTTGCATGAAATAGTCTTTAGTAGGACGCAAAAGACGTAATTCCTTGCCGTGTAGGGAAAATACATGCAACTTGGCAAATAAAAGTGGAAATTAGCAAAGGCACCAAGTCGATATTTGTGAACCCGATTTTACCCTTTAACTCACCGTTATTAGTCTTGCTTGATTCTTAGGAGTGTAACTGTAAGGTGAAATGCCTTTTCACCCATTTCTTAATTAAATCATTAGATTTAATAAGGTGAAAAGTATCGATAAAATTTGACAGAGTAGGTATGTATAAATTCGTTTAAACTAACAGGATCCTCAATTCACATATTTTTAAAAGTGGCACACTGTGTCGAATGCGCTCAACGATTCCGCCAAACCGCTGTATCATGTATTTTTTGACATAATTTAATGTCAAAAGTGACGTTAGGTCAATGTAGCCAGCTTGCAAATTATAAATTCCGTTTCAAGACTACTTTACCTACATGTACTAATATAATATTAAAAGTTCAAAATCGAATATTAAACTAGACATATAAATAAATTCTTCTCAGCCTCCGCCTCATATAAGCAGATTAAGGATCACAGTCCATACAGCCTTGTCTTTTTCAGTCTCTTGAGAAATTTCTACATTTTCTTTTCATCTAGACTACCTACGTTGTAGACTACAGGTGTAGACACTAGATCTACTTAAGTACCTACTACTTTTGTAGAAAATATATCAGATAATTTTGTTGCATCAATTTGTTTACCTTTTTTTACCTACCCTTTTAGTGCGTACCAGTCGCGTCACCTGTTCAGTACTGATTGTGCCCGCGCTACGTTAGCGATTTTTAAATCGATTTTATTATAAACTAGAATAGAATATAATAGAAAACACTTTATTGTACACCATGAGAAGTTTTACAAGAAAGTAATAATAAATTCATTTTAAGTACAATCGGCGGTCTTATCGCTGACAGCGATCTCTTCCAGACAACCTTAGGATGGATTTAATTGTTACGAATATTTTTACCAATAAGGTAGTTAAGGGCGTACTAGACATAGTCATAGTCGTATATAGTTAAGGGTGCATTATAAAACTACAAATGATCTCTGCATTATTTTATTCCATCAGAACTTAGACTGTGATCTGGACACACTATCTGAATATAGTTATCATAATTCTTTTCTTCAAACTTTTAAAACTAACAATACATTACAAAGATGACCTGTGCCCTTATATCTTAAAATGGAAGTATTCCTCCCTAAATATAAAACAATACAGAACTTTTATCTTAAACCATACAATAAAAACATCAAGAAGGCGAAGAGGCCGTTCCAGCGCTTTAATATTTCGAATCATTAATTTGACACTCCGAATATCTCACAAGTGTTACAATGGCCGTACATACACGCCCACAAAGCATTTGAGGGTTAAAGGTTACTTCTTTTTAAATGTGGCTCGGGTTAGGTAACGCTGCTTTTGTTAATGGAATTGTAATGAGCGCGCTTGGTCGAATAGGCCTCGTCTAATTTGTACGCTTGCGTCAGATAGTGCTATGGAGGTCCTTACAGCACTTTAAGAAGAATAAAAGAATAAGGGCGGTGGTGCTTTCGAACTAACGAAATTGTGATTCTTGGGCTAGTCTTTACGTAACTATTTTAGTTGATTCACGGAAGGGTAAAAGTGTTTGGGAATACGGCTGGTAGCTTATTTCATCTATCAGTATTAGTACCGAGTTTCCTTTGCCTGTCCAAGTTGGGCGAAGACTAATAACAACATACATACATACATATTGTCACGCCTTTATCCCCGAAGGGGTAGGTAGAGGCATATTAAACGCCCACATTTCACCGTATGCATTTCTGTCCCACGTAACAGGTGGTGAGCCCATTGCCGTGTTAAAATGGACAGTCGCAGGCTGCGGAGACCTGATGTTGAATTTTTTTAAACCCTTCAACTTGGCTTAACGACTGCCATTCTATTGGCAACCGGGACCAACGGCTTAACGTGCCTTCCGAAGCACGGAACTAGGGTGGGTCTAAAGGGACGAATTAATTTAATAAAATGTGTCTATATTAGATGTTAAATTTGGAAGAAATTTTGAACCTGTTGCCCTTTTTAGTGAGGTGGTAACTAAAAGGCTAAAAGGTCTTATGTCATCATCCTCTTGCCCTTGTCCCAATTTACTTGGGGTCGGCGCAGTATGTTTTCTTCTTCCATTCATCCCTGTTATTCGTCATCTGATCATTCCCTCCTTACACAGTCCATCCATTTTTTCTTTGGCCTTCCTCTAGCTCCCCATCCATCAACTTTCATATTCATGGTTCTTTTAGTGACATGACTTTCGTCCCTTCTCATCACTTAACCTTTTTTTTTTCTCGCTAAAAGGTCTTATGTGCTAGACACTAATTAGCACGACCAATTAAAGTCCTGGTAGCCTCGGACTAATAACAACAACTAAAAGAAAAACCTAAATTTAAACAACAAAGTACGTTTTGTTACGTAGTGTTACACAGTTATAATTAATCGTTAAACAGAGGCTATAAAACGATTTTTTTTGCCTGCCCATTTATCTAAACACAATATGTCATGCGCGCGGTGATGCGTGCCATTATTTTCATAATAAATTAAAAAAAAACTGAAACGTCAAACGACATTCCAATTTCAAAACTAAACAGTGGAACAGAACGAACATAATACGGATGTGTTCCGAAATACACGAGTAGGTAGCGAGATGTCGCGTTGTTTTTTCTAATCTGTCTAATAAATAGTCGAAAGAAATAAAGAACTGGCTGACATTAAATTCGGACTTTAATTTTATTTTTTTTTAACACAAGTGCTAAAGACTTTGTGTAAAATTATGTATGAATATTGAAATTATTTTCTTCTATTATTGAGATTTATTTAACACTGATTGATTTGGTATTTAAAATATGTTCAGCAATATAGTGTTTTCTCTATTATGTACGAAAGTGGTCAACGTATACTATGGACGTTTGAAACATAAGAGGTGCCAACTCGGGCAGTCGAATCTGAAAAAACTTTATAGGCCCTCTTTTGAAGAACCCTTTACTGCTGACGTCCGGGAAAACGCAGGAAACTGCGTAATTTTTGTTTTTTACCTAGTTGTCACCCTCACTCGCTACTCTGATTCCTCAGTTTCCTAACCTCCTCTACACTTGCACCATAATTTTATTATGCTATTATGTTATTATTACCTTTATTTTACTGTCAATATTGATGACTCATATCCTATAATCAGCTTAATGGACCTGACTTAATCGCTAACCATATTAAACACGCGTACCATTTTTATAAGTCGGTTAATAGTCGGTCCATACCCACTTTATTTAGTACTATTTTATTGCTGGCATGCATGGTGGTTTAGTTTACGAGGTGAAGATAGCACAGATATCTTTATTTGTTAACATGTTGCGAATCACTTATGAACAGCCCCGACCTAATTTCTTTAGAAAATACTGTCTGATGTCCGCAGCTTCGCCCGCGTGGTGTAGTTTTCCCGTTTTCGATTTCCTCAGTAAGCTATCTGTAGACCTGTAAAATCGAAATAAAATAGTTTTACATTATTTTGTTATATCTCACAGGGCTTAGGCAGCATTTTTATTGAAAGCAATAAAGTCGCATGCTAATAAGTTCAGTGCTTTTTAAGTTTTTAGAGACCGGACAGAGCGACAGATTGACGCGGCTGTACTCGTATGTATGGAATACAAAACAGTGTGAATTGTTGGTTAATTCATAGTGCGAGGTTTTCTACATGAAAATCTCAAGTTGTGATCACCTTTAAATAAATATCCATCACGCCTTATCCCCGAAGGGGTGGCAGAGGCATATTATATGCCCACTTTTCACCGTGTGGATTCCTGTCCCACGTAATAGGTGGTGAGCCCATTGCCGTGTTGAAATAGACAGACGCAGGCTGTGGCTACCTGCTGTTGAAATTTTTTAAGCCGCCTATAAGGCCTTCAACCAGGCTTAACGACTGCCATTTAAATGGCAACCGGGACCAACGGCTTAACGTGCCTTCCGAAGCACGGAAACGCTCGCAAATGTAAATGCCACAAAGTGGTCACCCATCCGACGACCAGCCATAGTGAAAGTTGCGTACCTCAGTGATCGTTTACCCAACACTGAGACCGCGGGGCCACGAGCGCTTCATTATTGCTCGTCATTCGTGCTCGTCGCTCTTCATTCGTGATCACCTTTGGTCCTCAATAAGTCATATTCATCGTATAAGCGGAATTGTACTTGGCTGAAATTGAAAATGAACTTTTTTTACTGTAACGAGTTAATATGGTGCTGAAGAAACGAAATAAAGCTTTAACATAATGTCGTTGCACGCCGAGACAAGCTTTATAGGTAGTTCTAGTTTTGTTTTTTTTTTGTACAAAATACATAAAAATCTTTTTTCAATACCGTAAATGCCGTAAAGAAGCATAGACATAGTGTCCTTATTTTGACCTGTGCACTCGTAAAGACAACAAAATCGTGCTAATTTCCCGCATTTACATATCACATGAGAGTGAGGAGGAAAGAGAATAAGGTCCGTATTCCAGAACGTTTCTCAATACTCAATCAACGCTTGAGTGAGTCTAGATATTGCCTTATAAAATCTACTCTCAAGTGTTTCTTGAGTAGTGATAAACGTTCTTGAATACAGACCTATTATTTATTTATTTTCTAGTAGGGGACGCCGGCACCGCGTAGACACATAACCTTTTTATTTATTACTCACAAATTTGCCGCCATTTTGATGCTTCACCAATTATAAACGCTACATCCGTACGTTTTTCGATTTGTATTTCAATGACTTAAATTGCTTTCTAAAACCTTAAATTTACACATCCAAAAATGTCCTCCGCCAAAGCCGCGTATATAGGTTGGTTGGTTAGGCAACTCAATAAAAAAAGGAAAGCCGTAGAACTAAACTTACATGCGTAGAATAACAAGTTAACCCATCAATTCTATAATGAAAGACCGCTTCAGAACGGGTCCGAAGTATACGTAAACCCTTCGAAACTAAGGGTATCGCATGAAGAACTTGGGAAGTCGATCAAAGTGGGATTTGTGTCGAGAACCGCGCACCGTCACAAAGGTTGCTACACAAATTGAAATTTTGTTTTTGGTTATTCAAATCGGCAGGTGAGATTTGCTGGGATAGATTGGAATTTGGTATTGTTTGGAGATATTAATTGAAAATAAAGTGATTGAAAATATATGTGTATAATCCTTTGGGTTCCATTTCATAAAATAAAGGTCGTCGTGTTCTACATACATCATGTCGAAAAAAAAGGTTGTTTGAAAGCAGATCTTGACAATAAATAATATGCAAAGAGCATGTCCCAAGAGGATTCTTAGACCTTGAGTGTAGTTGAATAGTCAGAAAATATATATATTGGACCTTTTTTTTTACACAGCGCCGTAGACGGCGATCTATAATATGTGCGTATTTAGGAATATTTAAGTGTGTTTATCAGTTATCTGGTTACCATAGTACAAGCTCTGCTAAGTTTGGAATCAGATGGCTTTGTGTGAGTTGTCCCAACGATATTTATTTATTTAATACCAACTCTATCTAATGGTAACTAATCGATCGAAGATATGTAAAGAGTTGATTTCTTTGATAATTAATAGATCTACCCGCAATTTCGTAGTTTATTTTGTCGATACATTAGAGTATTTCTTTTAAAATCGAGATGTATTCCCTACAGTTATTATTTCATAGCAATTCATCAAAAATCAACTAAATTCCTAACTATGTCCGACGTTTAAAATTTACAAGAATACATAATAAACATTAATGATATGTTATTTACCTCGCCTACATATATTATTAAGTCCTCAGTTTTGGTCAATTAAGCTCACCCCGTGGGCGGTATATTAGGTAGGCAGGTCTGTATCATATAATTTTACCAAGCATCACACCATTTAACCGGTTTTCACATCATAATTAAAAGAAAAAGAGTCTAGACAAATATGTTACTAGCTGACCCTCGCAACTTCGCCTGTGTACTTTGAATTCCGTGGCAGCCGTTTACTCCTGTTTTTTAATTTTACAATAATGTTGACATTTATGATTATTACTCTGCTCTATAGTCTACCCTACATCGAATAATGGGCTGTCCAACACAAAAAAAAATTTCGAACCAATAGTTTCTGAGATTAGCGCTTTTTATACTATTCTCGAAAAAAATAAATTTTATGTTTCAATGTTTGAATGAAATTATTAAGATAAAGGAGTAGTACTTTTTTATTTAAAGATTTTTTATAATAATGACTGCCCAATAATGTTTTAACATTAATGGATCCTCTTGATAATCGGACCTAACAAAGTATACAGCTATCACACAGTTATGAAGCTGGTACAACTATAATGATCATCGCTCATTTGCTTAACAAAACCTAAACCTCGCACCGATACAAAAATCGTGTCAAATTTTTACCATCGCCATAGAAAAGAATCACACACTATATCATTATCATCATCATCCGAGCGTGTGTCCCAGTTGCATCTCGCGACGCCCGGGGTCCGATTTCCTACATTTTCTCCTCCACTTCGCACGGTCGTCGGCATCCCCTGTAGTGAGACCATTGGCACGCATGTCATCTCTTACGACGTCAAGCCAGCACTTCTTGGGTTTTCCCCTCTTACCGGGACCCGGCGGGGCTGACATGGCCAGACATTTGTTTCCCACGTAGCCCGGCGGTTGCCGCAACACGTGACCATACCACGGCGACACACACTATATAAATTATTATAATTAATTAGCTTTCCTTAAGACCATAAAATCAACGTTATGTCAGTACCTACTTGCTTTTATTGCTAATAATAATAATATTAGAAAACTTGTTGACGACTGCGGTTTTGCCCGCGTAGTTTTCTCGTTCCCGTTGACCACAGGAACATGATCCCAGGATTAAAAGAAGCCAATGTTTTTTTCTGAAGTGTAAGCTATATTAATGTAAAATTTTATCAAAATCCATTCAGTAGTTTTATAGATTCGATTAGATATTTTGAGATTATAGACACATAAGAGATACAGACAATTGTCAGTAAGTTTGCTTTTTCGTTCTTTTTTTTCAATAAAAAGTATCCTAGGTTACTTCTTATACATCCAAGAATATTGTACAAAGTTGCATGATGATCGGTTAATTAGTTTTCCCCTGAAAGCATGACAAACAAACTTACATTCACATTTATAGATTAGTAGGAATTAGTATTTAAAAATATTGTGCGTCTGTGCATATCGTTAATTAGACACATGTATGTTGTGACAATGTATTTTTAATTAGTATATAGCATTCAACAACAAAATAAATTTAAACGTCTTTTATGTAAGTCATTAAAAATTATATGAAGCTAAATCCCAATATTAAATTTAGTTTTGCTTACCTAAGTGCTAAATAATCGTTATGGAAGTCTAGTCTAGACTTCTGAAAGCCTACATATTGCTACGCAACGTAAGAGCTATTGCGCGCTAGTGTAGTGCCTAGTAAGTAATAGAATCTTCAATTGGAGCGTGAAAATTCATATCTCAGGCTTTTTACTTAAAAGCTGCTATTAGGAACCTTTCTAACTGTCAAAATAACCCTCAATCTGTCACCATACGTTTTTTATCAGCCGATCGGTGTTAAAAAACACCAAATCAAGCAACCAGTCTTTAAATAACCAACCTCGTCATTGTTACTTTCAAAAATAAATAAAAAAATAGGTTAATAAATAAATTAAATTAAATCTTTATTTTGCATAGACCATTTAACGGCGCTTACAAAATGTCATACACTATTTAAAATATTTAAAGTGACCACCGCGGTTCGGAACGTGGTCCACCTGAGAAGAACCGGCAAGAAACTTAGGAAGGCTTTTTTTATGGCCTAATATAATTAACGATTATCCTAGGCCTAATAAAACAAAAAATTAAAATAAAAAATCACAAGAAAATCAATAAAAGGGACTAACAGATCTGGGATGATGCTGGATCATTTCTTTCTTTACCTTATTAGCTCTATAATCCCGTCATACGTCAAGTCAGTATGTACCTCACCCACTTATTACCCAGTTGATTGAGAGCGTTACTTCAAAAATAGTAAAATCTCCTCGAAATACTGCACAACAATTCGTGAAACTCCCAAGTGCAAGTTGCAACCTTGTCATATTAATACGAGGGATCTTAAAACTTTAATCCTTGGCTGAAATCTTGCTACGTAGGGCTGCCACCCGAATCTTTGAGTTCCAAGTTTAATAATACTGAGAAATCTGATTTCAATTTGAAGTTCAAGCTATTTAATGTTTGATTTTCGAAGTATATCCAAGGAATTAATGGATAAGAATAAAAAAATACGCCCATCTCTCATTTTTTAGTTTTTTTTTCCATAAACGAAAGGATTAAAGATAGTCGTTTATTATAAAATTATTATTATTTTCTATCTATGAACAGTTTCAACACAGACTTCGTTTTAATTTTGGTTTGGAAACGTTTTCAACTTTTCCTATACGGCTTGGAGTTTTCATCAACAAAGCTTTGTTACATTATTTCATATATAAAAGTATTAGCTAGTATTAGATGTTCTTCCTGTGATCTCTCAATCTTCAATATCAACTTAAAGCTATCACATTATTGTTGCATGTGTGAAAAAAAATACAAACAATTTTGATCTAGTTTTTCACACATACCAACCCTAGCCAAACCAATGTCTCTACAACAGACTTCAGCTTTGTGCTAGTGTTGCCAATTTACATAAGTATTCCTTCTAACTAGAAGCTCGGGTCACGACACTGTTTAGCAGCTAATGCATTATAATTTCATGTAGTATAGTTGAGAAAATTAATCTTATTCAGCATTTGAATATAGTTTGGTTTAGTTACGGGAGTGTGGGAGGTGGTTAGTCTCTTTGTGTATAATTTGATATGAGATTCATATCTAAAATGTATAATTTCATAACTGATACCTTATGTTGAACGCGCTAATCTAAGGAACTACTGGTCGGATTTGAAAAATTATTTTTGTGTTAGATAGCCCATTTATCGAGGAAGGCTATAGGCTATATATCATTACGCTACTACACTGGGGAGCAGAGCAGTAGTCATAAATGTCGACAAATCGGGCAAATTTTTATGCAGCACTGTAGAATTTATAAGCGACGGGATTAAATAGGTGCGACGGGAAGTCGAAATATTCTACGGGCGAAGCTGTGGGGGTCATCTAGAATTAAATCACCCTATACCTAGGCGTAGTTTAGTCGGTATTCGGTTCCACGTTAAGGAGCAAATTGTCGTTTTGAAACAACCCTTTAACTTTAAGGTCTTGCTTTTTAGCCCAGGAGTCTGATATAGCATAGTATGGGGACTTGCTCTATTCCAATTAATTAATCTAAATCTAAATTCCTTGTGTTTTAGAATTGGTTCACGTTTGTAGTCTGATCAGAACGTCCGATGCAACTAGGACATCTTATTAATTATAAACCATTATTGTGAGCAAGTCTGAAAAGCTTTTTTTTAATAAAGTCAACAGGCTTAATCAAAAAGCTTTTTAGAATTGATGGATGGTGTTTTTTAAAAACGGGGATATTTATCAATTGATGAAAATTTTATCAAGTGATCAAGGTATCAATTTTAATAAACCAAATTGGGGAATAGATACCCTATTCCCCAAATTGAGTAACTGGTCTTACCAGCCAGAAAGAGCGGCTCACGCTCCAAATCTAGGTGAACGACGACAAAAGGAATATAATAATGTTATCCAGAATCGTAATATCAACCTTCAACAAGCTACCCTACTGCAACTCTTCTTTTTATCGAGTTCGTATAACTATTTATTTATTTATCTATCACGCCTTATCCCCGAAGGGGTGGCAGAGGCATATTATATGTCCACTATTCACCATGTATATTCCTGTCCCAAGTAATAGGTGGTTAGAAAACACACGCAGACAAAACAGACGCAGGTTGTGGCAACCTGCTGTTGAAATTTTTCAAGTCGCCCATAAGGTCTTCAACTTGACTTAATGACTGCCATGTTACTGGCAACCAGGAACAACGGCTTGACGTGCCTTCCGAAGCACGGAAAGTTCATATAATTAATAAGCATTAAGGTCGTTATATCCACTGCAACGTCCGCTCAACGTTCGCGCTGCTATAGCAGCCCGTTTTTCGTAATTAACCTATGACCTAATAAAATCGTGATATCTTGGAAACTATAATAACTAGACAAAAATAATAATTGAATGGATATACTATCTGCATAGTGGTTTTACTTCTAAATCAATGAATGTGACCGAGTATTAATCCCCTAATCTATTTCAGGAGAATAATGCTCAATTTGGCAGCTAAATTAGACTAATCAATTGAAACGCGTGCTCCGAGCTCAGCTAATTCATTAATTCGCAGATACAGAATCATTATGAGAGGCTTTGGGAACCTGAAAATTATAATTTGAAATAGATGATTGATTTTTTAGGTGCACGTTACAGTGATAATATTTCCTGTTTAGGTAGTATCTAGTGTTGAAAATGACAACTTAGAAATTTTGATTGTTTTAACTTAGCCTTTCCTAGATTCTCAGTGCAGATGCAAACATACATACATACATATTGTCATGCCTTTATCCCTGAAGGGGTAGGCAAAGGCGTACTATACATTTCATCGTATGCATTTTTGTCTCACGTAAGAGGTGGTGAGCCCATTGCCGTGTTAAAATGGACAGACGCAGGCTGTGGCGACCTGCTGTTGAAATTTTTGAAGCCGCCCATAAGGCCTTTAATCAGGCTTAACGACTGCCATTTTACTGGCAACTGGGACCAAAAGCTTAACGTGTCTTTCGAAGCACGGAAACGCTCGCAAATGTTAATTCCACAAAGTGGTCACCCATCCAAGGACCACCTATAGCGATTGTTTCTTAACGCAGTGATCGCTTACAGAACACTGAGTCATGACATGAGCGCTTCCATTTACATGTTTGCCTGCAAATATTTTCAAACATTTAAGCTTAGGTTTAACGGGATCGTGAGATCAATGTAGTAGTAGTGCAGATGCAGGACTTCCAAATCTCACAATGCTTTCAATCCAGAAGTAGATGAAGAAAGTAATCTTCACGATGGCTTTTACCTCCAATATGCCCGATTTGACTAGTTGGGCACTGGGTACATACCAATTACATTTAATTTGACAGATAATGACATTAAAACTGATACTGAAAAATATGGAATTGAATATCCTGTCAAAAGTGATTATACAGGATTGATGCAGAACTCTGAATCATCCGACAGGTTTAATAGGATCCTTTCAATACCGTTGTGTAAATTGATCCAACAAAGAAGAACTTACTCTAAGAAATAAATTTATTTAAGTATGGTAGTTATTCCAAAGATTTTTTTTGTTAACCAAAAACATTTATCGGGCATAGAAAATATTTTAATAAAATAAATATTGTAGGACTCTTTTTACACCCGTCTATCTAACATACTTATATATTTCTTTATACAAATATATTATACATAGGAATTACCCAAAGCCCGAAACAAAGATTTGTGGATCACACAAATATTTTTTCCGACCCGTGAATTGTACCTGACCTTAGTCGCAGCAGTCGCATACACTACCTTGCGCCACCGGGGCTGCCAATTTTCTTATTGTAAAAGTAAAAATAATTTAACTTTTAAAATAACGGTAATTCAAATTTCTGGGGTATTCGCTTATTGGGGATCGAAAAGGTTTTGGTGAATAAAATAAAATTGTAAGAATTTATGTGACTCTTGATAACCTTATATAACTGATCTTAATTAAGTTTCAACCCAGACCCACACTACAGAGCTTAATGTTTCTTTCACATCCTAGCGTACAGTCCAGGTTTCATAAAAAAATCTCTAGAGACATGTTTTGAATAAATAAAAAATCTTTTAACACTTAATTTACACCAATATTCAACCTCTATCTACTTGTCGTTCTCATATTCTTCTCACTTATACGGCTAAGTAAAAAAAATCATGCATTGTAGTGGGTCGCAGGCTTTATTCTGGGTCCAATTAGCGAGAGCAAAATGCAGAAATTACTGCATATTTAGTTCTCGCGAAGCACACAAGGGTTATAAATAAATCACTTGTTAAGTAGGTGTTTCGACACTTGTGGGTCCAATTAAACATTTTCCTGTCTGCTGGCATCTAGTGGGTAGCCGTCTTCTTGTAATTTGATTACGGTTCGATAATATTTAATGAGAACCCGACCAGATTTCTTTTTTATTTATTTTGCTGTCTAATCTTAAAATTATTTTGTTACCTCCTGTGCTCAAGCTAATAAATGTACATTTACCCCCATTTATATCTCTTCAAATTTTATTTTATTTTTAATCCTGTATTGTCTCCAGCATCCTCATCTAACTTACCTATAATTCACGCTTTTTTACCCGAAGGGGTGGCGGGGGCATATTAGACGATCTTCTCTGTACCAAAATTTCATCAAAAAGCATTTTTCTATTAACCAACTATATTTTCAAACAGACAATTCGTTTCTTAAGTGGCGGCTCTAAATTTTGGTCCATCTATTACCTCTCAGCGAAGTTACTCATCTAAACATGTCATCTATCCAAAACTATCATGAAAAATCTTTTAAAAGATCGTCTTTTAGCGTCCTCTTTAAGTACTAAACTGGATTTGTTATAGTTTACATCCCGTTTTGGGGCACAACCTCTTAATGTCCATCAACAGGATGTGATAAACAATTCTCTTCATATATTTTGTTAACTAGACTACCATGTGGTCGCCATCTTGGAAAACAACGATCCAAATTGACGTTTACGACGTTTGCATAAAGTCTCAAATTATTTGTTCTGTCTAGTCAAATCGAATTGTGCTGCCGGACAAAATTTGGTTTACCTACTATTTCGTACTTTAACCTTTCATTGTGAACTCAACTCCCTCAGGATAGGGTGTGTTGTTTATTTTCTGATGTGCATTATTAAACTTGTAACAATACTGTTGTTTGCATATTGACAGACAAGGAACAACTGAACAAAATAGACGGGGCAGGACTTTTTGTTCGTTGATACAACAGTGTGTTTAAGTAACAGGCTTTATGACAGTTGCTTTGGATATGTCGTGTATTATTTTATACTTTGACAGTGTATGACATGTCACAATACTCGTAGTCAAGTCGATCATTGTAGGGTTAATAATATAATCTGACTGACTCACAAAAAAACATTTGTTCCGCCTTATTCTTTGTTCAAAAATTGGTAATAAACCGTTTATTTATTTTTTTATTGAAAGAAGATAGACGCCACATTTATGGCATAGATAAATGTTAATTCCCTTGTGTATATGGCAGTGGTGTTTATTTATCGTTCTTTCTATGACCTAAAATATGATGCTTTTGACGGTAAATTACAACTGCATAAGTTTAGGGCTCCCATTAATCTTATTCGGAAATCAATTTACTAACCACTAAATAGAAACATAGTGTCGAAAATATTTAAAAATCTAACACTTGAATACCAACTAAAATTGTATTCTGTATTCAAACGTATAGATTGAACCATAGACAATGTATCCCTTTGAAGTGACAGGTTTTCATTCATTCATCTACTTGACAGCTATAACTCTATCTCACCGTTGACTTTACGACTTGCACGAAATGTAATGCACGTGTCATTCGAAATGATGTTAGGCTTAGTACAAACGAACTACATAATATTAAACACCTGTTGGACGGTTCTGACGAATGTTAAATTGAACATACACATATACATACACATATTGTCACGCCTTTATCCCCGATGGGGTAGGCAGAGGCATACTATACGCCCACATTTAACCGTATGCATTTTTGTCCCACGTTTTCACATTTTTCCCACGTCCCAGATTTAATATATTTTATAACATACGGCAATGGGCTCACCACCTGTTACGTGGGACAAAAATGCATACGGTTAACATACATACATACATACATATTGTCACACCTTTATCCCCGAAGGGGTAGGCAGAGGCATATTAAACGCCCACGTTTCACCGTATGCACTTTCGTCCCACGTAACAGGTGGTGAACCCAATTGCCGTGTTGATATGGACAGGCGCAGGCTGCATCGACCTGCTGTTGAAATTTTTTTTTCAAGCCGCCCATAAGCCCTTTAACTTGGCTTAACGACTGCCATTTTATTAGCAACCGCGAACAAAGGGCTTAACGTGCCTTCCGAAGCACGGAACTGGGGTGGGTCTTAAGGGCCGAATAAATTTAATAAAAAAAATGAAAAAAATGTGTCGATTTTAGGTGTTAAATTCGGAAAAAATTTTGAACCCATGCCTTTTTAGTGAGGTAGTAACAAAAAGGCTAAAAGGTCTTATGTGCTAGACACTAATTAACACGACCAATTAAAGTCCTGGTAGTCTCGGACTCGCATTTAACGCATACGGTTAAATGTGGGCGTATAGAATGCCTCTGCCTACCCCTACATATTCATGGAGATTTAATCACAAAACTCATACCAAAATTAAGATCCGAATTGGTCACAGCGGCTGTGCAACATAAAAGACCACAAAAAAAAATTCAAGTGTGCTTTTTAATACACTGAAGTGGCAGACCTGAAGGAAAGTGGTCACCGTAGTCTATGGACGTTTGCAATACTAGAGGTGCAGCACTCGCGCTACCAACCATTTAAAAACCTTCTAAGAATCCTTTTTGAAGAACCCCATACTGTAGACGTTCGGAAAAACCCAGGCAGGGATTTTATTCCACAATCTAAGCGTACGTGGGATAAAGCCTTTATCAGACTTGACCGTATGCGAGCAATTGTACTCATAATCTTATTACATGAAAGACATATTGAGGCATTCCTCTTTTTTTAGAAGCTTGTGAAAAATTCTAGCACTCACCACAACTGGTAAGGTTTGAACATAAATAATATTAATAAAATACTTATTATTATTTTTTTACGCTACAAAAAGATGATTTCAACATGTAATGAATTAATGATTACAATTTTTAGGTCATATAGCTATTTACTGGTATATTACAAGCAAAGTCTTCGTATTAATAATATAATATCATAATCTATAGTAACATTATAAAGAGGAAAGATTTGTAAGTTTGTTTGTAATGAATAGGCTCACAAACTCTTTCCGAATTTAAAAACCGATTTTAATAATTCTTTCACCATTAGTAAGCTACATTCTTCGTGAGTAACATAGGCTATATTGGATTAAAAAAAAAAATAAGGGTTCCGTACAGAATCTCGAATAGGAAATCTTCACCACGCATGCGAAGTTGCGGGCATCAGCTAGTTACGGATATAATTAACGAAATATACATAAACACGAAGACCCTATTCATACCGGTTTTATAAAGATAAATAACCAAACATAAATTGGAGACCCAAGTTGTTTACAAAACTCCGGTTTCTATCTTTGTTATTTGTTCCTATTTATAAATAAGATCCGCCATAAAATACCTACGTTACGCACATTTTTATGTCATTCGTTTTTGCTGAAAAATAAACTTATTTCATGACAAAAACGAAGGCACTTGGAAAAAAGTACGAAAATGCGCGGTATCCTGCCGGAAGCTGGGCGGCGGAAGTCGCTAGGCTTCCCGGAAGCGCTAGAGGGCACTCGGGTACCCCTAAATTGTATTTAATCACAGTATATTGCAACCTCAGTGGGCGAACATCGGCACGTTTTGAGCATGAACATAAAATTATTAAAAATTTAAGTGGTACCCTTTATTCTGGTTTGGGATGTTATGTACCCTCCATTTTTGGATATTTTACGACGATCTGGTTTATATAAAAGGGAACCGGAATAAACAAAGTGTAAATACAATATTAATCATTCTGAACTGAAACCAATATAATACTTTAGCTCTTATTGATTGCCTCGGAGGAGTAGTGTATGAGACTGCCGCGCCAAGGTTTCCGGTTCGATTCCCGTATCAGAACAAATATTTGTGTGATCCGCAAATGTTTGTTTCGTAGTTTATTTTTTGATGGACACTTTCACTCAGCGCCATCTAGCCCAAAGTAAGCTAATATTAGCTTGTGTTATGGGATCTAGATAACTGATAAACATACTTATATATTTCTAAATACATACATATTATACATAGGAAACACCCAAACTCCGAAACACACATTTGTGGATCACATAAATATTTGTTCCGACTCGGGAATCAAACCCGGGACCTCTTGCGTAGCAGTCGGATACACTCCCACCGCGCCAAGAGGCAGTCAGTTTGGGTATTAACTATGTAAAATATATGTATGCTTTCAGTTGTCTAAATCAGACCACAAGCTCTTATACCACTACACAACTTATTATCCACAAATATAAACTATGCTTAGTAAATTAAATTAAAATCTTACAGCACCAAGTTGACAACGGACGCTGCTATCTTGCAATAATACCCCTACACTACCAAACCCGTCAGCAAACAGTCCACCGCAATCTATTTGCCTACTGTAAACTTTGTCTAAATACTTGCCTAAATAAAGCTAAGTACATACGGAGTCTTATAAGTACTTGTCTGAACTAAAGTTGTAAATTCAAAACTTTCCGGACGTTTATGAACGTTGAGTTTCTTGCGTTTATAATACTTGATGAGGTTTTTAATTTTAAAAGTAAATTTAGTAGAGGAGATATTAGTCCTAGGAGTTTGGTCCTTGCCATTTATTATAGTTTAGTTTTATGAGTAAACTGAGACAAGTTTGTCATTACCCGAGTTTTAGTCCCAGTTACATCTTTAGTAGTCAGGGTATGCTTTAAGACATACGTTTCTGAAATCTTTCATTCTAAGTAAGAACACTGCGTATTCTATCGTATGCCATCCATTAATACATAAATACATTATATATTTTCCGAGATGGCACACTTAAAAAATCAGGCCTGAAATTGGCAATCAACATAAACGACGACCCCGTCACCTATAAAACAATCACTTCTAATCTTACGTGAAGCCAATAAAACTCGTGAACGCTATAAACCCAAAGGAAATCCACATTTATCAAAACATGTTGCTGGATGTTCTTATTTATTATTTTTGTTTACAACCATGTCAAATGCAAGGCGACTCGATCTATCACTGCGAGCGTCTGGCGGTTCGCCAAGGAATATTTCGAACTATTCGGACAACCCCGTTAATAGTTTTACGTTGTTAGCCCGCGCGTGTGAGCTAAGCTTTGTAATTAATATCCGAGTAGGATATGAAGTTCATTTTTCGAATGACAAGTTTGAATTTTAAAAATGGAACGTTTGAACATCAATGACTTTCAAGTTTACGTCAGCGTGGCACCTTTTTTTTTTTATTAATGACATGTTTAACTGCTTGACTAGTGATGAGGTTTTTATCCAAATTATGATTTACTGAATTTTAAAATTGTTCATATATTATATTATACTTATTATTAATTTATGATTGCCGGTTGCATTCATAAAACGTTTGTATGTTTGTAATAACAAATTACTCGAAGGCAGATGTGTTGTTAATAAATTGGTTTTATGGTTTTTTATTGCATATTATGTAAACGCAAATTGTTTTGATTGCAGTATTTAGCTTTTATGTGGTTCTTTCAATTCAGTTTATTATTGTCAAATCTGTAGTTTTAAAACGTATTGAGATTATCAGAGCCAACATATTTATTAAATTTGTAATGTAGAACGTCTGTGAAATCAAGTAACATCGGCAGTAGTTTATTATGCATATCAGGTATCATCTGTTATGAATTTTCAAGCATTTATTTAGCCATGCATACAATCGGTATAAAACATAACAGAATGGACCTAAAATAACCTGTGTCCAAAGAGGAAAGCGGATTAACTTTCTTTTCAACTCTCTCAAATTATCTTTTGTTTAATTTCGATACGAGTTCCGAGACATTCTAATCTAGTCTCATATTCTGGGACTTTACTCAGATCGAACTATTCTCGTCTTAGTCATTTATGTATTCTGGTTTTCAGGAGTCACAGCAATGGGAATGTGGATTGAAATAATCTGAATAAAAAATTGAATTAATTGGAAAGCTACATAATAAGTTAATGTAATTGAAAAAATTTGCAGTCACATAATGACTCGGTGTGGAAATCGAACAGAGAACACCTTTGGTGCATTAGTCCGTGCTACCGGACGCTACGCTGGTAGCTAAGATAAATATAATGTCGGTTTCAATGCAAACTTATTATTAAGGCCAGTAGTCCCCTACTTAAGAATCGCTGTGCCGTGGAATGTTACTAGGTTCAACCTTTTCAATTGTTGTTTTAAAGAACAGAGACGTTCATTGTGTTTAAAATGACCTTTGTGGTATAATCGAATTCTTTATTTAAATTTTGAAATCTGAGGTTCGATAGTTGGGTTCTGCAAATTCATTTCTGCCATAAATTTTATAGTAATACTTCTGCACAAATGCTATTCTTGGAACTTGGGTAATATTAGACACGTGTTATAAAAGAAGCACGAAAAAAAGTCCCAGCGTACAAAGCTTTAGTTAACAATGAAAATTAAATCTTATCATATAATCATAAGAATCAAAATACCATGACAAACTTACCTAAATATCGCTAAATACATCTTTCGCAGGAATTTGTTAGTAAAACATTTTCAACCCTATTTCTTTACGTTAAGGTTTTATTTAAATTATCATGTTCGACTCATCTCACCTGATTTGTACTTACAGAAATATAAGTCTACTAGCTGATGCCCGCAGCTTCGCTCACGTGGTAAAACTTTTGTATTCGAGATTTCGTACGGAATCCTAAACTCTTTGAAAATCCAATATAGCTTATGTTACTCACGAAAAAGTAGCTTTCTAATGGGGAAAGATATTGTTAGAATCGGCCCAGTAGTTTCTGAGCCTATTCATTACAAACAAACTTACAAATCTTTCCTCTTTGTAATATTAGTATAGACAATATCTTAATCTTAATAAATGCGAAAGTTTGTGTGGATGTTTGTTACTCTTTCACGTAAAAACTACTGAATAGATATTAATGAAACTTTACAATAATATAACTTATACATCAGAATTACACATAGGCTACTTTTTATCCCGGGAACAAGTTCCTGTGGGAAACAGGAACGGGAAAACTACTCTACGCGGGCGAAACCGCGGGCGCAACTAGTAATATTATAAATGCGAAAGTTTGCGTGGATGTTTGTTACTATTTCACGTAAAAACTACTAAATAGATTTTAATGAAACTTTACTAAAATATAGCCCCGGTGACAAGTTCCTGTGGGAAACGGGAACGGAAAAACTTCTCTACGCGGGCGAAGCCGCGGGCGTCCACTAGTACTACATATATGTCTGCCTACGCCGACCTAGGTAATAAAACTTATCAAAACATGTTCTCAAACTGAAATCTCTCATGCCAGTGTTAAATTCAAAAGATATCTTGTCACATATTAATTTTATCTCTATTACAACAGTTGACTGTAAAACTTTGTATTGATAGTTGTGTTATTGACGTCTAATGAGAAAGGTGAATGAACTTTAGAGAGAATATTGCAACTTCAGAGGTATGCTCTTGTGCAAGGGTTGGCACGCATGCAGTTTATATAATAAGAAATCAATAAAGTATCGATATTTAAATTATTAAAATACTGGTAAGGTATATTTCGTATGATTTGTGCGATGATAGGGAGACCCACATCCCCTCAAGCCGCCACTTATTCAAATACTCTTTTATGCTTTAGGTGGCAACATAATATGAAATTTCTCCAGAATCTGAAGCCTTGCCTTGAACAATGAGCCGGAAGCTTCGTTGTTAAAAAAATCTTGATGTAATTTTCTAAATTGCCTTTTGCTTATGAAATTAAACGATACTTATTTCCCCGAAAGGGTAAGTAGACGCATACCATACGCTCACAATAATATTCCAAAATCTTAATGGTAAAAAAGGTGTATCTCCTGCGGTACATACACATAACGACTCATGCTTCTCTGAAGGACTGAGCAGGTAAGTTTTTGCCAGCTATAGTACATAGCTGGCAAAAACTTACCATTTGTTAAAAACTCGCTAAAAACCAAGAGATAGCGAGTAGAAACGGACATCATCAGGGATCAAAGCCTGCTGTTTTGTAAATAAATAAAATAAATAAAATAGCCTTTATTTCGGAACTTACTTAAAATAATATACTTTACAATATGTCCCGTAGTTCTGTGTGCCTTTTGGCAAAGGCCTCCTCCAACCGACGCCATTCGACTCTGTCAGCTGCAACTCTTGACCAATACGGACCCAGAGTGCTGCTGATTTCATCCTCCCATCTTCTGTACTGGCGTCCTCTCTTACGCTTTCCATCTCTAGGATACCAGACTGTCACTCGCTTGCTCCATTTGTCTATGGCATTTCTCAACAAGTGGCCTGTCCATCTCCATTTTTGTTGGTCCACTCTGGTTAGTATATCCGTTACTTTTGTCCTTGATCTTAACTCCTCGTTTCTGATCCTATCGCTTAGCCTCACTCCCAACATACTTCTCTCCATAGCACGTTGACAATGGGCCAGCTTATCCCTTAGTTGCGTCGTTAGGGACCAAGTCTCGCAACCATAGGTCATACAAGGCAGAATGCATGTTTCAAATGCCTTTCTTTTGATGCGGATCCCCAGACTCCTGCTTTTCATTATTTCTTTCACGGGAGGTCCCACGATAGTTGTTGCAAACAATGTCGAAAATAATAAGCCAAATCATATAATGTTCCTAGCAGTGCCTATCCCCCATATAATAGTTTAAAAAAGCTAAAAAAGAATACGCTTTTTATAGGAAACCGCAAAAATCTTATTTTACAAATTGAAAAATGGAATAATTTTATCAAATTAGTGTATTGTCATCAGTCCTCGATAAATCTACAAAGTTTGAACTAAATCTGACCGTTTAAAGTGGGTCAAAATCGCGCCCAAAGGACTCGTCGGTTACATACATACAGGTGAAGCTAATTTAAAGCGTGTAAAAAAGAGAGAGCCATAGTATCAAAGTACCCATAGTATCCCCCAAATCCTTATGGAAGAAATTCTCATTCATTAATCTTCACTATAATTACAAGTACAAGGATAACTATGGCGCCAAAACCGAACCACAGAGTCAAACGCAAAATTAATTCAAACATAACAACGTTTACTTCCTAACCATTCACTCACTCATGCGTTCATAACCACAGACTAAATTAATATCCAGTGAGGTACGAAAGATTGATTAGCTGAAGCGTTGCCTTGACCCGAATGTACCCTTCACGCCATGACAGTTCATGAATCTATTCATATAGTTGGTTAATTGAGTTTTCCGTTAATTTTCGTAATGTTATGTTTAAATCGCTGTTGTAATGTTCTCGTTGTAAACATTCTGTTAGAATCAATTAAAACTAAATAAAATTATCGCTGATGCAATTGTTTTATTGAGCTTTGGGTAATCAAATCAGTATTTATCTACGAGTAAATGTGGAAAAGTTTGAAATGTATTAAAATTGTTGAACACAACATCTTACTTGTAGAGAAAATAAAAAAAACTGATTGAGTAAAACAAAAAGAAAAGGTGCCAAAGTTTTACAGGACTGTAGAGAAGATTTATGTGCACGTCCAACCTTACTTCTGTTTGAATTTAGTTATTAAATTATTAATTTCAAAAGTATATCAGTTTAAAATACAACATTCAAATTTTAACGTGTCAGAAACCCTTCTATCAGCTTAAAATTTCTAATCGTTTTTATCCTCGTTTTTACCCATTTTAAAATTAATACTACCTATCATCCCATAAAACCCAATTGCGATCATTTCACAAGTCCTAAGTATACTTTCCCAGGGTCTAAAATAATCCATTATTTAGATTTACTTGTATACACACTTGGTCCATCAAACCGGATCAAGTAACAATCAACACAGATAGAATCAATTATCTGTTCTGATCCAAAACAAACCGGTGTGCACTCGCACCATAGAAAGGGGAAAAAGCTTTTGATCCCTATTACCTGTGAGTGGCGAGGGCAAACTAAAATTTTCTCGTAGTTGATATATATCTTACCTTTTATTTTATTTGACACGTTTTAAGTACATGTTTCATTCTAAAATCATGTTTGCTGAAATATAATCGTCACGGTCTTTTAAGGAATGCAAAGGTATTTTTTAGTTGGGATTAATCTCATCCACATTCCTATTACTGTGACTCCTGTAAACCAGGATCTATAGCTATGACCAAGATCAGTAAAGGTACAACTAGCTCGATATCTGTAAAGTCCCAGGAGCAGTAGTGTCTTGAAATTCGCATCGAAATTAACCGCAACGACAATGTAAATATCTTTATTCATGTAGGTCACAAAGTAACACCTATGAACGTCAAGATTATTGCTTCTACTTTTACATGTACTGCTAGATTCGCAAAGCAATACGTAGAACCTGAGGAAGAACCTGACAATAAAACTCATGGCCACTCTTTTGGGGACTCAAATGGAGAGGTAATAAAACCACACTACAAAGACTTAAATTTGTAACTGTGTCACAGCGTCACCATTATTGTATTAAAAGTAACCATTTTTTTAATAGTAGGTATACAATATACATTACAAATTGACCGCCAATTTCGTGGTACAGTGTGAATCCTTTCAAATTACTAACGCCATTATTTATGTATTTAGTTCTATACATACTTTTAGAACTTATATTCATTGCAGTCATAAAATCTTAATGACGGCATGAATAAATTGAAGCAAAGTTGTCATAATATTATCTCTCCGTAATCCCGATAAGCGTCACGTCGCGTCTATTCCTGTAAAAATATGTTTCACATGAGCCACTCTAATGTTTGCTCAACCCGTCTAAACAACGTAAATACTTCAATAAAATCACCTATCTAAACTTTTACAACAAACTTTTTAAGAGCCTCAGGAAACGTTCAGTTTAATTATGTCCATATTGTAACTAAAAATAATACACCGTCCTACCCATTAGACGCGTTGACAGCCCTGTCGTCCAATATCTAGAGAGCTTTCATCGGTTCTTACAAATCGCTTACGCCTCTTCGCCCCATGATTCGCCCCTCACATCTTTCCACCCCTTCATGTTGAGAACCGTTGCCAACTCGGCCCTTGTTTTAAGACTTAAATTATGGGCTGTAGTGTCGTACCAACCTTTTTTTATTTGACAATCTGAACCAGAATTTTTCAGACACTTGAATAGCTCATTTGACAGTAGCAACTTTTCGGATGCCAGGTTTATTTTAATCTTTTTCAGAGTATTTTAATGATTTTTTTTAAAGTTTAGAATGTATATGTGCCATTTTATTTGTTTCAATACAGTGTAAAGACTGTGGTAAAGACTATATTTTGTCTATTTTGTATTTTGTACATTTTGTGTATGTGAGGTTATTGTTTGGATAAAATCGAATACTGAACAAAGCTCGGTATTCATTTGGGACAAAGTAATTTGCTAAAGTGGTATTGGCGTGTTCTCGCTCACACCCTCTGTTTGAAGTTTTGAGTATTTAGTAGTGTCCTATTTATTCATATTTATCTTTTTGTATTATTTTATGTAACTTATGTACGTTAAGATTTCATATTTAGTAAATAACTCTTATGATTTTGTTATGTCCGTCTATCTAAATCAAGGTCACAGACCCTAGAAAGCTGTATCGCTCGAGGTGCGTCTTGGTAAGTTTTCTGGAGTACCTCCGCTATGCTTAATTTTCATCGTTTAATCCATGGTGTGTGGTATCGTTACATAGGTCGTAAAAAATATTGGAGGGTTGCTAAAACTTGTCTTCAATTCATGAATTCATTCTTGGAATATTAAGCTATATTATAGTTATTGTCAAGGTAGCCCCCTCCTGCCGTTGCCCCATTTTACCAGAACTAGTATTTTTGGGTATGTTAAAGAAATTACAGTAGCAGGACTGAAAACAGAATTTAAAGGACTGTATTAGTTAAGTTTAGGCCTGTGATTTTTTTACGCTTAACAGAATTAAAAGCAATTATGTTTTACAAGTTTCCAAATTATAATGGACCACAGTAGAATATTTACTTTTCTAATAAAAAAGGCTTTGAGAATCTCCTTTTAAAAGTCTGTATAAACACACGGTAAAAGAGGTATAAAATATCAAATACCTTTCTTATACGAGGCGAGACATCGGCACGTGAAAATTGTTTAAAATTCTATCGCTTGTTTACTGCGAAATATGTAGCCATATATCTTAAGCTTTTAGCCGAACGACAGTAGCGTTTCGTTCAGTAGAATACATTACCTATTAAGGTAAAGTATTACTGCTTCTTTTTATACTTACTGCATTTTGTTAACCCTCCATTTATACTGCCTAAATGAAATGTGATTGTGGAGTAATCTGTGTGTGTAAGTGAGAGTTTTTCGAAGTAAGAAGCATTATTCCCAAACCCCACAGGGTATAGTTAGATTTCCTTAAAAGTTATGGATAGAAGGGTTTTTTCTAAAGACCAAAAAAGGATTAAAATCTTTGTTCATTGTTCTTGTTAAATTTTTTAAGGGTTTAGGCAAGGTTTTCGATGAAAACCCTCAGTTGGCGTCTTTTTTCCGACATCTTGGACAATTATCGTCATATTTTAACAAATTAACTTTTAAAATACAATATTGAAGTAATATACTTGACTGCCTCTGTGGCGCGGTGGGAGTGCATCCGACTGCTACGCAAGAGGTCGTGGGTTCGATTCCCACCCAGGATAAAACTTTGTGTGATGAGCACGATGGTTTATTCTGTGTCTGGGTGTTAATTATCTATAATATGTATGTATTTAGAAATATATAAGTATGTTTATCAGTTATCTGGTTATCATAATACAAGCTCTGCTTAGTTTGGAATCAGGTGGCGATGTGTGAGTTGTCCCAACAATTTTTTTTTAATGTAGTATTATTGAAGTTTTTTTTTTGATGGATACTAAACCTTAATTAAATTTCGTTGCGTAATTAAAAAGATAATTAATTAATTAAAAAAAAAAAATAATTAAAAAGATCCAAGCGTACATACATTCAGACGGCTACAAGATGTAAAGAAAGTGCCCGATAACCTTTAGGGCCCACCTGTTCGAAAGTGGTCACCGTGGCCTATGGACATTTACCACACCGGAGAGGTTTGAAAAGGTTCAAAATTTTTTGAAGTACCACATTTTGAAAAACTTCTCGAAAACCGATGCAAAAATATCATTCAACGATTTAATTACACCTTAACGTAGATGTGAGTTTCTGATGGAAAAGTGTGAGGATGCACCATATTTAGCAAGCGGTGCGGTGATAGAAGAGATGATAGCAGCAAAAACAATTGTCCAATCTTTAGAAAACGCATAAGGAAGCGAAGTCCTCTTTCGTGATTTTTTCTATAAGTAATCTTTTTACACTAACAGTAAATGCGACGCGTGAGGACACTACTCCCAATGTAAATTACCTCTTGAAGAAGGACCTTTATTAGGTCTGAAACTATTCAGGTCATTTCGACATTTGCACCTGATTAAAACCGTTTCCTACATAGATTTGGAGCCTGGGGTCCATTTAGATGGAGCGACTGCCGTCTGACCTGCCAACCAGGGTTGGCGTTACAGGTAACGGCATCTACGTCGTTCCCGCGTCTGTTAATCAGGTGACGCCTCTTGGGCGAAAATTTTTGAACGATATTCAATCTTCTTCCAATATTTTGATGATACATCCCACACGACACATCCCACGATTATTTAGTGCCTACTAATACACAACGCTCCCGAAAATTACTGTTCTGAAATACTATCCATCTAAGCTGTGTTACAAATATAATTGCCACATTACCGCCATTGGCCTCATTCGCATTCAACACAACTAAACATAATAAAACTCTAATGTTTATAGAATCCAACCTCATTATTTACTTCACCTGTTTTAACACAAACAAATCGTCGTATTATCACCTTTTTAAAGTACCATTTTCTGTGGAAATCGCAAAATATAAATCCTAATAGCTATTGTGACCATGACCGACATTTAGACTCGGGAATTTCCAAGTCACCGTTTGTCATTTCGTTCGCAGCACTGTTAATTTTATTTTTACAATTATGTACAATTACTTTGCGTTTTTTTTTTCAACTAGAATGTTTGAGGATGCTTACTTGTCATTATATGTCAAAATGATAAATAGGGTTTTGTTTGTTGTCACAACAGTGTACGGTTTGACTCATCACTATTATGATGAGGTAGTGATGACATTTCTCAGTACGCATTCGTCATAGAATGGTTTGATCAAGTACTTATGCCTATCATTCTTTTACTTATTCGTGTTAAGTTGAAAGTTTTGCAACTCTTTTTCTGATTGCAGTTTTATAGAGACTAATTGACACATGTTTGCCATAAGTGATAACATTATATATTTGTTATTATAAAACACTGTTATTATAAAAGATTCGGTAACAACACTTGCATGAATATACAATAAAAGTTCATAAATAAAAATATTAACTTGAATACGGCAATTTTAGTCCGCGGAAAATACTAATCAAGTTATACTCCAATTTCAAAGTTCACTCACTTATTGTGTACCGCAATTCAAAACCTTGCCTCTGCAACTGGGCTTTCCATGATTTAACAAAACGTCGGATAAATTCTGTCATTTATTTCTAGGTTCACATATGTCATTTTTAATTTAAAATAGTAAGAATAACATAAGGGCTGTCTGTACAAGGTATAAGAAACGAAAATAATTTTTCAGCCTTTCTGTTTGGTTGAATATAGTTTCACCGTGCGTGTGACGGATCATACACTGATAGTGTCTGGGACATGCATTCCAGAAGTAGGTTTAAATAGTACAGTTTGTGTCCTGTCAGATTTTATCTCCTTCCCCTAACCCCTTCTGCCTAACCTAAAAGATTAGGTAGTACACTATGCGACACTATAAAAGTAACTGAAAAAAAAAACACAAATTTAAAGCAAAATTAAGATTTTCTTACTTAAGAAAGGTTAACGGCAAAGAGGCCAAGATTTAGCAATAATAGAAAGTCGACTATAAAATAATTCGATAGCCGATTGCAATAATCAATCTTGTATAAAATTGATTAATAATGATAGAGTATTGATTTATAATATGAATGTTATCATAAAGCAATCTATTTTAAACCTTACGAATGATATATTTTGATATTATATTTAATCCATTTTCACCGTTACTTTCAATCTGACCTAGTTATTTCATGAGGTTGAATAAAAATTTGCACCTTTCTTCATATTGTCTTGGCTGTAATTTAATTAGTTAATATACCGTCCATGGGAAACACAATAGCAATTGAATTTGTTGTCGATATATATTCGCATCTTAATGCTTTTATCTGCAAATTTTCTTTTAATAAGGTCTAGATCTGTCTCTCACTTTTATATACTGTTTAAAGTTTTATTCGTAACACTTTTGAGATATCAGCTTTCCATCAGAATCAACTATTCCGAATATTAGGTAATACAAATATTCAAATACTTACTCTCTAATTGAAACACGAATGAGAATATCAAATTTTCGTGGACAATATGGCGTTGAGGTTTCAAATATATCACTTACATAATAAGAAATTCGAAGCTTGGAAATATCCAACGTAATTACGAGATGGGGTCACCGCGTCAAGGACTCATTCATCAAAATTGGGTTAAGGCTTCCTTCGGAGATTCCGTTATAAATTCTTCACATTTCGAGTGCCTCCCAAAGCGAGGGCGATGAATAATAATAATAATTATGAAGATTTTGTAATGACTTTATAATTACGCACAATAGCTATGAACTATGAACTGATTCGATAGGAATAAAAAAAAAGAAAGAACCTCCAAAAGGAAAGCAAGGTTAGGTAGAAGTTACAGTAAAGTTAAAAAAAAAATGTGTGTATACCAGAGTGAAACTTCTTTATGTCATTTCTTTTACAGCTATAAAATTTCAACATGTCCATTTCAACCAAGCAATACAGCACTCGTTACGTAGGACAAAAATGTTTACAGTGAAATGTGGGCGTATACTACGCCTCTGTCATCCCTTCAGAGACAAAAGGCGTGTACGATTGATAAACTGTGTAAAAAATAATTAATTACTGTTTTACTACGTCTAACGCAATGTCAAGCACTAAAACTTATCACATTACTCCGTCATCAGCTCATCAAACCCTCAGAAAACCCACTTAACGGAATCAGCTTGTTATTTTTATGATGTTGTTGCAATGAAAATAAAGAGGAATTAAGGGAGATCCCCGAATACTCGTGGGTCAGGTAGGGGCTGAGTGTAGAGCAAACAGACATGTTTGCGCAATTGATTGGGAGATTATAAGACAAGCGAGTTGTAGGGGGGAGAAAAATATTGCCTGTGTGGGTTCGAGTTTCGTAGTAATAAAATATACACTAGATACTGACAATACATAAGTAGAATTATCTATTTTTTTCAATAAATTTGCAATTAAAAAGTTGATAGATGGGTGTAAGGGGCCTTATCAAGATCCCAGAGTCCCAAGCGACATCATCTGCTGTGCTAGCGATGCATTTGCTACTGAACGGACAATCAACGACCTAGGCGCCCTTACAGGATTGGGAGGTCAAACGGCAGTCGCTCCCAAGAATACAAATCTGCTCTTTGCAGTCTATAGCAGCGAACCCAAGGCTGGGAGCCTTTATCAATGTAGAGTTTGGAAGTAATTGGGAATACGAAAAGATGAATAAGATATACAGAACAAAAAAATACATAAGGACTAGTGACGTGTGTATATATGGATTAAAATGTTTTGAAACTTTTTGGCACGCAGCGAGTATGCGATTAATGTTATTCCCAGCTTCCGTTATTGATACTCGTAAACTGTAGCAACTGCTTTTAAAATCTAGTCATATACTTTTGACGTTTAGTGTTATTTTCGCTTTTTATTTCTTAATGGATTTGTGTCAAATTTATTGGCGTTTTGCATTAGTTTGTCAACGGAGAGCAGATTTAAAACCTTCAGATAAATATAACTATGTGTTTTAGCTTACTTAAATTTGTTTTAAAGATATTATATTATAAAATTTATAATAGGTCTTAGTATCTTAGCTTTATGTCTTTGCCATAAGAACTGTTGTAATATTTTTAGGTTTCCCTTTACCAATTAGTAGTTTGGATGTGTTTTGACAGTAGTCGCTCGCAAAATATCCATAAATAGCTAAACCAATTTCGAACATTGGAGCAATAGTAGATTATGGTAAAAGTGAAAAAATCAACAATACACACGTGTATCATGCGACGATTTTCAATACACTTATGAATAATATATTACTAAATAAAACAAATTAGTTTTTTTTATGCGCGCGCAATAAAAAAAAAAAAAATCAAATCACAGTGTAAATAATGAGGTTTCTTTTTATTTTTGTTAAAGGTATTGTTTAAAGTTTTAAACAGAGAGAAAACAAAAGTTATATTTTAGTGAAAGTTTTGTTTATTATACACGTACAAGATGAAATTTTCTATTTAAATACGAAGTTGAATGAAATGAACAAGCAATAGGTAGGTATAATAAATTTATTTGTTCTATTGAACGCACGATTCTTTTTTTAAGTACTTGAGAGGTGTCAAGGGACACCCGGATGGAACGAAGTTGCTTTCGATTAATTTTTTTTGCGCATTTATTTATTTTGCCATATCTTCTAAGATATTTATTTAATTTGCAAGGTGTAAAGGGACAAAATAATATTCATGAAATGCTGAAGCCAACTACCTAACATATTAAAAATGATAAGGATTAATAACGTATTAGTGTAAATAGCTTTCAAATTATCGCTTAATAATTGCTGGTTTTTTAAAATATTATAATGGTTATAGTATGTTATCCTTAAGAGATAGACATATACCGTCGCGGACTAGAGAGAGCGGAGTAGACCTATATTAGATACACAATTCCACATTACTTTGTTATATCTCAAAGGGTTTAGGCAGCGTTTTCGTTAAAAGCTCCCAGACTGCTTATATTTTTCCGACACCCCCCACAAATATCGTTATAATTTAGTCAATGTATACAATAACTTAACAAATTATAGATAAAAACCTTCCTTATGAATCACTCTAACTATAAAAAAAAACAGCATCGTAATTCGTTGCGTAGTTTTAAAGATCTTAGCATACATAGGGACAGACTCCGCCGGCACGGCTTACAACTGTAGCAAAAAGTGTCGTTACAACTTTTTGTCTTAATTTTTTCCGTCTAGGCCCCTTTCGCAACGCGCGATAAGGAACTTCGTTCTAAAAAAACCTATTATCCCACTCGTGATTTAATAACAATCAAAAACCACAGTTTGATAATAGGTATCATTATGTGCCTAATTGCGGTGAGATTTGAGCCATATTATGAGTAAGTGTATTGAAAAAGATATTTACAATTACTTTACTCATATCAAAAGAAATCTGTCTTATTAACTTCGAAGGCTAATACTGTGGGAATACAGGGAGAAAATGTAGCCTAGGTTACTCCTTTAAACATCAGCTATTTGGCAGTGAAAGTCCCGTTAAAATAGGTCAAACCGTTTCAGAGAATAGTCTGAAAAAATACACGTAAAAAAATTGAAAATAGATTTTTTATACTACCGCATTTATATTACTTTCATATGCATTTAGTGAAACGCTGTTAATTTGGAATTACAAACAGACACACTATTTATCTGTATAGATGGAAATACGACTCGTGACGTAGTCTTATAGTCTTGTAAACATCAGATATATCTAAATACCCAGTCATTCTATTTGTGTCCAGAATATTTTCCAGAGAATTTCTTTATTTTTTTTCTTCATCACAATAAATCAAATAAAAGTGCCTTGTCAGAGGTCTGGGACCTCAATAAACTGTTTGATATGCAATGTGTGTGGCCAGTGTGGGCACATTTAATCCCGTGTTGCCCTCCGTATCTTATCTTTATGCCTATGTACATATCCTAAGGCTCTAAGGCCAGTCTTATCATCTATTAAGTTGTACGTCTCTAGAAAAGAATATTTTAGTAAAATGCTTTCTTTTTAAGTGGGTGTTTTTTGGAAATAATAGCGTAATTTGAGAGTGTTAAGATTTCTAGTGTTCAGATTTATGTGATTTAGATTGGAATTTCATATCGTATGTATCGTATTCTAACTCCAGTTTCTCATGATATAAATATAAAATTTATAACAATTTTGAAATCAAATCCATTGCGCTCCAAAGAGTATATTATATTTAATATAAAATATAGTGTAATACTCCCGCAAACATTCCAACAGATTTCTAAGTTCTTTATATTATAATTAGTATTAAATTGATTAAAGATTCTTCAGGTCTTTCTTATGTCGGACCATAAACACTTCGAACTCTCTGCCGGCCAGCGCATGTGTTTCCATTCTCTTAAAATTCAGATCCTTTAAGAGAAACGTCAACCTGAGGGCCGCTATCAGAATCCTGTTGACTGTGATAGCGGCCCTCAATCACAGGTCGTTCTCTGCTTTTCATCTGACATACGGTGCAATGTTTCGTGCCATTTAAAAAAAAATTTGCTCGATGACGCTGTGTACAATACCCGATAATAAAAAAAACAGAAACAAAATTTTATCTCATTTAAATATTTAAGGCAATGGATTTGTGAGACCTCCTACGTTCTATGAAATCAATAGGATGAATCATACTCCTAGTATTTCTATAGTATGGGCAGAGCTTTTTGAAATATGGTGATTTTAATTTTATTTAGCTTGGTCACCCATTTTTGCGCAAAGTAGAAATACCAAACCGCAGTCTCATCGCGGAGTCATTTATACAATTCCAAATTTTTATTTAAGTAATTCCATCTTAATGAGCTACTTTTGGTTTTTATTTTTCTTTTTTAATATGACGTTTTTATAAATGCCGCGATTTTTAAGTTCGATTCTCGTGATAGAGATGAATCTAGAAGCTAGAAAGTGTTGGTTTAGTCTTTATCTATAAATATTTGGTGTATTTTTACACGGTTTCATCTAACTAATCTCTTTCCAAAATATGTGAATACAGTTCAGAATATCTTTGTCACATAGTCAAAAGTCCTCTGCATGTGCCGACGAATCTTGGAGTGCAATTTAAGGTAAATATAATTATCACCTGTCGTTCTGAAAGCCTTATTAATAAGTTTTCTTGACATTTTATAACTCTCTACTAGATAGCGCTGATATAGCCATCCTTCACATGAAATAACATTAAATACCGTTACATCTTAAAAACTCGTGCATACGCTCCTAGTAACATTTTCTTTTAACTATAGCGGTTAAGGCCCTTACTTTGTCGCCTAAAATTTCAGCAGTAGTATTTCTATTAGTAGTAGTAGTAGTATTTGAAGCGCTCGTGGCCCCGCGGTCTCAGTGTTCGGTAAACGATCACTGAGGTACGCAACTTTCACTATGGATGGTCGTCGGATGGGTGACCACTTTGTGGCATTTACATTTGCGAGCGTTTCCGTGCTTCGGAAGGCACGTTAAGCCGTTGGTCCCGGTTGCCAGTAAAATGGCAGTCGTTAAGCCTGGTTGAAAGCCTTATAGGCGGCTTAAAAAATTTCAACAGCAGGTAGCCACAACCTGCGTCTGTCTATTTCAACACGGCAATGGGCTCACCACCTATTATGTGGGACAGGAATCCACACGGTGAAAAGTGGGCATATAATATGCCTCTACCACCCGTTCGGGGATAAGGCGTGATGGATATTTTATAGTATTTCCAAATACCCCCTCCCCTGAATCGTTACTTCAAATATGGAAGCGCTTCCCACACAATCATAAAATCAAGTTTCTTTTAGAGAATCCTGGAATATTCCATTCCTGTAAAATATTGGCTGATCAAAACCTGCTGTGCTTTGAATAATACCGGTTTTTGTACCGAAAACTAGGTCAACTTACAATCATAGTATTTGAAAGAATATTAATCCATCTTCAACATGGGATTTGTTTGAAATGAGTTCTGGAGCTCAGCTATTTTGTAGATCCATAGACATTAAAGCTTCAACACCTTTTGTGTGCATTTTTTATCCATTTTTATTATTAGTTATTGTAATAAAGCATTATGGTAAGCGCTCGAAGCCTCGCTGTGTTCTGTAAACGATCATTGCGTTTTATCACGCTACGGTCGTCATGAGATCTTTTTATCAGTCACACCTTTATCCCCAAAGGGGTGGTAGCGATACACTATAAGCTCACATTTCACTATATGTATTTTTGTACCACGTAATAGGTGGTGAGCCCATTGCCGTGTTGAAATGGACATGCACAGATTGTGGCATGCCGTTAATAATTTTAAAGCAGGCCTAAAAATTGACGTCACTGTCAACCGGGACTAGCCTTCACAGAAATGTTGCTATATGAAAATGCCACAAAGCTATCACCCGTATGAGGACCAGCCTTAGCTATTTTTTTTTAATTTGACACCTCATAATGACGCCTCTCGCCTGATGGAAAGCCGAGACGACGATCCGTGACTGAGGGCCGCTATCCCAGACGGGCCCCGATAGCGTCTCTCAGGTTGACGGCCCACAAATATGCCTTTTTACGCTTGTCTTAAAGGACCCAGGATTGTAAGAGGAAGGCAACACATGCGCTGGCAGAGAGTTTTATGCTTTTATGGTGCAAAACAAGTAACACCTACGGAATCTTTCGGTATATCTAATGTTTGTGAACGTGGTGATAGTTTTACAGAACACTGAGTTAGCAGGCCTACGAGCGGGTCACTGATCTGTACCTACATAAGGAACATCTTAAAGAAATTATTCTCGATTTTCGGATTGAAATCTTAGGGATTTGAACCTCGTAACTTTCGAAATCTGGTTTAACATGCTACTTAAATATTTATGAGGAGGCCTTTACCTACTGTAACTTTGTTTATAAAAAGAACTTTGTTTCAATACAAACTTTTATATATTCAAACAATTTATTTTTGTTTACAGGTAAACATACATTTGCTGTTACTGGCAGTTGAAAATTGGTCATCAGGTAACGTGACTATGTACTATCTCCAGGCTGAAAGGAGTCCTTTTGAAACCATCATACCTACTTATACTATAACTTGGAGAAAGTCACTATAGCACTCGCTCGGTGACCCCGGCAGATATGTGATTCCAGGGGTGCACCATTATTATGGTGATAGAAGCCCTGAAATACGTTTTCTAAGCTTTTTTCAAGAAAAAGCTAAACTACTAAACTGATTGAATTGATATTTGGTACAGAAAAAGAGCCCGAGAAAGGACATTGACTAATTTTTATACGGAAACAAGTTCTTGTGGGGGAACGGGAAAACTTTACTACGAAACTAGTTCACTATAAATAACGTTTATAATTTAACCGCAAACAACAACATGATATGATAAAATTGCCCCTGCCTACCCCTTCGGGAATAATGGCGTGACTGATAAGTAAGTATGTATACCTAAACCTTCGTCAGATACCAAATATCACTAACTAAAATGACATTACGCTAGGCATTTACTGTAAAAGTCGTAATTAACGCTGCGACACCACACACGGTAGGTGTGAACAAAAATTTATAACAATCACAGTAATGTGTCTATTACTGCGCAAGAGTTCACACGAGAGCCGAATTAAAAACGCATCAGAAACGTATTACTCTAACGCTACCACCCGCGCGGTATACCTTTAATATAAATTATCACACAAATATACACCTTACGTCATTAAAAATAAGTACTTTGGGAATAAACAGGAATACAATATATAAGCAAGCAATATTAAACTTTAGACTAAACAAATACGTTCCAATTTCGTGTGTAGAAGTTCCCCGGAACCGTAGGGACACCAAGCCTTTTAGAACTGGTTTTGTGGTTGTTTTATTTTTTGAAGTTCAAAAGTAGAATTAAGGTTGTAGCGACACGTCCATTCCGGGAAGGTCCATGGACTGATTAAAATGAACAGTTGGAAAGTTTTGTTTTTGTTTCGGCGATTGTACCGGTTATTGAGAAGTATGGAAGCTGTTTTGTTCTTTTTTGTATTTATATTTCTTTTGGCGCGTTAGGGAAAAATGATGAGAGTAATTTTTTACGATGCGCGTGTAGACCATCACTATAAACCGACACCATGAAGTTAGCTGATAAGTGTTTCCATAACAACTACATTTAAAGTAGTTTTCAAACACCGTGAAGCTATTGTCAACATTTTAGTTTTATTTCTTCAAACGTAGGATAAAGCGAAATATAAAAAATAAAAGATTTTTTAACAATTTTACGCCAACTTCTAACGCGTGTACACACACTTTTTTTTATTTCTAGTTCTATATATTCCCATATTAGGCTATTGTTATGTATACTGATATTGATTGAAACTATATTTATTTATTTAGCAGTCTTTCATCTGTTATGAGTCACATCTACACAAATAGACAATTAAAATTCATTAAAATCAATCCAGCAATGAACTTTTTAGTGTAGTAACTTTCATTTAGTGTTATACCAAATTCGGGTGATGTAGTAACTTTAGTAAAAAAAAATCGCTCTGACTTAGGTTTAATCTTGATAGCAAGTTAACTTTTAATATAATTAATTCCCCATTACAAAATATTAATAAAAATAACCAATTTTTTTTATTTGTTTTATCTTTATTGGAACAACACGTTTTTGGCCAGTAGTGCGAACAAATCAATCGCGAACCCAACATGGCCCATAACTTCTTAGTCCATACTTACACACGTTTATATAAGCACGATTTATAAAGAGATCTCTCAAGACTGTCAAAGTTTTAAACCTTAAACATTTTGTCTCGTTCATTTAAAAAAAACGTTAGCAATCGACTTTAATCTTTTTTTTTATTGAGAGACCCAATAGGCTAATACCTTTCGCAGATGTGTATAATACATTCCATTGTTACGTCCTGTCCTCCGGAAGTCTATGAGAAGTACGAAATTCTATATTTGATATTTGAAGTGCTGTAAAATCGATATTCCAATTAAGTGGTGTCCTAAGCTATGTCAAAACAGCCTATCTGCCTACTGCTTGACGTGTCTTTCCCTATTCTGTTGCTGTGGGTAGACCAGACTAATTGGTACAGCGTTTTATCATTTCAAATGTGTCGAAATAGAATCGAAATCGTCGCTCAATAGAAAGCCGCTGGTACAATTGGGACAAGTAGTCTACTATTACAATCGTACTCCAATAGATTTCTATAGGTCGGCCGATAGAATTCTATTAACAAGTACTGCGCCATTCCACTAACATTTTGACAACTATAAACAGCGATTATGGTTCTATTCTACGGTTTGTCAATAGTAGACTCTGGTCTGTTAGTATAACCCCCAAGATCTTTAATAAAATGTCAAAACAATAATGATACAGGCTAACCAGTGTGACATCCTGTTTGTTTTAGATATTTTTTACAGTCTGTATTTTAATTATTTAAATTAATTTACATATCTGTTTGTTCGCCACCTGGATCTAATTTGAGAGTTTTTTTAGTTGTTTGAAAACGTATATCGGACCACCTCTATAACATACCTGCATTTATAACAGCCCACCTCTGTTACATACCTTCTGTATTATCAGAGGTGGTCCCATAAACAAAATCCAAAGTGAATGAATGTGTGTACAGTAGCTAGGTATCTTGTACATTTATTTGTGCAATGTTTCGGCTCATTTTCAATAATGATACTTTCGTATATACATACATGTTGCCACGCCTTTATACCCGAAGGGGTAGGCAGAGGTATACTATACGCCCACATTTCACCGTATGCATTTTTGTCCCACGTAACAGGTGGTGAGCCCATTGCCGTGATACTTTCGTACTGATATTATAGAAAGCAAAAGGGTTTGCTTGTCCTATTTTTACTAAGGGCCTAGTTGATACCCGCGGCTTCGCTGAACCATGTTTAGGAATAGTATTATGCCTCTGACTAGTTGGCTCCCACTGGCTTTAATGTTGTCTGGTGGTAGCGTCTTTTAGGGTTCTTCTTAAGACCAACGAATGGCTGTGGTCCAGTAAACTGTTTCAGCAATCATTTTGGGAGGATAGTTAGCCTTACTGTACCGCGCTGACCACACGGGTTGGTCCACGGTTTTATTTCGATTTTCCTTCTCTTCGCCATGATGTCATCTGTTAGTCAGCAGGTGCACCACTTCTAAATGAAGACGACTTAGCCCATGGAACCTTTTAACTGTAACCATTCTTACTACCATACTGTTAATATTAAATTAGTATACTAGAAAATATAATTACCTATTACATTAGTGCTTCATTCAATAGGATATACTACCCTAGTTGTCTTCCGGGTCTACTTACCAACTTCTTCAAAACTTCTTCTGAAGAATTTCGATGCTGGTTCCAAGATATTCGAACTTCTCCTGGGACTTCACCGAGTTTGAGTAGATCCTGGTTTACGGAAGTCACAGTAATGGAATGCTGGTGAAATTAGTCCCAAAACTAAACTAAAAACGGTAACAGTTATACCTATTACATTATAATGGATCAAGACTACTGTTCCACTATAACTAACAAGGTTTCACACGTTCAAATCTTTAAAGACAAAGCCACTGTTCCCATACAGGCTACCATCATCAACAAACCTCATAAAATTATAAATTCGACACATCACATGAAAAAACTGAGCTCCTTAACATGTACAGATTATAAAAATGGAGATGTTTATTATTAGTAACGAATTATATACAGTTATCTATCTCCCAGTAGTTAACCAATTTCACGCAGATGGTTCTTTTTGATACATACTTAGTTGTTTGCTTTTTAAATGAAAGTGGGGTTATATAATTCCGCCATTGTTATTTACTTTGTCTTCAAGGTCTTCCTAAATACATCCGAAAACCCGTTTCGCCTGAGAAACTTTTCAAAAACTATCTATGTACCTGGATACTGGATATTATATCACCTGGATATTTATTAATCGTTTCGTACAAGCACGTTTGAGTTTTGAACTTTCCGTTTTTGAGCAATCTGCTTACGTTGTCTTTGTATATAAGCCTCGGTCTACCCTGACTGAAAGAGTCAGGGTAGACCGAGGCTTATATTCCCTCTACTTTCGCACAATATATATTCTTCGTTACATACATACATATTGTCACGTCTTTATTCCCGAGGTGGTAGGCAGAGGCATACTATGCGCCCACATTTCACCGTATGCATTTTTGTCCCACGTTACAGGTGGTGAGCCCATTCGTCGTGGCCCCGCAGACTCAGTGTTCTGTAAACGAACACCGAGTTACGAAACTTTCACTATAGCTGGTCCTCGGATGGGTGACCAATATGTAGCTTTTACATTTGCGAGCGTTTCCGTGCTTCGGAAGGCACGTTAAGCTGTTCGTCCCGGTTGCCAGTAACATGGCAGTCGTTAAGTCCAGTAGAAGGGCTTATGGGCGGCTTGAAAATTTTCAATAGCAGGTCGCTACAACCAGCGCCTGTCCCTATGCTTCGTTAATCGTTCCTTTAAATATTGTATCCCTGACGAGGTAGACAGATGTTTTTTGTATGCAAGTCTGTCCGATTTATTACCATATATGATTAATGCTCCAGAGTAGTAGCATTATGATAGGTATATAGCTTATATCACTCCTAAATAAACCGAGTACCTAATGCAAAATAATGTTTCAAATTGGGTGTGTAGCCTCTGAGATTAGCGCGCTTACCGAAACAACAAACTTTGTAGAAAGTTCGTTAAGTAGGGACTGCTGTCTGACATTTCAACGTCAAGTACCTTTACTGTATTAGTAGGGTAACTTACACATTTAAAAAAAAAAGACTGACTAGTTGACGCCCGCGGCTCCTCACGCGTGGTGAAGTTTTCCCGTTCCCGTTGCCCAGAGGAACTTGTTCCTGGCATAAAAAGTAGCCTATGTGTCATTCTGATGTGTAAGCTATATTATTGTAAGCTTTCATTAAAATCCATTTAGTAGATTTTGCGTGAAAGAGTAACAAATATCCATACTTACAAACTTTCACGTTTATAATATTAGTAAGATTTGTGACTTCTTACCGCAGTTCCTTTAAAGTTTCGATATTACACAACTAAATCCTAGTCGAAATGCTTTATCTCCAATTACCGAAAAATTTACACTCCTCAAAGTCAACCAAGATTAATAAATCAATAAATTTACATTACTGTTTCTAATGAAATATATAAATAAATATATGTTAATTTTTATCCCAGATAAACATGATATTCCCACGGGAAGACTAACTTGTGAAAACCAAATCTACGTAAATAAACACAGAATGAATATACCAGACATTCTTCAATAAACATAACCAATAAACTAAACTAACCTGTAAGCAAACTGAACTAAAACTATTCCATCTCGAACGAAGGACCAGTTTACCGGGAATTATGCTTAGTTATAAACTGCCTTAACATAAAGTACTTGTGTGTACAAAGATGAAGTGTTCTAACCAAATATTTGTTTTTCGTACACGAACAACTTTGATGGGCCGGGGCCGGGACACTCCAAGTTCGCTCATCGTGAAGTCCCGAGTTCTCCTTTGTAATACGGTGACCACAAAAAGGATAACATTGTTGAGATGTTTTCATTAATTTCTTTGTTTTTTTTTTCCTGTGGTGGTTACCTATTTATGTGGTTAACTATTTACTATATTCAATGTCACAATCAAATAATTTTAATTTTATTTATGATCTTCAGTTTTCACTCAATACAGTATTTTCTTATTTCTTCTGAGGTGCGTTTCAAGAAGTTTTTTCGAAATACGTACAAGCTATTTCTTATCTAAAATAATATTTTATAAGTCTCAAAATTATTGCCCGTGTAATTCTCATTCTCAAAAAAAATCTCTTACAGTGCCTACACATAATTTGAAGCTGGTGATGACTCACAGACGAAGAGGGGGACAGAAAAATCAAAGGACAACGTTAATCCTAAAAACGTAATTAAATACCACGTACAAATTTCGACCTAGTCGACCGCAATTTTTTTTAACATTACTTATATGTTTTGAATAAAAGTAGTGCAGATAAATTGAAATTTTACGTTTGAGCTTTCCGAGAACCTCGAAACTAGGTGCATTTTATTTTGTTATTGAACCTCTCAAATGAATATTAGTTCTCCGTAAATGTTCAATCCTAGGTTTATTTGGTATTAAGGTAAATTTACTTTGAAAAAACGGATATAATCAATTTAAAAAAATATCAATATAAAAACCCCAGATAGTCATTTTAATAGATTTTTAAGAGTGTTAACAAAAAACGTACTTGTTTATGTTTCATACATATTTTTTCCGATTTTTTCTTTAAGTTATGTTGTAACATTATATTCTTTGACCTCAGTGCTAATTGACTAGGTAGTCAAAATTAGTAGATAAGTAATTATATTGCTATAGGTAAGTAAATTTTAGGGTCAGCAGCGCGAGTGCACCTCTGGTGTTGCAATCGTCCATAGGCTAGAATTACCACTTTCCATCAGGTGTGTCGTATGCCTGTTTGACCCTTCAGTGGTATAAAAACCATTGCTATATTCTTAAATAGTTACCTGTCTAATCGTAATATACGTATATTTTACTTAATTTGTCACATCTAATTGAACACAAAAACATTACATTATTACAACAAATATCACAATAACAAAAAGTATCGCAAAAACTAATATACTATACGTTGTACTGTTCAGCTGGGATTTGGTGTACCCATTATGAATAATAAAGTGCGATAAGGCCCTACTGAGGTCTTTAGGCCGAAGCTCTTCTCACCTGTAATGTTGCACCTGTTGAAGAACAGACGACGTCGAGTAAAAACTCAAAGCAAAATTCTGTAAACCCGTCTTGCCAGGGGGCAGAACTGTAAGGTCAATTACAGTACTAAAATAAAATTCTTTTGATTTAATTTGATTTATAAACTATCTTCATTCAGGATTGGAAGAAAGTATTTTTAAAATCTTTAAAATATTTCAGCCAGATTTTACGAAGTAATCGAAAAAAATGATTTCATTAGTTAGTATTCTTAAAAGAAATGGAATATTTAGTATCTGAATAAAACCATATACAAATTAAACTATAACGGGTATTTATTATGTATACTTTAATAGATATTTTATGTCAGACAATATAATATATGATGATGCAAAAGTTAATAAACTTCTGTCACATTACTGTTAGATGAACTGTTCAAAGTTCAATAACGCTTTTTATTTAATACGCTAGATGTACTTTAATACCGGACGAAAAATATTTTTGGTCTTATGCATCTAAGTTACATTACACAGGCAGAGACGTCACGGTTTAGCGCCATTTTAACTTCGGGATGTTGGTTGTTACATGAACTGAAATTAAAACAGCTCGTGTTTTGAGAGTATAATAACATACTTTAAACAAATGACTGCTAGCAAACATATAGATATCTAAAGATTTTATAAAATTGTAAAACGTGGGAGCATCATTATCGCAAAATACGACATATACAAAACAAAATTCGCCAGTAGTTTATAGGAAAATGTCTTAAAAACAAAATCACACATAGTCACCATAGTGTCCAGATCTACACGGTACAGACTTTGAATTTATACGACCTACTTTACCCGACTTTACTTTGTATTGTCGCCAATGTCTTCAGGATTCTAAGGAGTTATGCTCATCATTATTTCTTGTTTTATGGGAACCGTGTTATAGATTGCGACGCGTCTGAAACTTTGTAGACTTGTTCTAAGATTTAGTAGCGATCGTATGAATTTTGAATGTGCGTACATATTTTAGCTCTCATAAATGTAGTAATAAAGTAAATCGGGTACTGCGGTTCGTGTTTTATAGTATAGTAAAGTATTAAACTTTATTAACTAGAAATAACTCTATTCATGAACATTGGGAGTACAAAATGTACTTTCGTCCTTGATCGTAGTCACGAATACGCGTCTATTTTTATACTTAAGTTGTTTTACTTGGAAAACATGAATGGTTTTTAAGTTTAATAAATTTTCTTGTACTCCGTTCTTTAATTACAAAATTTTATTTTTATTTAAGCGGTACACAAATATTTTCTGTTTCACTCTACTTTTATACAAATCTGTCACTCACAATCGGGAAGTGATCGGGAATCCCACTCTGCTTTCAGAAAGGCACAACGAGAGCAGAAATGTTCTTGAGATTGTGGGATGTCGTCCATCTGACTTTACGAGTAGTGCCCCATTCCAGCACGTATCGTTGTCAGGCCTAAGTGACTTAACTTTTACCTATTCTGCCACCGGTAAAGGCAGGGAACACTATGGTGGATTAATGGGTAGTAAGACCTTTTTAGGGCTGAGAGTTCCACACAAGTCTTGCTGCGTTACAGGACGGTGACGTGCCACAAACGCATTCTATCACATTAAAAATAACAAACTGTAATAAAACAAAAAATAAAAATAACAAAAAAATAAGGGTATGTTTTTAAGACCGCACGGCAGAAGAGAAAACTTCATTGGCAATCGCAATAAATTATTACGTATGAATTGATTATACTAGCGCTCGTGGCCCCGCGAACTCTGTGTTCTATAAACGATCACTGCGTTAAGCAACTTTCACTATGGCTGGTCCTCCGATAGGTGACCACTTTGTGGCATTTACATTTGCGAGAGTTTCCGTGCTTCAGAAGGCACGTTAAGTAGTAAAGCCCTGTTGAAGGCCTTATGGGCAGCTTGAAAAATTTCAACAGCAGGTCGCCACAACGTGGGACAAAAAGCATACGGGGAAATGTGGGCGGACAGTATGATTCTGCCTACCCCTTCGAGGACAACGGCGTGACAATATGTATGTAATTTCGTGTGTAGGTATGTTTTCAATAAATTTGAATGAAAGTTGTCGCCCTGGGGTCTAATTTTCGACCATAGACGGAAATTTGCTTGAAAGGTCATTTGTTTCATATTTTGAAACGGCGAAACATTTTACTAGTAAATTTACGCCTACGCTTTATAAAGGTGTGATCGAGAATTAGGACCCTGGCCTTTATTGGGGTCATAACATTTTCTAGATTATTAGCTCCCATGTATGACAACTTTGTTCCGAATAAAGATCTGATTCAATTCCGAAATTCAAACTATAAATGTTATAAAAATAACATTTGTAATTATTATGTTAAATGGTACCACTTTAAATAGTTTTTTAAAAATGATACTGCCATTAAATTCCATTAGTGTTATTACCTTTTTTAGGTTAACCATTTACCAAATTTTATCTAGACTTATACAATAATTAACAGCAAAGTCTACTAATAATATCTTTCCTTCTGTGAGAGACGATTTTTCTCTGACATGGCAATAAAAAGTAGAAAATTACGGGGGCGCTACGATGTTTAGTAGAGCCCCCGTAATTTACTAGTTTTGATCTGGTACTCCGCTATAAAGGTAAACGATCAGTGATAATAATCAGTCGATCTTGAAAGAGATACCAGCGGTTTTTCAATTCGAACCAGTAGTTTCCGAGATTAGCGCGTTCAACCAAACAAACAGTTCATATTAGTATAGCTTAGTACCCCAATAAGTTATTCAACAAGTTTGACAAAAGTGTGCGAATATGAAAATCCAATATAGTAATTCCATTATTGTGCACATAATTTAAACGACCTTATCTAACGTACCTATCATATGTATGTATATATAATATTACCATAATACGAGAAAAGACTGTCCCCTCATAATGCGTTTGGACATTAGCATACACCGAAATATGTTATTATAAGATACAGTGGACTAATTGTGTTTTTAGGGTTCTGTGGGAACTTATAAAAGCTGCGTACTTAATGTAGAATTACGAGAGGAGGTCAATAAGTTTGCAGAATAGGATTTAGGGTATGAATAGGATAGGTTTACTTGTTAAGGTAGGCACTAGTTAAACGCCTCGTTAAAAGCATACATACCAAGTTTGAACCTAATCGGGTCATTAACCTTTGAGTTATCGACCTGTAAACAACTGAATCAGGAAGAAGTCAGCCAGTATAGAGAAAATTTAACACCGCGCCATTATTAAGCTCCTTACCAAGCAAGGAAAATCCGCTCAAATTATGTTTCAAAAGCTGTTGGCGGTTTACGCGGACTCTGCCCCTGGTAAAACCATGGTTAACAAGTAGCATGGTCTTTTAAAACGAGGAAGAGAGTCCATTGAAGGCGACCCCCGTTCCAGACGGCCAATTGAGGCCTCCACACTGGAAATTGTGAAAAAGTAGAAAAACATCCCGGCATACATCCCAGGCATACAACCCGATACAATCCGAGAATGATTACGCAACTTCAAAAACACGCTCGCGATTTTTTTGGCGAGTGTGTCTCACCAGGTTGTGAAACTCTCTGAAGAAACAAGGAAGAAATTATGGCCCGAATCGTTACTTGTGATGAAACCGGGGTTCACCACTATGAACCTGAGTTGAAGCAAGAGTCATTGCAGTAGCATAAAAAAAGCACACCTCCTCCAAAGAAGTTCAAAGTGACACAATCGGCCGACAAGATCATGTCTACTGTCTTTTGGGATACAGAAGGTATTTTACTGATGGATTATAAAGAACGTTGTGTGTCTATAACGGGACAGCACAACGCTTCTTTAATAGAAAGATTGAAAGAAGCCATCAAGGAAAAAGGAAGAGGAAAGCTGTCATATGTTGTGCTCCTTCTGCCCGACAATGCACCCGTTCACACGTGCTATGTTGCGACGGCTCCTCTTTTATTTGGTTGCTGGGAGCAGCTATCGTTTGGATATTGTTGCATTGCTGGAAGCGACTGCCGTCTAACCCCAAAAAGGCGCCTGCGTCCTTGCCTCGTCCGTTAATCAGCAGGTACAATGCTAGCAGATGAGGTCGCTTGGGAGAAAGTAGGTATTCAAATTACATTACCTAATTGGGTTAACCCGAACGTCAACAGTATATGGGATTCTTCAAAAGGGGTCTTAGAAGATTTATAAAGGGTCGGCAGCGCGAGTACTGCACCTCTGGTGTTGCAAACGTCCATAGGCTAGGCTACGGTGACCGCTTTCCTTCAGGTGGGCCGTACGCTTGTCTGCCACCTCAGTGGCACCTCAAAATATGTTTAATTTGTAAAAAATGCTTTGAATGCTGAATAAAATCTTCCGGAACCCTCCACGATGCGTTACGGTCTTGACCGTAACATTATTACTGTACTGAAAAGGCCTTGTAACCGTGTTTGTTTTTTTAAATCGTATGAAACTTTTTTATGTGCTGGGAATTATAAACATTCAGGGCTTTTCGGTCTAATGACTTAATTAAAAAGTAGTAAAGTTGGGCGAAATCTTTCCGACTTTAATAGTAGCTCTCAATCTCGGGACATCACCATAGCCCTTCATTAGACCTGCGTGGTTGGGGGTAGTGAAAGACCTAAATTTAAAGGTCCTTATTAAAATCTTTTTAGTGCGTAAGTTTAACGTGGACCTTATTTTTTTTAATGACAAGTTTTAATCAAAATCACAATGCCACTAAGGTATTATTTTTTGGAAGTGTAATATTTCCCCTAATTAAATCAAAGTATGTCTTGTAGCAGAAAAATAGTGGAAGCAATACTGAAAGTTCTGTGGAGTTTGTGAAGTAACAAGAAAAATCACTTTTTATAATATTTTCCATCAATAACACTTTCCTTCACTATTCGATATCGAACCTTTTGTCTTACGATCTGCCAATTTATTTTACATTTATGCACTACTTTAAGCATAATACGAATTATGCACTAGTTTTCGAAAATAATACGGTCAAAGTCCGCCATTACACAAGTTCCCGCTCAATTTTACTCAAAGTTAAATCATTAAAGCAGATAATCTAAAATGTTGTATTTACAAACAAATGCTATTATTTTAAATTTTTGAGTCAGATCTCAGAATCAACATTACGAACAAATTAAAAAAAAACGTGAGGCAAAGACAACATTGTCAAAGTTCCAAGAAGATTGTCAGTTTTTTTATGTTGATGGATATGTTTAAGCCATAATAAGAGATACGAGTATATACCTAAGTCTACCTAAGTGGTTGTCCAATAAGACATTTGCATATATTTGACAGTGACAAATAAATGTAGATCAACGACTGATTACGACCAAATATATGTTTTTTGAATATTGCCATTATTGAATAAAAATTACTTATTATTCATGACCTTTTTAGTCTGAGATGAAGCCATATAGATACATTTATTTAAAACTAAAATGTTTTTTTTTTTACAATTTTATATAGGAATAATTATTACATCCGAGTTCGTCTACTATCATTCTTATAAGGAAATTATAGTCATTTAGTTAATTGATTTGTTTTTATTTTATTTTAATGGTAGATACTAAATATACTCTACTAAGCAAGAGTAGTTACTAGGAATTTACCAAGATCTCCAGACACAAGCTGCTTGCGGTACGTCTGTTAACCTTTGGACGAGTTTCTGTAGTCCTTGCGGGACAGACGAATGTTGCTCTATTAAATAAACAATGCCGATAATAAACAGTAAAATCGTAGGTGCTCCTAGCTGCCAGTAAAACCCTTTGGAAGTGACTAGAATACTCTAAGACGAAGACCTATAATTATCATTTTAGTGTCAAACACTTCAACATAACTTATTACGTAATGAATAAAGTATCAATCCAACAAATACACCATCAGTATTTAAAGAGCACGATTAGTATATACTTAAATCACAGAAAAACGCACATAAAAAAAACTCTACTGCCTACCTGTCTCTGAAAAAAAAAAACAATGGGAACAAGAAAAAAGCAAAGGTATAATCTAAGTTAATAGAAAAAAAAACAATGACGGGATAGCGGAAAGAAAGATTTAAATTAATTAAGAACAGTAACTTTTTAAATTCGCAATTTAAACTGGCTCTGTGGGCGGGGTTGGGTGACTTTGCAACATTGAAGTCAACGTTATGTGCCGAAGTTGTATACTATGCGATACGAACACTAAAAACAGGTTTAGTTAACAGCTCTTTGGATAGGCAATCTGCCTAGGTATTATGTTTATCGAGAGTGATTTAGTGGTCATATGACCTTTTACGTAGACTAGGTATGTAATAGGTATTTTTATGTTTTATCTAATAGGCACGAAGCACTCCTAGCCTCGCTAGCGTAGTAGCTTTCTGTAAATGATCACTGTGTGCGTTTTGCACAATTTTTTTTTTATATTTGGTACGTCATAATGGCGTCGCCCGCCTGATGGTTAGCAAAGACGACTTGTGTATGAGGGTACTAGGGAACAAAAAAGATACTTTATTTTCGCCCCGCTACCGAGTCGAAAGGTCGAAGCTGGTATTCAGGTTTTATATACTCGTAGAATACATTTACACTGTTTTTTAAAACATTTATTATCCCTTCTTACTATAAGACAAAGGAATGTTTACTACATCTTTTAAAATAATGCTAGTAGCGTTAACAAAATAAGAAGGACAGACGCAATACATTTTAAAATCACCTCGAAATTCTTGGCGCCACAGCTGGATTTTACTCACTTTTATACCTCATAAAACATTATCGTCATTTGCCAAAAATTACATTATAACATTAAGGTCTCAATACATTATATCGGTATATAATTAAAAAAGATGGCCGCCAACCGCCGTAAGGGTCCGCTCACAATAAAAACCGCTCATAAACCGGGCTCGTAACATCGGTAGTCAATAAGAATTGATATTAACGTCTAACGGACCTTTAACGTGATTGAATTTCAATTTACGACCGTCTATCGTCACACGTTTAAAAATAATGTTGTTATTTTTTTATTTATTTTAACCGACTTTTAGGCAGAAGAGAGTATTCACTTATTTAGTGAGTAGGTACATTACCACAGAGTTCAGGCGTTTTAAAAGCTTTGTTTGGACTTTTGGAGCGTCTTCCACCTGACTTCCCAACACCTCAAGGGCGCCGGGGTCGTTGCCGCTTTTGGTAATTATCAGTAGGTGCACCATTAACGGGTAATGTCGCTTAGTCCTCAGAGTTCTTTACATTTTGAATATTATGTCTCTAATCAATATTTATTTATTTATTGTGTAAGACCAAAAACCAATAACAATATAATAAATACCTGGAAGCCAATTATAGGTCTCCATGCATGAATCACAAAAAAAAATTCAAACAAATTCTAAAGTATAAAACATAGCAAGCTCAAGTAGTAAATTCTATAAAAACTACATTTCGGAAAAGAGTGCCAAAACGTCTTCAAAACGTAAAAAACAAATATTAGTTATGATAAAAAAAAAATTTTTTATTAAGGGCCAAGAAAAAATCCCGTCTCACCGTCTCAGGCTTTGCATCAAAAACTTCAAACTGTAGTCTTTTATATATACTGCTCAATCAGTGCACTGCTCGCCCGCCACAGAAATGCATTCCGCCTATAATTGGTAGATGGTAAATCAATATATACGAACAACTCAATTAGAAACCTTTCAGTAACGAGACCTGGATAAATCCTAACGTGACTGTACCTACTACAAATAGTAGCCTAAGTAACAATTACAATAGCACTTAGTATTGTACATTAGTCTGATAGTGTTCAAGTATTCCACTGGTTGTTAAGTTATTCCAGAGCGGTGTCTTGGGGAATGACAATTTGCTATTTAAATGTACCTATTTGACGTTTTAACTTGAAGTTAGCGTTTCGATGCATTTTGAATAGGTAGATGTAACTGTATTTATCAATCTACTAGATTTCACCTAAGGCTTCAATCCCATTGGAATTTGTGAGAGTTTCCGCGCTTCAGAAAGCACGTTAAGCAGTTGGTCCCGGTTGCCAGTAATATAGTAGTCGTTAAGCCCAGTTAAAGGCAATATGGGCGGCTTGAAAAAAATCAACAGCAGGTCGCCTAAACCTGCGCCTGTCCATTACAACACGGCAATGGACTCACCACCTGTTATGTGGGACAAAAGTGCATACGGTGAAATGTGATCGTATAGTATGCATCTGCCTACCCCTTCGGGGTTAAAGGCGCAATAATATGTCTATGTCTTTGCTTCCATTCTTAATACCTATCAGCCTTAAAGTTTTAATCTCCTTTACCTAGTATAAAATGAAGTTACTCTCACTGTCTGTTTGCTTAGAGTGTAGAATCGAATGCCGAATTACCCTTGTCGGATTAACTGTTTATTGAAAACACTATTGGTCCCTAGTCGGTTCTTCATTTAGATGTTTTTAACTACTCGACGGCTATGCACTTTTCAGCAATAGATAGTGATACAAGATTAATATATCCACATTGCATTCGTGCAAAGCCGAGTCGGGTCACTAGTAATACATAATACTGTGTCGTTTTAGTAACATCTATACTAATATTATAAAGCTGAAGAGGTTGTTTGTTTGTTTGGTTGAACGCGCTAACCTCAGGAACTACTGGTCGGATTTGAAAAAATATTTTTGTGTTAGATAGCCCATTTATCGAGGAAGGCTATAGGCTATATATCATTACGCTACAACACTGGGGAGCAGAGCTATAGTCATAAATGTCGACAAATCGGGCAAATTTATATGCATCATTGTAGAATTTATAAGCGACGGGATTAAATAGGTGCGACGGGAGGTCGAAATATTCCACGGGCGAAGCTGTGGGGGTCATCTAGTCACTTATAACTCTATAACGAGTGGGTCGATTTTTATGATCCTTCATTTTCTGGATTTAACTTTTAACCCAAATAGCAAAATAAAAATAAAAAAAAAACCATTATAAAAACGTTCACTCACCGGAGCCCCTTGTTATGTTGGTTGGATCGATTTTAACGGGACTTTCACTGGTTTATAGCTGATGTCATAAGGTACTCCTTAATATATTATATATTGATAAAATGTCAGCCCAGGATACTTTCTGGGCTGACATTTTATCCCCATATTACCATGGGAACGGGTATTACTCGGGTGAAACAGAATGACGTCCTAGTACGTAATATTAATGACGTCACTTTACAGCTGGGGGTCTTCTTTTTTGATTTCCTTCATCACGCCTCAGCTCTTAACATCCCTATAGGCTTAAGTTTTTATCTAAATTAAATAATCTCTAAACTGTTCGGTAAAATAAGTATTTCTTTCCAAGGTAACTCCCTAGTGATATACAGCGCAGGAAATACGCATTAGGAAATTTTCCAAATTATTCCCAAGACGCAGGGACTTCGCAAACATAATAATTAACAGATTACTATACATATATATACATACAACTCTGATTTCGTACTTATGTTTATTACGAAGACCAAATTGTAATGATAATAAGCTGAATCACTTTTTCTGTTAGGTAGGTTATTTATTTGAAGTGCATTTTCAGTCATATCAAATACTAATTAACTAACTAACTATCTTCACGCTGTATCCCTGACGGGGTAGTCAGAGAGGACAGATCGCTAGGCTTCACGATCCATGCATACTTCTTTCGCTTCTTCGAGATTCATCAATCGCTTCATACACGCACGTCTGGGTATCAGAGTACTTTTGACCTTTCCGTTTTTGAGCAATCTGCTCACGTGGTCTTCATATGTAAGTCTCGGCCTACCCTGACTCCTTCTACCCTCTACTTTTGAACAATATATATTCTTCGTCAATCGTTCCTCACTCATTCGTTGGACGTGTCCAAACCAGCGGAGCACGCCCTTTTCCAGCTTAACGCCGACACTTTCATTCAAACGGCAGGTTTGCAGAAATTAATATTATCTAAGATTTGAAATTCATAATGGAAAGAATGGTCACACTAAGAACTCCCGCCGCCCGAACGATTTCTGCAGTTGCACTGATAGCTTTACAACGACCCAGACGCCTATACATGATTGGGAAGTCAGGCTGCAGTCGTTCACAATTCCAAATATTAAAAGCCAAACAATAGCTGCTCCTAGTAGCCAAATAAAAGATAACCACAGGGAACTGGGAAAACACTTAAGATGATTAAAAAGAGAAATGAAGTAATTAACTAGATCTGTAATAGAAAAAGACAATTTATATTGCTTGTAAAAGAAAAAGTACTGAAATTACCAAAATCCTAATCAACTACGAGTACCTACCGATTTGTAAAATATTTTCACATATAAATTAATATTTCGTCCGATCCCATTAACATTTTTATCACATTAATTTATCAAATTCAATTTGAATTATGAATCCGATTTGTTGCGTATCGATTTATTTGTTCAGAATCTCGTGGGAAATTATCATTATTATAATATAACAAATATATATTCCCAGGAAAAATGTTTTGTGTTCCAATTTCGTATGTTTTGTTCGTAATTGTAATTTCATTGGGTTGATAGGCTTAGAGATTTATCACGTGGAAGAGAGGTCGTATCTTCCGAGAATTATGGTCACATAATATTATAACACTAGATGACCCCCACAGGCTTCGCCCGTGGAATATTTCGACCTCCCTTCGCACCTATTTAATCCCGTCGCTTATAAATTCTACAATGATGTATAAAAAATTTGCCCGATTTTTCGACAAGTATTACTACTGCTCTGCTCCCCAGTGTAGTAGCGTATTGATATATAGCCTATAGCCTTTCTCGATAAATGGGCTATCTAACACAAAAATATGTTTTCCAATCCGACCAGTAGTTCCTGAGATTAGCGCGTTCAACCAAACAAACATACATACTCTTCAGCTTTTTAATATTAGTATAGATTATAACGCAACGACTCAGGTGCCCGTTGGTGCCGGTGCAGGTGCCTATGATGGTCAAACAGCAATAGTTCCAAACAAAGCCGATAATCAAAAGTCAAATGAGTTACTTCCAGCAGCCAAGTAATAGTGAACCCCAGGCTTTATAATTAATTGCAGTAACTCTTACCTATCATGTCTTAATCCATGTCATAGGTAGGCAACTTTTCTTCGTTTGACGGTCTGTAAAAGTTCACGTTTCTGCTTAACTCGTCGGAGAACCTAATAAGGTATCTAGGTAGTAGGTTGGGTAGCAGCTGATATTACACTATTGACTTACACGTTAAAAATAAAATACGTGTTAGCAGAACCGTATATTGCATCTTGATTACACTAACGCTAACCTTACATGTCTATACTTTTGAAATGATGCCGACTGAATGCCGTGTCCTGCCCCAAAATGCCTCTTTTATAAATTTACTGAATAATCAGCAAATGTAAAACCACCCTCATTATTATAAAATACACCGACAGTCATATTTAAAGAAATGCTTTCAGAGCCCTATTTGCGGTTATAATATGCTGTTATTACATTCCTATATTAATAATAATTTACTCACTATAAACTATTAACTTTAGAATAAAAATGTATATGAAAAATTAGACTACCCTCATTAAGCTGTATGTAAATAATTATCTAAATTTGAAAATGCTAACAACACTAAGATAAGAACAAAGCCGTAGGGAATGTTATGGAATATCTTCTCGTCCAAAGTACAACAAAATTTTAAGAGCAGTCCCTTTTAGCAATATATTTTGCAAGATCTGGTGACTCAAGGAACTGAGAAGCTGTCGCAATAGGAAATCCGACGATCCGGAATTCCGACATTGGTCGTAGAACTGACGGTCTAAATGGGTGAAAGGTTTTCTACTGAAAACCGCGTAATTATAAATGCAAAAGTGTACTCAAGATTTGGAAGATAATCTTCCATCCCTCTCTTCCCGTGTTTCTCTCAAAGAACGGTTAAAAAAATAACTTTGGTTATCTAGAATTACTTTAATATTTAGAACAGTAGTTACCATCAGAAGTAGGTAAGTAGAGTTATATTATTTATATATGATAATTTAATAACGATTATGAAGTTATGAATAACGCAAATGAAACGTGATTTATCTCTCATTTATAAACTGCAACATATAATGACTAAGTAAGTTACCTATTAAAGAAAGTGAGACAACAACAATATCGGCAATAGCCACTCCATCTTATTTTTTAATAACTATTTTATGGCCTGATTACCTATTAGTTATATTATTTATTTCATATTTCTTCTTTGTTTTCTTATCACCTAATATCTTCGTCTTCTACCTTTTAGTCAAGTAGGTATAGTGATAAGTCCAAGTCAGTCTTGCCCCAGTAAAATTGTCGAAACGTTACGGTTCGTGTTGTAAGATGTAGAATCGTATTTCAAAGTGATATATTATTGTCTCTCACTATAGCACGTTGAAACAACTTTTATGTCTAAAAATGTACCATTTTTACATATTTTACCAAGGTTAATGCATTACTTTTACAAATTAATACTTTTGAAAATATTCTACAGCAAACCTCCGCCATTCACCAAATTCCCGCCAAAAAACAGTCATTCCGTATCCAGAATGGGTATTGCCACTGTAGAAAAATACTACTCCAATCTACGGAAGGATTTAGATCTTCACACAAAAAACGTCGTTTATTGGAAAACTTTTTACTAAGGAATAATAGTTGCCACGTTATTTGAGGCCACACCGACAGTGATTAAATTTGTTATATTTTTTTTGACTCGATTAACTGTCTGTGCTTACGTTTTATTTTAATGTAAGTGTTGCCAAGTACATTTTACTTATTTAATTGTTTCATAATGACTTCTAAGCAATTATCTATAAGATTTAATTATGTTCTATAATTGCAGCAACTTAAAACCATGTTTTAGTTGCAATTAAATTGAAGTACTTCTTATACCGAGTTTAGAATATCTAGAGCCAATGCATTAGACCAATCCGTGAGAATATACGCAAAGAAACAGAAAATTTATTTCTTTAGCAAACGGTTAAAAACAAAATATATACATAAGAAAAGCAAATGTGCTGGCCTAAATATGCAGCTATTTTTACATACATGCAATTACAATTTTGTACGCAGTAAGCGGTACAGCGGTCGTGGTCATAAATAAATAAAAATATAAATATCCATCACGCCTTATCCCCGAAGGGGTGGCAAAGGCATATTATATGCCCACTTTTCACCGTGTGGATTCCTGTCCCACGTAATAGGTGGTGAGCCCATTGCCGTGTTGAAATAGACAGATGCAGGTTGTGGCTACCTGCTGTTGAAATTTTTCAAGCCGCCCATGAGGCCTTCAACCAGGCTTAACGACTGCCATTTTACTGGCAACCGGGACCAACGGCTTAACGTGCCTTCCGAAGCACGGAAACGCTCGCAAATTTAAATGCCACAAAGTGGTCACCCATCCGAGGATCAGCCATAGTGAAAGTTGCGTAACTCAGTGATCGTTTACAGAACACTGAGGCCGCGGGGCCACGAGCGGTCGTGGTCAAACTATAGAAAATTAAGTGGAGAGTGTCAATTAACTCAAATGATAATAATAAAAGAACCGATTCATATTAAATCCATTGTTGAAGCCTTTTAAATCATGCATCACAAACGATACATTAGTTACACATATTCGTGCCTTACATAACTGAATCGCTATAAATACTCTATCAAACCATGACATCATCAACTAAACAAAAAATGTTATTTTGCCAATGTAAGATCGTGTTTTGATTTTTAAAGTTTGATATGAGCTTTATTTGCAGAGAGATTTCTAAAAGAATACTCGTATGAGTATATCTATAACTTAACTTAACTTAACTATCTTCACGCTGTATCCCTGACGGGGTAGTCAGAGAGGACAGATCGCCAGGCTTCGCGATCCATGCATACTTCTTTCGCTTCTTCGAGATTCATCAATCGCTAATATATATACTAACATTATTATTATACTAACATTATTATTATTATTTACATTATTATTATTCTATATCTATACTAACATTATAAAGCTAAAGAGTTCCCCGCTAATCTCAGGAACTACTGGTCGGCTTTGAAAAAATCTTTTTGTGTTAGATAGCCCATTTATAGAGAAAGGCTATAGGCTATATATCATCACGTTACTACCTTGGGCAGCGGAGCAGTAGTCATAAATGTCGAGAAATCGAGCAATTTTTTATGCATTATTGTAGAATTTAGAAGCGACGGGATTAAATAAGTGCTACGGGAGTTCGAATTATGCCACGGGCGAAGCTGTGGGGGTCACCTAGTATTAAAAAGGGCAGAAAACAACCAAGTTTAAAAATAGATTTCAAGAGCTTTTCAGCAAATTCATTTCTGTTTAAGATATGTTTTACTCAGCTTTTGTTCTAAGACCTTGTTCAAAGCAAAGCTGGACCGAGTAACAGTGCCATACAGTTATGTAATTAATACAAAGCACGCCGAAGTATCCAAATAGATGCACAAATATACGGGAGTCCCGTGGTTACTATACTGGTCGCACCGCAGGTATAGGGAAATTCCTGTAATAAATTGTGTATATGTGTTGTGTGTGCGCTTGTACTAAGTTGAGTAAGTGTCAAGTATTTATAGCTAAAGTGTAGCCAATTTTTAAAAAATCTACTTCATAGGTAAATTTAAAACATAATTAAGAACACGTAAGCAAATTGCCAAAAGTACTCACATACCCAGACGGCGAAAGACGAAACGATGAATGAATTTGCAGGTAGCTTTCGAAGTATATATTGTACTGCATGGCGATCTGTCATCTCTAACTGCGCCGTCAGCGTCAAGACAGTTCAAATCTAAAAGACTAGATCAGATTTCAGCAATTCTTTTCATTCTTTATTTTTGTCCAGGTTTGGTTCCATTCTAAGACCATAGAAAATTAGGTTAAGCATTTTATTCTGTTGTAAGCGTTAGAAAATACACTGTTTTCATGGCCTAACAAGTGCGCCAGAAACATTCAAGCGAGTTAACAGCGTTGGGTAACTTTTACGACGTTCGGCGACAATTCCCAATGGGTGTCGTCTTCGGCCTTACCCCATAACCGCTCCCGGTCCGTACACTTGGCTAATCGTTCATTGTGGGCGAAAATGTTTGGCGATATCTTTTTGTGGTGAGAATGTCGTATGTGTGCATGGTTTTATGTACATGTGGATAGATATGGCAATCATAGTGTTATCTCATGTGTAGAAACAGCTAAACATGACGAGAGACATTTTCCAGTAAATAGCTTTCTACGTTTTCAAGTCTAGTTTGACATTTTGCTGTCATACCCGTTTTACAAACACATACTGCTGTAGGCTTTTAGACGGAGGTTTGCTTTGGTTTAGCTCTTCTTAATTTGAAGTATGTCACAGTCGAAGCCGTGGCTCACAGCTAGTGTTACATAAGTGCAATAACTTCAAAAGCGCAATATCAGTGACTAATGTTTTAACAGCTTATCATTGTTTCACTAACCTACATTATTTATAATTGGTAAATCATAAACAATTTCTTATCTGAAATTAACTTATTTACGCTTAAGTTATACATACTTTCGTATGCGTGAATGTATGTAATACTATTAACCCCCGCAGCTTTGCCCGTGACGTACTCTAACCTTGTGGCACCCATTTTATTTAGTAGTTTATTAATTTTACAATATTGTATAAAAATTTGCCTGACTTGTTTATGATTACTACTCCGCTCTCTAGCGATTCTGGTTCTATTTTGTGGCTAGTGAATTACGATAGTGATATATATATGATAGATTTAATAGACTACCTAGTTTTGGACCAACCGCAATAGAATCGTTATAGAATAGAAATAGAACGGCTTTTTATTGTAAAATAGTAGACATAGCCCCCAGATCTCCAGTTCTTTAAATAGTACTAAGATTATAACCATCAAATCTATTCCGCTTCACAAAATCTCTCTTTTCATGACAGCATTAAACTCTCGTTAAAGCTAGTTTAAGGTGCCGTTTTCTGTTGCCGGCTCACTGACTTCATTCACTATGATTTATATTTCGTAATATTGATCATTTTTCTGAATACATAAGTAAATATTGTGGGACACTTTTACACATACATTTACACAGATATATAATATGGAGATCTAGACAACTGATGAACATACTTATATATTTCTAAACTAGTTGACCCCCGAGGCTCCGCACGCGTGGTGAATTGTTTCCGTTCCTGTTTCCCACAGGAACTTGTTTCCGGAATAAAAAGTAGCCTATGCATTATTCTGATGTGTTCTATATTATTGTATAGTTTCATCGAAATCCATTCAGTAGATTTTGCGTGAAAGAGTAACAGACATCCATAAATACAAACTTTCGCGTTTATAATATTAGTAGGATACAAACTATCTTCACGCTGTATCCCTGACTGGGTAGTCAGAGAGGACAAAGATAAGATAGTTGTTAGTTTTTAGGATACAAACAATAACATATTTATTATAGAAACACCCAAACTCCGAAACAAATATTTGCGAATCACACAAATAATTTTATTTCCATGCGGGAATCGAAGCCGATACCTCAGAGCAGCAGTCGTGTTGGTGGCGTAAGTGGTAGTGTACCACTTACGCCACCAAGCAGTCATAGTTTTATTTTGAATGCCATATTTTTCAAAGTCTCTTATATAATTTGGCCATTTCTGAAAGCGCGTAAATACGCATTAGAAATCACGCATGGAATATAAACATCTACAGAGTATTGTGAGTTTATTTATTAATGTTTTTTTTTATTTAGCTTGAAATGATGATTTGTTATGACTACGATCAGAGATTCAGAGTGACTATTAATGCTGAAATAGTCATTAAGAAAGCCCATATATCTGCATTTTGTTAGAAATATAATAGCAAAATTTGTAAAATTTCCTTTAAAAAAGCTCTCTTCAACTCTGTGCTGGATATCGATTATTATTGTCGTTTTAAAAACTTTTTCTTTTTTGGGAGTACATTAAAAAGGTCATATTAGTAGGGAGTATATTATAAGAGTATATACCTTATTATCGCGAAGCCTGGCGATCTGTCCTCTCTGACTACCCCGTCAGGGATACAGCGTGAAGATAGTTAGTTAGTTATATTATAATCTTGTAGAAGAATACTAATTATTGTCATATTTGTTGTTAAATATAAGTAAATGTTGCAGTGATTAAAACAAAATAGGTATATTATTAATGTTAACTCACTTTAATATTGTGGAAAATGAATTACGATATTATGTATTAAAAAAACCGAGACGTTGTTTGTGGTATAGGAGGAAAATATAATTTTACGATCCGATGAAGAGACACCGTCCGGGTATTGTATCTTTTTCTTTTGGAGACAGGTGTGTATCCATTGTACTCAGGTATAAAATATGTGTATGTGGGTATAAAATATTATGTTAAAAACAAAAAAGAATTATGTTTCATAAGTAAGTCATCAAAATACTTCATCATTTATTGTTTGAGACGTCTACATATAAGATCGTAGTTATTTCTAGAGTTATCCATCTTAATATTGTACGAGAAACGGCCTAAAATCCCTAATAATAATGGTACGAGAAAATCACTTTGGTAATTACTTTGAATACGACGAGAAATAATTTAATTACGACGCTCAAAACTTGAGGAGCTACGACACTCTTTTACTACAGTGAATTCTCGACCCAAGTACTGAATTTAATGGTTGATCTCTTAAAATATAAGACATTTAAATTCAGGTGAAAGAATCTAAATGTAAATTCGCAGAGTATAATCAAATATATAATGATATGCTTTCAAAATTGGTATTCAAATAAAGTCTCAATATTATGATAGATTTAAAAAGAGTTAACACATTTTTTTTAACTATCGTGTTAGGTACTAGCTGAAAAATCTTAATTTTAAATTTAGAACATCGAAAAAAATATTTGTAGATTAGCGCATTCCAGTTTTGAATCACATTAGGCTACGATATTTTTTTTTAATAAATTTAATCTAAATCATTGTTTTTCTCTCTGTTTAATCTGTAATAATATTATAGAAAACTTGCCGGGCGTTAATCCCTTACTAAGTAGGTAATAGGCTTAAAGCGAATCCCATTAGTAAGACTTTGTTAACATAGGACTCTTTTGCACAACACAATACTTTTTTTTACTGTATTTTGTACGATGCTTAAGCCAAAAAAGCATACGGCCTGATCGAAATTTGTCACCGTATTGCATATACGAGTATCTAGGATTATAATAATATCTAAACACCGAATATAATTTATGTATATGGCAGGTTTAGATTATATATTGCTTTCACTAACCTCTGTGGCGCGGTGGGAGTGTTTACGACTGCTACGCAAGAGGTCGTGGGTTTGATTCCCACCCAGGATAAAACTTTGTGTGATGAGCACGATGGTTTATTCTGTGTCTGGGTGTTATTTATATATAATATGTATTTATTTAGAAATATATAAGTATGTTTATCAGTTATCTGGTTACCATAGTACAAGCTTTGCTTAGTTTGGAATCAGATGGCGTTGTGTGAGTTGTCCCAACGATATTTATTTATTTATTGCTTCTGCACTTAACTGAGAACCTAGTTGTCGAAGAAACGATTTCCAAACCAACTGAGAAAATGACATTTTCGAACAAAAATTACATACAATTAGCGTTTACGTCCCTACAGTGCACGTGGCCCGAAACGCACTTGACCGATTTTTTATTAGTTAGAATTATCTTCTACCCTCTACTTTCGCACAGTTTAGGTATATTCTTCATAAATCGTTCCTCACTCAATATATATTATTACTATTTGACCCCACAGCTTTGCTTGTGGAATATTTCGACCTCCCGTCGCATCTATAGGTTTTTAATCCCGTCGCTTATAAATTCTACAAAATTGCATAAAAATATGCCCGATTTGTTCGACATTTATGGCTACTGCTCTGCTCGCCAGTGTAGTAGCATAATGACATATAGCCTATAGCCTTCCTCGATAAATGGGCTATCTAACACAAAAATCATTTTTCAAGTCCGACCAGTAATTTCTTGAGATTAGCGCGTTCAACCAAACAAACAAACTCTTCAGCTTTATAATATTAGTACATATACAGTTAATAGAACCCAAAATACTCCACGAATCTTCTATTAAATTGTTCCTGAATTAGAGTAGTAAGATGCCCTAATAAAAATGATATATGTATGTAAGTGGGCGTGGCTTAAGTCATATGAGCTAGAGAGCTATCTGATGTGACAAGTTAAATATGGCTTCCTTGGAGTCGAGTTATGGTATGATTGAGTGTGATGGCGCCTTCCCTCTGTGTAATTTTTATTATCTACTAGCTGACCCCTCGCGGCTGCGCCCGTGACGTTTTTGACCCTCGTGGCACCCAGTATTTATTAATTTTATAATATCTACTATGAAAATTGGCCAGATTTGTTGACATTTATTATTATTGCTCCGCTCTGCTAGGTAGTACCGTGATATTATATCCTACTAATATTATAAACGCCAAAGTTTGTAAGAATGGATGTTTGTTGTTGTTTGTTGATTGATTGATGAAACTTTACAATAATATAGCTTACATATCAGAATAACACATAGGCTACTTTTTATCATGGGAACAAGTTCCTGTGGGAAACTGGAACTGTTAAACTTCACCACGCGTGCTAAGCCGCGGTCATCAACTAGTAACCTATAGCCTTCCTCGATAAATGGGCGATCCAATTTTTTTTTCTATTTTTACCTGTAGTTCCTGAGATTGGCGCATTCAACCAAACAAAAAAACTCTTCAGGCATAGAAGTATAGATATCTTATTATGTTGTACTATGGTCATGGTCACAGTATAAGGAGAGAAACGATGGTTCCGTCTCCGATTAGTTAAGTTTTCCTGTATCCGTTTCCCACAGGAACCTAATCCAAAAACAAAATGCAGGCTGTGTCTTAACGTAGTGTGTCAGCTGACTGATGACTGTATGTATGTATGTGTGTAATCTTGAGTCATCAATTACTCCAAACACAGCATACCTCACAGTTCTAACAATAGGTTTAATGATAATAGATATATGTTCGCCTAATAAAGCACGGTAGAATGTGTTTATGCTTAAGCAATACGTAGATTTAGTTTCTGATCCATCAGAGCAAATCAGCGGACTATTCATGTACAATAAGTACCATGAAAGATGAGACTGTGAGCATCTGTAGTGGGAAGTTCGTCAGGTCATCGTTATTGTTATATTATAGCCTTGAAGTATTTGTTGATATATTTTTGACTTAATAGTATTTCAAAAAAATAAATAGAATGAGAAATTTGATACAAATAAAGCAGTAGATACGCGGTCTTTACGTTTATTTCTTCCAGGCAAATTTTGGTGTTTAATTAAAATAATATTAAGGAGATGTTGATGAAGCGCTCATGTCCCGCTGACTCAGTGCTCTGTAAACTATCACTGCGTTAAGCAACATTCGCTAATATAAATTTACATTTGCGAGCGTTTTCATGCTTCGGAAGGATCGTTGAGCCGTTGGTCCCGGTTGCCAGTAACATGGCAGTCGTTAAGCCTGGTTGAAGGTCTTATGGACGACTTGAAAAATTTCAACTGCAGGTCGCCACAGCCTGCGCCTGTCCATTTCAACACGGGAATGGGCTCACCACCTGTTACGTAGGACAATAATGCATACGGTGAAATGTGGGTGTATAGTATACCTCTGCCTACCCCTTTGGGGTTAAGGCGTGATGGATATTTATTTATTTATTTTCATGTGTTATTCTGATGTGTAAGCTATATTATTGTAAAGTCCTTCAACCAGGCTTAACGACTGCCATTTTACTGGCAACCGGGACCAACGGTTTAACGTGCCTTCCGAAGTACGGAAACGCTCGCAAATGTAAATGCCACAAAGTGGTCACCTATCCGAGGACCAGCCATAGTGAAAGTTGCGTAACTGAGTGATATAACAGAATAACATATAGGCTACTTTTTATCCCGGAAACAAGTTTCTGTGGGAAACGGGAAGAGGAAAACTTCACCACGCGTGCGGAGCCGCGGCCGGGCGGAGTTGGTACCATATTTTCCAATTGTTTTATTCTCATTGCAAGCTGTCTGTCGGCGTACTACAAGGTGGTGTAGATTGTCTACAGATTAAAAAATTCCAAGGATCAATGCGTGTTGGACAAGTATGTCCCAATTAAAGACTTCCAAAAGACTGGGTATCTTACATATAGATACATACATGCATATACACAGATAACAAAAAAGTTTAAAAATTAGATAAGGTTTGTTTCTCTCTGTTTCTTAGTTCTGAGTCCCCTGAGGCACTCTCTAACGGATCTCCTTTTCTGATAAATATGTATCTTCGCATCCGTCAAATCCTTAATTATATGATCACTCTCGTACAAGTCTCATCTTTCGTGAACAGTTTTGTATTATAATGTGTTTTGCTAGATTTACGAACTTGGCTTAAATTATTGAGCTAATTTTATTCTTAGTTCGTTTATGTTGTATAAATTAACTAGCAGTTGTCAGCGGCTCCGCCCCGAGGTACGTATGTTAATTATAAATTATTAATATCTGTCACAGCGTTGTTTATAGAGTCTAATTTTTGTAGTTTTTCGATTCAAACAGCGCTATGCATGCTACTTTAGTTATTTGATTAGTGACATATTATTTGGCAGTTCATTTAAATAATGACTTAACTTGATTTGTTGCGGTTTAGTGACTAGCCTTTAATTTAGCGAACTAAATCGCCGAATTCTTTGTAACGAAAGAAAGCATATATCTAATAATAATAAGGTACTTTTTTGTGGATATCCTCATGGATGCTATGCTGGACTCCTACTATCCAACTCCGACTCCGACTATAATTACACGGTGTTCTTCCATATGCCTATGGTCGAGAGGCCCGGGTGAGCACTCGGTTGGATAAGCCCAGGACTCCCGACAGACTATCCACCATGCGGCTTGGTCTTCGGGATGTTCTGGTGCTGTCCCACTTTGTTGTGCTAGGGAGGAGTTGCGAGTGCGGGAGTGAGCAAGACGCACGCTCCAGTCCTGCTATCAATCTCGGGGGCGACGCTGGACCGAGTTCTAGAGCGCCCCTGACTAGTTAGACTAGACGCGAAGTTCTTGTAAGTTCCACATCCCTCTTTTACCTTCTATTTCTTTTCTATCTTCTGTGGTTACTAGCCTTTCGTCTAATAATCCACTTTAAAGAACATCTGCTTTCTCCTATATGACTTCAGTGTTTCACACTTTTAGATTACTATTAATAATAACATTATTAATTGTTGATCGAAGACCACCACCATACTAAACAGTCTCTACGTAAATAAATTACAATAAAATGGGCCAGTAAATTATGCACATTAATTTATTAGTATTCAAATTCTACATTGAACTCGTAAATTTTAGCTGACGTTTTAATCAAAATGTAATCTTAGAAGTTCATTTGCCTTTTAAGTAACAAGTAGTTTGAAATCAAATTATTTAAATAGCTTTTTTTTTAATCCTCGTTTTTATACACACAGTTCAAAGGTCATGTTCTGTTTTAAAACTTAACTTTCGCATAATTTTTCAATGAAACAAAAATGAAAGGGATTGTTTGCTTTGCTGTTTAGAATTGTAAACTTGTTTGTTCATTCTCACCAAAAAGATGACACCCATTAAGTACTTGAAAGGTCAGACCGCAATCGCTTCAAAACAAGTCGAAATTTAAAGCAAACTGTCCTAATACCAGCACAATCTATTTTGATTTTTTGTTTACACGTACACGCGTTAGAAGTTATACTACTTTAGTCTTATAAAATTCCATCACATATACCACAACTCTTTGTTTGTAACAGAAATGATAAATTAGTAAGAAATAAAAGAATAAAAACTACTCTAAATGTAGTTATAAGTTTTCATGGAAACACTTATTAGCTAACATTATGGTGTCGGTTTTTCGCGACGGTCTACACGCGCATCGTAAAAAATTACTCTCATCATTTTTCCCTAACACGCCAAAAGAAGTATTACTTTAAAAAATATAAATAATTATCTTTTTAACTTAAAACTATCATTCTTCAGTTTGCATATAGAATGCAAGTACTTAATACATAGTTATAATGAATCTTTTGCGCAAAGTTTTTAATTAATAGTTTTTCAACGAAAAAGCGGGAAGACGGTATTCTTCCATTGTGCCATCGCCTTTGAAGATTCTCTTTGTTAGCTTCTTATTGGGAATTATTTTGAAAATGGAACGGTAGTAAAGCCCAGCTACATACAAACTCTTGGCTGCGTAATCCAATACATTCATGATGCACAAAAATGTAACGCAAAACAGACTGATATGTAGTTCTACATGGTAATACCACATTAAAAAAATGGCACTTAAACTAGGACGATTTTGTAGTTAAATCGTCCTAGCACTTAAACGACCTAGTTCCTAACTTTCTACTGAATGAGTAGAAAATACCTACAAGTTGTCAAAATAACGTGGAAAAAAAGGGGTCATTGCACTACACAAATGGCATACCTACAAGTTATTTTACGGTATACTGTTCTAAATTTAAATTATTTATTTAACTGAAATAAGGGACTTGAAATTTTAGTTTCTTGACATGAAGTTTGCCGAATTGTACATAATTAGGTACATGCCTTATAAAAAAAATAAACAAACCACTTCCTAAACATGGACTCTATTCAATCCGAACGACAGTAGTGTGACTATAATAAATAAAGAAATTTCAATCTGCCATTTGTATTTATTTTATCAAAAAAGATTACTAGAAAAGCATCAATGAAGCTATTTAGCATCATACGTTCAATCATTCAAAATTCATTCTGTAAACGTATTATAAAACATTTGCGGTTTACAAAACGATTTTCTCTAATTCCGTTTTAATTTCAATAAAAACATGGCGAGTCTTTTTTTTTTCAACAAAATGGCCTCCACCTGTTACATCAAATTATACGTTTGTGCGGCAAAAGATAAAAAATAACATTGCTTTGACCATAGACTAAGAATGGCAGTTGTTATTTTGAATTTAATTTTGTTATGATTGTAGTTTAAATTTTATCGTGATTCTATTAGAATTGTTATGTGTACTTAAATAAAATTGTTATATCTTAATTATTTTTTTTTTACATAGCTATATTTTCTGTTAGAGTTATTAGTTTTACGTCAAAGATATAAATCAAGTAATCAAAGGTCATTTACTTTCTGATGAATGTACTATTTATTCTTATCCAAACATTGTTTTTGGACATACTTTAAAATAAAGTTTTTTGACTGATTTTCGTTTTAATCTTTTCGGTCCCTCGCAGGCGAGGATGCAGTATCCAGTATTCCGGATGTCAAGACTTTTTTGCCCACATTTTAAGTGCAGTTCAAACATTTACCGACTGTGTTTTCGCAGGCACGTGTTTTTTTTTACACCAGTTTCGTTATTTGGTCATAATTCTGTTAGTTTAACCGAGTGGTTGGGTAAACTGTTTTAATGATTCAATGTTTACAGTTGATTCAAGTTTTATCCTAAAAAAAACGTGAAATTCTTTCTTAAAAAATATTTTGGTACTCCATAAAATCATTTAACAAGTAGGTATAACTTCAGTAAAATATATAGGTATAGTATAGTATAGTATATATAAGTGTAGAATTTAGGTTTAGTATTGAAAGAATCTTAAATTCGGACATGAATCATCTAAAGAAAAATAAAAATAATCACACGATATATAGGTATAACTAAACTTTGTTAACGTTGACCTTTGCCTAACGATGCATATCTCTCCTAATTATGTAATACAGAAATCCAAATGAAGTTTACGATGATGAAAATGATGAAGATAAAGGCGGCAAAGGCATCATTTGAATGATGCCTTTGCCGCCTTGTATAAATAAAAACTAATTTACTTTTTATTTAAACTTGCAATGGCAATCGTGCAGCTATTACATTTCACCTCAATCGATGTTCTTTGTTGCTAAATTGATGTTTTCTACGACCTTGTGACGTAAAGAATTTTAAGACTGAAGTTGATTACTTCTTCTTCGAAGTTCAAAGTGTCTGTATCGTAACTTGAAGCTATTTAGAATTATAATTAAAATTTTAAACCGTTTTCAATGCAACAATGTTTTTTGATAGTGACTGGCGCGCTTTATAATATTTTTCCATGTAAAGTATTGGTAAAATGGAATCTTATGTCCTTCATCATTTCTGAAATTATGACGTACATCCTAATGAGATTATTATAAGATTCAAAAAGGAACACAGTGGTGCATCCATTGTGTTCTCCTTAGCCATAACACTGAATTTAGAGCTATGTACCAAAAAACAAGGAATGTTGCTCGCTCCCTCTCACTCCCCACGCCTAATAAAGACGAAAGTAATAATAATACCGCGTGCCTAGTTTACGTGAAACTGTAGTCAAAATAGCATACGCGAACGGTCAGTTGCCTACCATTCGTCTATAGTAATTTGTATAATCTTATGAGAAACGCTATGATATGCTTGGTTGTATGAAATATATAGATGAAGGCGTCTGTAGTAGAGAGCGCACGAGTGACATTATTGGCTTGCTCTGTGCATTGAACTCTTGAATTCACTCTTAGTCATATAAATCAGGCCACGCATCGTCGCATACTTCATTATCATCACTCCTAAATACCTTGACAACGTAAAATAACGATGGTCACGTTTTTTATCTCATTAATGGCGGGTAGCTATTTATCTCTTTATGTTGTCTGTGGCGACCATTAATACATGTCAAAACGACTGTCGTCGGCTCACAGGGGACTGGTATTTCGTTTTGTCCGGAGACGTTACGATTTCGAAACAGTGTGCATTGTCTTTTTGTGTGGATTCCCTTTATTGTTGATATTAGCGGCTAATGTTTTGTTGGGATTAATTGATTTTTGTACACACTCATAATGACCATGAAGGCTAATATTGGATTATTCCAATCTGTCCCCGTGATTTGTAGGTATATATATAGTGTCCCCTAGGGGGACAAATAGGACAAAAAAATTCGAACTGTCCCACTACCACCAATAGGGGGACAGATCGTTATGTTTAATTTAATTTAATTCTGTGTTATAAAAATAATGCTTCATTGTTTAATCTGTTTAATTTTTCTTCATGTCTAAAACAATATAAACATAATGCATCACTCAAATACGTAATCACATATATATCGAAAATGATTTCAAATAAGATTTTTGATAGTTTATGCTCTATGTGCATGATATTATGTCTTTCACTCTTTCCGACTTATTCACTTCAGACAAAGCTCTGCAAATAAGAAGCCTAGCACATACTGATGCTGATGAATTCTGACGAATTTTGTTTGATACCTATTTCTAGTTCTCAGTAGTATTTACTTTTTAAGTCAATAGAGCTCGAAGTGAAAAACAAAATCCCAAAATTTCGACTTAAGATATTACATATTATGCAACGCCTTAAGCAAAATATTTTGAATCACAAACTTAGCGCAGGTACGGTGTAAAAATGCATATTTCTAAAAATAAATTTATGTAACTGGTTCTAAATAGCCCAAGGGTAGTAATTATGACCATGAAGTCTTTATTAAAGTACGTGGGCAGACCCCATGTTGGATAACGGCCATTTTATCACTACTCAAGATCTGTACCTATTGGATTTTTTAAACCTGATTGTAGTACTTATAATATTTTTCTTGTATGAGAAACTAATATATGTATAATTGTTACAGGTACGTTGGTCCTATTTGGAGGAAGACATTCACAAAAGGTATTTTTCAAATGCTCGACATTATATGGGTAAGTAAGTGTTGCCTAAGCAAAGATAAATAGAACTCCTTAGTCCAAATCAGTCAGGCAGTCTTGTAATAATTTATAAAGTTGATTTTTTTTAGAATTAAGAATTTAACATATTACCTTCTGTGAATGTCTGCCATTGCGATAGCGTTTAAATTTTTTTTTATTTATTTCGCTTCGTAAGAATGTCTTTAAGTAGAGTTACTTCTTCTAAAACACTTTAAACTTATTAATTAACGCAGATGTGCTCTTTTAGCGTACGAAAGGTCAAAAGTAGAGCCGGATCATTTAACGAACACTTTTTTGCTGCATTAAATATTCATCTTTTATCCTTCGCCATCAAAATCATAAGGACTCACAATAAACTTCAAATTTATGGCGGTATTTGAAAAAAAAAGGCTGTAAAATTATTCACACCTCGTGTCACACAATAGAGAAACAATAAAAGGATTAAAATATCTAAAAATCGTGTTTGAGATGAACGTATGGTAATGCAACGACAGGTAAGCGAGCACACGGGCGTGCGTGGTACGGAATTTATAATCGTGGACACAGATAATGTAAAAAATAAACCGTAATCTCAGTTCTGTCTTTGGCGGGAAACAAGAAACAGATTTAAGATAAACAAGACTAATATTTAATTCTATTTGATCATTGGCATGGGTTTATCATTTTAATAAAAACATAGTAGTACTTACGTTGTACCTATATCCAAGAAAAAATATATATTTTTTACTCATCGTCCTTATTACCTATGGTAACTTTAAAAAAATAATGAATGAATACATGCTAAGGCTTTGAAATTTTGTAAGTACCATAGACATAAGTAAGTACCGATATTATTTAAATTTCGATTGTAAGTAACCCCAGTAAAGCACAGAAATCTCTTCCACAACCAGAACTTAATTATTCCCGAGTATCTACATGAAATAAACTTATCTCTCTGTATCTCCAGAGATCTACATCCAAAAGTACCATTTTAATGTTATACAAATAAAAGACCTCCTGCACCTGTATTCAATGTTATTTAAAGTTAATGAAAGATCTAATATAGATCTTAATAGATAATACGTATAATCTCCGGCAAAACACGTTTTTCTTGTGACAAATCACGTACTTAAAGTTTTTAAACCATCACCAGCCAAGCTGACGTGAAGAACGATAAAATATGGCGTCATTAAACACAGAAATCCTCTATCTATGCACAATGGTCCGCCAGGTGTCAGCACCACCCCTGTTGAATCTATCATAGCGCTATCAAGTGCTTCCAATGTTTGAGTTTATTAGGTATGCACACTGTTGATCAAAAAATGGTTCTGTGTATTTCTTTTTTTAAATACTAGTAACCGGTTAGTGTTATAAATTTATCATTTGAAAAAAGAATACCTTAGTCTGAAGTTTTTTTTTTAATTTTGACTCTATACTCTATACTTGCGCTCGTGGCCCCGCGGACTCGGTGTTCTGTAAACGATCACTGCGTTAAGCAACATACGCTATTGGTGGTTATTGGATAGGTGACCACTTTGTGGAATTTACATTTGCGAGCGGTTCCGTGCTTCGAAAGGCACATTAAGCCGTTGGTCCCGGTTGCCAGTAAAATGGCAGTCGTTAAGCCTGGTTGAAGGCCTTATGAGCGGCTTCAAAAATTTCAACAGTAGGTCGCCACAGCCTGCGCCTCTCCATTTCAACACGGCAATAGGCTCACCACCTGTTACGTGGGACATAAATGCATACGGTGAAATGTAGGCGTATAGTATGCCTCTGCCTATCCCTTCGGGGATAAAGGCGAATTTGACTCTATACTTTGGTATTGTGTGGTAGTACGATCTGGGGTTATTTACTTCTTGTTGCTTCATAACATTTCTGTAACATTTGTTTATTACCCAATTAGAACCATTTATAAGGAATAAATTTAATTTTATTATTGTAATATCCAGGCTTAAGCATTTTAAATTGGAAATTCAATTATGTATCGCACGTGATTCATTTTATTGTTAATAAAAATGATTATTAAATTATTGTGTAAAGTGAAAAAGTAATAATTTTAGCGTGTAAACTCGCGGATGCGTATATCTCAGGTCTACGAACTTTCGACCGTCTAAATAGCTTAATATAGTTATTTTATCATACACTTTATTGTTATATAATAAACAAATATGACATAATCATCACAATACAACATACATTCTGTTAACATTTTTGAAAATTTCGTATAATAAGCTCGTATTTTTCAACGGGAATTTTATTCCACAATCAAATTGCAGTAACCGTAAACGATTTGTCATGAAATGTCGAGTGAAACGACATTTCTTGTCTCGTGTTTTTTGATGATTTTAGACTTTTTGTTTGCAGCTTTCAATGAACTTATATTAAGTTTTACTTTCTTTATCTTAAAATAAAAAAATCGTTTCTAAATACACCTATAATTATATTTACCTATTTCACAACAAACCCTTGAATTTATCGACAAATACAGGGAACCCTAAAACTCCACCTTCGCTATTATAGATAAGGAGATGTAAATTACTCTGGGAGGGTGTTTAAACGAATTTACTGAACGGTACTCTTGAACAAAATTGATGTTTCAGTACCTTGATCGAAGATCAGGCCACTCAAGACACCTGGTGATTTAGTTATCAACTGTTTAGGTGCCGATAAGGGGACGGGATTGCTTAATTTCGAACCGATTCGGATTTAAAGCGTGATAACACCTTTCACGAACTATTTTGAAGTGTCTTTTTTCTTTCTAACTTTTATTTGCTTCAGCAGATGTTAGCTCGTTAGACTCAACATTGTTTGTAAGCACTTCAAATAATACGATTGGCAAATTTTGTTACAATTTACTCTCATTAAATGCTTGTTTATTGGTCAGTTATCACTTTATATTGAAAGTTTTATTTTTATTACTTAGAGACTATTTGAAAAGTAAAGTGCACGTTTTTTAACACGCTTGACTCAATTTAGTATGTATCTGACGTGAACCTATAAAAATAGTTTTTTTAATTCCATTGTAACTGGATGTATGGACTATCAAGCCACCTGACCTGGTAGGTAGCTGGTGCATTTGCTGACGGACGAAGGCTTGTCAAAATTAAAGTTTCATTATAAATGTAATGTAGTGTGTATACTTTTAAATAATATTGCATTAATCTATTGCTCTTTACACCAATCCGACTTAAGACTTTATTGTTTTAAAATGTTAGCAAATGAAATTTCTATCGTAATAGATACAAACATTACGTAAATCACTAAAATATACGTCTTTATTACATTTTTATATATAATATAAGTCATCACATAAGTCTCACTTTGTCCACTATAATCGATTTGGGAACATTACGATATAGGCAGTAGCTGACTTATATCGATATCCCAACAATAGTGTCATTGTTCGATTATAGATTCAACACAGTGGGCCACAATGCGACACCGTGGACAAAATGACCGTTTGTATGGATGAGATAATTTATAGGTTATGCATGCACACGGACTCTTTTGTATATTTCTGATAATTTAAAAGTAAAAATAGATAAAATGATGTCTTGATGTCGTTACGTATTATTCACGTCCGATGTATTGTTACCTATTCTTTGGTGGAGTTTATGGGTTTACGTGGGTTTTAGGGATCCAAGGTCCCTTTTAATGATATGGAGAAATATTAATATCTACCAACTACCAATCGACCAACCAGGCAGTATAAGTTTTTCAATTCTAATTACTTTATGTAAAATCTTGGGTTTTTTTATACAGCATCAAATAGCCAATTCATCTAATTAAAGCTTGTCCTATGGTACCTAGAAAATTTATAAACATAAGTACTAACAATGCGGATCAAACAAACATTTGTTCTGATCTAGGATTTCAATCCGTAACCTCAATGGCAGATCACATACATTACCACTTTATCACCTAGGGAGGCGTTAGTAGTTTATTAACCAAATGATTAAAAGTTCAATATCAAGCGGAGACTTTCCAATATCGATAAACATGCCTGTGTCAAAATTTATAATTTTAGCATATTTATCTGTTGAGCAGCTAAGGATGGATGAAAAGTTCTCTAATATCTTGGTATTTGTACTTAGTACCTGTGCTCGTATAACTTCTCCTACTTATTTAAGTATTTTCCCAGTCGCTTTCAAATCCTACCTGGAATTGAAGCCTGAGGTGAACTTTTATATGGCGAAAGGTATATTTTGCCCGCTTATTAATCGACCAATACTCGTATTAATAAAATATTCCACCTTATACGTTTTGGGACGACGTATAAAGTAGTTAGTAGTTAGCATATTAATTGAATTTCAAAACAAATTTCTAGTTATGTCATTGTTGTTCTAATTAAAAAATAAATCGAAACCTACATCGTAAATATCAACAGTTGCATTACAGTAGGCTTTAATTGTATACAATTTGCCTTATTTACTAAAAAAAGAATCAATTTTTCTTTGATAGGTTGAAGTTTATAACTTACTTATTGGTGATTATTGATATTAGTTTTAGTATTACACAGAATTAATAGTTATATCCATTGATACGCCCATACTGTATGGGCTAGACATAATAATATTGAAATCTTCAGATATTTTTGTGTTGCTTTCTCGCTATTACTGTCGCAATTGCACTATTAACAACATCACCGTCATATTACTTGAATGACTCTTGAATTTTACTTCATTATAAACACATTTCCAGACATTGATCCAAAATGTAGACTTTAATTGAAAACGGAATGACGCTAAGATAAAAAGTTGGAACAAGGTTATTTTTTTTTGGGACATAGTCACTTAACATCGTCTAGACTAAATTAAGGTACATAGTTTATTGTATTGTATTTTACGCCCACATTTCTCCTTGGCATTTTTATCCCACGTAACAGGAGGTGTGTCCATTGCCGTGTTGAAATAGACAAGCGCATGTTGTAGCGTCGCTACGTGCTGTAGAATTTTTTTAAGCTGGCCTGGCATATGGCCTTCAACTTGACTTAACAACTGCCATGTTACTGGCAACCGGGACTAACGGCTATACGTGCCTTCCAAAGCACGGAAACGCTCGTAAATAAAAATGCCACGAAGCTGTCACCCATTCTGGACCCACCATAGTGAAATTGCTTAACGCAGTGAATCCGTTCGAAGCCAGCTTGGGGCGCTAGTAGGTAATTAATATCTCGATAATCTAGCGTAAATAGACTTTTTAATAAAATAATTGCTGTATTCGACAACCTCCATGTTAAATAAGGTGCTTAAACTAAATTTACTTAGGCAACATGGTACGAATTTATTCGAAAACTTTCCTCTACACGTTACACTTAGAATGATTAAACAAGTGAACAACTTAGTTTCATAAAACTCTTGTTCTAACTTGTTCAAACGAACTTTCCAGAAGAATCTTGCTGCTTAGTGGATATTAAACGTAACGGCATCATCAAGATACAACGCGATTTAGATTATAATGAAACTAATCCTCCTTACCTTAGTGTATTACCAGTTGCTTTCAAATGCCACCTGAATTTGGAGCATGGGGTCCACTTTTATTTAGTTGCTCGGTGCAGCATCGTTTGACTTCTTTTTCTACATTTTGAGGTTCACAGGGCATAGTGTAAGAGCTTCTTCGTCGTTACCTCGTCCGTTAATCAGCAGGTACCACTAGCAGGTCAGATCGTTTGGGCCCCGAAGATCTTGCTGGAGGACCTTACATACTAATTAGATTGAACTAATAGTCGACTTAAAAGAATTACTTTTGAACTGACGTTGGGATCGTAGTTTTTCCTCATCCTGGCTGTGCATTAGGACCCTGGGCTCGGTTTTTGGCAGCAGTAGTTATAATTTGACAAAGCATGCTGTCACAACTCAAAATAGTTACGCAACTTAATACAAAGTACATCAATCCGGTGTACTGTGTGTATAGTACTGTGTGTATAAGTGTGTGTGCCGCTAGTTTCCCGTAAAAATATGCATCAGTGTGAGTGTGTCGGGTCTGTGCTATTGTCTACGGGTAACTATCTATAAAACGTGTAAGATGAAACGCTCATAAGGCGAAAACTTGCCTCATTCGGAGTCATGAAAATATACCTCAACAGGAACAGCTTAATTCATGAACGTACAGTTAAAACCCCTTTTATTTATACATACATACATACGCAGGTCACCTAATATTCCTACCCCTACACCATATGTATTTTCATCGCACGTAACTCGAAACAGGTGGTGAGCTCATTGTTTCTTATTTTATAACCTTAATTCCTAAGAAAATTCAGGTTTTTTTTTTATAACAGTTATACTAATCAGTTTAGAAAAGTTTTTATTGACACTTGTATTTAATGATAATTACCCACCTTCTTCCTTGCGAAGAGTTCAGAAAATATTCCACCGAGATTACACTGAAATATTTTTCTCCATTCACTGAAATGTATTTGAGAAGAATTCAAAAAGTCGATAAACCACAAGTGGGACTTTCGTCTAAATATATGTCTCCCGCACAGTGGGTGCAAACACCCGATAGCGCGGACAAAAAGATTCCTTCGCATTGTGGTGCGAACACAATGGCCCGCTAGAAAGAACTTGTAATTACTATTTTCCTATGGCGCCTTTTCAGAGGTTCATATTTCAGAAAAATGGAGCATACGTGAGTCGTGCCTATTCTTTGTGAAACCTTCATATCTTCGAAATACATCACTGGCAATTGCAGTGATAAATAAAATAAAAAAGAAATCTTGCTTTAGGTACTTCCATCACATTTTTATTAACCTTCTTAATGCAGCAATTTTTGTCAAGATAACAATCTTAAATACAGTAAAACATCCAAAATCTTGATTTGACATTTACTGCCTAATTAAGTAGACATAACGGCCTGTTTGACAAATAACTTTAATACGTTGTCAACCCATAATGTTTTGTTAAACAAATACTTCTTGATTTGTTAATCATAATTTATTAACGTACCAAACAAGATTTCGGTGATAAAGACATTAAATTATGCAACAGTTCTCAAGCAATCTAAATGTTAGACGAAGTCTTATTATTACTGAAATTGCTAGGTATAAGCTATTAGCATCGAATATAATGATCATTGGTAATAGCAATCTCATAAAAGGATCTACCACAAACGTAGCGGGAGAACCCTCAATATTTACCAGAATAAAGTGTACTTCATAGAGCAAATGACAGTAATGAGCCGATCTTAGGAGCGAGTGAGAAGCAACGCAGGCTATTTACCTCGATAGCACATCTGTAATTATTGTATAGCGTATACGAGAGTTAAAATATCCCGTCGCTTTACTCAGAATTTTGTCTGCGCCACTCCGACATAAGTACCACTGGGAGCCGAGCGATTATAAACTGTATTCTCCTTAATGAACTATGTCTCTTCATACTTTAAAACTAACTAGCTTCAAGGAAATATTTTATCACGAGAACTTTGTTATTTTCAACGATCTTTGTCTTTGTCAACCCGAGATCACTACAGGCCTACAGATGCTGGACAAAAAACGCGGTCAAGCTACTTAATATCAATAAAAATTTGAGAGGAGTTTTAAGTGGCATTTAAGTGTCAGTCAACTGGCGTTTAAGCTGTTTTGCGTTTGCGGCGTGCGACCGGCCTGCGGCAGACTGGTTCCTGAGCCGGTTGGACAAAGTGTAGCGACTCACTAAGGTGCTGTGGATACTCCTTTGTAGCGCATTCCGATAGATACGGCCCCGGCCGAGTCAAACACGGGTAATGAACAGCGCTTAGTATGATTTGTGGACCCCATCCAAGGTGGAACCAGATAATTGTGCAATGCAGTATGTTAGTACGATGTCTGCTAATGGTCGATGTCTTTTTGTACTTTGACTTATGAAGAGATTTTTGTAAGTATTGTCTGTTCTCTTTAAATATCTGTAATCTTATGAACTTTGATCTGAGCTATTAGAACGTGTGAAACCATACGGGTTTTTTTTTATTAATATCTTCAAAGATGCGTAATTTTTCTCAGAAACTTTTATACAGGCATTACAGCAATGTGACTGAAGCTTATAGAAGTCGTAATAAATAAAAATGGCTTTGTCGTTACAAAACGTCTTTTTCGCGCCATCCATCTTGTGCCCAGAGATTTTTCAAGATTGTAAAACAAGGTACCTACTTAAAAAGGTTCAATTTTGGACGATGTTATGCATCTCAAAAAAAAAATTTGTAAATTTTTTTTGCGGCGTCCGAACTTCAAGTCGTGGCTTTAAAAGATGGTGAGGGCACGCGAAGATTACGCCCAAATTCGGCAGTTTTACGACCGACAGATAGGGATATTTATATCGAGAGCTTAATTTAATAACGATACCCAAATCGGTGTGTCGTTATATCCATTAATGCTTGTCTTACCGGTATTTTCGATTATTTTAAAAAGATATATGTTACTGATTTTGTTTTATATGTCTTTGAGTGCTTTAATGGTTTAATATACCCACGCTAAAGCTTAGTAATTTGATGTGCAATAAAAACAATGTAATTTACGATTTTTGGGAATTTTAGTAATGCTATTAAACAATGTCTCTTTAGTGCATTAAATTAAATTTTACGTGCGATCATAGGGTTAAGGAGTTTGATACCCGAGTTAGTAAGGTGATTCAAGACTACATATATTTCGGGTTTCTTCCCGAATGTTCAATAAAAGTTCGTGGAGAAATTTAGAGTAGTAACGAATAAAATGTGGAACAGGATATTTTACCAGCATTGATTTGTCTATACTACAGATAGGCGGTCTTGTCTTTAAGAATATATTTCATGTACGTCTTAAGAATAAGATAATATATGAGAATTGTGATCTCATTGGAGTGATTTTATGAACCATATGATTGAAATCTTAAATATGAAAGCAAAATGTAAAATTAGGTGTAAGCATACGTAAATTTGAGCGAAGTAGGCGGCAGAATACGCGGTCGGATCGCTCGCTCGCCGGTGCCGGCGTCCCCCACTAGAAAATAAGCATACGTATAAATTTCAATTTACACAGATTTTTTAAAGAAAATTTCGAATAAAATAGCTGTAGTTTTTCTTATTAAGAAATCTTATTAAGAAAAATACGACGACGTTAGATATTATATGACCGAAACACATCGTTGAACGTCCTCCTATACCCCCACCACCTCGGTCTATTATAACTTTTGATAATTTTGTATGAACAAACAAATACCGCCATTGTAAATATAGAAAAACGTTTATATTTAGAGAATTACATAATAACATTCATTTTTAACTACTATAAACAATAATTAATTCTATTTGACATTTGCTTCACATTTTTCTACTTATCTTAGTACATAAAAACGATTTGTAGTCGAATTCTAATCGTAACAAAACATTCATATGCAACTACACTCTTTTAATCTATGTAACCATCTGAACATGTTCTTAGCTTAGATCTAAACGCGTTAGAAAAGGAGGTTGAATCTCCATAAAGTAGAAGCAAAAGCTCTTTTGCATTCTCGTTGTGGAGTAGCCTATCTCATTTCACCCACACATAGCGGATTTTCGAAGGAAAACAGTTTGTGGATGACTTGCGGTAGCGAAAACACTGTAGCTGTTAATCAGCTACGAAGATGCTGTGCAAAATTTCAATTTCTGGTTTATATTAGTGACGGTTTATAATACGGAAAGGTCAAAAGTACTGGGATACCCAGACGTGCGTGTATGAAGCGATTGATGAATTTTGAAGAAGCGAAAGAAGTATGCATAGATCACGAAGCCTGTCCTCTCTGACTACCCCGTCAGGGATACAGCGTGAAGATAGTTAGTTAGTTAGTTTATAACACGTGAATTCGATTAAAATAAAATAAATAAATATCCATCACGCCTTATCCCCGAAGGGGTGGCAGAGGCATATTATATGCCCACTTTTCACCGTGTGGATTCCTGTCCCACGTAATAGGTGGTGAGCCCATTGCCGTGTTGAAATAGACAGACGCAGGTTGTGGCTACCTGCTGTTGAAATTTTTTAAGCCGCCTATAAGGCCTTCAACCAGGCTTAACGACCGCCATTTTACTGGCAACCGGGACCAACGGCTTAACGTGCCTTCCGAAGCACGGAAACGCTCGCAAATGTAAATGCCACAAAGTGGTCACCACAGTGAATTCGATTCATTGTTGTATTTGAAAAGTGTTTGAAACAGTATATAAGTATTTTGAAATGCCACGAGCGTCTGATGACTCGACTGGTTAGCCACCTCTGACCTAGATTCTAGGGTACAAGAAGTAGGTAATTGGAAAAGGACCAGTTTTTCTGCAGGGAGTTTAAAATTATGTCTCTATAAGGGCTATCAAATTAATGGGTACTTTCGTAGACTCGTCAACTATGATGATTATGATGTCCTTATACACAAGACGTCGTTGACGCGGTCGTGTGTCAATTTTGATGTGCTAAAAGTGAGAAAATTTGTATGTTATATTTGAATGAATAAATTCAGCAAATTGTTCGCCAAGTGTGTATTAAACCAAAGTATGGTGTTTATAAACAGCACACGTCATGGAAGCCATTGTTGTTTTGTTAAAAATTCATGAAGCATCATATAATTTGAAAGAAAATTATATTTTTGGCGTAATGTAAGCATACGTCGTTTATTTGAGTAAGTAGCTAGGCGTGATATTCTGTTACTTAAGCATTAACCGTATATTTTTTTATTAAATTCTTTTTTGTTCCCTTTACGATTTTGTGGATGGTGGTACGTCCATTGATAATTTACAATATGAAGTAACCCAGCAGTGAATATTTAACAAAACAAATCAGCCTGCAGCTTTCTCACTGTTACACAGGGTCTGGTATCTATAGCGTAAGTAAATGTATTATATGATATTAATAACCTTACAAACATTAATAGAGATAGATAGAACTGTGTAAAAATGCCTCAAAATATCTTTTGTTTATTAAAGTCATCCCAAATGGTATTCAATTACAGTCCTGTTTCATAAGCCATCCATTCTACTATCATAAGCAGCAGTCCTAATTCCTTCTATAACTTGAAAATTTTTACAGCATATTCCTATAGGCCTCCAAAATGAGGGTATATCCCACATCTTTACATACTTCATGCAAAAACAATATAAATAATGCCGAACACTCCATTGTCGCGTGTCTCTGACGGGAGATGCTTCTTCAACGTTTAAACACAAAGCTCTCTAGAAATGTCGTCATTTCTACAAATCCTAACAATGGCGGTTTTATTCAAGAGAAAGTCGTATCATCACACTCGCTCTGTGATGTTATTGTCCTAGCGTCCACCTTTATATTATTAAAGGTGGACGTTTGGACTGTACTACCCATTGTTTTGATGCAAGTTTTATTATAGTTATCTCTTAGGAGCTTTGTGTTACCTTTCCAATATATTCTGAAGATAATATTTTTTCATAACTTTGCTAGTTTTCATAAAACTTTAAGTCTCCGCCTTCTATCGTAAAAAATCGTAATGATTTTTTTACTGAACTTTTGACAACCGAGTCTTAAATACTGTATTGTTTCTATAATACTTAGGAAAATATTGCCAGTATTTAATTTGTTAAAAGTAGTATTCTAAATTAATATATTATTAATATTCCGAACTGGTTTGGCATTTTAGTACTATAATAAATAAGCGCCATGCACAATGTGGAAGCGCTCGTGGCCCCGCGGTCTCTGTGTTCTGTAAACGATCACTGAGTTACGCAACTTTCACTATGGCTGGTCCTCGGATGGGTGACCACTTTGTGGCATTTACATTTGCGAGCGTTTCCGTGCTTCGGAAGGCACGTTAAGCCGTTGGTCCAGGTTGCCAGTAAAATGGCAGTCGTTAAGCCTGGTTGAAGGCCTTATGGGCGGCTTGAAAATTTCAACAGCAGGTAGCCACAACCTGCGTCTGTCTATTTCAACACGGCAATGGGCTCACCACCTATTACGTGGGACAGGAATCCACACGGTGAAAAGTGGGCATTTAATATGCCTCTGCCACCCCTTCGGGGATAAGGCGTGATGGATATTTTATATTATTATGCACAATGTAAGGTTTTTTTTAAATTAATAACACGCTCATCTCTGTCAGCCATATGCTCAATAGTTCAAGACATTTTCTCTTTTGTTCGGATCTTTTAAAAAACTGTAATTAAATGGTGTTTTCTTTATTAAAACTAAGTGTTGTAAACCATCAACTTCTTTTTAAGTGTTTTCCTAGTTGCTTTCAAAACCCTAACCCTTTTATTTGGCTGCTAGGAGCAGCTATCATTTGTCTTGTAATTTATAGTTTTGTAGGTAGCGACTGTCGTTTGACCTCCTAACCCCGTAAGGGCGCCTAAGTCAGCCGGTGCACCGTTAGCAGGTGAGGCGGCTTTGCGCTCTGAACATCTCGGTTGGGTCTCATTGCGCCCATAGCATAAAACTAGGTGCACTTGCCGTCCCCGGTAAGTCTATATGGTGCAAAGCGTTTTGCCGTTGAGAAGTATGGAGCTACGCTAAATAAAATATTCTAGTTTAAAGTCTTAAATGTATCTTCTAGTTTAAATATATTACACCTATATCAAGAGAAGATAGTACATTATTCAAATACTACCTAAAGAACTGCTTTTACTGTAAGTGTTAAAACAAAACTAGCAAAAATAAAACAAATAGCATCAGGTATCAGACAAATGCTTTACAATTACTCTATTTACTGGATATAAATAACCAAGTACCAAGAGTGGAGTCACGCACTAACATAAAGCCTGAATTTAAGAGTTAATGTAACACATAAATATTAACTGGATTATATCTCTTTCTAACTAATAGAGAGACTGCTATAAATTCTATCTCATATTGTTACTGTAAGGGATATTTATTGGGCAATTGAGAAAAATTATGCTAAAAGTTTTGCAAAACATTTCGCGTATATGCAAAATGTTGTGATGAATCTTAGATTTTTTTAAAGATTTCTATTAAAATTTTGGGATGTTGATGATTTTTTACTTGTGAGTCATAAAGGGGCTATTTTAACTCAATGGTTAAGCCGGTAAAATCTGCTGAATAAGAGAGAGGTTTTAGTGCAGATTATGTTTTCGGAGTTGGTATTTGTCAGATGGATTTAGTTTCTTTCACACATAAATAGCAAAATCTATTTATAGAAATTTTCTTATTTTAACTAAATTGTTTATTCATCAACGTACACGTCGCCGTTAAAGAAATGGGTTTGTTCTAATTTAAAGTCACGTAGATTGTAGAAAAGAAAAGAATTTCTAAAACTCGCCTTCTAAAAGGATAATTTGCAGTAAGTAGCTAACAAAGCCACTACTAGTTAACGAATAATAGCTGGAACAGTGCTTCATTTGTAGGCCGCGCAATACAATACGATGTATGAAACAGCAGCCATATCATACAAACATTCGTTCCAAACACAACAAAAATTACCTAAATTAAATATGACATTTACACAAAAAAAAGTGAGTTTCATCAGCACGTCAATAATTTCCGTTCGGCAATATTTTAGAATTTTTATGAGATATTTCAAAACGGATATTATAGAAAATATCGAGAATACTTTTATTGATATCGCGTTTTTTTATATTTTGTTGACATTTTTCTCTTAAGTCAAATGATCATTATGAAATTTATATTGGACTAAGGCAACTCGATAATTCTAATTTTAGAAGTCGTTTGAAAATTTGAAACAGACCAAACGAGGCTTAGAGAAAAAGATAAAAGGCATAAAATAGAATGTCTGAATCCATTTTTATTATTTAATAAGATGTTTTTGCAGTTATTTTTTGTCCCATTTACTAGAATTTACAACAATCAGATGACAGATTAAGAAATAATATCGGTTGTAAATTATTGTAATAACAAAATTAAGTTGCTTCTTTAGCGACTCCATATTGTATTTGACTGATAAGTTTTTAAACCAATATTTGAAGTCTACTCGCGAGCAGAACATGAATAATTTTTTTCGCTCAATAAATATTATGCATTAGCGAACTACAAACTGCAAAATCGCCTTTTTATTTGTGCTGTAAATAGCTATTAATGTTTGTGTAGCGAGGAGTACATACTGGGTTTATGCTTGGGTGGGCCCAAATTAGGATTTATTAGGCTCAATAATATAAGAAAATCGATGAGATAGCGATTATTTTTAATCTTTTAGTGCTCTTGACAAAAAAAGAACAATTGGATGCTAAATTTTTTATTACTGAGTTGTCATATGTAAATGCACGTACAATGACGTGCAATTACATAATTATGACAACTCATAAAAAAAACTTCATATTTTTTGGTGATATGTTCTAAATTTAATTTTGTAGTAGTTCTTGTCATCATCATCCGAGCGTCTGTCCCAGTTGCGTCTCCCGACGCCCGGGGTCCGCTTTCCTACATTTTCTCCTCCACTTCGCACGGTCGTCGGCATCCCCTTTCGGCATTGTTATATATAAATATATAAATTCTTAATTTATATATAAATTCATAATTTGATTTTCAGGTAGAAATAAATTCCTAAGCGAGACAGATGCAAGGATTAAACGCACCATGTTAAACATACAACAGGACCAGGCATTGCACGAATTGAGGCTCAAAGAGAGAAAATATTAATAGCAAGGGAAACTAATTTGTTGGAATTTGAAAACAATATTCATGCTTTGCAAATTCAATAAATAAAATTAGAAGTTGACCTGTTAACTAAACAGATTAATAAAACTTCATAAATATTTTTGTGTTTGATTTAATTACAAACTTATGTTAAAAATGACGGGATATAAACATTCTCCTAATAAGTAGACCTCTAGTTTCTCCTCTTGAATATTGGATATTTCTAACTGTTCGCTGTAAATGTATAACACTTTCAATATCTTCAATTACTCCACGAGCCCTGCAAATATTATATAAAACTGCAGTAGCAACAAAAACATTGCATGTTGTTGTCAGTTTCGTTGCCATCTTTTTAGATAAACAAGGAAATATCCTCTTCCAGACACCTATGGCTCTTTCAACTGTGTCACCAAAAGTATGCCCTCTATAACACTCTGTTCCATTTTCCACTTCAAACTTGATGCTTGAAATATTCTATTGTCATGTACAGAACCAGGTCTATCAGCAACAACGTCGTAAATCTGTAGATCAGGTCCACACACAATCTGGGTATTAATAGAAAAATATTTTTTCGATTCCTAAATACTTCTGCATAGGATCCGCAAGGGTTTTGGATTGGGATGTGTGTACCATCAATAGCTCCTACTATTCCAGGAAAACCGGCTATTGTATAAAAATCTTCCTTAACTCTTTCTAGGTTGCTTGGAAATTTGACGAATTGTCGTATTTTCAAACTAAACAGATGAGACACCATTTTCACTATTCTGAAGACAGTTGGTTGACTCACACTTATAAGGTCTCCAGTGATCATCTGAAAGCTACCAGAAGAATAAAATCTTATGGCCACTAGCAACTGATACATAGGTGGCACTGGAAGACCTCTCGCCGTTAATTTCTCCGTCTTCATTTATCAGTGGCAAGAGTATATAGAATACCACATCTTTGGAAAACCTGTAGCGCCGTTTAAATTCATCCAAACTGTAATAATCAAAAGGATCTTGGAAATCTCGTATCACTTTTCTGGTACTTATTCTGGTTTGCTCATTGATATAATTATCAAATTCTTCTTCACTACTGTAATCCATTGTAAAAGGACGCTAATTATTATCGAATACAACCGCAAACAAAGAGAAAACAAATAACCTAAAATTTTTGACATAAGTCAAAAGGAAATAGTACACACTCTGCGTTGCGTATACAGCTAGCAGGTTACCTTGGCTGTGCGTTCATTTTATGGGACGCATAGTGCCGGTCGCCACTCAAGTATTGTCTAGGAATAGGTTTTTGGGACCCTGTGCGTCAACGCACACTGTGAGACCTCATAGTATTGTTTATGAATACGGGTGTAACAATTTAAGACATTCAATCACATCTTTATACAAACAAACTGCTAACATACACATTGTTTTCATCAACTTGTGTTTCAATTTCAATATATATTTCTATTATACACGGTAAAATACAAATCGACATGGGTATTAAAATTGTAAGAAACAATAATACTCGTAATACTTCGTCCCTTTCTAACACATGAAATATACGTGAGATTGCAACATTTTATGGCCCAGTGGTCGCGGACAAGATCGGTGCAGTCAAAAAACATTTATTACAAGCCATCAATTTTTTAAAACCCGTGTAAGGTGACACCAACGAACATATACTCATACAGAATACAGATTTGTTCAAGACGACTGATTGCTGTTCGGGCAACATACCCACAGTGAGTCGATCAGTTACGTTACACTGTTAAAACATTTTTGCTTTCTTTTTTTTAATTTAAATTTATATTTTGAATCTTAAAATGGATTAATATAGTTAGTTTGAGTGTTAAACTAAAAAAAAATAGAAGCAGTTTCAATTTTTTTTGTTGATTTTATAAAATCCTTTTTTGATCGTAAACGTGCAGAATTAATGAGAATCAGTAATAAACGTATATTTTAATAGTTCGCTGTAGCAAGTAATAATGGAAGCGGGCGAATGAAGGTAAAAGGAGCTCAAAAGAGTCTACGCCGACAAAACTACGTATATGCATAAAAGTAATTGAGTAATTTGAAACACCGACGTAAATTGGACGTTTCATTTTATTTATTATCGAGCTTTTGTGAAAAGTGCAAATTTTTATATGCAGCTAAATGCTAGTTCAAACGAATAACTGTTTATGTTAAACGCGAATTGGTTGAATGGCATTTATTGAGTTGTCGTTAAGATCGTAAATATTTTCTGACGGATTGTTCAAAGGCACCTTTACAGACTTACCATGTAATAACTGCAGTATTCAAAATTCTCACAAAGCTTTCACATCCTCGCCATAAGGTAGTGGTACTCCCGCGAGGCCACAAGTCGGTCAGTCATAAAATTTGAACATAAAAGCGTAATAGCGCAATTACAGGCCTAATTAGCGGCGCTGAGGCGTTTGTCAAGCTGAGTTTTACGATATACGTGTCTAAATTCGATCGACAAAACACTGTCCAACTGAGTTTTCGGTCACTTTGTAAATTATTTTTGCGTGGGCTGTGAATTAATTACAGTCGAGATTAAAAGACTAGGCAGTTGTTTACATTACCCGTTGAATTAACTAAAACAACCGAGTTTGAACAATGAACTATAGCGCTTTATTCTTGAATAGATGTTAGCCTGTTTTTAAAGAAATATGAGAAAGCAGTTTTACAGAGAAATTAATAAAAGAAACATTAAAACGTATCCTTTTCTAACATCATATCTTACTATGGTATTTACTTCTTTTTTTCTCTTTTAATTAATTTTTTTATTCTGATATACGTAAACATTTTTTTTTAATTTTGTGCGTAAATAGACCTAAGATTTTAAAGATTTTAACAAATAATATTACATATTCGTATGTTTTTTTGTTACTTTTTAACGTCTAAGTCGAATGGTGGATACTAAGCTTCGTACTCCAGAACGTTTCTCATACTTAATTAACGCTTGAGGCTAGTTTTTGCCTAATAAATACTACTCTTAAGCGTTGATTGAGTCTTGAGAAACGTTCTGGAATACGGGCACGATCTTAATCTTTGGCGAGCGAAGCACTGGGCTTTTGGTAGTTTTTGTTTACACATTTTATATTTTACTAGGCTTCGTCTACAAGAGACTTAGTAACTACATTCCACTGGCGAGCAAACTTACAACATTCGTTTAATAATTCTTTAAAAAGTCGTGTGGCACTTACTTTTAATTAACTTGAGTAGCTTGAGAAAGTACGTGAGGAGAGCCATTTCTTCACGTTATGAGAGACGTGCACACACTGCACACGCTGAGCACTGAAGAGAGTATTTTACTACTTACATACTCGTTTCACGAGCATTTTTTTTTTGTAAATGGAAAATCACGTGAGGTACTTTGAAATGTATGTTTGTCTCTTAGGTGCAAAACTTTTATCAGATACAGATTTTTCTGTGCATTTTTTCTTGTGTTTTTTTTTTAAATACTAACTGAAGGCTGTCTATTTTACCCGCGCAGTGGCCGTTCCAGACAGAAAAAAAATTATAATTGTTTTTTTTACGTCCGTACCGCACTTACAAACAGTCATTTCAACTTTATTTATCTGTGGAGATATAAAATTAACATTAAACCCATACATACATCGTTTATAACAACCGAAAAATATTTGAGAAGCAATTTTTCAAATGTTTTCAGATCCTGTCTTCATAATTTTTTTTGCGAGTATGTTGACATTTTGGTTTTTCGAATAAAGAACTAAATTCGTAGATATTAACTTGCGAAACGCATTAAAATGGACTCATACTGACAATGTAGATAAATCAAATAGATTATACAAACTTTACACATGTAATACAATTTTTTGTAATCGATTATGGACGCTTTGGACACGCAAAGGAATTCTGAACTCAATTTGAACTGTGAAGCTTGAATATGCCGTAGTGAAGATATAAATTCGATATTTACCGTTCATCGATTGAAATTGCGCTTTAACCCTTACTGTATGTTTATTGAATTCGGAACAGTACTACTTTTTCATAGATCCCAAAAAAGTAGTGTGTAAAGCTTTATAGTTGTAGATCTGTGCTACTATTTATACTTTTTCGACATTAAAGAAAAACGTTGTGATGCTTTTTTAAATAAATATATTTTAATGTATGGCAGTACCTTTGCATATAGTACAGATTAATATATCTGATGATTGGGCGCGAACTTAAAAAATGATGCATGATGTGTTTTTGTACTGTTTATGTTTAAAAATGGTGGATTCTTAGACATGAAGGGTTCGAAAACATGCAAAAGAATCAACTATGTTTCACTAAAACATTACTTTCCTTTCTTGTTACTTCTAAATCTCCATAGTAAGTTTCACTAAAGTATCCAAGTAACCCAAGTCCAGTTCCCTTACTTGGAACTGGATTTAGAACATGACGAAGACTAAGCAAATTGCAATACCAATGATTAGGCAGCATGGTCTTTGATCTTAGCCTGTTCCAATGGAGGGAACAAATATAAAAACGTTATCATTTCGAATTTGGACTTTTGACTTTTTATAATAATTATAAGAAAAAACATTTTGAACTTGCATTACTCATTTTCTTTTGTTTTTAGTTTGTGAATAATATTAGCCCTGGCTGGGAATTGAACCCATCAGTCAACAGAATGAATCTAACGTGGCAATAAACGCGTGTTGTGCAATAAAACTTAGCAATGTGTAGATTTACTAGTCATGTTGACGATAGTATACTAAATAGTACGTAGGAATGTCACCAAAATCCTGCCCCAAATACCTCACCTATTAATGCCATACCTACTGCAATAACGCTAAGCTGCTCACACGAGTGTGCCCATCTTCATCGATTCAATCTACACGTTGAATTTAAGCTTGCATCACGAGGCTAAATCAAGAAGGTCTCGAACCTAACGTATTGCTATTGACACTCGATACTCCTCAACTGCGCCGTATTATATGTCTAATTGATGCAATTGGCTGTTCATGGGAAGCCTGACATGAGTAATTATTACATTGGTGTACCGTTGTTGCATAATGGCATTCCGGAATACTGTTCTATTTATATATTACTATGAGGACGCCTTCGGCTTTTGCTACTTGGTTAATTTGAAGTAAAGTACAGATATAAAACACAGGCAGATTACGGCAATATGGCAACTTTGAATGAAATGGTCAACATTAAGCTGGAAAACATCGGTAATGGACACATTCAACAAATTAGTGAGGATTGATTGACCAAGAATATTTAGGTACTGTGCGAAAGTAGAGGGTAGAAGAAGTCAGGGTAGACTAACACTTATATACGAAGATAACTTGAGCAGATTGCTCAAAACTGGAAAGGTACACAGACGTGCATGTATGAAACAATTAATGAAACTGCAAGAAGCGAAAAAGTATACATGGATCGCGAGACTTAACAATCTCGTCCCTCTAATTACCCTGTCATGGTATTTGGTTTAATTACTGCATCCAACCATCGAAAAATTTCACAAAATAATGGATTATGAAAAAGAAAAATTTTCACACATTTTCTTTCTGAAATAGAGGGAGTCAACAAAATAGACGTAAATTTTAGAAACAAGAGCTTAAAAATAATCGTTATTTGCGGGCACGAAAACAATTGTATCTTTCGTAACAAAAGCGTTTATCTTAATTGGATAAGGGTACAGTATCTAAACAAAGATAAACTCTAGGTATACATTGTTACACCCTTGTGGACTTAACGTATATTGCTTTGTCTATATAATTACAAATAGTTTACTTATCAACATGGGTTTACCTGTTTTATTTAAAAGCGTATCTTATTACAAACATTTTTTTTGAGGAAATGGTTCTATTGTGTATGTTTTTATAATTTTTACAGAAATAATAAACTTAGACTAGTAAAAATTATATTTTACTTTTAAAGTGAAAAAAAAATTCAGTCATAGCTCGACTCGAACCAGCTTCTTCTGGTTCAACGCACCAGACGCGTTTACCAACGACACCCCCGCGACCTGCTCGAAACTGGCGAATTAATCCACCTCTTTACACCTTATAGCAACTTGATTTGAGTCCAGCTCGTGACTGAAAATTTTTTCCACTTTAAAATTAAAATTATGTATTAATTTGAGAACGAGTTCACTAACACTTTCTTTATCGCCCTTGTGTTCTTTTGTGAATTACTTGTGTACACGTTAAAATTCAAACACAAAACTGCACAGTGCTTATAAAATACATAGCCGCAAATAAAATCAACAAAATAAATAAACAAACTGCAAAATGACAACAATCCTCAGACAATTGAATAGGAATAGACTCAATAGTGCCATCCCGCAAGATTTATCACAGATAGCCCCGCCAAGTTACGATGACAGCTCCTAACATACGCCATCTTTACTGACATTTAGTTTATAGTGCAGGTGAAACAATGCCGCGATTTATTCTTGGACACTGAGACTTACAGCTAACAAAAATTGTTCTGTAGTTTGTATTTGATTCCAAATGGATAGTTTATATGTATTAAAAATAGTATATTCTAGCATTTGCTTTGTGAATATCACAGTCAGATATAATGTTTCAATAGGATAATAAATCACCGGTAAATGTCAGCTTGTTCATAAAAGTTACATGTCACTGGTATAATTTATCAATCTAGTTGGGTAATGATATTTTGTGTTAACCTAATGCTTTACCTAAGTGGAATTTTGACTTACCGTAATGATTGGTGGTTATTACATTTGTTACTTCCACTGGTGTCCCTGCGGCCTTGTCTGCGAAGAGTGTTCTATGTCGTCCGACTTCATTAAGTGCAGATTTTGATTGATTTTGATTTCTACAGTATTATAATAACGTTAATTTCAATAGGCCGTGTACATTAATGATGTAATGTGAACTTCTACTTAAGTCCTATACACTTAATGAAAGTAAAATGTTACAAAGATACTTTTATTTTTATAAAATCCTTGCATTGGATTTTAGAATTATTGTTTAGACATATCGAAGGATATTTTTTTTAAAGCAATTATAGTAGTTTGGTAGTTTAGGTTGCTAGAACATTGCCCTGGTTAGGCAAAGGTCAAGGGCTCAATACCCGTCTCGAATAAAATTGACTTTCTTCACTTTATTAAAAAAATTAGATGACATCTGAGAGGATTTCCACACGTTAAAAAAATAAAAAAAAGAAAGACGTATCAAAGTTAAAACAATAAACACAAATTATGTAATTGAAACATAGTATACATTACAAAACTTTTATAAAACCAAGACATTCATTCCGAATCATGTTTCTGTTCATTATTTTATAATACATCTCTGATATCGGAAACCCCGACAACTTAAATCACTTGGCCAACAATACCCAATTACAAATTGATTCAAATTCAAACCTACTCAATATAACGATTTAATTTATATTCAAAAATCCATCCGGAAACGTTTAGTGTTTTTGTTGTAGCAATTTTTCATTATAATTACTTGTAAAATATTTATAGGCTATTGTGATCAGATTTTTTATGGTGCTCCCGAGGCAGAACGGTGTACTTGGTATTAGAGAATAATTTATATCTTGTAATTTTGTCCCAGGCGTTTCGAGTGTTTAACCACTGTGCAGTGAACGTGTGATTTGTTACTATGTTTGAAGGCTATTTAACCTAACGGTTTGACTGAATCGTGTCGGCGCGGCGTCTTGTCGTGGTAGGTATAAGATTTAGTGCTCAATTATTTGGTGGCTGTATTATTATAATTTGGTTTAAAAGGTGTAATTTATTTCAGCAATGTACTGGTTTGGTTTTGTGGGAAAGAAAGACTGACGAAACACGGTACTGGAATACAACTAAGAGTGTAATAAAAATAAATAAATATGCATCACGCCTTATCCCCGAAGGGGTGGCAAAGTCATATTATATGACCACTTTTCACCATGTGTATTCCTGTCCCACGTAATAGGTGGTGAGCCCATTTATTATATATTTATTAAGTATTTAATCGTAGTTATGCCTCATGTAACTATGTATACGAGGCTTATCTCAAATGTTTAGAAAAGAAACGTACCCATACTACGTGGCAAATGTTAATAGTTTTTTAAATACTTCATTTTTGCTAAAAACTTCTTATTTATTTATTAAGTATTTAATCGTAGTTATGCCTCATGTAACTATGTATACGAGGCTTATCTCAAATGTTTAGAAAAGAAACGTACCCATACTACGTGGCAAATGTTAATAGTTTTTTAAATACTTAATTTTTGCTAAAATCTTCTTATATTCACGTCGCACTTCATTCATAAGGTTTTAACAAATTTTTTACTATTAGAAATCATTAGATGGCGTCCAGGCTTTGCAGTAGTGTTGTGACTTTCAGTTTAACTCAAATGCTGCACGCCATGTTTGAATATATCTCGAAAAACACAAGATTCCACTAGAGGCTTATGCCATCCTTATCCAACCCTGCGACTCATCATCATCATCCAAGCGCTTGTCCCATTTGCGTCTCGCGACGCCCGGGGTCCCCCTTCCTACTTTTTCTCCTTCACTTCGCACAGTCGTCGGCATCCCCTGCAGAGGGACCATTGGCACGCATGTCATCCTTTAGGACATCAAGTCGGCACTTCTTGGGTCTTCCCCGCTTACCGGGACAGACATTTGTTTCCCACGTAGCCAAGCGGTTGCCGCAAGACGTGACCATACCAGCGAAAGTGACACTCTTACAGCCTATCTGCAATGTCACGGACGCGAAGGCTGTCACTGATCACTAAATCAGTGGTTGTGAAAAATCTGATTGTTAAGACAAATCTTTATACGAGTATGATGAGCACGACGTTGTACATTACAACCGGAATTTTATGCTGAGATGAGGAGAGTAATAATACCTGACTTATTTTGGTGTTGTTTGCTACAATACAAAATAATCGATAATTATTAAATTAAGTAACCAATCCACGTACTTTTATGCTATTAAAACTATCACATCGCCGGAAGCTTAATGTATTTTATTGCTTGATGTTAATTCAATTTTGACTATTAAAACATGATTTATCTAGGTATTTCCTTTCACTTAAATTCACAGTCCCGATCAAACTAGGAATGAAATTGGATGAGTTAAGTTCGTTTGACTTCGCTAGCGAATCGTTGAATCTAGTTGGATGAGATCCAGAGTTCTATTTCTTGAAAAGAAATTCATTTTATCTATATTTTTGACATTTCTCGTTTGTCTCTCATTTTTATGTCTAACACAGGTCTTATTTGTAACATATGATATAGTCGAGACCCTGATCAATAATTAAAATTACTCAACAGAGCAACCTTATTAAACATTGTCTTGGTCGAGGTCTGGCAACCGAAAGCATTCATACACATCATTTGAAGTAAACGTTCATACATACACATTATCACGCTTTTTTCGCTGAAAGGGGTAGGCAGAGGCATATAGACCACATTTCACTGTATTTATTACGTAATAGGTTGTGAGTTGACTCACAGGTCAGTCAACCCGTGACTACGGCTGGTGTAATCCGGTCGAAACGTCGGGAAGTATAAGGTAGGCTTTGTACCTGCTATAATATACGTCGCGAATAGGATCCGAAATATCATAAATATAAGTTAAAATCGCAAAAGTTTAAAAATATTTTTGTTTTTTCTTTGATAAAAAAAAATCTTTACTTATTGTTCCTCGCTTAGCTTCTCTCCTGGTGTGACCTGCTCTTTACTAACTTCTTAATCTTGATACCAATTAAACAGAATAAACAAGAATATCATTAATAATATTAACGTGACATTTATTTGCGTGTGTAAGCAGTACTACGAGTGTAAAGGATACAATTATTTATAATAGTTAATTATTTGTTTAATCTTTGACATTTTATACAAATGAGCTTACACTAGACTGCTTATCGGTAGGTAATGTAATTTGTTTCTGAAGCAAACTGTACGTAAAACGACAGGTGATTAGTTAAATATTTCAGTTATTTATGATGAAGAAAATGTTTTAATGTATAACCTTTTTAAGTTTCCTCTAAAACATTTTGAATTATTGGACGTTTTGCGGTTTCAATCACGTAATGCCTTTTCCCGTGGGAATACGGGTATTAAATGTAGTATATGTACAACAATAAAATAACATCAGCTATCTGTCAGTGAAAGTCCAGTTAAAATTGACCTAGCCGTTTCAGATATTAGCCGGAACAAACAGAGATTAAAAAAATAAATTTATTTTCTTTTGACGGAGGTACCGTATATACTTTCATACGCTTTAAGTGAAATTACAAACAGCCATTTCAATTTTTTTATCTGTACAGATAATACATCATTATGAACTTTAACGAAATTATTTTTACAGTAATGATAAAACGTCCCCTTCCATTCCGTAGTCCCATTGGATGTCGGAATGATGGAAAAAATATTTAAACGTGATCCCATCGGCTAATGGAACCACGGAAAGTAACCACGGAAAGTTCCATAGAACCATTCCGCATGTCCTAGGGTCTCTATATTTACCGACTTCGTAAAGTAAAAGTAATATCTGCTTATAACAATGTGCACTAAGCGTAAAGTGCGTGGAAAGCTCGACATCAAAGTGAACGGGCGAATGAGTGAACTGTGAACGGACCGGGTGAATGATTCCGTACGCCCCGATGGAAGTGACCGGGGTAAGTGCGGTCATTCAGAGTTGCATTGCTTTACATAGTAGCTATAGTTGGATTTAGATACGTCTATGTTTATATAACAATGAATTTAACTTGCATTGATCAAAAAATATGCAGCGGGGGTTAAAAGTCAAACCCCGTAGCTTCTGGTTAACCCATATATCCCATATTTACAGTAATGTACGGAAATCTACTCACGTTATACACAATTTACACCAATGAAATTTTGACAATGTTCAGGTTTTTTTTATATATTTAACTCGGTAAAATGACGCCGGCTGCCAGATGGAAAGCCATGAGGACTCTTAGTCTACATGACTACTGACAGCGTCCCTCAAGTTGGCGCCCCAATGATGTGCCTCTTCACGCTCCGCTTGAAGAACCCGGGATTGTAAGAGGAAGGAAACACGTGCGCTGGCAGAGCGTTCCAGTAGCGCAATTCACAAATCTCGGATCCAAATCCTCTACTGCGCAAATGTCATCGATTCGAGTTCTATGAATATCGATGACATTTGCGCAGTAGAGGATTGGATGAAGGACGCTTGGATGATGTTGAACATTCAAATATACAAGTTTTTGAAATCAAATATTCTATTTCTACGAAGTACAGTAGGTACTTTAGTATTCTAGTGGCCATATAATCTGGGTATTCCCGGGGTAACCTTCTATTATGTACATTATGTTTACGCTTTTATTGTAGGTACAATGTTTCACTTTGTTTATTTTCAATATGATTTCTTTTAATGTTGCCTTCTTTCTATGGACAGAAAGGGTTTTATGCTAAAGGTTTATAGTAAGAACATCAGTCCGCTACTTGCGCTTGACCTAGTTCACTTATTGTCCGAATCCCGAATATAGGCCTCATAATTCTAAATAATCGGTAGACAATATTTTCAAAACACCTTATAATTAATTTATTACTGTTTTGGTTGTCTGTATTATAAATAACCAATTGAAATCATATAATTTTATATGTTTTTCATAAATCATCACTTTATGTCAATGTTTGTAAGTTTCATAATAAACTAGCTTGCCCCTCGGCATCGCTCGTGAGTTCCTGACATCTTCTATGAACTTAATTCCAGTACTTTATACCTTTAGAGGTAGAAATTTTAAAAATTCTTTCGTTAAAAAAGAAAAAAAAAGTTTTTTTTTGTCCCAGGTTTAAGGCTGGGCAAGTGTAGCACCTCTGATGTTGCTAACATCTATAAGATATAGTGACCACTTTAAAATAAATAATTTTAAAATTTACAAAATAAATAAATATTTTTTTCACTACAGAACGTAGTTTTCGTCTCTCTCTATCTTAATCGTAACACTATAATAATATTTAAATTACATTAAACAGTGAATTTACATTTATATCAGTATAAATACTCTTGTCTAAAAGTAAACACGCAAAAACTAAGCTTTTGCGAATATAAAATGGAATCCGAGCCGGGTTTTTATCACAGTTATTTTAATTCTCTAGAATAAAGTAAATTTGCATTAACTAGAATTGTTTACGATGCTATTTAAAATGCATGTAGAAAATTCAAAGATTTTTCGCAATGTTTATACAAACTACATATTAAACTGTAACTGGCAAGATTAGTTATTTGTAAGCAAGATATATAAGAATGCTAACTTTATTTTTTTCATTATCATCTGAACGTTAGTCCCGGTCACATCCAAGGTCTGAGCTACGAAGCCGGGGTTGGTTTTCCATCTTACCTTCTCTTATTTCATACGGAGTTTGGCATCATTAATAGTGAAATCATCAACAAGCTTAAGTCACAGCCTTCCACATACAGTCCCTCCCTGCGAACTTTTCACCAGGTCGTCGGTCCGTCTGGCGGCGGGTCGTCCTACCATACGTCTGCCGAGTTGCGGTCTCCACTTCAGAATTAATTTGCTTCATCGGCCATCGGTTCTGATGTGGAAACCCATTGCCACTTTAACCATCAATAATTTACTTCAAATAATGAAAGCCATCTCAAAAGGCCCTTGGTTTCTTACTAATAATCTACTAATAAATAGCCATATAGTTTTTAGAATAAGTTTCTAAAACAGTTTTATCTGTAAAATTACTAAGTTACTAATGCTAATTTAAAAATAAACCAAGTAACATGTTATCCTCTATGAGCTACTAATCTGTGAATGAATGAACCGACCAAGTGAGTGAACGGCTGATTTATTTGTTCAAGCCGATCCCGGCGAATGGGAACCAATTGAGGGTACAAAGCTTTGACAGACCACTTATTTGGAATGAGTAAATAGATGAACGTAGGTAGTTTGGTGTTAATGTGACTTTCACGGGGCCTTTGTGATAGGATGCTGGTTCCTTTTTTTAGTTTTTTTAATCTGTTACACATAGATTGCGTTACTAATCTAGTTAGATAGATTGCCATTGATTATTTTTGTGATGTATCAGTATGTAGTCTTCTTACAATGATATAAAGTGTTGATTTTTACAGCTTGTTAACGAGAAACGAACACATTGTTCGGTATCTCGATGTAAATTGGCTTCTATCAGTATCGTTGTTTGAAAAGGTGATTTGGTACGGAATAAGAAAATTACATGCAAATTGTTTATTTTGTATTGGCCATGTATCCACGATAGCCTCTGCCCATGTATGTATTTTACGTATGAAATCAGCTTACCTAATCTACTCTTAGACAATTTCTGCCAATATTACCTTTTTGGATAGAAGATTAATCTTGTACCACGCTGACCAGACTGTGACTATTTGGTACAGGGGTTTGCTTTGAGTTTTAATTCTCTTAGCCATAGCGTCATCCGTTAGTCAGCACTTGCAGATGTGGCTGGTTAGTGCCCTGATGATCTCAGAAGGCAAACCCCATCGCAGCCTTCGGCAGCGCACCCATATTACATAATAATACGACGTCAATAATAACAGAGTCATAATTTGGATGTAAAATATTAATTTCACAATAATGTCAATACTGTCAAAATCAGGTACTCCAAAGATCACGGTCAATGCTTACCACCAGGAGCGTTAAATGCTTCAAACCTCAAGAACTTAATAGAAAATAAAGATCAAAACGTACAAAGTGAGAACAAGCTTATAAAACGCCGTTTGCTACATTCGTTCTCACTGTGCAGGGTATGATTAAAAAAATACGGTCTACAAAAAAGGTTGAAGTAAAGGTACTGCTCGAAAATTATACAATGTGTGTGTTACACTTGAACTATTCACTAAAGATTATTTTTCTGTTTCTTGTTAAGTAAATGACGGTCTTATGTATGGCTAGCATGACAAGATTTTATTTATTTATTTTTTTCGGGAGCCCTGGGGCTATCCTTCCGAGGGCTCACCCTGACTCCTGGCCATAGACGGGGTAACGTGAGGTTTAGTCGGTAGTAGTTCGAATGAGGACTTTTACTCAAAAAAAAGCATAAGATTTTATTTATATCTTTTAGACATAAAGATAAAAGATAAATAAAATTTCCGTCTACCCTCTCGAGAATATAGGCGTGTTTGTATGTAGGATATCAAAGAACTACGTGAAACACATTGCGGTATGACAGAAGATGTAGTGACTAAGATAGAAAAAGGGATGCTTAGATGGTTCGGACACGTGGAGAGGATGGATGAAAGAGACTGACGAAGCAGATATTATGTGGCGAGAGTGAATGGGCAAACTGGTAGTGGTCGACCTCGGCGTACGTATGTCAATCAAATCGACGATCTTTTGGAAAATGGCCAGGTCAAGAGTACCCTTAACCGGCGAGCGTGAATGAAAACACTCATGAAAGTAGAAGAAGCGAAAGCTGTATGTCAGGATCGTAGCAAGTGCAAAGCCATAGTCTCTGCCTACTCCGATGGGAAACGGGCGTGATAATATGTATGTATGTACGTGAAACACAAGCCGCCAGATAAGTACCTAATTCGCGTCCTACTTCTGCTAGCCCTGAGCTAACATACAGGGTTGTCACAGTTCAAATATGCGGGCCACCAAATATTATCCCATCGAGATTCGCTCGCAAAGTTGCGAAATTACCAGCTCGTATTTTGAACTAATGCTTCACGGTTGTCTCTCCGACGTTTTTTGGCGGAGCTTAAAACTATTTAATATACTTATTTCTATTTTTTCGTTACAGGTATGGCAGATTACATTTGATTAATTGAAGAATCTTGATCACACTAAATAAGCGTAAGTTGACGATAAATATATATTTTAAAATATAATTATTTAGATTATCTTCAAATCATCGTGAAAGCTTAAACTACACATTCATTTATTACGTGACAAACAACACATAATACAAAAAATAATAGGCAAAATTTTATTTTCGTGAATAAAATTTACGCGAAAAATTTTTGTGCATTACGGTTAGTGAGCTTATCTGTCACCACAGTAGTTTAAAAAATACGTGTTCTTTGATTTGTTTTCATCTAAGTCTTATTGTTGTACTAAATAAGTAGTAATAAATAAAGGTTTACTTACTAATTTCTTTTGCTATCGGTACTATCTCTCGCTTCTTTAAGGGCCTGCCCGAACAAAGGTAGCTGAAACCAATTTGTTACGTGATAATATGCCCCTCCTCTTTCCAAAATGAGATGGCGAGTCCTTATTCAAGTAATGATTTTATGTTTAATATGTCGTTGGTCAGCTATATTACCTTACTTTGCTAAGTACTTACTTATTATTTTTTTATACTGTGTACTTGCGTCTTGCGGCAACGTGGGAGACAAATGTCTGGCCATGTCGGCCCCGCGGAGTCCCAGTAAGAAGGGAAGATCCCAGAAGTGCTGGCTTGACGTCGTAAAGGATGACATGCGCGCCAATGGTCTCACTGCAGGGGATGCTGACGACCGTGCGAAGTCGAGGAGAAAAAGCTGGAAAGCGGATCCCGGGCGTCGCGAGACGCAACTGGGATAGACGCTCGGATGCAGATGATGACTTTCTGGTTATTTCGTAGTGTTCTAGTTAGTCCAGCCCTGAGTTAGATGAACATTTGTTGTATATCTAAGTATGAGGGATTCCGTGCTTCGGATAGTAGGTTGAGGAACGTTTCGATAGTAATGGGGCACAGAAGATAATCATACTTATTCAAAATTTCACAACGTGAGATCGTTAACTCAAAATATTCATATCGCGCCATTTCAAAAGCCAACAGTAAAATTCATCGTCAATATTCAATCGAGCCACTGAATATATAGTGACAAAATATTCTATTCCACCTGTTCAAATGACAAGCCGTTCGTATTTCAATAAAAGTGAAATCCGTCGATATTACCAATATAACATCGAGCCAATATTTGTGAAAGACGAAATCACTGCTATAAGACGTTGGGCGGGGCTCTCGGGGCTGACGCGGCTATCCGGATTGAAAGGCACCCGTTCAAACCGCAACTATAGGTGTCATTTTGGAGTAATACCTGCCTTGATTCGTTGTAAGAGGCGTTTAACATTATGCGTCGTCTTTGCATAAGGGTTCGATTTCAAAGGACTATACGTCACTTTTCAAAGGACCTATAACACTTTAAAGTAATTTTAATGAATTATTCATTGGAGATAATATAACGCTTTAGATAATGTATATAGTTATTTTACTCTCCTATTTGGAATAAAACGTATACATCTATATATTTTGACCGCATCGGTGGCACAGTGGTAGTGTATTAAATTCAATGCGACTGCCGCGCTGAGGTCCTGGGTTGGATTCCCGGGTCGGAAAACATTTGTGAGTGTGTGATCCATAAATGTTTGTTTCGGAGCTTAGGTGTTTCCTATGTATAATATGTATGTATTTATTTTACGAGGTAACAAGGCAGGCACCCTTATGGGGTTGAGAGGTTGGCAGTCGCTCCTATCCAGTCGAAAATCAAACCTCGATAGCAGTTCTTTATCAGCCACTTTAAAGTGAAACCCAGTCTCCAAATTCATGCAGATTTTTAAATCAACTGGCAATATATTAAGATGAAGAAAAACAGAGGTTCACACTTCATCCAATTGCATGTCAAACAATACATAATACAAAATATAATAGCTAAAAACGTTATTTTTTTCATGAAAACATTTACATAATAATTTCTCCCCATGAATTTTGAAATTAAAATTTGTATAAAAACATAAACGGTTTACATTAAATATAAGCGTAAATTAATGCGCAGAGGTGCCCGTCAATAAGTGGCGGGTGGAATTTATTTTGAAATATCTCGCCACGTTGGCCCCCCTTAATCTGTTATGTTCGGGGATGTACAACAACTGGATGGGGCATAGAAAGGTGTTTTTTTAATTAACTTACTCTGTGGACTGTATAGAGGAGCTATCCCAAGGCTATTGAGTAGACCAGCCAGTTAGTTTGATGGTTTACCTGTACAGTTGACAGGTTTGTCTGTAGTTATTGTAAAAGTAAACACCATATTGCGAAATGATTGTATCTGAACTTTAGACTAAATGATATCGCAGTAAAAAAAATCTAGGCATAACCGTAGAGATGTGTTCTACCTGAAAAATCTGCTTAATCTAATGCAGAACTTCGACTTATTACGAAACCCAATAGGAATACAGTACGTTAAAGTGTGACCGTTATACGACCACCTGAGTCGCAAGTACTTTGTACTAACTTTCGCACTGTGAATCAGCTTATTGATTATTATAGCATCAGTAATACGTGCGGTAATTTTGATTTCCTTGTCATGGCTTAAATTCTAATAAGGCATGAAACAAATCAAAACGACATGAATCCAACAAATGCATTAATGCTGTCTCGGCGCTTTTGTAAGTCACTTAGCCTTAAATACAATCTTTTACATAACAAAGTAGGTACAAAACCACTTCACATTATGATATTGTAATAGATACAAGCTAGGATTCACGCTACGCTGAGCATTTGCGATGCCTATCTTAGGATAAAATATGGCTGCTTAATAATACGATGTTAAAATTTAATTGTACACTTTAATAACAGTTTTAATATGGCTGATTTCGGGCGTCAAAATATATATCTACCGATTTGTAACGAATTTAGCTACACGGGTGGCTAAGTGGCTTAAGTGACTGCCTCCCCCGTTTAGGTTTGACGCTTCGGTACGTGGCATGATTGAATTAGTGTTTTTTTTTATTTTATATTTTTACACTAGACGTATATGATTCATACTATGCAAAGTTCACGGCTTCAATCCCCGTCCTGAACCAAGTTGTCTTTTTTCACTTTCATAAAAAAATATATGAAAGTTATCATTTAATTACTTTAAAAATTTATCAATGTCATTAAAAAAAACATAAATTTGTGCGATGTGTTTTTTCTCGTTCACAGAAAACATATAATCAGGAACCTTATGACTTAATTCTTTCTTTGTATCAAACTAGTTAGTATATAAATAATCATTAAAAAAAACATTAAATTTAAAGCTTGTATAGTAGATTTTTTTAAATATTTTTGTCAAGTAATATAAATGGCTCAATTCATTTTAAATATATAAATCTATTTTCTAATAATGTCTCATCTAGAATTAAGATATCATCTAAAAAGTATCGGCAAATGTATTAAATTTGCTGTGAGTGTCTACGAGCACCCTTTCCGGGGCATAACGACGGACCTGTCCACGGGTCCTTGGTTCAACTTGTTAGGATTACGGGTCCAATTTGGACAGACAGACTATTTATATATTTGTTTCGAATATTGCTATAAGTTGGGCTTTATCTTGGAACATGACATTGTGTTAAAATTGGATAGACACCTAAGTTTATTTGACACGAGTTTCGTATAAATATATCCTTACTTGATGAAAAATTAAAATATTAGGATGAGATCAGAAATAAATTATAGTTTAGTCTTTTTCCTCTCAAATAATCCTAAAAATCCTTGATTTGATTACTAAAAGAAATGCTTCTATCGGAAAACTCCTACCTATTGGTTTAGTAACTAAACTTACCATTAGTTACAATTTCTTCTACGTTTTTTCCATTCTTCCCGATTCGGATTTTCGCTTTGTCCTCGAACTCCTCCCAAACCACTCAACACTTTTTGATCAAATTTTACCCATAATACGACATCTAGCCATAGATGGTTTACAAAAACTAAAAACGAAAATCGGACATACCATGGGGGATTAATCACCGAAAGGAAAATAAACATCGAGTTCGGAAAGAGTAACCGCAAAACGCTTCGCTCCATTTAGACTTACCGGAGACGACAAGTGCACCAAGTTTTGAAATCCATAATTATGTCATTTCTTCTTTTGTCTTCATCTTATTGTATTCTCAGTTCAAGCTCTAACTGGACTTGGAGCCTAGACTTCCCTTTTTATTTTTCTGCTGGAACAGGTATCATTTGGTCTTGGTTTTTCGGTATTGTTTGGAGCGACTGCAGTTTGTCTCCCAAACATGTAAGGACCCCTGCGTCGTTGCCTCGTCCATTAGGCAGCAGATGAGGTCGCTTGTGTCCTGGAGATTTAAATAGGGCTCCTTACACCCCATAATGACCTCATCTTAATATCGAGAGACATTCACAACCGAATAGGTTCTTGAAAGTGGCTCTCAGGTTTACCCGGAGAACATTAGGTTACAAAAACACAATGCTAATAACAATACTTAGCTCTCCATAGCGCCTAGTAGCTAGACCCTAAAGATAATTCCCGATAACTGTCAAAGAAAACCAGTGAAGAAAGATAGCGCTGCACAAAAACGTTTCAACAGAGTCCCGGAGTTCTAAGTATATAAACAATGGTCTATCCGCAAAAGGGGGTAGTCGCAAAAGGGCACTGCACACGTGTTAATATTTGTTTCATTATAGGGTTGCCACCGATCTAGAATATTAAAATAGTTAAAAACTTTGGATATGTCTTCAAGTCACGTGTGCTTTACGGCACTTTTTTATACTTTTTTTACAAAGCGTCATCTAGTAAACTAATATGAGTTTGTAATAAGTGATCTAGACAACTGATATTATAGGCCCACTTTTCACCGTGTTTATTCCTGTCTCACGTAATAGGTGGTTAGCCCATTGACGTGTTGAAATAGACAAATGCAGGTTGTAGCTACCTGCTGTTGATTTTTTTCAAGCCGCCCATAAAGCCTTCTACTTGGCACGACTGCCATGTTACTGGTTACCGGGACCAACGGCTTAACGTGCCTTCCGAAGCACGGAAACGCTCACAAATGTCACAAGGTGGTCACCCATCCGGGGAACAGCCATAGCGAAAGTCTCTTAACACAGTGATCGTTTACAGAACCCTGAGTCTGCGGGGCCACGAGCGCCTCATAAACATACTAATAATTTCTAAAGACACATAAATTACATAGTACCTAAATACCCTAACTCCGAAACAAACATTTGCGAATAACACAAATATTTGTTGCGACCCGGGAATTGAATGCTGCTATCGCATACAGCAGCACTTACGCCACCGAGGCAGTCAAAAATTTTAATTTCATGTTGTGAGATAATATGTGTTAGGTAGGCTATTAAAATACCGTATACATTTCCGGTAGTACATGGAGCATGGCTGCAGCCGAAGTAGATTCATAAAGGCACTCTTTTCAAGGCTGTGACAAGAGGTGCCGACTCCAATGACTCAAAATAGGTTACCTGACACAAAAAAAATATGTGTGTGTACCAGAGTACACAGGTAAGAAGTGAAAATTCTTTACGTCATTTTTCCTAGCTATAAAATTTCTCTCATACGTCGATGAAGAAGTTTCACTTCAAACAAAACAACATAGCGCGTAACCGAAAAGCGAGACGATTTTTTTTTAGCTATTAAATTTCCTTATTGAAGTGAAATTTTTGTATTAATTTAGATATTAAGCAAATTTTATCACTTTTGCACTTAAAATAAATTTTCTTTAGAGTAGCTCCCATATTTAAGATCTTGCAGAATTTTATAGTAAAAATTATTATTCTTCATCTAGTGAATCGAAATTTTTCTTGGCAACCCTACATATTCGTTGCGGTTTATCCAACGAGGGTAGAAATAAACCCGTTTTGGTCTGCTATTTTCATTAACAGAGCGAGTTGTTATAATGTACCAAGTGTCCGGAGACGTCACTTGCCTGCCTACCTTTTCAAATTGCCCACCGCAGTATTTTCATGAATACTTAAAATATTCAGCCAAAATTTTATGCCGCAGACTTTGTAATATGTTCAAGATGACACTTATTTCTATTTTCTTTATGCTAATCAAAGGTTTTAATCGTACCTGGGGATTAAACAGGCTGTCATTGTATGCACCTAGTACACAAGAGAGGTGTGTTTTAAATTCTTATTCGGCCTGAAACATCTATACTAATATTTTAAAAGGAAAGATTTGTAAGATTTTTTGTAATAAATAGGCTCAGAAACTACTGGGCAGAGAAAATTGTTTCTCCATTAGAATGCTACATTCTTCGTGTGTAGGCATAGACATAGGCTATATTGCATTTTCAAAAAGTTAAGGGTTTCGCTACGAGATCTCGAATAAGAATTTCACCACGCGGGCGAAGCTGCTGGCATCAGCTAGTTTGTGCGTTTGTATATCTTAGGGGTAATCTTAGAAACTACTGACCCAATCAGAAAAAAATATTGTGTAATGACGTATTTATTGCCGAAGGTTAAGCTATATATAATCGCGGAGTAATAATCATAAATATAAATAAATAAAAATATTTTTTTATCCCAGGTAAAAATTTTTGTGAGAGACGGTTTTGGAAACTTGACTACGCTGTAGGACCCGCGGGTTATATCTAGCATATTATAGAAATAACACCTACTGAAAATGGTATTACTTATAAAATACTGGTCACATTTTAATAACTATTTTTAATGGTTGTTCTGACTACTTACAATAAAGTACCTAATAATATTTACCGGTATTCGACCAATACAAATTCTTGGTGTTTATTTTTATTCACATCATTCAAATTAGGAATTTGAGTTGATTATGTTGGCAGTGTTTAATTACATATTTATGACAGTAGACTCTGCGTGTTGCCAATTCAAAATTATAAACAACCATTGTAAAACCGAAAAAGTATGACAAAACTTTATTTAAATATAATACGAAGCTAATTTCTAACTAAAAGGACACGCTACACTTATTTTATAACCTAGTATAAGAATCATACCCTTTATTGTGAAGTCCACCATTACGTATTGTTTTAAAACTGCACACCTTTCTTTTAACCGAGAATGTACAAAACTCGAAATTTTGCAAGCATTAGTTGTGATTTACGATCGCTTTGGGTTACAACTGCATTGTATAAGTAATGTTAATAATAAATACGTTTAGTAAATCATATTTACGCCGTTTATTTTATAGGATTTATAGTCACGTTTTCTGAGGTTGCCAGCTCGTAAAATGTTGTGTACCTGATTGTTTTTTTATCGATTGGTGTACAAATTTGGATTTAGTAGCTGTAATAATACTAGTATAACTTTATACCTCAGTACATGTATGGAATATAGTGTTTCTGATTTTGGCGGTTTAAAATAAATAATCACTTAAATTTTACATTAGACTAATATCGTCAACCTGTAGCTTTGAAAGCAATCTTCTCGAACATCGCAGTAGTTGAAATATTTGACTTAATTACTTCATGATTAGATATCGGATAAACAATTTCACATATACTTATAAATTATAGCTGAAGAGTTTGTTTATTGATTGGTCGTAATAAAAAAAAATCTTTTTATTTGGATATTCAATTTATCAAGGAGCTGCTACATACTTTATTGCACACCTTACTGTATTAGTGTGGTGACGGACAGTTGTAGGTAGTACAAAAGTCACGACCCACCCCAATTCATCTCATGGGTGTCGTAAAATGCTATTAAGGGAAACCTCGAAACACAAAAAAAAAACCCATCAAATAAATTGTTTGATACTTGAGAGAGGCCTAAGCCTTGAGATTGAGAGTAAAAAAGATATTAATAGTTTTATCCGTAACGCTAAAATCAATCCTTACAGACAAAATTAAAGTTGCAGATATTTAATCCTTACTGTAACTCTGTCTGTCTGTCGCGCTAACACGCCAAAACCAAAGAACCGATTTAAATAAATTGAATTCAATTTGCTACAAAGATAGTCTTGAGCCTGAGAAAGAAAGGACATAGGCTACTTTTGTCCCGGGAACAAGTTCCTCTGGCAAACGGAAACGGGAAACCTTCATTACGTGAGCGGAGCCGCGGGCATAAGCAGCCATTACTTAATAATAGCTGGTTATGCCCGCGGCATAAAAATATACTTACAAAGTTCGAAAATCAGAAACATATTTTCCTACATTGTTTTCCCGAATGTCTACAGCATGGGGTTCTTCATAAAAGGTTTCATAAGGTTTTTACAGGGTCGACAGCGCGAGTGCTGGACTTCAGGGGGCCGAGTCTACTATTAACGAGCTGTAGAATAGAACCAGAATCGCTGTTTTTAGCTGTCAAAATGTTAGTAGACTACCAAAAATGCAACTGACTAGCGGCCATTGGCGCGGTACGTGATAGTTGAATTCTATCGGCCGAACGATAGAAGGCTATTGGAGTAACTGTCAAAATTGTATCGGTGGCTTTCTAATGAGCGACGATTTCGATTCTATTTTGATACGATTGAAATAGTAGACTCGGCCCTTTGGTATTGCAAATGTCCATTTTTATTTTTTCTTTGTATGCTTGTCGGAAATTGGATGATGAAATCACATAAATAGTTCAAAGCAATGAATTGGAGACGGATCTAAAAGAATCTCAATAAAATATGTCGTTATGTACTAAGAAATTATTAATTACAACAAATTGTGGAGCCATTAAATATTATCACGTAAAACTCATCATCAAACGAAAAAGAAGCACAAAATGGGGGCACCGATAATGACCCCAGAAAATTTAATAACACAGAAAAAGCGTTTATTAATATGGGAAACAATAAATTCAATTACTTTGATTAAATTTTAGAACTTGAACGGAATCACAATACGAAATTCATTTTGTAAATGAAATGCAGAACAATATTAAATATCATTCCTTACGAGTTTTTAGGATCCTTAGGGAGATTTTATACTGACATGTTTGAAGAGAAACTTCTTTATCATAAGTGAAACTTCTTTATCGACGTATGACAGAAATATTATAGCTGTAAAAAAATGTTGTAAAGAAGTGAAATGTTACTGTACCTGGTACTCTGGTATGACTGTCATTACTTTAAGTATCATTATGTTGATATACAATGGATTAGATATATATATATATATATATATATATATATGATGCAACCAAGGTATCTTATGACTGCCTCGGTGGCGCAGTGGTAGTGCATGCGACTGCCGCGACTGAGGTCCCGGGTTCGATTCCCGGGTCGGATCAAATATTTTTGTGATCCACAAATGTTTGTTTCGGTGTTTGGGTGTTTCCTATGTATAATATGTATGTATTTAGAAATATATAAGTATGTATATCAGTTGTATAGATCCCATAACACAAGCTTATATTAGGTTACTTTGGGCTAGACGGCACTGTGTAAAAAAAATGTCCCACATTATTTATTAAAAATTAATTTATTTATTATATTTGTAATATTGTAGATCTAAAATTTAGATATACGATGATACCTAATGTATAAATTGACGGCACGAGCGAATTAGAGATATTACGATTTAGGGTCTTAAAATACGTAAATTTTCACACCCGTTAAAAGTTAAACATAAAATTTGTTGATCGGTTAATCGTAATAACTTTCAATACCCACAAATCACTAGAATAATTTATCAACCAATAGTAGTAGATTCTAAAGAAATAAATGTTGAGCATTTAATGACATTATCTAACAATATAAAACGCTTAATATTCTCAAAAATATAGCCAAAAATTTTTTTACGGCAATGAGTTGCACGTACAAAAATTAAGTACCCAGAATTCGGGGGAATAAATGCGTAGGTTGGCAACATTGCCAGAAATTGTATAACATCAGACATTTTCTGAGATGTCACCAAATAAAATGTGGGGGATGAGTCGTAAAGCAAAATAAGCCCCATTTAGAGTCAGGTGCTTGCTTACAGAAACAAGTTTATATCAGCTGTAAGTGATTCAGATAGCGCCGCCCTTTGTGTAAGCTCCTTTACAGTAAAATGTTTGACGGAGCAGGATTTTGTTTACGTGAATCAGTGTAAAAGAGTCTTAAATACCGTAGACCCAATGAATTCATGACATTCTTTTTTATAATGTACACACAATTAAAGCGCGCATATTTAAACGGTGAAAAATCTACATGACAATATCTTTTTTATGTTCCATAGTTATAAAGATATTCATAAGTACGATAAAGAACCACACCTTTCAATTTTTTTTTATGCATGAGTCCTGCTATTTCAGTGTTCTAAAGCCAAGCATCTTTTACAATGGCTGGTCCTTAGATGGGTGACCGCTTTGTGGTGTTCTATTTACGAGCGTTTCCGTGCTCCAGAAGGCACGTTAAGTCGTTGTGCCCGGCTTCCAGTAACATGGCAGTCGTTCAGCCAATTTGAAGGCCATGGTTGGCTAGAAAATTTCAACACCACAACCTGCGTCTGTCCATTTCAACAAGGCAATGGGGTCACCACCTGTTACGTGGAACAAAAATGCATACGGTGAAATGTGAGCGGGCGTATAGTAAGAAAACTGTAATTACAGACTTGCCGAATGGGTCTGGCAAACGTTTTTTACTTTAAATGACTTATAAATCTACAAAAAAATACGGGCGTTTTTACTTTTTTTATATTTCAATAAATAGCTGAAATATTTGTGGTCACAGTGCGTATATCGCGGATGACCACATACGTCACAGCACTACTCATTTGACAGTCGCGCTCTCGTTCGCACCCGAACGCCGCGCCGCGCCTTGTCCCTGTTTCTGCTACGTTGTGACGTCATAATAAGCGCGCCTAATCTTGGAAATTCAAAATAGGACTATAACTTTTCGTCGTTATAACTTCGGAAATACTGCATGTATTGAAGTGAAATAAAAACTTATGTAATTTACATGAACTATGCTCCAATTTTATCTGTATTTGATAGTAGTATTTTGACCCTTTTGTGTTCTCCATTGCCATTCGGTCTTACGGCCTATCTGGAATGGCTATCTAGATGATTCGTGATTGAATCGAATGATTTGTTCCTTTGGTGGCCAGTAAACAGCCAATATCGAAACAAGATTTTAAAAGTTTTGATCACATAATGGATTACTCCACATAGCTAAAATTCTTCTATTCCTCGTCACTTTGAGGTTATAGAGAAAGACAAATTGAATTATCTAATAACAGAGTTGAGCATTGCGTTACATCTAATCAAATACAATGACAATTGAAAATTCCATTTTCATAAATAAAAATTACCATAAAAGCCGCGCCAATGTTCGCAAGCTTTCACCTTGAGGAGTTTACGAAGGTTGCTATGAAAAGTTAAATTGTCTTGCTACTCGACCGCAAAATAACGTGGGAGCTAAAATAATACACACTGGGTTGAAAATCCCATAATTTCTATCTAATATACACGCTAGTTTTGTTTATCCAAGAAAGCTATTTAAAAATATTCGCAGGGTTCTTTTTAACTTCTTTGTGTCTTGTTTCGACGTAAAGGCTTCGGCTGGAAACGTTGTAGATACTCTGAGTTGCAATCCTGTGCCAGAAGGTACTATGTCCGGTTACCGCGTGAGAGATAACCATCTTTTTTTTATGAGGTGGCATACAAGCGTACGGCCCACCTGATGGAAAATAGTCACCGTAGCCTATAGACGTTTGCAACACCAGAGGTGCAGCACTCGCGCTGCCGACCCTTTATAAACCTTCTAAGACCCCTTTTTTCGTACTATAAATTCACTACCAGTGATAAAAACCATACGCTGCAATAATAGCAACACGCAAAACCTTCCAATTTACTGAACAACCAACTTCCCATTTTCCTTCTAATATTGTCTCCAATCAGCTCTATAAGTCTATACCTACACGTGTCCCGGCCACGTGGCTTACTTTATTAACCAGAAGTGCTGACCAGATCATTAAGAGCCCCGAGTTTTGATAGCGTAATGACTTTTTTCCTTCGTTAGCAAAACAATAGGATAAAGGGGGGGTCATGTTATGTTGGAGATGCACCCTTCGTTGTTGTGACCAGCTTATTGTAGTGATAATTGAAACGTGCGGTTTGATGGTTTTGGGGAATTTTGTGAATATTTTTGCGTAGTTTTTTTTTGCATAAATCTTGGAATAGTGTAAATGGATTAAAGCTGTTCGACGATGACGATGGTTCATTGAGAGACCTCTTGCACAGATCGAACAGCTTTACCCTTTGCCCATGACATAATTCGAACCACCGTGGGCCCATTTAATCCCGTCGTTAATATGTTACAAGAATTTATGAAAATTTGCCCGATTTTTTGACATTTATGATTTCTTCTTCACTCTCCTGGTTAGTAGCGTGATAATCTTCAGACTATGGGATATCCAACAAATAAAAATGATTTTTCAATTCCCGAAACCAGAACCCGTAGTTCCTGAGAACGCGTACCAAAAAATCAAACAAACAAAATCAGATTTATAATATTAGTACCATTAGTACATGTAATGCTTTTAAACTTTCGCGATTTTTTCTCATATTAAATGATATTTAGAGTCTTATTAGGTACAAAGTTAATATATATTATTAGGTACAAAGCCTACAATTATACTTCTCGATTACACGGCTGATCTAATATAATAAAACAAAACGTCGGGAAGTATAAGGTAGCCTTTGTACCAAATAATATACGTCGCAAATAAGACCCGAAATATCATTTAATTTTAATCACGCTGTATCTATGAGGGTAGTCCAAGAGGACAGATTGCCAGACTTCACGATACATGCATACTTCTTTCGCTTTTTGCAGATTCATCAATCGCTTTATACATGCACGTCTGGGTATCCTTATAGTACTTTGATTTTTTAAGTTTTGAGCAATCTGCTCACGTGGTCTAATATTATTATTGTTCGTATTTAATATTAGTATATATATACCCGTCAACGTCAACACCTAAAGAATCAATGTCTATTGATCTTCATTTGACCGAATTTCCCAGTATATTCTTTAACAAACATTCAAGCTTTGAACTGCAAAGCCTATCGGAAACTGTAAAAGCGAGCATCAGGAGTCAGCAACATTGGGTTGGGGGCGTGTCGGATGTTGAAATTGCATTCTGGCAGGCCTTTGTTGTCACGTTTTTTGTGCAAAGTACACATTCAGGTGTTGATTCGACTCTCAACTCGATTGTGAACTGCGTATTCCGGGGCCTTATTAATTTAGGGATAAAACAATGTGTCGCTGATATTGAAGTGAGCTGAATTTGGGAGAATTGTTTAATAAGAGAATTGTTTGACTGACTTTGAAAGGCATTTCATATTATATTTAATTTTTTTTCTTAGTGTTGCATACATACATACATATTGTCACTCCTTTATCGCCGAAGGGGTAGGCAGAGGCATACTATACGCCCACATTTCACCGTATGCATTTCAGGTGGGTGAGCCCATTGTCGTGTTTTCTTAGTGTTGCTTGTAAAAAGTTCAATTTACTATGTTATGGAATAGATAAGACTTACCAAACAGCTTGTTACGATTTTTAAGCAAATAACAGACTGTTGTTTACTGGAATGCAGTGAGTGTCAAGAATCTGTACTGAGCCATTGCTGAGTCTTCTTATTAGTATATTCCATTGCTTTCTATCTCTACCAGGATTTACCTTTATTTGGCTGCTAGGAACAGCTATCGTTTGAATTTTAGTTTCAGCATTGTTGGAAGCGGCTGCCGTCTATCCCTTAGTCAGCATATACAACGCCAGCATCGTGGCCCCAAAGATCTAGGTGGTACCTCTTGCACCTATTGAATCATTAATGTGTGACTACCCTTTATTATAATTACAAAGAAAGTTGAAACGCTGGCAATACACCAACACACACAATTTCAGTTTTAATTGTTGTTGAAATCAAATTTAGCTCACAGACGTACAAGAGTAAGCAGACCAAACATATTCCTTTGCTTATGGAGCAGTACTTCATCCTTTTCACTCTTGCCATTTTTTTGTATAAAGCTGTCTTTGTTATTCCTGTGTAGCTACATCTAAATTACACTTTGACAGCGAACAGCGCGTAGACAATTTTTCTACTACAACTAAGCTACACACTTTTAATAACAACCGCCGCTGTTATCTTTAAATTAAAGATTTATGTGATGAAGTGAATATATTACATAAAATTATTGTAAAATGTTACAAAAGTAGACAAAAAAATATACAAAAAGGTGTGCAAAGTGAAAATATTACATACAATTATTGTAAAATGTTACCAACATAGACAAAAAAATATACATAAAGGTATTGTGCACAGAGTGATGAATCATTATCAAGAAATCACCAGAAATAACTAAGCTAAGCAACCTGTCTATGTGTGTGTAATAGGCTACGTTTTTTCGCTAACGTTGGGTGTGCATACTGTCTTATATGTCTGTTTAGCTTGAATACTTTTCCCTTGTTTTTTAGCTAAAGCATTCAAATACAGGGGTCTTGGCTCCGACCAAGAGTCTCGACACCGAATGGGACAAAATCATGTCCCATTCGGTGTCGAGACTCTTGGTCCGTGGGGTCCTAGCGCTATAAGGCTTTTGAAGGAAATTGCGAAAAGGTTAGTCGACATCACAGGAGACCGAAGAGCTGGCAGCTACCTCGGACAAAGAATTAGTCTAGCTATTCAAGGGGGGAACGCTGCCAGTATCTTCGGAACCTTGCCTAAAGGGACCTTTTTTAATAATATATTTTAGTTATGTATCATATTTTTAAGGTTATATTTAATGTTAACATTAAGTTTATTTATTTATGATGGAATTCTTTCCTTATTATTTTTTTTTATGTAACCAAGTATATAAAGTTGAAACTAAAATAAGTTCAGGCCATTCTTTTATCAATAATCAGTATTAAATCCTGTAATCTCGACACACTAAAAAAAAGTCAACAGAAAATAAAATAACTCGTGTTTCATCTATTCACTTCACAATGCAATGGAGCGTGGTTCGTGGACGCCAATTATTGGCTGCTAGATTTACGTCGCGTCACTATCCTGGCCGGTGATTGACTGACGGCGGCCATTTTGATTTTCCTTTTTTAAACTTTGAATGTATAGAGTCACACAGATAACTACTTCGTTATTGGCCCTACCAGTTTTTGAGTCATGTTACAATCTTATAGTTTTTGTAATCTATAATATACTAATATTATAAAACTGAAGAGTTTGTTTCTTAGGTTGAACGCGTAATCGACGGAACTGTTGGTCGGATTAAAAATTTTTCTTTTTGTGTTAGTTAGCCCATTTATCTAGGAAGGCTATAGGCTATATATAATCACGTTACTACTTTGGAGAGCGGAGCAGTAGTCATAAATGTCGACAAATCGGGCAATTTTTTATGCATTATTGTAGAAATTATAAGCGACGGGATTAAACAGGTGCGACGGGAGTTCGAAGTATGTCACGGGCGAAGCCGGGGGGACTCACCTAGTACTAGATAATGCTCGCGGCTCCGCCGGCGTTGTTAATTTATACCATAATCATTTTCCACAGGAACTTGTTCCCGGAATAAAAATGTCCTATGTTTAATGATGAATGATGTATAAATTATATTGCTGTAAAGTTTTATTAAAATCTATTTTAGAAGTATCTAGTTTTTGCGTGAGAGTCAAATTAAAGAAAATATAAGTCGGTGTGATTCTAACCAGAAATGCTCACACCTGCTTATAGTAAAATGATCCTAATTCTTAAGACTCATAAATTATAGAGCAATTGGTATGCTTATTAGGAGCAACACTACAAAATCATTTAGATTAAAGTCATCCATCTATCGCGCTTCTTAGTAAGTGCGATATCAATGAATGATAAATTAATATAGGCTTTTGTTATGGTATCTAGACAACTGATAAACATACTTATATATTTCTAAATACATACACATTATACTAAATACACACCTAAACGAAACTAATATATGCGGATCACACAATAATTTGTTTCGACCCGGGAATCGATCTTAGCATATCAGCCGCATTTTTGCTGCTTACGTCAGGCAGTCTAACTATGTCTGTGTATTACTCGAAAAGAGTCTATAACAAAATTTTCCCAACAGTATTCTTTAACCCTAAACCTACTCGCATCGAATTCCGTTTACATCAAAGCAATTCCGATTCCGACATCCCGATCTACATGGACGTCTTAAGACGGAAATCATTTACGCCAATAACAGCTCGCTCACCCTTCAGCGTGTCTAGAGGGGCGCTTTAGATCACCCTTAGCACGAGTACATATCGATTTTGTAAGGTAAATATTGAGAAAAGTTTATTACCGTTTTGATTGTCATCTTACATTTATTGTCAACTAGCTGACCCCCGCAGTTTCGCCTGTGACATATTTGATCGTCGCATCCATTTGATCCCGTCGCTTTTATTTTTACAGAAATGTATGAAACTTTGCTCGATTTGTTGACATTTATGATTACTGCTCCGCTTTCCTGGGTAGTAGCGTGATGATATATAGCCTATAACGTTCCTCGATAAATGGACTATCTAACTCAAAAAGATTTGTTTCAATTTGGACCAGTAGTTCCTGAGATTAGCACGTTCAACCAAATAGACAAACAAACTCTTAATAAGATTACGAGTATATGTTCTCTGCCGATCTGCAGAAATCGAGTAATCACCGGTTTTGGCAGGCCGTATGCTCTGCTACTTTAGTACTATAATAGGGTTTCTGTTTTATGTTATAATAGGGTTAATAAGGATTCATGACATTAGTTGACGCATAATCAGCTCAAGCCGAGTGTGTAACATCACACTTACCGCCTTAAGTCAACAACGTCTGTCGACACGCATTAGGAGTCGAGACATGCGAACTGCCTTCCGAGATGATGTCAAACTGTCGCGACGGGTACATAGTTATAGGATACTAGATGACCCCCTCAGCTTCGCCCGTGGAACATTTCGACCTCCCGTCGCACCTATTTAAACCCGTCGCGTCGCTTATAAATTCTACAATGATCCATAAAAATTTGATTTGTCGACATTTATGACTACTGCTCTGTTCCCCAGTGTAGTAGCGCAATTATATATAGCCTAAAGCCTTCCTCGATAAATGGGCAGATAGCCCATTTATCGAGGAAGGAAACACAATTTTTTTTTTCATATCCGACCAGTAGTTCCTGAGATTATCGCGTTCAACCAAACAAACAAACTCTTCAGCTTTATAATATTAGTATAGATGAAACGATATTTTCGTCGGAAAAAATCATCCATAGCGCAATCAGCACGATTATATACTTGCGGTACTTATGCTCTTCGGCTACTGCACTCTATGATGCTGAACTTCGAAGCTTGCAACCGTTGAAACGACCTTCATAAATGTTCTCAACTATACTAGCGGCACGCTATGATGGCCGTTTTGACAAATATGTCATTATTGTAATAACAATAGTGATGATATTTTACTTGTTTTACATTAGTACTCTGTTTGCTGCCGTAGTATAAATACCCTCTACTGTGGTCAACTATTCACATATTTCTACAAATAAAATGTAACTAGATGACCCCCACAGCTTCGCCCGTGGAATATTTCGACCTCCCGTCGCACCTATTTAATCCCGTCCCATAAAAATTTGCCCGATTTGACGACATTTATGACTACTGTTCTGCTCCCCAGTGTAGTAGCGTAATGATATATAGCCTATAGCCTTCCTCGATAAATGGGCTATCTAACGCAAAAAAAATTTTTTCAAATCCGATCAAGTAGTTCCTGAGATTAGCGCGTTCAACCAAACAAACAAACTCTTCAGTTTTATAATATTAGTATAGATTAAAATGAATACGAAACTTCGTGAAAGAACAAACGTCAAAACGGTCATCATAGCGTGCCGCTACTATAACATGCTGCCTGGGTTTTACCGAACGTCTACAGTATGGGGTTCTTCAAAAGGGTTCTTAGAAGGTTTATAAAGGGTCGGCAGCGCGAGTGCTGCACCTCTGGTGTTGCAAACGTCCATAGGCTACGGTGACCACTTTCCATCAGGTTGGGCTGTACGCTTGTCTGTCACCTCAGTGGTATAAAAAAAAAGAAAAAAAAAACATGTAGTCATGTGGTAAAACGTAGAAATGTAACGTCCTTGTCATAAGAAGACTTATTTATACGTGTGGAAACCCTCATATATGCTATGTGGGACTCCAACCGACTAAATCCACATGGTGGCCTTCCATTTGTTTCCTCGGAAGGTTAACCCCAGGGCTCTCAACTGACATAAGAAAGATGTTTCCTTACTAACTTTTAAACTATCGCATTGCATACTATCAGTATATTTGTTAATAACGGGGCTAAACGCGGTTATTCCACATACCTTTGGTGCCTGACGTTTCGACCAGGTTGCACCGGCCGTGGCCACAGGCTGACTGGCTCAGCGGCGCACGCCCTCCGTCGTCGAGTACGCGTGGTAGTAGTTTCTCCATCCACCCGCACTATTATATTATACCATACCCACATTTCACCATAAGCTTCTTTGTAATCTTACATAAATACATATTGTCACGCCTATATCCCCAAAAGGGGTAAGCAGAGGCATATTATACGCCTAGTTGGCATATTTCACATTTAACCGTATGCATTTTTGTCCCAGTGTTTCCCAGTTGTTTGTGGTGAGGCCATTGCCGTGTTGAAATGGACAGGCGCAGGCTGTGGCGACCTGTTGTTGAAATTCAAGCCACCCCATTAGGCATTCAACCAGGCTTAACGACTGCCATTTTTCTGGTAACCGGGACCAACAGCTTAACGTGCCTTGTAACGCTCGCAAATGTAAATTCCACGAAGTGGTCACCCATCCAAGGACCACCTATAGTGAATCTTGCTTAACGCAGTGATCGTTTACAGAACACTGAGTCAGCGGGACCACGAGCGCTTATATTATAATCTTAACCCCTTTTTGTGGTACTTGCGCCAGACCTCCTTTGTTCATCACGTGCACTATTTTGTAGGTGATGTTGCATTGACCCTGGGCGACCTGAATAAAATATTGTAGGTATATCTATTACAATGTTATGTTGCTAAAATGAGCAACAAAATATTCACTCAACGTAAACACTTCTAATATTTTGGAGCGAAAATGTCTTCACAAAGGACAGAACAGGAAATGTTGAACAAAAAGGCGAAGTAACGAGTGAGCCAGTTCTCATTACGATTAGCTACAAAGAACAACAATTTCAGACGGATATGGTCAAGGGTTCACAAGTATTTCGGACAAAAGATTCGGTAAAGAAAACTGCAATAATGTGAGGATTCTAGGAAATAGAATGTCTATCGTGTTTTGTTGAGTGCTTAACACGGCGCGGCCATTTTGTAACACTGGGTTGATGTGCTTTTTGAGGAACAATTGTAATGGCGACAAGCGGTCCTCGAACCCTGCAGAGATGGCATTGATGATAAACATTAATGGTGATATAAACAATATTACTGTCTTAATAAAGGGATTAAAGAAAATATGAGTGTTTAAACCGGCTCTACCTGAATTCTACAGAAAGCTTCTTCCAGGGATAAATAATAGCCTATATGTTAATTCAGGGTGGCATTTACTTACACAAGAAATTTAGTTTATCTAAAATAGTCTAGCCGTTGGAACGTGAATCACTCAGAAATTACAACTGATATGTAAAATATCAGTAGTTTAGGTTATTTGTGTTTTTGCGTGGTGAAATTTTCCCGTATCTGTTTGCCACTGAAATCTGTTCCTTGCATAAAAAGTACCTATGTCCGAATTGATCAAGCAGTTTCAACAAGAGAAGTAACAAACATACACACTCACAAACTTTTCCATTTATAGTATTGTTAGTTAGTAATATTTACTTACTTAAAATACTTTTTATTTATTACAGGTAATATTATACATACCTAACATTATACCAACTGGAACTGAGGCTGCTATTCCCGATAAGAACAGTGTAAGTGAATATGTAATATTACGCTATAATTCCTTATTTGTGTGTGTGTTCAAAGTATGTATGAACATAATAATAAACCTAAATACGTATGTATGTCTGGGTATCTATTAAACGCGTTATGTAATTTGCGAAACGACGCACCTGTCGCGTTCTCATATATCAGTGGAATTTCCGCGTTGAAAGGTTACTTAACGCGAAGATAAATGCCAGTGTTATCTCTGACTAGAAGCTAGGGAGTGTCTTACAATCTTACAATTGTGTTCCGTATCTACTAAGGTTTGGCCTAACATTTATTGTTAGAACTGTCTAGGCGCGGTTCGACCTTATAGGTCTAAAATCACGAAGAATTCCATTTTAGAAACTGGAATGCGGCGTGATTTGTATGGACAATAGATCTATAACGACTTTTGGCGGAAAGAGTGACAAGTGCGGACGCTTGCTGTATATTATTTTCTAAAACTAGTGCATTTATCTTGTTTATGTGCGGGAGTGGTGGTTTCTTGGACATAAAAGTTGTGTTAACGTGCTATAGTGAAAGAAAATGATATATATGCAGTGAAATGCTATTTTCTCTCTTGCCGCGAAAAGTCCACTGAAAACCCCAATATAAGAATCACCATTATACTGAGGGCAAGGACCAGGACCTAGGACTGAGAACACGACATGGACAAAGACTGGACTGGACTAATTATAAGACAAGATTGAAGAAATATGATATAAAAATAAGATTTGTCTAAAAGGTCTTTGTAACCAGGCCTTAAATAATTATTAAAAAAAATAGACCTATGACTGTTTTCCTAAAGAAAAAATTGAGTGTGCTTTAGACCAGACTAGCTTTGCAGGCTATGTGAGGAAGAGAGAATGTGAGTTCGCACCTCTATTTGTTGCCCCAACAGTAATATACGAAAAGTAACTCTACCTTTCTATCTTCACTAAATCATATCTGCCTCTCAACTTTCTTTCACGTCGCTGCGCTGAGCTCACTTTTAGTAACCCATTCACCAACATTTCGCGCTTTGCGTCAGAATTACCTTACCATATGTAAGGACTGAGAGGAACTTTCGTCCACGTACTCTTATTGTGGAATGTCCTCCCTGTCTGGGTTTATCAGAACGAATTCAGTAGGTATAGGGCTCTTCAAATAGTTTTTCAAATAGCTTCAAAAAGTTTTTTAGGGTATGCTGCGCGATTTTCGACCTCTGATTTTCCAAACGTCTGTAGGTTACGATGGACATTTTTAATCAATTAGGCCGTATGGTGTCTGCCACCTCAGTGGTTAAAAAAAATACTCGTATTACATCGTTATATAAAAAGTCAAAGAACATTGGAGTGTAAAGGAAAATGATAAATTTTTACTTAAGATATGTTGTAAAAAAAGTCAGTGAACCTCAAATAAAAATCATGCTACATAAACTAGATATTAGATATGTATTCCGATTCTGAGAATCGATGCCTCTTTCTCGATTATATACGAGTATCGATAACAGATATTTCGATAATTCATGTGAAGTGACACGAGAAAGCTCATCTCACCTATTTCTTCCGCAAGTAACATAACATCAATTCCGAACTACGGCAAACTTCGAATCACTAACTTTCCTAATTTAATCCCGAATAACCCAAAAGTTTCGGCAAAAATTTTTGACGAACAAAAAGTACAGGTATCATAAAACTGTTATATATTTGGTCAAAAGTATGATGGGGTTTTCATGTTTCCATATATTTTATTTAGTACTTTTATCAGTATTGGGAGTAAATTCAGTTTCGGTGTAGTGAGGAATGTTTATTTTATTTTGTTTTTTGGATTTATTTTTTTCTGCGAACCGTGTTTCGATAGAGATTTTTTATTTGCTTTCTGATGTGATATATTTGACTGAAGAGCACACACTCATTCTATCATAGTCGATTTCTGGGCTTGCCCTTTCACAATCAGTTTGGGAGGATATTTAACCAAACTGCATCATGTTGCCCAGACTGATTGTAATTGAATTTGGCTTAAAGATTTCCTTCTCTGCGATCTGGTGTTGTCTGTTCGTCAGCAGGTGCACCACTTACAGGCCAGATTGGCCGGGGCTGTGAAGATCAGGCATGACCCCCATCACACTGCATCACATCGCAAAAAATCAATCTACCTACCTAAATAAACTAATTTACAAGATGTGCTGAATTTATTCGCTGTGTGTGATATTCGCTAGATGTCGTCATGGCTTTCCACCATGGCTAACGGCGTCATTTTGGTATACCCCAACAGTAATATACGAAAAGTAACTCTACCTTTCTATCTTCACTAAATCATATCTGCCTCTCAACTTTCTTTCACGTCGCTGCGCTGAGCTCACTTTTAGTAACCCATTCACCAACATTTCGCGCTTTGCGTCAGAATTACCTTACCATATGTAAGGACTGAGAGGAACTTTCGTCCACGTACTCTTATTGTGGAATGTCCTCCCTGTCTGGGTTTATCAGAACGAATTCAGTAGGTATAGGGCTCTTCAAATAGTTTTTCAAATAGCTTCAAAAAGTTTTTTAGGGTATGCTGCGCGATTTTCGACCTCTGATTTTGCAAACGTCTGTAGGCTACGATGGACATTTTTAATCAATTAGGCCGTATGGTGTCTGCCACCTCAGTGGTTAAAAAAATTACTCGTATTACATCGTTATATAAAAAGTCAAAGAACATTGGAGTGTAAAGGAAAATGATAAATTTTTACTTAAGATATGTTGTAAAAAAAGTCAGTGAACCTCAAATAAAAATCATGCTACATAAACTAGATATTAGATATGTATTCCGATTCTGAGAATCGATGCCTCTTTCTCGATTATATACGAGTATCGATAACAGATATTTCGATAATTCATGTGAAGTGACACGAGAAAGCTCATCTCACCTATTTCTTCCGCAAGTAACATAACATCAATTCCGAACTACGGCAAACTTCGAATCACTAACTTTCCTAATTTAATCCCGAATAACCCAAAAGTTTCGTCAAAAATTTTTGACGAACAAAAAGTACAGGTATCATAAAACTGTTATATATTTGGTCAAAAGTATGATGGGGTTTTCATGTTTCCATATATTTTATTTAGTACTTTTATCAGTATTGGGAGTAAATTCAGTTTCGGTGTAGTGAGGAATGTTTATTTTATTTTGTTTTTTTGGATTTATTTTTTTCTGCGAACCGTGTTTCGATAGAGAATAGTATTTTATTTGCTTTCTGATGTGATATATTTGACTGAAGAGCACACACTCATTCTATCATAGTCGATTTCTGGACTTGCCCTTTCACAATCAGTTTAGGGAGGATATTTAACCAAACTGCATCATGTTGCCCAGACTGATTGTAATTGAATTTGGCTTAAAGATTTCCTTCTCTGCGATCTGGTGTTGTCTGTTCGTCAGCAGGTGCACCACTTACAGGCCAGATTGGCCGGGGCTGTGAAGATCAGGCATGACCCCCATCACACTGCATCACATCGCAAAAAATCAATCTACCTACCTAAATAAACTAATTTACAAGATGTGCTGAATTTATTCGCTGTGTGTGATATTCGCTAGATGTCGTCATGGCTTTCCACCATGGCTAACGGCGTCATTTTGGCGAGATTAATATAAAAAAAATATTAATGTGCCATTCTTTTTCATAGAGAACCGACAAATGCGTTATTCCCGGTGGAACTTGAAGTCTTCCTTCAGAGTCTAAAGTCCACTTACCAGTTAGGACGAGCATTTCTGCTGGCGTTCTGCTCTCAAAAACCCTGTGTAAGTAGAGGAGTGTTTTATTTAAGCATAGCCAAATTTTAATGGATTTTCTGCCTGGGTTTTCCCGAACGTCTACAGTATGGGGTTCACAAAAGGGGTCTTTGAAGGTTATAAAGGGTCAGCAGCGCGATTGCTGCACCTCTGGTGTTGCAAACGTCTGTAGGCTACGGTGACCCCTTTCCATCAGGCGGACCGTATGGGTGTCTGCCACCTCAGTGGTACAAAAAAAAAGTGTTTGAAAAAGAAAAGATAAATCCTATACCTACCCATAACTGTTGATGAGTTCTGCCTATCCTGTGTAGAACACGTTGCATGGGCACATATCGCACAGAGCACGTCTCGGGTCTGAGTCGATCACGTAGATTGAGAGCTAGGGATGTCGCACTCCTGTAATTTGTAAGGATTTATTGCCACATTTACAGTCCCTTTGAGGCATTTATAAAACTGGTTGTGTTTTATTGAAGTATAGACTATATACTATCGTAGGGTGCTCCGAATTTTGTGATGGGCCAGAAATATTTTCAAAACTACAGCCAAAATGTATGCGAAAGCCGTGCTGAGGTCCCGGGTTCGATTCCCGATTTGTTAGTTCTTCTAGATTCCTCGACTTTATTAGTCGCAATTCCAGATATGAAAAATTAGAATATAATATTAAACAGGAACAAAAAATAAAATAAAATAGCTTGCCCCTACAAAGCGACTAACTTCATTAAATAATTGGCATGGCCATAGAAAAGTTGCTGTCGGAATATTTTTAGTAGTAAAATGATTCAGAACTGTATCCTGTGTCCAAGGCAAATTTGTGAAAAAAATTAAAACGTATACCCGCGGTTACTATTCACTTGTTACTTGAGTTTTACAAAAGCGAATTTTGTACTAAACATTTAGGACACAGTTTAAAATATATTTTGGATGCGGAATTTTCAGTGTTTATAAAATATTACATAATACTAGTACTGCCACATCAATAGTTCGCTACCGTTAGAAAGAGATGTGCGCGGGGCTTGTACGCCTCCATAATTATGCAGGATAAGGCCGGCGACATCCGCATCACCTTTAAACACATACAATTGCATTGTCGACTCAACTCTCCTTATTCCTTTTCTTTATATTTATTATCCAATTTATTTCATTTTAACGCGTTTACCTAGATTTTCTTCGACCATGCTATGCATATACTTAACTAGTTGGTGCCCGCAAAAAAAAAAGCAGATTGCTCACTCCATAAAAACCTTCCTTACTGTGCAAGGAATTAATTTAAAAAAATATACTCAAATTGGTTCAGCCGTCTTCTACTTTTGCGCTTAGATAGATTACAATCCTTCTGTTGTTTGTAAAATTGCATTCGTAAATAAATAGTAAACACACATTTTCTTTTAGTGCCAACCCTGAGACCATCTTATCTCGACGACAGGTACGCTTCACGGGACTGCGTCAATAGTGGGGGCTTATAGACGCGTAGTATGCGTTTATATATTTATATAAACATATATATGAACATATGAGTATGTAAAATTGTAGAATTATTGTGTGGGTGAATATCTGTGTGGAGCAATCCTGACAGTGCATAGTAATCGAATTAGAAACGATTATTAGATTCTTTTGTATCGATTGGAATTTGAATCGAATTGCTTTTTGTGTGCATAACTTATGTATTTAAATTTCTTCAAAAGAATAGCTACGTATTTTTTGGTTCATTAAAATGGCCTTAATCGTTTTTTTATTCTACTTCTGTTAAGTGACTAATTGTATGTTATTTGAAATGAATACTCTATCTCGGTCTATATTGACACTATACTGGACATGTACTGTGACTCCGATTCAATGGTTCGGACTGCTGTTGGCGACACGAAACCCTTCCCCATCACCGTCGGGGTACACCAGGGTTCTGTCCTTAGTCCGCTTCTGTTCAGTGTAATATTAGACGAATTGTCGGACAGCATCAGAAACCCGCATTAGCAGCCTCCATGGTTGCTCATGTATGCTGACGATATTGCGCTGGCTGACGCGGTCAGGGGCAGATTGGTGCGACGTGTAAAGGCGTGGAAGGAGACGCTTGAGAACGGCGGTCTGAAACTAAATGTGGCGAAGACCGAGTACTTGGCACTAAACTCGACAGATCCCACATCCGTCCGCATAGGCGGTGATTTGGTCGAGCGCACGGACCAGGTTAAATACCTGGGATCTGTTTTTCACACGTCCAGTGACATCGATTGCGATGTCAAGTCACGCATTGCTGCCGCGTGGGCCAAATGGCGGGAGATGACCGGTGTCATTTGTGATCCTAAAATGCCGATCCGGTTGAAGGGACAGGTCTACAAAACCATTATTAGACCTGTCCTTTTACATGGCAATGAGACGTGGCCGATATTGGAGCGACACAAGCAGGAGCTGCGTGTCACGGAAATGAAGATGCTGCGGTGGATGTGCGGCAGTGTGCATCCGCGGCAGCCTTCACGTCCGTGACATTGCAGACAAGTTGCAAGAGTGTCGCCTTCGTTGGTATGGTCACGTCTTGCGGCAACCGCTGGGCTACGTAGGTAACAAATGTCTGGCCATGTCAGCCCTGCCGGGTCCCGGTAAGAGGGGAAGACCCAAGAAGTGCTGGCTTGACGTCGTAAGGGATGACATGCGTGCCAATGGTCTCACTACAGGGGATGCCGACGACCGTGCGAAGTTGAGGAGAAAATGTAGGAAAGCGGACCCCGGGCGTCGCGAGACGCAACTGGGACAGACGCTCGGATGATGATGATGGGGATTTGAAATGAATACTGTTTATAATTTGTACTTTATTGTGTTTCTTTTTAAACTTAGTGTATTCTCATTTGCTTCAAAACCAACTACTTTATAATTTCGTATTAGCTCAGAATGCCAACATCTCAGAATGCTAACTTCTCAAAATGCCAACCGCTCGCAAATAGTCAACTTCTCACTTTGCCCACTTTTTGTCAATATATTGTGTAAAATGTTAAAAAATTATCGATAATTTTTCAAGATGTAGGAAAATATCAAACTTTGACATATAACAAAATAATCTATATATTTAAAAATGAAACCCGTTTTCCGTTGTCACGACATAGCATGAAAACGGCTTGACCGATTTGAAAAATTATTTTTGTATTGGATAGCCCATTTATTGAGGAAGGTTCTTAGCTGTATATTATCACGCTACTACACAGGAGAGCGGAGCGGAGATAAATATCAACAAATCGGGGAAACTCTCACACATTTTTAGAAAAGTAATAAGCGACGGGATTTAATGGGTGCCACGGGGTTGGAAGTATGTCCCGGACGAAGCCGGGCAGGTCAGCTAGTGATAGAATAAAGAAAGATATTTAGCTGCTAGAAGCTCTGAAGTTTGGCTTTTGATGTACGGCATTGCAACATACATAATTATAAGTAAATGTATAAAGCCTCGTTTATTTAACAATTACCATACAATAAACAAACACATTACCATACATAAAAACATAACCCTCCGGTCGCCACCTCATTGTCGTATCATTAACCCTACGACCATTCTCACAAGCATTGCTGACTCGCGCTAAAATTGTGCCGAGATTATCGTGGAAAAGTATAAAAAGGCTTTAGAAAAAGCCAACCGGAGCGTGGTCCCACCGTTCCAAATTAATCGCACATTCTGCAATATTTTCTACAAAAGGATACCTTAATCCCAACAAGTGGGGGAAGGAAGGGGGGTAAGCATTTGGAGTTCCTATTTTCATAATCACTCGTCTTTGTAAAGAGTGCAATTTCGACTTTGTGATATTTTGAACAAAACCTTTTCTGTAATAAAATTGAAATTAAATACATAGATAAGCTTTATAAGCATGTATGGAACCGACTAATGAATTTGTAGGAAGCGAAAGTATGTAAGGATCGCGACTGTCCTCTCTGTTTACTCCTTCATAGGTGCAGTGTGAAGATTGCTAGTTAGACATTAAATTTAGCAAAATATAATACTTAACTAACTAACTAACTATCTTCACGCTGTATCCCTGACGGGGTAGTCAGAGGACAGATCGCCAGGCTTCGCGATCCATACATACTTCTTTCGCTTCTTCGAGATTCATCAATCGCTTCATACACGCACGTCTGGGTATCCGAGTGCTTTTGACCTTTCCGTTTTTGAGCAATCTGCTCACGTGGTCTTCATATGTAAGTCTCGGCCTACCCTGACTCCTTCTACCCTCTACTTTTGAACAATATATATTCTTCGTCAATCGTTCCTCACTCATTCGTTGGACGTGTCTAAACCAACGGAGCACGCCCTTTTCCAGCTTAACGCTGACACTTTCATTCAAACCTGACATATTGCGTATCACTTCGTTACGTATTCGGTCGGCCAAGGTAACGCCGCACAATTTTCGAAGTGATCGCATCTCCACAGCATTCAATTTACTTTTATGCATCTGCTGACATACCCAGGTTTCACTACCGTAAAGCAAAGCTGGAAAAGGTATAAAGCTATATAATACCTTTCTGTCTTTAATTCCTTGTATAAGTTGCTCACTATACGATACCCACAACAGTCTGCAGTGATTATTTTATCGTGAAAATGTTCTTATTTTGCCATAATTTAGATAATATATTAAATATTTTAACTTTAACTCTCAAAGTAAAATACTTAAATCAATAAATAGTTTGCCCAAAGATTGAGAGAACTACCATTACCTAAATGGATTTTAAAAATAGTAAGAACGAGTTTTAAAAATTTCTAACAAAACATGATTGCCGTGAAACATTCTTAAGAGACATATATGCTGTCGCGGATATTTTCCAAAGAACTTTCTGAAAACTAATTTGGCAATTCATCATTTTTGTGTATACTTTATAGTTGAAGTAGTGTAAGCTCTGAAAGCACTTAAGACTGCAGATTTTTGCTGACTCCAAATGTTGTTACAAGTTTAGCAATTTGCACTCTGAGATAACTTCTTTACTCGATAATTTTCAAAATTGGATAAGAAATTTCGCAGATTATATTTAAACTTATGATCTATAATATGAGTATGTATTTATTTATCTACATTTTGGACACGTCCAACGAATACATATTAAAAGCCAATACTACATATAAAAAGGAGTCAGGAAAGACTGAGACTTACGCCAACCAAGTTGTTACGTTGCTTAACAGATTAAAACGTTGTTGTTTAGGAAATGGAATTCGATTTGCAACTGTCTTCGCAGCGTCCGCAGAGCTATCGTACGAGAACTTTCGTATGTACGCAGCCTGAATCTGCGATGACGAATAACCATACTCCCTTCCAACTGTCACTGCGAAGTGTGATGTAGTATCGTGATACATTCTTACTACTATATTAGATACGGATTATATCTAAACTTATGATCTATAATATTAGTATGTATTTATTTATCAACATTTTGGACACTTCCAACGAATGAGTGAGAGTTCCTCACTACATATTGTTGTGCGAAAGTAAATAATAAATAAATAAATATCCATCACGCCTTATCCCCGAAGGGGTGGCAGAGGCATATTATATGCCCACTTTTCACCGTGTGGATTCCTGTACCACGTAATAGGTGGTGAGCCCATTGCCGTGTTGAAAATGTACAGACGCAGGTTGTGGGTACCTGCTGTTGAATTTTTTCAAGCCGCCCATATGGCTTTCAACCAGGCTTAACGACTGCCATTTTACTGGCAACCGGGACCAACGTGCCTTCCGAAGCACGGAAACGCTCGCAAATGTAAATACCACAAAGTGGTCACCCATCCGAGGACCAGCCATAGTGAAAGTTGCGTAACTCAGTGATCGTTTACAGAACACTGAGACCGCGAGGCCACGACCGAGACTTACATATAAAGACTATCAAATTCACGCGCCAACAGCGCTGTTAGCTGTTACATGGTTCAAACCCATTTAAACGTTGTTGTTTAGAAATAGAATTCGATTTGTAACTATCTTCGCGGTGTCCGCAGAGCTACTCCACGAAATTTTTCTAATATGTACGCAGCCTGAATCTGCGATGACGAATAACCTTACTCTCTTCCAACCCTCATTGCAAAGTGTGGTGTAGTATCGTGATACATTCGTTCTACTATGTTATTATATGTTCATACATGGACCACACACCCGCTAACACTTGCTGTGGGCACGGGGCTGGCAACCAGCCCAAACATATTCATCCTACAAATATTATTATTAACGCGAAAGTTTGTAAGAAGCTTTGTTACTCTTTCACGCAAAAGTACTGAATGGATTTTCATGAATCTTTACAGTTATAAAGCAAATATACATCAAAATAACACATAGGCTACTCTTAATCCCGAAAACAAGTTCCTGTGGGAAACGGAAACGCGAAAAATTTCACCACGCGTTTGCATTATAAAAAGTAAAAGTTTTCACATTAAAGAGATTATTATTGTATTTTTTAATATAACCTTTTTCCTATTCTCGTGTATTTTAATTATAACACGTCCCTATTATAACTTTTACGTACCCAAAAAAATCAACATTGAAAAAAGGGTCTTCAGATTAATAGGCCAACATTTGTTAGTGCTCAGATAAGAATCTTCCGAATTTTGCTCCCAAAACTTTGTTAAAATAGTTAAACAGAACGAATTGATTTCCAAATCTCAATATTAACTTACCTCAAAAAGGGTTTCTAAAAAAATGTCTGTCGCACCTGGAAGTATATATTCTCGTGAAATTTCGCATACGATCTCTACACCTGGATACGGTATCGCGAAATTTTACATGCGCTAAGGTTAACTACAACAATATGGCGGGTACGCTTCTATTTCTATATTAATATTCTCAGCTTTGTAAAAGTTCAGCGATATTGTCACAGACACCAGTTTTTTTTAATTATTTTTTACTCTACGTCGCTGTCGTTTTCTGGTCAGATATTTGTTAAATATAGGAACACATTTACTTATAAGTCACGCCTTTATCCCCGAAGGGGTAGGCAGAGGCAAACTATATATTGACTGCCTCTGTGGCGCGGTGGGAGTGCATCCGACTGCTACGCAAGAGGTCGTGGGTTCGATTCCCACCCAGGATAAAAATTTGTGTGATGAGCACGATGGTTTATTTTGTGTCTGGGTGTTATTTATCTATAATATGTATGTATTTAGAAATATATAAGTATGTTTATCAGTTATCTGGTTACCATAGTACAAGCTCTGCTTAGTTTGGAATCAGATGGCGTTGTGTGAGTTGTCCCAACAATATTTATTTATTTATTTATACGCCCACGTTTCAGCATATGCACTTTTGTCTCATATAATGGTAGGCCCATTGCCGTGTTGAAATGGACAGGCAAAAAACGGTTGCGACCTGCTGTTACATTTTTCAAGCCGCCCATAATACCTTCAACTGGGCTTAATGACTGCCATTCTACTGGCAACAGGTTCAACGTTTTAATGTGCCTTCCGAAGCACGGAAACGCTAGCAAATGTAAATGCCACAAAGTGGTCACCTATCCAAAAACTAACCATAGCGAAAGTTAACGCAGTGATCAGAATCAGTGGGACCACAGCTATGTATCATATTTAATTATTAGTGAAAAAAAGCTCTCCAATGAAAAGGTTTAAATTAAAGTGTTCAATTACTACTTAACCTAAGCTGATCTCATGACATTTATGACCCAGTCTCTCACATTCTTCACACTTGACCCAGAAAATGCAATAAAAATCATACAAGCATGTAAGACACAACACAAGTTAAGCTTTCCATTCAAATTTCGATCGTGACATACAGACATACACTTCAATTCCTCCAGCATGCGCAATAGTGTATATAATGCATGGGAAACGTCCTTTTAACTTTATTACGAAGGAATTTGTGAGACCTTAACTTTTAATTTTTTAGATAAATAGACGGCATCTTTCGCTGAAATTAATTGCCAGGTTATAAAACATGACTTAAAATTGCACAAGCTAAAATGTACAACAATTTCGCTTTTCACTAAGTGCGTGGGGTCAAAAGTGATTATTCCCAACACCATAATAATTCACTAAAGTTGAGAAAGATTCCCGAGCAAAGAATTAAGCACAAAAGACCTTTTTCGGTCGGTTTACATAATAAAACAATGGGTACAGAATACTAAGGGTTGGCAGTATAGAATTTAAAAAAAAATCGGTGCGCAAAATGTTTAAATATCGAAAACTAAACATTTTTTTAAACTAGCTATTGGAAGGTGCGCGCAGGTAGCCAGATTTTTCAATGATGCAGTTACACTAGTTCGTATCTGGCTGTTTGTTTGTAGCTGACCAAGTTTGTTGATGTTAATTGGCGGTTGAGTTACTGTTGGTTGGGTATGGCTAACAATTGTTTTAAAAGTTATTGATATTCGCACTTCGATATCATTGCGATTGGCACGTACTGGGTGGTCACTTTATTTAGCTGAAAATATTCACAATTTCGTTTAAAAAGAATAACAGACACGCAATTTTTAAAGGCTGTGTGCCGTGATTGTAGTGGAACTTTCAGTTTTTAACATTAGTAGTTAAACATTTAAAGCTTGTAATAATAATAAAAGAGCTGTATCTTTACTTGATTATACGTACCCACATATAGTCACCCTACTTTCCCCGAAGGGGTAAGCATCTTGTTTCACGTAATAGTGACCCGAATGCTGTATAAAAACGAACAATGACAGGTTTTGGCTATCTGCTGTCGATAGTTTTCAAGACGCTTGTTTTTAAGGCCTAGTTGGCTTTACGACTGCCAGTACCAGTTGGGGGCCAATGACTTAACGTGCCTTTTGCTATGCTCGTAAATGAAAAGCGACAAATGGTCGCCCATCTCTGGACTAACCGTATCTTTAAGATGCTTAACACAGTAATTGTTTACAGAACACTGAGCTAATGGGGCTATAAGCCTTTCTTTTTATTGTTTGTACACTATCCTCTTCTTTTATGTTGTTCGCCCTCAATGTTAGGTTCTTATTTACTCATGAGTGATTCACGGTGAAAAGTGGGCATATAATATGCCTCTGCCTCCCCTTCGGGGATAAGGCGTGATGGATATTTATTTATTTTATGAGTGATTAATCTTTTTGTTTAATGAAGTTACTGAGGAATTATTGTCTTTTGCTTTACTATAATACTCGTCTATGTCTAAAATAATATACAATTACAATAATTTATCTATTATGCATACGTACATCACGCTTGTCTCCCATCGGGGTAGGCAGAAACTAAGGCTTTTCACTTGCTACAATCCTGGCATACAACGATCTAGTATGATATGATTACTTATTTATTTGATAACTACAGGTTATGTTCACTAAAGGTGTAGACGTTAACTTTAAAACTAGGCAAAAAAAATGCTGCAGATACTTAGCGTCATGGGTAAATGACCTCACCGAGAGATATTTATTGATGTATTGCGCGATGATCTCAAGGAAAATGTGACGCGTGGGTCATTAACGATCGGTTCCAGTCTTTGCAGGACAAGTACTTGGAATGAGTTAGCCGTAATTACGGCTTTTGGCAGGAAGCTTAAATAATTATTTTAAATTAAAACTGTAATGCATTTTTTGGGCTCCGTTTTATAGAATATTGTGATCATTGAAAATCAGTTAGAGTAGATTTTGCATAACATGAATATAAAGTGTGAGCATAATTATGATATTTTTACTTACTTCACTAGCAGCTGGTTATACTAATCGATAAATTCAAGGATGGCTCTTTTTTGTATATTTTGATCCCCAAAATGGCGTCGCTGATGGAAAGTCATAGCGACATCTGCCGAATTGAAGGTCATTCTCACAGTCCCATGACACTATGGACAATGTCTCTTAAGTTGGCGGCCTAATGATGCGCCTCTTCACGCTGTACTTGAAGACTTGACCCAAGGTTTTTTGTATCTTTTCTAGAATTTCTACTAAATAGTTCTTGTGAGAAAAAAAACTCACTAGTTCTATCGTAGAACAATTTAATATATCTGGGAATAAACCAGCTTTACGAGTAAAATACAGCCTTATATCTGCGAGCTGAACTCCTCACCTTACGGTTGCACTAGTTGTGAGCATAAACCGCTTGGCAACTGGCAAATTAGTGCTATCTTTCTCGGCATGGTGGGAGAACGCAGTAGTGCCAGTAATAAGCAGTAAAAAGATAGTCAGTAGTATCAAATGAGAAGAAGGATGACATTTATTTCAAAACAAGCGTTACTAATATAATTACAGATTTCGGTTCTTGAGAGATTATATATAATTGTGGATATTTAACTAACTGAGTATCTTCACGCTATATCCCTGACGGGGTAGTCAAAGAGGACAGATCACCAGGCTTCGCGATCCATGCATACTTCTTTCGCTTCTTGCAGATTCATCAATCGCTTCATACATGCAGGTCTGGGTATCCGAGTACTTCTGACTTTTCCGTTTTTGAGCAATCTGCTCACGTGGTCCTCATATGTAAATCTCGGCCTACCCTGACTCCCTGTATATATTTAGGTTACCAAAATAAAGTTATTTGATGTTTTAAATAAATTGAGTAGCTATGTCTGTATAGCAGTATTTTTTTATGTTTCTTACTTTATATACGTTTCTGAATCTTGGTCATCTTGGTCATAAGACCTAAACTTATTGAACGAAATTTGTATTGAAAATCGACTGACTTGTTTACCTTTAATTATATTTAGATTTAGCCTCTAAAGATATTTTAAAACGACTAATTGAATGCGTGGGAAATGGATAAGACTGTCAAAGCTCGTTGATAAGCCAAAGTATTATTTACACTCTCATTTCACGAAGTCATTTACTTTTACTATCGTTTTTATCAGTGTATATATTAAAGTTTAAAAGAAAATTTTAGTTTGATATTATGAGTGGCAACCCTTACGTACGCCGTGCAAATAACACATTATTTGACGCGAGTATCGTGAATTATTCCGTTAAAGAGTCTCCAACCGCGAAATTTTAATAATAAATTGAAACATCCTTTTTAGAATATAAATTTTTAATTATTATTACCGGGGACTTCAGTATTTCACCCTCCTGTACATTAATTTAAGGGCAAATTTCGCTGGTACTTTGTGTTGTGTTCGTAAGATATTTTGTCGCGGTGGATAATTTAAGATTTAGATTGGAATTTGTAAATTGGATGGGTAAACCTTCGGTGGTGACGCCAACTTTTGTTTCAAATAAGTTACCCTTAGCATAATAATTGCTTATAAAATTCAATCAGGTTGATTGAAATTTCCGTCGTTTTTTGGGTTACTGTTTCATAGGTAAGATCACTTTCTCCCTGACAATATTTATCCAGGTCAAAGGACAGACAGGAGAGTATATGTATAATTGGCGACTAGGTCAGATAGCAGCCAGGTCAAACATAGTCACAGTTTCAATTAGGTCCCGGTGGTGTAGTTGGTAAACGCGTTTGGTGCGTTGAACCAGAAGACGCTGTTTCGTGTCAAGCTCGAGACGGAAAAATAATTCCACTTTAAAATTTAAATTTAGATAAAGTTACCATACTAATTGCTTTTCAAATTTGTTTCTAATAGTCACAGTTTAAGACAATTATGCAACTTAGACAAAGAACGCTGACTAGACTTACAAACGCACTCTTTGATCATATAACGGCTATTATAAAAACCGCTATATTTTCATAAAAACCGGCCTAGTGCGAATCCCGGTTCCGTACAATTATTATTACGTATAGTTATTAATAAAAACTGCAACAAAATCACGTGTGTTGAATGGTAGACACCCATTAAATCTCTATTCTATTTTAATCATTTATTTTTAAAGTGAATATACAACTAAGTATTCTATGAATATGTCAAGCGCCTATCTGTCGCTTTATTAATATCGAGCCAAAAACGACAAAAATCACGTTTGTTGTATCGGAGACCCTCTTAAATATTTATTTTATTCTGTTTTTAGAATATGTTATAGCGGCAATAGAAATATATCATCTGCACTGAAAATTCCAACTGCTCAGATATCACGGTTCATGAGATACAACCTAGTGACTGACTGACAGAGAGTAGAATCTTTTTAATAGGATACCGTTTTTAACCTGTGAGTAAACCACCCTAAAAAGTAAGTATATGTGTGAGTGCGCCGAGTGCTTCTTGCCCTAAGTTGAGTGACTTGTGGTACAACACTTTGAATTGTTTTTGAACCTGGCAACCTTTTTAGGAATCTGACTGGCCTCATATTTTTCTTTTACTTTTAACTTGCTCAAGACGAATGTCTTCATTCTAATAAATTCGTAATAACCTCAAAGTACAAACAAATAATGCGTCAACAAAGAAAATCCCCCTACAAACAACTTAAAAGCAAATTTTAAGCCTCCAATATTGTCTCCCGGGATCGATGCCTGTCATTTAATAACATTTCTATTAGAAAATCACCCCTTTCAACCCCCCACGAGTCTTTAAGCTCTTAGCATCTTGGCGAGTACTTACGATTCTTCAATTTCCGCATATAAGATGTTATATAGATTGAGCGTTCTCAATTTCTCGCTTTAGTTTTATCACAATACTAGGTGACCCCAACGGCTTCGCCCATAACATACTTCGAACTCCCGTCGCGCCTATTTAATCCCGTCGCTTATAAATTCTACAATAATGTATAAAAAGTTACCCGATTTTTCGATTTCATTTATTTTTATTTATCATTACTGTTCTTCAGGGTAGTAGCGTAATGATATAGCCTTTAGTCTTCCTCGATAAATGGGCTATTCAACACAAAAATATTTTTTCAAATCCGACAAGTAGTTCCTGAGATTAGTGCGTTCAACCAAACAAACTCTTCAGCTTTATATATTAGTATACGAGTAGATATAGATTCAACCAAAAATATGGTTTCCCGATTTCAAGAAATGTATTCTCAAATTTAAAATGAGTATTATTCACAATACACTTTTTAATTTTACTTATTGGATTTACTTTTTAACCTGAAGGGTAAGGCTAAACCGATCAGGTTAAAAAGTAAAGTTTTTGGAAAATTATAAGTGCTGTTAATAAAAAAATGTCTAGAGGGTACTAAAAGCAAAAAAACAATGTAAAATTATTTTTTCTCTCTGTTAAAGCAATGTATTTTTTTTTCTTTGTTTTTTACTCCGGTTAATATCCCAATAGCTGATATGCACTTCATTAGTAAAGAGTAACTCAATTATATTTTCAGACAATTTGGTATCGGGAAAAATATATAAAATGACGTATTAATTTTACGCATACGAAGCTATTTATCTATATGATAGATTCTCACATAGTTCTTCTGTAAAAGTTCTCTTATGTTAAGAGAACTTTTCAACATTTCCATACCCAAATTGTTCTTATTAATTACAACCCATAATAAAAACGGCTACTACTAATTTAATTTGACATTAATGTTCGTGTTATTGGCTTATTACAACACCAAAAATCTTAAAACAATCTAATTTTTAAGCGCTCGTGGCCCCGTTGTCTCAGTGTTCTGTAAACGAGAAGCACTCGTGGCCCCGTGGTCTCAGTGTTCTGTAAACGATCACTGAGTTACGCAACTTTCACTATGGCTGGTCCTCGGATGGGTGACCACTTTGTGGCATTTACATTTGCGAGCGTTTCCGTGCTTCGGAAGGCACGTTAAGCCGTTGGTCCCGGTTGCCAGTAAAATGACAGTCGTTAAGCCTGGTTGAATGCCTTATGGGCGGCATGAAAAATTTCAACAGCAGGTAGCCACAACCTGCGTCTGTCTATTTCGACACGGCAATGGGCTCACGTCTCAAATCCACGGCTCAAATCCACACGGTGAAAAGTGGGCATATAATATGCCTCTGCCACCCCTTCGGGAATAAGGCGTGATGGATATTTATAATTTTATTTATTCTATTAGGCCGCAAGTGACAAGCGAACAACATACTTCACTCTGTGGTCCGTTCAAAGATTTTTTGCGAGAAAACCCGTAAAGGTGAAATAAATTAGCTATTAACATTTGACTTAAATTTTTACCAACTTCTGTAATAAAATTATTAAGAAGTGCTGTTACAATTTCAACTTTACTACCGGCCCCTACAAAATGATTGGTATAATGAAACATTATAATATTAAACTTTCAAGATTAGGGGTGGTACACACCAAGCATAAATACATTATTCTCACTTCCAAACTGTCTTCCCGATGGGAAACTTGTTTAAATATTGCAGATTTATGCTAAATGTTATCGCAGTTTCTGGCTTTTTTATTGTCGTTTAAAAAGTTAATTCAAATTAAGACTCGGTTTTGATGTTTCTTAGTTTGCCCTTTCTGGGAAGTGTTAGAAAAGTCCTCGACATTCTCTTGTTAATCTTTAAAATCTAATTAAAGTTAGATGAATTGATAAGAAGATACTGTTTTATAACTTTTGCTGTTAACTTAAACAAGACTCGTAAACGCCTGCGGATTCGCTTGAGTTGTTGTCATAAACGTGTTTTGCCGGGGAATAAAATATCTTTTTAGAATTAAAGCAGCATATATCTGAATCTGTCGCGAAAAAAATCTCAATTTCTTTTCCTTCCAATAGGAAATTAGGTCAAATAAGCAGATATACTCTGGATCAGGGGTGGCCAAGTTAATTAGGCTTAAAATAACTGTTTATTGACGAAATCTTGTTGATCGCGATCTGTTTCAGGGTCTATTGCAAGTGTTCATAGAAAGGTTAGGCGGCAGTTTCTTCTTATAATGCCTTAAAATCCAAATCAGTCTCAGGCTGCCACTTTGAAATAAAATTCAGACTACAAAATAAATGAATGCATCAGAGACTTTACTTTAAGTTTAAGATACTTTTAGTCTTAACGTTAAGTCTTTGAAAAGCCAGCTTTGTAATACGTATCCATTATAGTAAATCACATTTTTATTTCTAATTATGTGACCAGATAATATATTTGACGAAAAAATATTATTTATTTTTAATAATGTACTAGGTACATACAAGGTTTAAGAATTTATTTTATACTTATATTGTCTTTGTATATATCCACTTATTGTTGATAAATAATAACCAGAAAATAAAGAAAGTTACCATTCGTGTTTGTTACATTTTGTCCTTGTTTCTGAAGAAAATTAAAACTCGTGTGTTGTACCCCACCTATATGTCACCTTGTATTGAACTCCCGAACGACATTCATAGTTTCGAAATGTACTCTCTGCCTAGTCCGGTTTAGTATGGCATTATTATACGAAAAATACCATATTTTTCTACATTTGAAGCGGGCTTTGACCATTTAACTAGACTACCCTTAGACCATTTATTTAGTGAAATGGTCTAAAGAAGCAGGCGAACAATATCTTTAAAAAACATAGTAAAAAATGTCATTTGCCAAAGTTAGGGCAAGCATTATATCTATAGAATTTCTTTTTACAAAATACACCCACCATTTCTACGCGTTCATTAAAATCTTTTTTTATATTTTTTCCAGGTACGTTTTGAAGCTGTAATCAGTACGAATGCCTCACTTCCATGCAGTAAATTTAACATTATAACAAAGGGAAGTTCATGAACGCCATCTCGCGTTGAATGACAGAAGTTTGAAAGTTGCTCTGCGGACTCGGCGCGCTATTCTAGAAAATTTTGAGGTTAGTTTTTTGAAACTTATGTTGAAGTTTTGCTTTAAAATGACGATGAAACGCAAGAATTGTAGAGTTACTTGAAAATATATTATGATAATATTACTAGTGATGGGTGTTATGAAAAATAACTACTAAAAATAATAAAATTAATAATTAACTACTAATAAAAATATATTATGATAATATTGCTAGTGATGGTCTTATCTTCACTCTGTATTATTACTATCTTCACGCTGTATCCCTAGCGGAGTAGTCAGAGAGTAGAATCGCCAATTATAGCGATGCATACTTCCTTTGCTGCCTAAAGATTCATTCGTCATTTCACACATACACGACTTGGTGGCTATTTAGAACTGATATTTTCAAATATATTCCTCTAAAAGACAATTTACAACGTATTTGACCCTTAAACACCATTTTAACGCATTATTTTAAGACACTATTTTCTTAAGGGTTTATTCCGAGTACTGTTATAAGAAATACCTTGCCACAAAAAACGATAATCAAGACGAGATCAAGTTTACGATTGGTTTTAAATTATTTATTATACACTTTATTGTACGCCGTAGTGGAAATAAATTTGGGATTAATACATACAAAACAATTAGCAGTACAATGGGCTGCCTTATCGCTAACAGCAATCTCTACCAGGCACTCTTAAAAAAATTGGTCGAAGTAGCTGACTCTGGACACCCCTCGCCCCAACTTTATGGGCTTTTACGACAGTCTAGTCCTCAAATAATCAGATTCACCACCAAGTTGTAGGAGACACTGCCACCAACCCCGGAATCCGGGATGAGACCCTCTCACCCAAAAATATAAAATCTCGGTGCTGTTCAACCTCTTTTGGTTGAATTAAAGTACTCTGATACCCAGACGTGCGTGTATGAAGCGATTGATGAATCTTGAAGAAGCGAAAGAAGTATGCATGGATCGCGAAGCCTGGCGATCTGTCCTCTCTGACTACCCCCTCAGGGATACAGTTTAAAAGTTCACACAAAATATGTTTATTGTTCAATCAAAATATAACAATTTCTCAGTCCCAATTTCTTACAAAATAACAATCTGTTTTTGTGTACAAGTAATAAAACGAAACTCGACATGTTTATACACAGTTTGAAATTTAAACCGCTCTACGAGTATATAATTAGCCGTTATTACGTTAATATAATATTTAAATAACATGTAATATAGCAGCTTACGCATTAAGATGGGCGATTAACTTAATAACGAAACCTTAACTAGATATCTTGAAGTGAATGAAATGAATGAAAAGTGAAGCATTGGTCCCAGGACGCACCTTCTTATGCCTTTTTTATATCGTGATTACTTTTTAACCCATTTGGCGGTATGCAGTTAGTCCCAGATCTACGATTAGCAGTTTAACTCATACTTTAGTATAACTAGTTGACGCCCGCGGTTATGTCTAATATATGTCTATTATGTTAATATAATATTTAAATAACATGTAATATAGCAGCTTACGCATTAATATGGGCGATTAACTTGATAGCGAAATGTTAACTGTATACCTTGAAGTGAATGAAATGAATGAAAAGTGAAACATTGGTCCCAGAACGCTCCTTCTCAAGCCTTTCTTTTAAATCGTGATTACTTTTTAACCCATCTGGGACTAACTGCATACCGTCAGTGTATGCAGTTAGTCCCAGATCTACGGTTAACAGTTTAACGAATACTTTAGTATAAACATTGATTTTGCAACGCCATTGCAAATAACACCTATTGTAAGTACACTAACACTATCACATTGTATGACCTAGTTTGTTTATAGTCAATAGCATTAAGTGTTACGACTAAATTCATCGGTCACGTTTCGTCTTTTAGTTTACTTTTCAGCGAATACGCACATAAATTATAACATCCATGTTTAAAAACAAAAAAGCCGTTTCGTGATTTATGATCGAATGGGCATTTGACAGTTCTATGTTGCCGGCTCAAAAGTAAATATTATTGTTAGTTGTTTTATATCGTAGAAACTCGTAAAATCTTTTCAGTGTTTTTATGTCGAGATGGGTTAATTTTTGTTACATGTACATGTGAAATACATTTGAAAAAAAGCACCTGTTTTTTAGTTTAGTGTGTTTTAGGAGCTTTTAAACAAAACATTTTTAATTTACTCTGACTAATTAAGTGCCTATTAAACACGGATCTTCAATAAAAATACGGACGGTGTATTATGACGTATATTTGTAACTGTGTGACAATTTTATTAGTATTGCAAGAACAAGCACTCGCACATATAAGAAAATCGTGTCAATTTCCCGCCATTACACATCACGTGAAAGTGTAACTTTTTTAATTTCACCCACACACATGAATTGTGGTTTTTAATATTATCATATTTCTCTGATTCAAATATGTATTGATTTTAACCTTTTAAATTTTAGGGACAATTGCCTACTTTGGATTAGCATTTTTTTTTTATATATGAGAAGACGGCTTTTACTGTCACTAAATTACTTAGTTAAATGACGAATTCTAATTTAAGATTTATGTTTTGATTTTAATGACTATACGAGTCATCTAAATATGCCTGATTGTGCATTTATTCTTAAATACTTTAAGCGACACTTTATGAAATAAGAAATTATTTTGTTGAATCTACCCGCATGTGCAGGTCCGTTTTTTTTTAAATACTACATCTAAAATCGTCTTAATAATGAGTAAGAATTATGTTGATCCATTAAGAATATATGAAAACAATAAAAAATGATAACTATTATCATAATCCAGAAATGCAAACTAAAACAAACAATCTATACAGTAATAAAGACACACCGGTTCGGTTAATGGAATTGTATTGTTTTACTCATTCACTTCATCATTCATATGTTCATTTCATTCGCGAACTAGGTCATAGTGCTTATAGTGTCAATGTAACTGTGCGCTCCGTTCCGAATAATTAAATATGGAACATACAAATTGATTATGCTATTTTTTTTTTATATTTTACACTTTAAAATCGCGTGTCCAGGCTGATAGCCAAGGGTTCACCATGCTTATCCATAGCCTCACCCCAAAGCTTCACAAATACTTCGCAATAACTTTATTGATTGATACTCATAAAAAGTTGCTAATGAGTTAGTATCAGACATTACTACTTTTCAAACCACATATTAATATAAGTACCTAGGTACGATGTAAAAACATTCTATTTCTGAAACATGATTAGACAAAAATAAATAGAAATTCGGAAAGATAAAATTAACTGATCTCAAAATCAAAACTAGAATAGAAACATTCACAAAAAAAATCTTTCATCAAAAACACGCGAACGCGTAGGCATAGGATATATTTGAAAAAATCCTATTTAAAATACCTGCCACTCGAATTGGAAAGATTATGGTGGTTCCTTCTACCTGACTCTACGGCCATGAAATTGGATTACGCCAATTTCTGAGGACATTATCCCTTCTCTATTATAAAGTTTCACGACTTTACATATTAATATAATTGTAGTCTCAAGGGTTATCGAAAATGGAAAGTAATTATGCAAATGTCTTAGTAACTTGCGTCATTACGTGTTTTGTTAAGTGAAATAGAACCACGCTACATAATACTATTACTTTATCGACTTAGAATATAGTCTCCTCCCGTTTGCAGCCAAATATTGCATCTGGAGTCCATTGATAAAACGAGCTGGTGATTTGGCATAATAAACGAAAATTCACTGTGGGATCGACAGTTGTCTGAACTCTCAGGGCCGTATTCCAGAACGTTTATCAATACTCAAGAAACACTTGAGAGTAGATTTTCTAAGGCAAAATCTAGTCTCAAGCGTTGATTGAGTATTGAGAAACGTTCTGGAATACGGACCTCAATCCCTAAGAGTATTTGTGTTTTTTTATAAATATTTTATGACCGCGTTACCAAGACCTTTTAGCCATATCTTAATTCATATATCTTCGTCTAGTCTTAGTCAAGTCTAGTCTTAAGTCAAGTTCATTCTCACTCCAGTAAAAGTGGTTGTTATACTGTGGTTTTTAGTGGATTTTACGGGGCAAGATAGAAAATAGCATATCATTGCACATATATCATTGTCTTTCACTATAGCACGGTAATACAACTTATATGTCCAAGAAATCACCACTCCCGCACATAAAACAAGATAAATGCACTAGTTTTAGAAAACAATATACAGCAAGCTTCCGCTTTGTAAATTTTTCCGTAGTTGTGATTTCCAGCAAATAAAAATTAATTTGAATTTGATAGAACCTCCTTCATCTGTCAGCAGAGTGAGTTTGACCTACAACAGAAACCTTATACATCTTTAATGTCGAGTTTACTTACTTTACATTACTGCTTTATAATTTTCGCAATTGTTCTAAACATTGAGTTTCATTGTGTTTGAATATAGAAAGGAAGTTCAACAAAACACAAAACATTATTTACGAAATTGTAAATTCTATAGAAATTCAAGGTGTAACACAATGCAACGTCTAACAAATTGCAATTAACCTAAAACTGAAAGAGGAAAAACAGTTGTATCACGTATAGAAACAAACTTTTGAATGATGGTCTCAGTGTGGGTGAGGTTCAGCGATAAGCGGAGCGGGATTCTCATATTATAGGATTATTAAAATTTGTTGTAAAGTAGACGTTTTTTTGACCTGTGATTACGTATGTTTTTTAAAAATTCAGTTGAGGTTTTGTAGTTAGACGCCTAAATAGCTGGAAGGGGTAGAGTAACGGACTAGTCAACTTATGTACGATAGAAAATTAGCCTGATTTAATGTTGCTATTTAATTGTAAGTTGGCAATGGTAATAACGAATATTTGATGTTCTTACTGTTGTATAATATGACTGAATAACCCTTATTGAGTAAACAAATTTTGTGATTCACGCAGTAAGTCCGACTTCGTTCTAAAAACTCCTTATAATCACTTTTAATTTTAATATAAATGACAGCTTATTTCAAGTTTATAATTATCTATCTATAGTATAATTAAAGTTTCTACACTTTTTTTTACCAAATTGACGTCCTGCAGAGATGGAGTGAATATTATGGAAAGATGTATGCAAGAAAAGACAGAGATGCCACATCGGGAAGTGGAGCTCACTTCGATGCTCCGGATTCCGATGTCATTGAAGTCATTAGTATGAAATAAATTGAACAAGGAATAAGAAGTATGAAATGTGGTAAGGCTGAGGGAAAGGTGGGTCGCGCGTCTGGGACACTATGTCTGTTATGCAACTTGTGCTGGCGGACGAGTGAGGTCCCAGATGACTGGGAATAGCAGTTGTAGTACCTGTTTACAAAGGGAAAGGCTCGCGCCTAAACTGCTCCAGCTACAGGGCGATCAGCTTGGTCAGCTTAGCTAGTACGGTGTATGCAAAGGTTATAACTGCAAGAATGCAAGAAAAGTCTGAAAGGTATTTATGGTAGGCTCAATGCAGATTCCGACGTGGAAGAGGTTGCATGGATCAAGTGATTTCTCTCCGCATGATCGCGGAGAAGTTTCTGGCTATTAACCAGAAGGTTTTCTGCGCTTTTGTGGATCTGGAGAAAGCATTTGATAACATTCTGAGGGAAACTCTGTGGGATTAGCTGCCCGGATATGGTGTGGACGACTCGCTACTGCGGGCAATACAGTCGCTTTATAGGGACTGTAAGTAAGGCTTGCGTGCGAGTAGAGGGGGATGTGTCACCTCTTTTTGATGTCTGTACAGGCGTCAAACAGGGTTGTGTCATGTCCGCCTGGCTGTTCATAGTGTATCTGGACAGTTGCCAGCAGAAGTTGAAAGATTGTGATATGGGTGTGAATTTGGGTGACTTTTCAGTAAACTGTCGGCTGTACGCTGATGATGCGGTGCTCATGGCCTCATCAGAAGCCGACCTTCAGGCATTAGTCACTAATATGAAAGAGGAGTGTGAAAGTAAGGGTCTTCGCTTGAATGCAAGTAAAACTAAGGTTTTAGTATTTGAAAGAGATGACGTAAGAACTAAATGCGAGATTAGGGTAAACCAGGAACGACTAGAGCAAGTGAATGAAATTGTGTATTTAGGGAGTATGTTTAGCGCGGATGGAAGATGTGATTCGGATGTAGAACGGCGAGTTGCTGCCGGAAACAGTGTTAACGGTGCTTTGTCCCAATTAGTAAAGCGACAAAGCATCGTAAAAGAAGCACGACTGGCGATTCATAACGCAGTGCTAGTGCCAACTTTGCTTTACGGTAGCGAAACCTAGGTATGTCAGCAGATGCATGAAAGTAAATTGAATGCTGTGGAGATGCGATCGCTTCGAAAATTGTGCGGCGTTACTTTGGCCGACCGAATACGTAACGAAGTGATACGCAATATGGCAGGTTTGAATGAAAGTGTCAGTTAACCTGGAAAAGTGCGTGCACCGTTGGTTTGGACACGTCCAACGAATGAGTGAGGAACGAATGACGAAGAATATTATTGTGCGAAAGCAGAGAGTAGAAGAAGTCAGGGTAGGCCGAGACTTACATATGAAGACCACGTGAGCAGATTGCTCAAAAACGGAAAGGTCAAAAGTACTCGGATACCTAGACGTGGGTGTATGAAGCGATTGATGAATCTTGAAGAAGCGAAAGAAGTATGCATGGATCGCGAAGCCCGGCGATCTGTCCTCTCTGACTACCCCGTCAGGGATACGTCGTGAAGATAGTGTGTTAGTTTTTATCATATTTACCTTAAAACATGTCTCTTATGAATATCCGCTGTAGATGGCAACCCACTACATTTACCGCCATTTTGAATTCTCAGCTCATGGTGTAGCATTCGTTCCTGACCTAGTTTCAACCGTTGTGGCTGCTTAGAGGAGTCATATTCTCATAAGCACCTCTGTCATTGCACACGTAGAGATTCTCGACACAGGTTTCATGCCTACAGGATGTTGTTGTCGCGTCGCCTTTCATTTAATTCACAGATATTTAAAGTAATTGGTTTGGTCTTGACTACTTAGGAAGTTTTTATAGAGGTGGGTGGATTTTGCAATATTGGTGTAGCACTTTGAAGCGTATTATTGAGTTTTTCTATTAATTTAGAGTCAATCCATCCACATGAAATTTCATAAAAGTATAGCCAAGTCTCTTGCTCTTGAAGAGCAAAAAGAATTATTATAAAAAAGATTGTATTTTAATATTGAAAAGGCATATAATAAAAAAAATTAAGAGCGGGACAGTTTTTAAACAGCGCCGTCTAGCCAAATTAAGCTTAAATATACTTATATAATACATAGAAAACACCCAAACTCCGAAACAAACATTTGCGGATCACACAAATATTTGTTCGGAACAGTGATTTCTCTCCCGAAATCTCAGCCGCATTGTGCTACCGAGACACATGACCAATCCCTCAACTCGATTTGAGGGGCAGATCTCTTTGGATTGTGCCATAAGTTTAAACTCAACATTAAAAAAAATAAACGTCAAATGTGCTTACCCTTAAATGTAGCGTTCATTGTACCATTAATAGCCTGATATTAATCCGTTTCATCATAAGAGTGGGTATTTTTACGTAATACCAGGTTAAAAATAATAGTCCATTTAATTATATACAGTTGTTTGTCGATTACACAGTACGGTGGGTTATCTGATTTTGTCAATAGCGATTAAGGGTTGAAAGGTATTGTTAGGGTATGATATTTAAAAGAACTCTAATTAAGGGTTTGTTTGCAAGATTTAATAGTATTAAAAGAGAAAAGTACCAATATGGCAGTTGTACAAGTAGTGGTGCAACTTTTTAAACTGACTCAAACTTGACGCACGCCTTCCCAAACCCCTTCCCTCCTCAAGGATGGGGGATAACACACGAACAAAGTTCATACTCAAATCTCCTCCACGAAGATTCGGAATAACACCCATACTACTCCTAAGACTAGACCGCGGTGGCGAGTAAGGAGCCTTGGAGTTATCCTTCCGAAGGCCCACTCAGAGGCAGATAGAAGGGCGGGTTCTAGTCGGTAGGAGACTGTAACGTCCATGAGAATTCCCACACGTAAAAAAGGCTTTGTCATATAAGTAAAGTGTAAATAACATTAGTGTTATTTACAATTTACTTACAAAGTAGTACTTGGCACTAACTCGACAGATCCCACATCCGTCCGCATAGGCGGTGATTTCACTGCCTGGTGATTCCACTGAGCGCACGGACCAGGTTAAATACCTGGGAACTGTTTTTCACACGTCCAGTGACATCGATTGCGATGTCAAGTCACGCATTGCTGCCGCGTGGGCCAAATGGCGGGAGATGACCGGTGTCATTTATGATCCTAAAATGCCGATCCGGTTGAAGGGACAGGTCTACAAAACCATTATTAGACCTGTCCTTTTACATGGCAGTGAGACGTGGCCGATATTGGAGCGACACAAGCAGGAGCTGCGTGTAACGGAAATGAAAATGCTGCGGTGGATGTGTGGAGTCACGCGGATGGACCGCGTGAGGAACTCTCGCATCCGCGGCAGCCGATAAGAGGGGAACACCCAAGAAGTGCTGGCTTGACGTCGTAAGGGATGACATGCGTGCCAATGGTCTCACTACAGGGGATGCCGACGACCGTGCGAAGTGGAGGAGAAAATGTAGGAAAGCGGACCCAGGGCGTCGCGTGACGCAACTGGGACAGACGCTCAGATGATGATGATGACAATTTACTTACAAACTTACTCTCTTACAACGGCATTTTCTACTAGGGTTAGCCGTAAGGTTGACTGGTAGAAATGCCGTTGGCATTATGTCCGCCTTCGTACAATATGTTTGAGCACAAAGTTTAAATAAATAATTAAATAATGCCCCTCTGCCAGCCCTACCAGATCATCTATAGATTTTTACGCTCCTTGATGCTTCGTTTCTTATACCTAGGTTACCTTATTATACCTCGTTTTTGGAGGTATAATCTAATCTAAAGCCATCTATTTCTGGTAAAAGAAGATTAAGGTCTTGTTCCAAAAATAGAATTCAAGTCAGGTGTTTTAAACAATTCCATTACGGCAGAAATATAAATAAAATCGAATAAAAATAAACATAGCGTGTTGGTACTTACTAAGGTCCCACAATGGGAGGTCTTATCGGTCACGGCGATCTCTTTCACAAACATAGTTTGGGGCAATGTGTGGTAATCCTACTGTAATGAAATGGGAATGATATTACTTTTCGTTATCGTCTGAATGTTATGAATTAGATATTGTTTAAGTATGATCTGCTTGACCTATTTTGTAAGTAGCGGGGGCAAGCGGGGTGAAGTGAAACAGTAGGTTTTGAATTAATAATTATAGGACTTAAATTTCAAATAAAGAAATTAGTACGTTTTTTGCAGTACTTTTAGACACATTTGTGTTTAAAATTGTTAGATTTATTTTTAAATATATGTTTTTAACTATTACTCTACGCTGCCTTCGGGCTGTTAAACGAATGAATAAAGTATGTCCTATCGTAACACAGGTTTTTAAAATTCTTAAAAAAGATCCAGTATATTTTGCAGCAGCATTCATTATAAACTGTTTTTGAAGTTATACTTGGGAAAAAGGATGAGAGTTTTTTTTTTTTACGATGAGCGCGAACTCCCTTACGTTACACCGACACCATGAAGTTAACTGATAAGTGTTTCCATGACAACTACATTCAAAGTAGTTTAATTTCTTATAATGTTTCTTTTTCTTACAAATTTATCATTCCTGTTACAAACAAAGAGTCGTGGTATATGTGATGAAATCTTATTAGACCAAAGCAGTATAACTACTCAAGTACACACACACATTATTTTTTTCATTTGTTAACCGTTGACTCTGTTCAGGTATAAAGAGAGAGAGTGCCTGAGCTGAACCTAACGAGCAACGGACGAAGCAACGACGAACCCAATCATGCTTATGGAATTGGAAACTCAGCCAGCAGTCGCTTCCAATTCTGCCTTCAATCAAAATCGAAACGGCAGCTGCCCCAAACAGTCAAATAAAAGTAAACCCTCGGCTCCAAATCCAAATAGGATTGGAATGCTGCTGGATATACACTATGGTGAAGAGAGCTCGTGGATCACATTATTTTTTTATTATACCTTTGAAGTAATTGATTGAGCCGTGATTTATATCAATTTAAAATAATCATTATTATACTTGTGGCAAAACTGAATCTAACCAACTTGACCAACCTAAGAAAAGGGTACATATGGAATCGTGTGACCCTCTTCCTACTACATATTAGAACTATCGAAAAAATGCATTGAATAGCGAGCTGTGGCAGACGGTTAATGGGCAACTGGCAGTAACTGCGAGCACGCGACACCACTCATAATGGTGTTCCCCTCCGATTTATAATACAGTGAAATAAAATGCCTATCGATTGCCTAGGGGACGGTAAGTAACAGGGTTGTCAGACAAAAGTTGGGATCCAAGTTTCGAAAAATTCGTGCCTTTTGCATTATAGGGACCTAATTTTAAAATCATGATATCGACTTAATGACGTTTTTCATTCTTATGTCAGGAAATGATCTAAAAACCTGAAACGACTATCTTCATCTACTCTTATTAAAATACGGCATGGTTTTGGCATACGATAGGCAGCTTTGTACGCTAAATTTGATCTTCCGTTCACTTGGCTCCCACGACTTTGCTCCGAAACCCATATTTTAATAATGATAGTCGTATGATAAAGAATATGACTATATATCAGGAAACTATCTAAGTTCCTGATATATAGTCATATATATGAATTATTTATTAGGTCCCTATGATTCTAAATGTTTGAATTATTTTAAAACAGGTCTTGAGAAGTTAGGTCTATAGTTAACTTAACCTTCCTAATTTTGCACTTAACTCCTTCTAACCAACATCGTCTGCTTATTGCCTGTGTTGTTAATAATATAAGATATCCTTAAAATTTCCAATAGTGATACGATGACTTATCTATAGATGTTTTTTAAACATTTATTCCGCATTTATATCTCTAGGATACTTCCTAGAGATATAAATGCGGAATAAATGTACTAATGTGTAACTTAACATACTCTCACATGTATATTTATTGCTTTGGACGCCTTCATTAACTTTAATAATAATTAAAGATATACAAACCAGTTTCATAATGAAATTTATCTCTTCCGACCGCAGTTAAGTTTACTACCACGGAATATAATAGTGTAAAATCTTGGTATAATATTTGCATAATTAATTACCATTTTTACAAAGCCATTTGTAAATAAATTAAATTAATTTAAATGTTGAACACGTATCATTAATTTTCCTACACTAATGGATGTTTTAGATAGGCTATGCCTAATACAAGATTTTTTTTACAGTCGCTCCGTTCCATAAATGAAGAAATGAAACATTAAATGATTATGGAAGAAAATTCTCATAAAAAATACAGTAAGATACAAAAAAAGCATTTAACGTCTCATAAGAGAACTGATACAAATTACAAAATTATATTTTTGTCATTTGCTTTAATCTTTTGTAAATATCCATTTATCTATTATACATGATTAAATACATATTGCAAGAAAATCTTTACAGAGACAACCCTATTCTTTATGCAACTCACGTACACGCGGTTCGCACGCAGTGTTTGTAGAACACTATTGCCATTTTTTTTATTATTCTCTATGACCCGTACCTACTCCTATAATGCGAGTAATCGTCTGCATCAGTTTTATCTTTATTCGGTTATTTATCGATATGAGTATTGAATTATGTGTGAAGTTTGATTACGTAAAAATCTTTGTGAAAATTTTATTGGCTCTGATTTTTTGCCATAAATTGTGTGTCAAACTAAGACGAAAAGGCTTTTTTGTTTGGTAATGTAATTTTCTATCAAAACCATTTCAAGTTCACATTTAATCTAACATTATAAAGCTGAAGAGTTTGTTTGTTTGATTGAACTCGCAAAACTCAGGTTCTTATTCAAAAATACTTTGTGCGCTGGATAATTCATTTATTCAGGAAGGTTACAACTACCCTAGAGAGCGTAGCAGTAATTATAAAAATAGCAATAATCAACAAAGCGAGCAAATTTTCATACATTATACCACGGTAGCGGCGGTTCCAAGTATATCACCTAGTGATATTAGATAGAATCAATACTTCAACAATCCATAACTAATGTCTCATTTCAGCTCGATTCTGTCACTGTAACGAAATACTTTTGTGTCAAGTCAGTGTGTTGTGGCTTAGCGGTTTATGTCTTAACCACCATGCTACAACACCCTGACTTAGCTGATCGAGCGTTATGGTTTGAATTTGACTCGTGTATTCTTATATAATTTTCACAAAGATTTCAACGTAATCTAACTTCATACATAATCCAATACTCATATCGATAAATTATCGAATAAAGATAAAACTGTTGCAAACGATTACTCGCATTATAGGAGCAGGTACGGGTCATAGGAACATCTTCGTACAAGGTTTGTTGTTAGATAGACACTTTAAATAAATTAAATTAATCTTTAGTTTTAGTGTAAGACATTTTGTAAGCGCCGTTAAAATGGTCTACGCAAAATAAAATAAAATTTATTATTATTTATTTATAACTTAAAAATTATGACACTGGTTCAGTAAAAAATATCAGAAAGAGATTTTATAGGTATAGATGTGATTTCTTAAGTGCCTTTTCTTCATCACTATTCCCAGTTGCCTACAAACCCTATTTGAATTTGTAACCCGTGGTAAACTTATATGTGGTTACTATGAGCAGCTATTTTAGGCTTTTCAATATTATTGAAAGCAACCTCAAGTCAATCTCATCTGCTGTTTGGATATCAAATGACAGTAGCTCCCAACAATACCGAAAATAAAATCAATAGTCAGTAAAAGCGAATTCCGAGTACTCTTAATTTAAATAAATATATCGTTGGGACAACTCACACAACGCCATCTAATTTCAAACTAAGCAGAGCTTGTACTATGGTAACCAGATAACTAATAAAAATACTTATATTTATAAATACATACATATTATCGATAAGTAACACCCAGACAAAGAATAAACCATCGTGCTCATCACACAAAGTTTTACCCTGGGTGGGAATCGAACCCACGACCTCTTGCGTAGCAGTCGGATACACTCCCACCGCGCCACAGAGGCAGTCAAAGTTTAAGATTAGCAACTGCAGATATAGTTGTACTCTTTTTAAACCAACTTTAATTAAAAATCACAAGACAATACATTTCCTATACTCTTTAACCATATACAAACATTAGTAAAATCGTGCAGATGCGACGTTATTATACTCATCTCTCAAAGGGGAGGGTTGCCTCATAAAGAACCTATTGTCCTCACCCTGTATTTATTTCAGGGATAGATAATCTTTTATTATTCGAACAATTTATGGGCAGACGTCAATTTTCATTTGTCATTGTGCGAGCTCTTGTCCGCTAGTCTTGGTAAGAATCGATATTTTACTATTTTTATTCGATTCATCGACTTTTATTGAAACTTTTCTAATTTCCTTTATTACCAACAATTTGTTTTATAAAATTGAAAGACTCATAATGCAATGTAGAAATCCCTGTGATCCTGTGATAGGTGTTATGTCTAAAAATACATAAACACATACATAAATACTCGTTCAACAACACACATAAAAACAGATGAATAGATAAGTTAATCTACACAGATTTATCAATCTAATTAATTTTTAGACCAGGAATATTGAGTTAAGCGTAAACTTATATTAACATGACTACTTTAAAAAGCAAAGAAACTTACCTAATAGCGACTGTCACCTAACACCCATTAGGGTTGCCACTGAATTAAATAAAAAAACTTGTTTTAAATGTGAAGAGATTTGTTTGTCACATCATGAAAGTGAAGAATCTATTAGTATTAATGAGATATATAACTCTTCATGCCTCTTGTGGATAGTAGCGTTTTTTACAGTAGTCAACTATTATAATTATGGACAGGACAGTGTAACTTGTTCATAAATAATGATTCCAGGTTATATCTTTCAACGATCTAATGGTGCCATGTTTTATTCAACGTGTCATGAATTTTAGTGTTTAAAAGACATTTTAGGAGAACATTTTAGGTGAACTAAAATGATAAACAATGCCAACCGAGTTGTTTAGTGCTATAACCAGCCTCACCTGCCAGTACACCTGCTCATTAACCGACGAGGTCTTAATAAAGAAAATGAACAAATAACACAAGCCAATGTGAAAATTTTGACAACCCTAGTTCCGTTTAAGAACCATTATGCAGTTGTATGGTAGCTGTCAATAGTAATTTAACTTCGATACGTAATCAACAGTTATGCGTAAGTGTACTTCTCGTTTTAATATCCAGTTTACGACTTGAAACGTTTATCGAAAATTGTTTTAATGTCTAAGTGTAGTACAGACGGTGTAAAAAGTGGTTTAGATATTTTCTGTTAATAAAGTCTAATGACTTTGAAATCGATAATTAAAGTTTTTATTGGTATCTGACCGAATGATTCGAATAGCGACGTTGTGCCGGAAGAACAGCGTGGGTTTGTTTCGAACAAGGTAAACTGATGACGGGAAACTGATTAATAAGGATGGCTTAAGATTAAAATGTAAGTGGCGTTCTTTGGAGATGGCTGGAGGCTCTTTTCTTCATATTATTATATTTTCAATTGCTTCCAAACCCTACCTGGATTTGTATCATAATTACACATATTACAATCTATAATTTATTTATCTAAGATATAACAATCCAGTTATGTTGTATGTTACAATTATACATACAACATAACTGGATTTGTATAAAGTGGAACCCAGGCTCTAAGCCTGGGTTCTACTTTATTTGACTGCTAGAAGCAGCTCTCGTTAGGGTTTGTTGTTAGCATTGTTGGGAGCAACTGCCGTTTGACCTCTCAATCCCGATTAAAATCTTTTAATCGGGTAATTTGAATCGGGTGTAAAGTAGTGGTAGTAAGTGGCCCCACCAAGATTGCCGAGGTCCAAGTGACCATACCTGCTAGTGCCCTTACAGGTTTACATATTCAATCGCTATAAATAATGTATTTATAGCAATATTTTTATCAAACTTTAGTATTCGTCTGTACCGATTTACCAATTTAAAACTATAATTGATTTTCAGATTGTACAAATAACGCTTATTGTCGACTATAATCAGCTCCGTTATCACAATTGCACTGATTTGTAGGAAATTTAAAGTCTACACTAAAAATTGTACTAACTCTTTTAAATGTGCATAAAAGAAATTGATATTTTCGATAACTACTGAATGGACACCACTTATACTTCTTCGTCGTAGCGTGGCACCCTTATTTAATCCCGCCGTTTTTTTTTAATTTTACCATAGTGTATGAAAATTTCTCAGATTTGTTGTCATTTATGATTACTACGCCTCTCTTCTTGATAAGTAGCGCGATATATAGCCTACTATACTCTTCAACAAATTCAATAAAATGCAATTTGAACTGGTAGTTCCTGAGATTAACGCAGTCAAACAACTAACAAAACAAAAAACAAACAGATTTTTATATTAGTACGAGTATAGATTTGATCCGAATCTAAACGACCATTTTCGGTAACCCTTTAAAAGCTTTAACAGAGCCAAAATTCCAATTCAGTATTACAGCTAACTGTTATTAGAACCGAAAATCTATTTGATAATCCAACGTATTCGATATCAGAGTGCACAATTCGCTTGTTTCAAATGAGCCTATTGAATTTTAGCTTGAATACCTATACACTAATTGGAATATTTAAAATAACTGTTATTTTGTGTTGTACTTAGCTATCGATAGTAGCTTAATTGTGCAATCACTAAATCGATAAAACTATATCATTTTATTAAAACTCACGCACATTGTAAATAATTAAAAACATGAATGGGATTTTGCGTGTGTGCGAGACTGGACGCGACGGCGAGCGCCCCGCACTCATGATCCTGATATCGACAATACCAATTTAGTTTTAGGCAATTTGGAGGTCATCGCCTTAAGACGAAAAGAGGTGGATTCATTCCTCAGTTTCGTGTGGGGGTGTATTACGCCAGAAGACGCTGGTACGAATTCAGCTCGAGCCTGAAAATAAAATCCACATCAAATTTTGGATTTAGGTGATATTAAAATTCGTATGTTTTGATAACATTCTGTTTATGTATCAGAGATTCATCCGTTTAAAGACATTTATTTCTCATAAAATCATGAAATTCAATTACAATGCACACAAAATAAAGTTCACTTAAACTGCATAGAAATCATAAAGTTAACAGTGTTGTGTGAACGATGACTGCGGTAAACAACTTTCGCTATGGCTGGTCCCCGGATGGGTGACAGCTCTGCGGCATTTCCATTTTCGATAAAGGCATGTTAAGTCGTTGGTCCCTGTAACCACGGCAGTCGTTACAGGGACAAGGTTCAACATGGCAATGAGCTCGCTACCTATTACGTGGGACAAAAATTCTAACGGTGAAATGTGGGCGTATAATATGCCTGCCACCCCGGGATAAAGGCGTTTCCGATAAGCAATAAGTTTTTTTGAAACAAATATTGTGGGACATTTTTTACATACCGCCGCGCGCAGTCTAGCCCAAAGTAAGCTAATATAAGCTTTTGTTATGGGATCTAGATGACTGATAAAGATACTTATATATTTCCTAATACAGACATACCATACATAGGAAACACCTAAACTCCGAAACAAACATTTGTGGATGACTCAAATATTTTTTTCTGACCCGGGACCGCATGGCAGTCGCATACACTACCACTGCGCCACCGAGGCAGTCAAATCTAAACCTATCACATAATCTGGGTTATATACGCCTTCCCCAGGCACCAATAGCTTTGCAAACTTCATTAAACGAGTAATTTTAATCACTCTCTTCAAATTAAATTACTTTTCTATTCTTAGCACTTTGAATACGTGAACCATTTAACACCCTTGCGGCTTAGCTCGTAAAACCTTTTTAACGAGAATACCAACTCACGTGCCATATAAAAATCTTGATATAATTAGCGCAAAACCAATTAATAATTGGAAAAAAATCCACACAATTATCGCCATCTCAACTTGCTCGAACTCATAAAATCTTAGCGTACTTCTCTTTCTCACACGTTTATCTCAAATTGTAATAGAAATCCGTTTCACTCTAATTGTTTATCGCGCATTTACGATGGGGAATACCTTTATAAGTCCAATAAGTCTATAATGAGCAATAAATTCCTAATAACAATGGTTGATTAAACTACCATTGTTCAGTGGTGATTATTTTGAATTAAAGATTAATAGAATTGGTGAAAATGCAAAAGAGTGCATTTTCACCAATTCTATTAATCATTACGCTTGAGCAAGTTGTATTTGGAGTTTTGGAGTAATAAAAAATTACAAGTACAGAGCACCCCATTAGCTTAGGTGGTTAGATAGTTAGGTGGCTCGGAACTAGTTGTGTACGACGAGCGCAAACAATACCTACGGTGAGCGAACGACTGCTTACCTGGTTCCTCGACTCATTAATGCACAACCGCCGGAATTGCGAACTATGGATAATGTTGAAATCCCGAATGTTAAATATAAATTAAAAACTCATTATCAACAAGAACTTATATCATGAATGATGAATTAAGCAATGTAGACTAACAAAGAGCATTAGATAGAAACCGCAGAGGTTTTTCATAATGCTTATGTACAATTTTATTATATGTTATGGTTTATATGATAAATAAAAAAAAAACACTATATATTGTACTTTTCTGGATTTATCCAATAAGGGTCTTTGGATCCCTAAACGAGGTTTAGGCTTTGAAGGGTGCCAAAATTTTTTGGCACCGATTGATGATTGATGTTATCATCAAGTTCTTGAGTAAGTACAAGGTGAAAATATTTTTTTAGAACAAGTAAAATAAAAAAAACAGAATAATTTACAGCAAGTCCTTTAATTTGATACCCATATTGTACAAGGACATAAAAAAACTTAGTATTCTTTAGTAGTCCGCCATATTCAATTTAAAGTGATGTCACTTTATTTTTCGATTTATTCTTAGCAAGCAATTTTATTTGACACCCATAATTTAGCAGTGCATCAAAAAATGTCTGCAGTCAACATTGAGTTTACAAATTTGAGTTTCACCCGAAATTCAAGAAGAAGTCATTTCACCCGAACAAACATACATTTCAGTTACAGTCCGTTGAACCAAGGCGCTAGGCCGCAGGTTGCCATGACGTCTCAGAGTTTGAAAGCAACTAGGAATACACTAAGTTGAGATGATTATTTTGTGTATACCTGTCTAACGGGGCTTACATTTCACACAATAGCACCTGAAGATGTTTGACAAAAGCCGAAGGTCGGCCATTGGCAACAGTCGGCCTATGTCACGGTACGGCAGTATTTCACAATATTATCGCTAATGTGTACGGAATATTCGTTTGTTCATGCCCTTACTTCCGTGTTGGCATTGTGTAGACGCTACACTTCACTGCTTTTGCGTCTATAAGCTTCTACGTTTGTTTTAGGGTTGGTACCTTCATATGATTTTGTTATTATTATATTTCATCTGATTTTACTGGCAGCATGAATTGTAGAAGCTTTTTAGAAAGTAAAATTCATAACAAATAATTTGCATATGTGGGCTACGATAATTTATCAAAACAATCTGAGGGTGGTATCAGGATTTGTGAGGGCGAATTAAAAACATGGCATGACATTTAATGGATTGGTCCCATCTGCACCGGTGGCTGGTCCCCGGTATAGGGGAAGATAGGGAAAATGACTTCGTGATGACTTGGTTGGTCACTCGATATACTTTTTTATTTCAAATATTATATCTGACGCTAAGATTAAATCATTGTCCATTACATATAAATAATAGCTTAACTATCTTCACGCTGTATTCCTGACGGGGTAGCCAGAGAGGACAGATCGACAGGCTTTACAATCCATGCATACTTCTTTCGACTTTTCCGTTTTTGAGCAATCTGCTCACGTGGTCTTCATATGTAAGTCTCGGTCTACCCTGACTCCTTCGACCTTCTACTTTCGTACAATGTATATTCTTCGTCGATCGTTCCTCACTTATTAGTTGGACGTGTCCAAACCAACGGAGCACGCCCTTTTCCAGTTTAAAGCTGACACTATCATTCAAAGCTTCCATATTGCGTACCACTTCGTTATGTATTCGGTCGACCAAGGTTGAAGTGATCGCAGCTTCACAGTATTGAACTTAATTTCATGCATCTTCTGACGTACCCAGATTTCGATACCGTAAAGTAACGTTGGCAGTAGCACTGCGTTATGAATCGTGAGCGAGTTGTCACTGCGTTATGAATTTCATATAAATAATACACTCTTCAACGTGTATTGAAATGAATAAATGTTTCTCATTAATGAAGTCAGTATTCAACATTTATTTTCAAGTACTGGCTGAAAATAAACCCGCACTGATTTCATTCTATGATTAAAAGTCCATCTCGTGAGAGCATCGCATCCAAAAACAAACGAACTGCGACCATTACATGCTTTTCACGCGGTTCTAAAAACAGAACCACAAAGAATAAAACAATACATTCTCGTGACAGCCCTACCTCTGCGTATGTTATTTCACACATAAATCCGGCAGCACACAGGTCGGCAAGATGTTTGATTTAGTATGCCGCGAGAATAATATTGCATTCCCCTGTTTTACCTATATTCTACTTATTCGTGATTTATACAAACGTTTTTTGGGCACGAATGTACGTCGTACATAAATATAATTGTGGTGTGCTAAAATTTTGTGAGGTTATGTTATTTTGCTGTTTATTATTGTATGTCTGGTGTATTTCGGTTTCCTTTCGTATAATTACGTTATTGTATAATGAGAATATGTGTATACTATCTTCATCTAACTAAAATAAGTAACTATTCTGTTTCTAGCTCATAGACTATGACAAAAGCTTTTCTCTTGACTCAAATATTTGGACTAGTGTTAAGATTAGAATTTATTTTTATAATGGCACGTCATAATGATGCTGTAAGCTTATTGGAAAGCATAGACGACGACCCCTGCTTGAGAGAGGGAGAGGGATATCGGCCCCAGAAATATGCTATTGCATTCTTCTCTTAAAGAACCTAGGGTTTTAAGAGAAGGGACACATGTGCGCCGGCATAGAGTTTCTAGTCTTTATGGTGAGATATTAAAAAGACCTGCGGATTCGTTCAGTACTGGGCAGATTGTGGCTTCTGGGCACAGTGAGGTGTGGACAACATCTCTGCTCCGCTCGTGTTGTTTGGCAACGAAAAGGAGAGAGTGGGAGGGTGAAAGAGTTTTTCAGAACACTGCGTGGTAGATGCGTTGAAAAGCAGCTAAGTCGACGACCGTTATGCCCATCTCCAATTTTTACTTAATGTTTCGATGAATGAGACAAATTACCTTTCAACAGTACCCATTGTCGGCGCTTTGAAGTAGTTGGTTGAAAATTATTGCTTTGCCTATATTATATGGGACTATGGAAACACTCTTACCTCTCAACGTCTACGTGGGCTTTACAGCTGTATCGTCCGTTGGTCAATAGTTGCACCAATTGACATGTCAGGTCCACTTGATTCCAGTAATTTTGGTGGGGCCTTTTCTACCAACAATTCTCTGCAAATGTCTAAATACTATTCCATTGCAACCGATACCCTCGCTTAGGAGATTTAAGTTCCACTTACCTAAGATTCTTACCTTCCGCTTTGTAAAATCTTTAGCATCTCTTGTACAGTCCGAGACCAGGACTTTAATTGGTCGTGCTAATTAGTGTCTAGCACATAAGACCTAGTTTCAACAGCAGGTAGCCACGACCTGCGTCTGTCTATTTCAACACGGCAATGGGCTCACCACCTATTACGTGGGACAGGAATCCACACGGTGAAAAGTGGGCATATAATATGCCTCTGCCACCCCTTCGGGGATAAGGCGTGATGCATATTTATTTTATTGTATTTATTTAAAATCGACACATTTTATTAAATTTATTTGGCCCTTTAGACCCACCCCAGTTCCGTGCTTCAGAAGGCACGTTAAGCCGTTGGCCCCGGTTGCCAATAAAATGGCAGTCGTTAAGCCAAGTTGAAGGCTTAAAAAATTTCAACTGCAGCTCGCCACAGCCTGCGCCTGTCCATTTAAACACGGCAATGGGCTCACCACGGTGTGGGCGTTTAATATGCCTCTGCCTACCTCTTCGGAGATAAAGGCGTGATTGATTAACTAATCTAATAAGGATCAGTTTTCGTTTTATGAATTCAAACATCATTTGCATTAATCTCGGTTGCTACTGTTTCAGAACTCGTTTCCGTTTGACGTATGTATTATAATAGGGTTGCCACTCATTTTACAAATATATTCCGCTTATATTTTGTATGTATAATAAGTATGAATTTAGAAATATATAAGTGTGTTTTTCAGTCGTCTAGATCCCATAACACAAATTTATATTAGCTGACTTTGGGCGCTGCTTTAATTTTATTTTTTTATTAATATAAAATGAAAAATTCCAAAATACGTCACGAGGACTACCTACACTAAAATAACAGAAAAGTTAATCATTATTTTACGAGTCGGATTTACTTTCATGTGCAAATGTTTGTATTTTATGATAGGTGTAGCCAGTGAAAATAACTTATATTGCAATATTTTAAACGCAATCGATTACACCACCAAACTTTAATTTCGTAATATATTCTTAAACACTTTTTTTAGCAAGTTTAGTCAAAAGCGTTCGTCTAAGGAATCGCTTACTTTAACCATAAAATTAAATTGTTGTAAATAGAAAACAAATTAGTCTTATAAAAAGAATATCGGTTCACAATGAGTTTCAATTACGTGGTCCCTAAATATTACCATCTAATTGGTGTTTAATGAATATTTGAGATAGTTTTACACAGCGCCATCTACCCCAAACTAAGCTATAAAATTTTGCTAAGGGGTCACAACTGGTTTATCAATTGTCTACACCGCATAGTACAATTTAAATGTATACATTTCTAAATACATATATATTACACATAGCAAACACCCAAACGAAACAATCATTTGTGGATCTCACAAGTGTTTCTTCCGATCCGGGTTTTAGAAGCAAGACCTCAACGCAACAGACGCCTGACACTGAAGCATACTTAAAAAAAATGTTTGTCTATAAAATTCGAGTACACAATAGTTAAATAAACATTTTTTTACTTTTTTTCAGGTATGAGACGGAGGATAACTGTTCTTGTAAGCAGATTGTAAAGTAAAAGCAACTAGCTGATGCACAACACCTCAGGGTCGAGTCTACTATTGGCAAGCCGTTGAATAGAACCAGAATCGCTGTTCTTAGCTGTAAAAATCTCAGTAGACTATAAAAAATGCAACTGACTAGCGGGCCCTGGCGCGTTACATGCTAGTAGCATTCTATCGGCTGACCGATAGAAGTCTATTGGAATACGATTGTAATAGTAGACTACGAAAAACTGTCAAAATTGTACCGGTGGCTTTCTGCTGTGCGACGACTTCGATTCTATTTCGACACGAAATAGCAGACTCTGACCCTTGAACAGATATCAAAGAATTACACCGGTTCTAAACTTTTGAGTAAGTGAGGTGGCATGGTGATTGAAAAAAAAATGTTGCAGTATTTAGACCATCTCTATTCATGATACACGATACAAATAAAATAGAGGTGTCTGTTTGTAATTCCAAAACAATAGAATAGAATTTATTTGCTTTTAAACATGGTTACAATAAGGTCTTAAATTAGTTGTGTACATAGCACAGCATGTTTAGCCGCAGTTTGTGGCATGCAAATTTTAATTTGTTATCATTAGTTACAGTAGTTCGCACGATATCAAGGTTACACATAAACTGCATTATACAACTTGCCAAGCACAGAATCAGCCACTTACAGTTACATAATCTGTCAATGCCAACCCTCAAAATATATGTTTAGTTTACAATGTCAACTTTCTACAATCTAAATAAAGCTAAATCATTAAAATTCAAAGTGTCTAGTACAAAATAAAACTATTATTACAACATGTCAAAAGAATACAAGGTTTAGATAATGGCACGTCACTAGATAGCGATTCAGTTATATCGTTCCCTACAATCCAATAACTCCTGGATATTATGAAAACATTTTTTCACCAGCCATTCTTTTAAAGTATATAATAGTAAGTATATATAAGTGTAATAGCTTTTCACAAAATGCATATGAAAGTACATACGAAACTTACAAATAAATAATTTTAAAATATTATTCTGTCTGTTGAACCGATTTCAACGAGACTTTCTTTGGCAGATAGCTGATGTTACAAGAAGTAACTTAGGCTATATTTTATCCCGGCATTCCCATGGGAACAGCAGTAGACCGTTCTCAGATTCAGCTTGTTTAAAATATCATTTCATAGCACATTGCCCAACCTATCACACAAAGACGCCAACGATGCCTACCGCCAATTATCTTATTCTAATTTTAAATATATTGTTCTTTTACAAATGAATGGCTGTTTATTAGCCAGTCGTCGCCATATTGTGACGTCACAGAGGAAATTGACTTCATACATGGCTAACTGATTTCTCAATGTTGTGATTACATTTAAATGAAACGTAATTACGAAAGAATTCCAACATATTGTTCTAAAACAATGGGTGGTCTGTATAATTGTGATTGTTTTTAATATTGTAATATAAAGCTGTTCATTCTTGGTACTCTTGAAAGAGACGCATTATATGTGTGTTTGTTTCTCAGTATTATACTGACGAGGGGATTTTTTTTCATGTACAAGTTAGTGAGGATCTTATTTCGATGATATAAGCAAGGTTTATTCTCGATGGCGTAAGTGGCAGTAAGTGGCAAGTGTAGGCGACTTCCTTGCTGAGGTCTCGGGGTCATTTCCCGATGTATTAAAGAATAACACCTCAAAGGGGGTGAAATAAGATTATTGATAATGATTTCACACACGCGCGTCCACTAATATGTGATACTAGTTGACGCCCGCGGTTCCGCACATGTAGTGTAGTTTTCCCGTTTCCGTTTCCTACAGGAACTTGTTCCCGGGATAAAAAGTAGCCTATGTGTTATTCTGATGTAAAAGCTATATTATTGTAAAGTTTCATCAAAATCCATTAAGTAGATTTTGCGTGAATTGAATGAAATGACAAATGGATGTTCGTTACTATACTTACCAACTTTCGCGTTTATAATATTAGTAGGATATTTAAACCAAGAATTTGTAGATTCAATCATTCTAACGATTTTGATAAAATTTTCATTTAGAGACAATATTTTACTGAAGATTTTTAATTTGTCTCGGTAAATACTACTTCTATAAAAGCAACATATTTTATATAGCGCCATCTCATAGACGTTTCAAGAACTCATGTATCCAGCGATTGTTGTACCTATAAGCAGTAAACCAGTGACAAAATATTAGATGACCCATCAAAAAGTTTGATTGTAAAGCTAGTGTCGATCCAATTATGGAGTTCTCCTGACATTGTTTTAGTATATACAAACATAAAGTTTAAATTTGTTTTTGGTTAGTAGCTACTATAATATGGTTAAGTTGCCAGCTTAAAATAACTTGGCCTATCAAATGTAATAACTATTCGTAGTATCGCATCACAGATTATGACGTCAGAGGCTACCTACACTTTGCTGTAAATCACTAAAAGCAATCAGTACAACTGTCTTCACGCTGTATCCCTAACGGGGTAATCAGAGAGGACAGATCCCCAGGCTTCGCGATCCATGCATACTTCATTTGCTTCTTGTAGATTCATTAATCGCTTCATACATGCACGTCTGATTATCCGAGTTCTTTTGACTTTTCCGTTTCTGAGCAATCTGCTCACGTGGTCTTCCTGACTCCTTCTACCCTCTACTTTCGCACAATATAAATTCTTCGTCAATCGTTCCTCACTAATTCGTTGGAAGTGTGTTACAGGAGCACGCCCTTTCCTAGCTTAACGCTGACACTTTTATTCAAACCTGCCATATTACCTATCACTTCGTTACGTATTCGGTCGGCAAAGGTTACGCTGATGTGTACAGATAAATAAAATTAAAACGTCAGTTCATTATTATAAATTTACTGCTTTTCACTGAATGCATATGAAAATATAATCGCTACTTACATTTAAAAGCGTTACGTGGGACAAAAATGCATACGCAAAAATGTAAAAATGTGGGCGTATAGTATGCCTCTGCTTACCCCTTCGGGGATAAAGGCGTTTCAATATGTATTTATATATGTATACATATATACATACATATACATATATACATACATATTGAAACGCTAAACATACGCAAGAGGTCGTGGGTTCGATTCCCACACATAATAAAACTTTGTGTGATGAGCACGATGGTTTATTCTGTGTCTGAGTGTTATTTATCTATAATATGTATGTATTTAGAAATATATAAGTATGTTTATCAGTTATCTAGATCCCATAACACAAGCTAATATTAGCTTACTTTGGGCTAGATGGCGCTGTGTGAAAAGTGTCCCACAATATTTATTATTTATTTATTTATATATACATATGACAAAACCGAAACTATCTTGACTTATATAGCATAACACCACACACACACACACACACGCACACACACACACACACGCGCGCGCACACACACGCGCGCGCGCACACACACACACACACACACACACACACACTGAATTGATTTCATAAACATGTTTATTTGTTATATAAAACCCGTATAAATAACCCGTGGCCGAACACTGCCTTTTATGATATGGGCATTGCCTAGTTTAGAGGCAGGGTTCAATTCATGATGTAATTATAATCTTGTAGAAGAATACTAATTATTGTCATATTTGTTATTAAATATAAGTAAATGTTGCAGTGATTAAAACAACATAGGTATATTATAAATGTTAACTCGCTTTAATATTGTGATTAATGAATTTAGATATTAATAAAAGAAAAAAAAAGATACACGTGAATACTATTAAATTTTAACTATATCAAAAAATTTGATTGTATTCTACTTTTGTACCCACATTAAACATACTATTTAATTTATACATATTGTCACGCCATTGTACATTAAAATAAAGTGTGTGTACTTTATGTACACGCGTTAGAAGTTAAAATGCTTGAGTCTAATAAGATTTCATCACATATACCACAACTCTTTGTTTGTAACAGGAATTATAGATTAGTAAGAAATAAAAAAACATTAAAAGAATGGAAACTACTTTGAATGTAGTTATAAGTTGTCATGAAAACACTTATCAGCTAAGTTCATGGTGTCGGCTTTTAGTGACGGTCTGCGCGCGCATCGTATTTTTTTTCCTAACGCCCCAAAAGAAGTATAACTTTAAAAATCTATTTTTAAATGTCTGTTTGTTCCGGTTAATCTCTGAAATGGGGGGTCGATTTTAACTGAACTATCTTTGACAGATACCTAATGTTATAAGGAGTAACGTAATCTACATTTTCTTCCCGTATTCCCATGTTAACGCGAACTAAGCGTGTGAAACCGCCGGGCGTCCGCTAGTCCTAAGTAACAATAAATAGGCTTTTATCAAATAGATTTAGAGTTCAAGAATCTGTGAAAATCCTATCCTACTAATATTATAAAAGCGAAAGTTTGTAACAATGGATGTTTGAAAATCTTTCACGCAAAAACTACTGAATGGATTTTGATGAAACCTTACAATAATATAGCTTACACATCAGAATAACACAGGCTACTTTTCATCCCGGGAACGAGTTACTGTGGGAAACAACAAAACGGAAAAACTTCACCACGCGCGCGGAGCCGCCGGCGTCAAGTAGTATACTACAAATATTCTGCATTAATTAAGATTCAACCCGCCATGAGCTAGTTTAACATCTAGAATAATAGTTAGCAGTAATATTTAATAATAAGGTAATTAATATTAATGAATTGTTTTCGCGGCGCCAATATACTCGTTAATATGAAATTAAACTGAAGATTAATTGAAGTTATTTTGTTAATGGTCGTAAAAATCAAATTGGCTGCCGATTCAAGGTGTGTTAAATACCGTGTTATTTTTGCACAGTAACAGTAGGTACGTTGATTGTTTCATCTCGCCCGCGCCCTACTGGAGAAGATAGTAATAACAATGTCACGTGCCAAGTTTTAGTCAGACTGTAGGCGAAAATCGCATACTGCCGCATTTGCCTGCCATTCATCTGTAGTAATGAGTGTAATCGTATTTTGGTATGAGTCATTTGTATAAAAGAGAAATGGGAACATTCTAAAAACACTCATTGATGAAAAATTTATCAGAATGTGTAGAGCTTATCATTTTAATTTTGTTTTGAGATTTGTTAAATACATGTGTTTTCAGAAAATATTTATTACAAATCATAAAAACATTTTTTTTACAAGTATAATTTAACTTGTCCCTGTGCCTTACAGGGGTCGTTAGTTGAATTTCTTAACATGGGTGAAAACATCCTTCAGGATGTGGCATGGAAATGGGAATACGTTTATAAAATGTAACCTAAGTTAGGTATAAAATCAGCTATCTACCAGTGAAAGTCACGTTAAAGTCGATCCTGCCATTTCAGAAATAAAACTGTCACAACCGGAACAAACACAAAGACACACAGAAAGACAGCCAGACAGAGAAACAAAATTCAAAAATTGCTATTATTTTGAAAATTACCCTATATACTTTCACTAGGTGACCCCTCCCCCGGCTTCGGAGATATTTCTCCCGTCGCTTATATATTCTACAATAATGCATTAAAATTTGCCCAATTTGTCAAGATTTATGACTACTGCTCCGCTCTCCAGGGAATTAGCGTGATAATATATAGCCTATAACCATCCTCGTTAAATGGGCTATCTAACACAAAAATAATGTTTCAAATCCGACTAGTAGTTCCTGAGATTAGCACGTTCAACCAAACAAACAAACTCTTCTGCTTTATAATTATACGATTAGTAAAGGAGTAGATATGCATTTAGTAAAAAGTGTTAATTTTGATTTACAATCAGACATTTCAATTTTATTTATCTGTAGAGATGTATACATTGTTAAACAATCACATAACTGCATAGTTATTTACGGTAGGTAGTTTACGCAGCGAGTATAATTTTAGAACATGATATTTTTCTTATAAATTACACCTAATACATTTTGTTATACACAAAATATCCATTAAAGTTTGTGTTAACTTGTCGTTTCTGACCAACATACTCTAAGTTCTCTGACGGCCAAACTATTGCTGGTTCGTTACAGACCAGATTAATATTTCGCAGCAGTAAATACATTATGCGCTGGACACCGACGCAACTTGTACAGCCAAATTGTCGAAGTTGCCAACCCTAGGGACTCGTAACATAGGGTTGTCAATCAAAAAAAAATTCATTAATCCGTTTCGATTAAGTAATTTTGTCTAATTGGATGAGCAATTTTAAAATCATGTAATTAATTTGATAGTATTCATGACTGGTTTTAGTTTAGCTGCAGTAATTATATTATTTCACGCATTATGCATGACTGGATATACTCATTTATATTTAATGAGTGTATGAATTGGAAGATATTTGCTGTTTACATTAGTTTATATCATGATTTAGCACAAAGTAGGAGCTTTTCTGTACGTGCTTATGTAACAAACTACATACAAGGTAAAGTCTGAAGTATGAATCCATTTATCAAGCGAATTATCGATTAAACTGGAACACACACCTCAGAAAGTTAAGATAAGAAACTTATTTGAAAATGTTACAATTTGATTCACGATTTGCTAAAGAAATGTTTTTAACACGTTAAATTTGATACTCAACTATACTTAGTTAAGGTTTAACAGTTTCAAGTTAGCGAATAAAATACATTTAACCTAATATTAATATTTTTTTAGTTAGTTTAACTATGACCATTATCGTTCCTTTTGACAGACTGTTTGTTTTTAAAGACCTTCGTAAAACTATAAATTACTAAGGCCAGTATTGCAGAACGTTTCTCAATAGTCAATCAACGCTTGAGGCTAGATTTTGCCCTATTTAAATCTACTCTCAAGAGTCGATTGAGTTTTGAGTAACGTTCTGGAATACGGCCCAAAGTTTGCAATAGTTGCATGAAAGTCAGAAAAATATGAATAATTTATCTGTCCAGAACTAAATACTTAACAAAAATGTATTTTTTTCATAACCCGAGATTTTAACACAAAACTTCACAATTGCTTGTATCCTTGCAAAATTAAACCACACCGAGCAAGTCACGCAGACTGTAACTTAGAACTTAAACTTACGTTGCAGCTTAATAAAACATATGTTTAAAACTTTCTCGTAAACGCTAATGGTGGAAAGGATGCTAGTTGAGGTCAAATTATTTTCATCATAATTACATCACTTATAATATTTGAAACCGCATGAGGAGCATTCATCATGGCTTTACAACTTACATGTTACTGGACGCGATCACCAACTTACGAAGCCTAAATACGCTCGTAAATTGAAATACCACATACGATCACCCATCTCAGGAATGACTGTAACTTAACTTTACAAAACTTTGAGCTAGCGAGGCTATGGGTACTTCACCATACAAGATATATTATACTGAAACAGTACTTTTTGTTATTTAAATAATTTTGCTGGAAATACTATTATAATTCAAATAATAATTCTCTACTTTATAGAACTTTTAGCTATGTTATGATCATTACTCGCGTTTTTGCATACAAATTTTGCTTATATTTGGAACTCCGTATGTATAGGTAATCAGCCAATACTATGACTGCCTCGGTGCCGTAAGTGGCTATGTATGCGACTGCCGCGCTGATGGCCTAGGTTCAGTTACCCGGTAGGAACAAATATTTTTGTGATCCGCAAATGTTTATTTCGTTTGTGTTTACCAGCAGTTTTCACTTTGCCAACATATCATTTCCAGACGTCCTTTTCCTGCAAATAGTCTTTAACAGAGTAATAACCTTTTTCACAAGGTTTTTTTTATTAAATTTTTTTAAATTTATTTAATGGTAAATTTCTCAGTTCATTGGAAATTTTGTTGTAAAAGCGTATACAGTTACCCTGGAAAGAATTGCCAATCTTATGTAGTCGACTGTAGTGGACTGAAAGATGATCTATATATCTAGTATTTATATTGTTTATCACAGAGATGGCGCTTTGTAAAAATATGTTCTACGATTTTTATTATTATTATTTCAATATCTATCACGACAAATATAATATCTAAGTGTCAACCCTAAAGTGAAAGATTTGCTAGGGCTGTACGTGACGCGAAACATGTTGATGTCGATGCCAAATTAATTTACCTGTAAATCGCCACTTGCCGATCGCCGACATTGTATGAAACTTAATTAATAACAACATTGGGATGGACATAGTGAAATATTTTGTGATTGGTTATTATTCCAACTTTCTGGTATTCGTTTTACTACATATGTTCAAACAATCCACATTGAAGATTGCTATTATATAACTGCGAGTTTCTTTCATGATTCTTATTCTCACTTTAAAACATGCTTTTTCTTCATGATCTTTGTGTATTCCCAGTTGTTTAGAAATCATTCCAGGTTTCGGAACCTTGAGTTGACAAATAGTAGTCAACTCAAGGTAGGACTGCTAGGAGCTAGTATCGTTAGACATTTATTATTTTGTCATTGTACGGACCTCGCTGACTTTTTTGTAGCCTGACGTCCTTATTTTGGCAGTTTGACTTTTAAGAGCTTTAGCGATAGGCTAGGTATTTTAAGACAAAGTTCGCTAGCTGACTTTGTCTTAAAATACCTAGCCTATCTAAAAAAAATACTAAACAGCAATAGCAGCCTAATCCCCTTGAGCGTTAAAAAATCTAATTACACCAATAAATTTATTTTATTGCTCATCTATATGGTTTAGGTTGTTTTCACGTTTACCGAATAGTCGTTTCAATATGTGGTCTAGTTACAGAGCATCCTAATAATTCCGACAATATTGACAATGATAGGCGAATTACCTGACAATTTTAATGACGTTCTCTCTCTCTGGATCTAAATACAACAAAACCTAACCTCACCTTTCGTTTGTCATGAGACAAATGCATTACAACAGACTCTTGGCACAGTTCCAACTAAACCTTAATGTAATTGAACTAAATATGGTATGGTTAATAAAAAGGCTTTATCTCCATGGTACGGGATTCATACAGAAGTTTGACATGGCCCATTAACAGAGGCTAATTAACTCAGCTTTTACACGTTTTGTTCCGATAAATTATAAGCTTAGGACCTGTACACACTAGTCTCAAACTCCGCCATAGATTTTTATTCTTTGTTCAACTATGCGAAGTCATTTCATTCGGCCTGATTTTAAGTTAAAGTCAAAGTTCTAAGTTATCAAAACTCATTTATACGTATGCTATTAAAACCTTGACGCGTTTAAATCGACTTTGGTAGATCGATATTAATGAGTTTTCTATCAAGCTAATCGAGTAGTAATTAAATATGCCTGGTATTAGATGGCATTTGATGACGATTTGGGTTATAGGTTAATCTCATATTTATGTCAAAGGCTGTATTAATTTAAGATGTCAAGTGAGCAATCTAAGTTATTCTAAGTTGATTACAGAATGTACTTACTCACTATTTACTTAACATTTTTTTGGAATATTATCACACAACGCCGTAGAGCTTAAATTAAGCTAATATGAGCTTGTGATATAGGATTAATCATACTTATATATTGATAATTCTTTTTAAGCAATTAGTAAGCTAACTTACACGAACTTTTGTTAAAGTGAAAAAATACAACCTATTTCGAGACGGGGATTGAACCCGTGACCTATAATTTAATCCCCTTTTAATCCCCGTTTCGAACCAAGTTGTCTTCTTCAAAATACATAAATATATATAGAATGCCTAAGATGTAATCAGGCTGATTTAATCATTCTTAGTCTGTCATAACCCTCACGGGAAGAAAGGGGTGGTGATATATTCCACTTCACCTGACACTCAGCGACAAATAACAAGTTTGTCTAAACTTTCAAAACACAATCATAATTGCTTTAGACAATTCCAGTGAAGCTAATTCCATATTCTAAGTTATTTCTAAGTTATTGCTGAAGATGCTTAGCTACGCTACGTCAAGTCAATCAAAGTTGCGTTGACAACAATTATAAGTTGAACCGGCAGCTGTCATTTTGTTTAAATGTTACTTCCGTTAACTTTATGATAACTTAGAAATTTCGAGTTACGAAATTCTAAGTGTTGAGAATGGAAAGGGGGTCAATGACTTTGAATATTTTAAGTTTTGTATTGTATGTTCATTATCATCATCGTACGGTTGAGATCGGCTGCTTACAAAACTTCAACCAAATTGACTTCAAAATAACAACGCATTCTAACTAATATTTTCAATATGGCAAATATTTTTATACCGCCATATATACTTAGAATGATTTCTATTTCACATGACTCCCTCTAATAATACAATTTATCTGTGTACTTAGATACTCGTAAATTGTCTTATAACATAACTAGCTGACCCCTCGGCTTCGCCCGGGACTTACTCCGAACCCAATTATCCCGTCATTTATTAATTTTAAAATAACTTATCATTTACTTGTTTATATTTATGATTATTGCGCAGCTCGCGGGGATAGTATCGTGATGATATATAGAAAAAAAATTAATTCGAACCAGTACTTTCTGAGATTAGCGCTTCAACATAACAAACTCTTCAGCTTTATAATATTAAGTATAGATTCATCTAAGTATACAGGGTTGCCTCAAATACCCACTAGAAGCAGATAACCATTCACGACAACAAAACGAATGCCTTCATAGAACTCATTATTAATAGCAATAATAATCGATGATTTGGCTTTTATCAAATTATTTATAATAACAAACCATTTCTTTACAATGTTTTGTCGGCCATTACAATGTTACTGTAGCCACGTGCGATAACGAACATATTACTTGATATATGAAGTAGGTTCATGATAATTTGACCTACTGCGACCCACAGGTTAAGATTTGCAAAGACATAAGCAACGTTGATTAGACGTCATAAATGACAATTAATTTTAATGAAATTTTACTATCTGGGCGACTTATTACTGTTTACTGCTTAATAAGTAAGGCAAATAAATATTAAGTCAGCATTTTACCGTAGCGTACCTACCTAAGTTTAATTTCTTTTTTTTTTATTATCTCAGCTTGAGCAATGCCAGACTCAAATAATTATAATTTCACATAATTGAAATAAAATAATAAAATTAAATGCTTAAATTTTACATTTCCTTAATAATACGTGCTGCAACGTAATAAAGTTTAAAAATTTAAAGTACCCACAGATACAGAAAAATAAATGAATAAAATAATTAATCGTTATAATTTGCATGTGAAATGAAAAAAATGCACATGGTGAAATGTGGGCGTATAATATGCCTCTGCCACCCCTTCTGGGACAAGGGGGGCTTAATAAACTAAAATTGCATATACACATTTACCTACCATATCTATAGCTGTGAAAAACGAGATTACTTAAGAAATTTCTCATCCACAACAATGTTTCAATGTCCAGACCATTTTAAGACATCGAATGCAGCTTCGCTTGCAATCGCTAAGCATTTTCCTTCGCAAAAAAACTCAGTAAGAGAGAGCAATATAAATCGGTGCAGTCAGACAGAGACAAGAAATGTCGGGAATAGAACAAGTTTGAAAATTTACGGTCAGAACGGACCGTCAGTATTTTGGCTAACTACTGTAGTACTTCGCCACACTGGGCGTGTAAAATTCATGCAATTTAAAACTTCTTTTTTTGAATTAGCGAGTTTTTTGTACGCGTGATTAATGTTACCTTTACAAAGAGGGTTGGGGGTGAAAACTTTTGCTATTACTTTGAATGGGTGTTTAAATTTCTCAATAAAAGTTTCTTTGGAAGGTTGTTTGGCTTCGTATTGTGTGTTTGATATTTTGACAGAGTATTTCGATAAAGTTTACGTTCGGAAGTCGGTGGAGATCGCTTTATAAACGTCGACCTGCCTTCGAATATGTAGCTATAGAGTTTGTATTGAGACGAAATTGTAATTTCGCTATTTGCAGATGTGCTATTATTTTTGTGATACAATATTACTTTTTGGAATATTTGGGGAATCGAAGATAAGATGAATGTATGAATGCAACGATGTAATGAATGAATCTGCACGAAGCGAAAAAATATTACAAGGATCGCGAAGCCTGGCGATTTGTCTTTCTTACTACGCTATCGAAAATAAAAATGAAAAATCTTTATTCATGTAGGCCACAAAGTAACACTTATGAACGTCAAGATTATTGTTTCTACATTTACATTTACTGCCAGATTCGCAAAACAATTGGTAGAGCCTGAGGAAGAAACTGGTAATAAAACTCAAGGCTACTCTTGTCTAACCGCCAGTAATTTATGAAAATTACATTAGTTTTATTTACATGATATTAGGGGTGGAACGTGATTATAGTTAGTTTTACTTTATATGACCATTTTGGATCATGTTTATACTGTTATTTGATGAGACCTTTTTTGTTGCCAGCATTGCCAAAATTTAAAAGCCAAACCAGGTCCTATCAGTCAAATAAAAGTTAGCCCCTAAGCTCCAAATTCCAATAAAGTTTGTAAGCAACAAAAAGTGGAAGAAGAACACTGAGAATCATGCGTCGCAATTTCAAAATTCTTCCATTAAAAAATATATTTAGAACAGCCTAACATATACTATTGAGACGTACTGGTAGGAGAAACTTCTCCATCTATTCCAGAACATTTATATGCCTCACTTGGCCATCTGTATCTCCATAAAGGAAATTACTGTCATGTTCTGGGCACATTTCCAGACTAGATGCAATTAATTTTTTTCCAGATATTTAACAATCAAATTTTAATAGTAAAGAATATAGGTTTCTGTGTATATTCCGCCATAAATGTGGCCACCCTCTTCAATAAGATTATGACAGAGAAAAGTCAAAAATATTTCACAGAAATGCTTCTCAAAAATATCAATATTAGATCATTTTTTATTGTCGACATGCCTAATGTAATTTCAATTCATTTTATTTCTTTAGAAGACATCACATTTACTATACCTTTCCAGGTATGATAGTTTTTGCATTCTTCTGTCAAAGTACATTCCCAAATTTCAAACAATATATCACTCTGAAGTATTCCCATTAAGTGTATACGCTACACACGTAGGTGCAAGAGATAAATAGTTTTCAGGTTGCCTGAACTGTCCAGTTTTATCTAAAACAAAGACCCCTCTTCACTTCCATTTGTCAAGTTGACAACCCTAGCTCACGATCGTTATAAATGTGTACACGGAAATGAAATTTGTACAACTTATATTTTGTGAAAATGTGGACAGTTATGTTTCTGTACTCTGAAAGTTTTTAAAAGAGTCTTTATTCCTTTTTCAAATTCAAACCGCTAGGATCAGTTTTTGAAATATTTATGCTTGTGAGTGTATTCACATTATGACCATACATTATATTATGTCGCTTACGAATCTCGTTACTATCTTAAACTAATTATCTTGACTATCTTGTCTAACTGCGATAATTTTGTAAATTATTGTTTTATATAAGATTCACACGAAGTACACAACTAAACCCATTACTAACAGCGTCAGAAAAATGAAGGGGTAGGCAACGGCATATCATACCTTTCGCAACTTATATTTTGTCCCAAGTTTAGCATACATAATTAATATATCCCATAATGCCTACAACTTAACCCAACTATTGTGTTACTGGCTACCAACGGCTTTATCAATAAAAGACAATTTTTAAAATCCTTCCCTATTCTAATTACGGAAAACGTGAAAAGATATTTATTTAAAAGATCTTTTATGTCACAATTATACTGACATATTAATTAGGTCAACAAAATATAGAAGAATATTCCGCATTCTTAAAAAGTCGACATAGGACCTGTTTAATTACAGATTCTCGGCGGACATAATTATCGTGGTGTGTAGAACTATATTTAAAAAGTCTTTTTTCTGGACAACGTAAATATAGGATATCTTTGTGTGACACCCCTAGATTAAGTGACCTAAGTTTCCATTTTCTATCGTTCTAATTTTAAATATTAAAATATCAATAACATTTTTTTCAGTATGCTAATTTTTTCATAAACATTTCTATAAAACGAAAAAATACAAATTGGTACAGGACGGGACTTGAACCCGTGACATTTACCTATACCTAACAGAACAATGCTCTAAACCAAGTGAGATACCAGAACCGTACTTAATAAGTTCGTCACTTGTGAATGCCTCTCAAGAGTAAAAGCCACCGCCATCTATCGAACTAATATTATAAATATCACTCTCGAAGCGTTTATAATATTTAAAAAAAAATAAAAATATATCACGCCTTATCCCCGAAGGGGTGGCAGAGGCACATTATATGCCCACTTTTCACCGTGTGGATTCCTGTCCCGCGTAATAGGTGGTGAGCCCATTGCCGTGTTGAAATAGACAGACGCAGGTTGTGGCTACCTGCTGTTGAAATTTTCAAGCCGCCCATAAGGCCTTCAACCAGGCTTAACGAATGCCACTTTACTGGCAACCGGGACCTACGGCTTAACGTGCCTTCCGAAGCACGGAAATGCTCGCAAATGTAAATCCCACAAAGTGGTCACCCATCCGAGGACCAGCCATAGTGAAAGTTGCGTAACTCAGTGATCGTTTACAGAACACTGAGACCGCGAGGCCACGAGCGCTTCATTTTTATTCTTGGTTGAAATAATAGTCTAAACATTGTTTTACTTGAACCTTTTAATGTTAATCGCGAAAGTAGGTATAAACTTGGATGAAAATGTTCGAATACCCAACCGATCTCGGTCACTTCACCAACATATATATCATTATCGTATCTAGTAAGTTCGATGTCCGTTCCTCAGGGATCAGCTAATACCAATTTTATTGAACGACGGCCAGGGAGCCGAGTCTGCTATTTCAATCGTGTCGAAATAGAATCGAAATCGTCGCTCAATAAAAAGCCACCGGTATAATTTGACAGTTTTTCGTAGTCTCCTAGTACAATCGTACTCCAAAAGACTTCTATCGGTCGGCTGAAAGAATTCTACTACACGTACCGCGCCAGTGGCCGCTAGTCAGTTGCACTTTTGATAGTCTACTAACATTTTGACTGCTAAAAACAGCGATTATGGTTCTATTCTACGGCTTGTCAATAGTAAACTCGCCCCCCTGGTTAGAACGACGCAAGACGGCTTATTATACCAGTCAAAGTTACATCATCCATCCTTATTGGGGGAAACTAGTGTATTTTATGTTCCATATAATATAAAAGCGGATCTCAGATTCTTATAGCGAAGTATTCTAATACGTACATGCATATCAACACGTTTGTCTCCCATCGGGGTGGGCAGAGACTATGACTTTGCACTTACTACGATCCTGGCTTTCAACATTCGCTTCTTCTGCTTTCATGAATGTCTTCATACATGCTCGCCGGTTAGTTGATCGTGCCTTATTACAAAGTATTCAATTTGATGGACATACGTACCCCTACCGATTGGCCAATCACCGTTTGCAAACTTCTTTTTTTAAGGATCCATAGATACAAACGGTTGACATTCGATTCAGGACACCATGTATACGTGCATAGGCTATTTTGAAGTTACTACCACTTAAGGTTTTGAAACTGGGTTTGTTTAGAAGTAATCTGATTCCTTGGAATACATACGCATTTAACTATCGAATGATAATTATTCAAGTCACGAATAAATTAACTTCATGATTTATACAAGGAGAACGATCCTTAGATTTTTTTTAAATTTTTTTGTCATCATATCTAATTGAAATTGCTGGAATCGATGGTGTGGTTTTTACAAGCCGCCCATAATTAAGGCCTTCAACTTGACACTTATCGACTGCTATGTGACTAGCTACCGGGACCATCGGCTTAAACACAAAGCAAGGATCGGTATCACTTGCGCTCTTGCGAGAGAGGGAGCGAGTAACATCCCTTGCTCTGAGGGCTTAACGTGCATTCCGAAGCACGGAAACGCTCGAAAATTGAAATGTCATAAAGTTGTCACATCTGAGGACCAGCCATAGCAAAAGTAACTTAACACAGTGATGGTTTACAGAACACTAAGTTTGAGAGCTACGAACCTTACGTGATGTTGTAATGAAATAGTAATTGAGTGAACTCAGTTTAATTTAAATACATGCAACGTTTGATTATAAATTCATAGAAAATTAAATTCATTATTCATTGGTAAATTTATTAAAAGAACAGCCAAGTCATCATAAAATTTGTGTTAGCGATCGCTTTACCAAAATTGCTAGAATATTAACATTCAATTTCTTTTTTAAACGACGCATAAGTTTCTTAACACATTCCAAGTTTAAAACTGTCTACTAAATTATTATTTTAAAACATTACAAACATATAAAATTATGTCTTTTGTGTGCCTCGCATAATATAATTTAGTTATTTTTTTCCCTTCTAACTTTGCCTCCGACTTCATCATCATCGACACCAACATCATTCATTCATTCATTCCCATTAAACCCTATCCAGTTTTTTGTAAAGTTACTTTTGACTTTAAATCCTACTTTACTGTAAAATAAAGCATATTAGTTTTATTCAGTTATCTGGGGTATATAGCTATTGTCCGGTGCTTTCCATCCTTGGGGATTTCCATACATTAAATTAATACTAGGCCGCGTCGTAAAGTTTGTCCTTATCCGTTGCCTAAGAAACTTGAACCCGGGGCAAAAAGTCTGTTAATCTAGGGTGTCAGCTATCTGAATATCAAATTTTTACTAAAATAGTTCAGGTTTAACACACTTTTATATTTATAATTTAAATAGGATACACTTCCGTGTAACAATATCTAAGATACATTTTGTCACCCCTCGAAATATAGAGTAATCATGTTTTGCATACCTCATCTATCCGCTATAATATGGCAAAGGATAATTTAAACTTTAATTAACCCTTATAACTTAGAGATCTTTATCCCTCAATCTTAGCAAGGAAATTAGGCAGTATTTTAATATGTAGTTACTGTTTGACTTTACTAAGGAATTCTATAATATATTGAAAAAAGCATATAAAATTATATAGTATACTAGATGACCCGCACGGCTTCGCCCGTGGCATAGTTGGAACTCTCGTCGCACCTATTTAATCCCGTCGCTTATAAATTCTACAATAATGCATAAAAAATGCCCTATATTTCGACATTTATGACTACTGCTCCGCTCTCCAGGGTAGTAGCGTGATGATATATAGTTTATCTTTCAAGTTGGATCAAACTGCACACGGTGTGCAAATTTGATTAAAATCGGTTAAGTAGTTTAGGAGTCCATTGCGGACAATGTGACACGTAATTTATATATATTAAGATAAATTGTCAATGTGACAATTTATATACAATAATGCTATCTATGCTGCAGACTAAGCAGAGTTTGCAGGAACTATAACCGGGAAAGATAACAATAAAATATAAAAGAATACATGTTTTTAAATATACAAATATTACTTAAGTAATAAACTGTAAAAAGTGACTATAAATATAGTGATTTAGTTATTTCAGCAGTACGAAGAGTTGTAGAATTTATTATGTACTTACTGTATACAAAACATTACAATTTTTTGCCAAATTACAAATAATAATATACTATGTAAAAAAAGTTCTCAAGACGTTTAGGGAATATTACAAAATCTTTAAATTCCACTATGACTGAACTGACGCATCAAATGTAAACTAAAGTAAATAAATAAATAAATAAATATCCATCACGCCTTATCCCCGAAGGGGTGGCAGAGGCATATTATATGCCCACTTTTCACCGTGTGGATTCCTGTCCCACGTAATAGGTGGTGAGCCCATTGCCGTGTTGAAAATAGACAGACGCAAGTTGTGGCTACCTGCTGCTGAAGTTTTCAAGCCGCCCATAAGGCCTTCAACCAGGCTTAACGACTGCCATTTTACTGGCAACCGGGACCAACGGCTTAACGTGCCTTCCGAAGCACGGAAACGCTCGCAAATGTAAATGCCACAAAGTGGTCACCCATCCGAGGACCAGCCATAGTGAAAGTTGCGTAACTCAGTGATCGTTTACAGAACACTGAGACCGCTAGGCCACGAGCGCTTCATTATATTTATATTTATACTTTGTTTATGAAACAAAACTTTATCAAGATAGGTAGTAATACAATAAAATTCCCCGATCATCAAATAATACCGTTTCATAAATCCATTTAACACACAATATTGAGCAGATTTCTCAAAAACTGAAAAGTCTGATGTACTCGGATACCCAGACGTGCGTGTATGAAGCGATTGATGAATCTACAAGAAACGAAAGAAGTATGCATGGATCGCGAAGCCTGGCGATCTGTCCTCTCTGACTACCCCGTCAGGGATACAGCGTGAAGATAGTTAGTTAAGTTTAACTAAACTTTTTAGTTTACAAAAACAATAAAACTAAAGAACAGTTTTATGATCGCCTCTAATTAAATAGGCGTTACGAATATTTGAATCGTTTCCCACGTTTTACTAATACTTACTATTGTGCTTTTTACTTATTTTAAAGGTTTATGTATAAAAAATATTAAAAGAAGACTATTATTTTAAATGGTTAAAAACAAACAGTATAAAACAACAACAAGATTGTTCAAATAAAATTTGTCAAAAGTCTCTGTGAAATTATTTTATTTCTGAAAATCTAAACCTCACAGCTTCGCTTGGACATATTTCGAACTCTGCAACTCCTGTTTAACCCTTATTTACCTACATTTTCAATAATGTGTTTGTATTCCGTCCAATTGTTGACATTTCTAATTACATAATGATACTCAGTGTACTTCGGAATAACTTGGTTTACTAATGGCAAAACTATTTTTAAATTTGGTTCAGTAGTTTAAGAGTTTATCAACCACAAACAAACAAGTCTTTCGTATGAAAAATTAGTAAAAGTACTTGCGATCCTTTGAGGCCCCTTCCATGAAAACGTCAAAAGAAACTAACAGTAATTAAAATTATCAAAAAACAAATGTGGTATTAATTCATAAAATATAAATTGTTCACGGACTTGGCTCCCGAAACTATTTTAGCTTATATCAACTACAAACAAACATACAAATCTTTCCAATGTAAGATTAGTGTAAGTAATGCCATCTCCTTGCGAACCTTTAAGGTCACTTCATAAAAATGATCAAAAAACTAAACGTGGTATTAATTCACAAAATCTAAATTGTTCAGGGACTTGCCTCCCGAAACTATTTTAGCTTATATCAACTACAAACAAACAAATCATTCTTAAATAACTTTAGTGTAAGTAATGCCATCTCCTTGCGAACCTTTGAGGCCACTTCATAAAAATGATCAAAAAACTAAACGTGGTATTAATTCATAAAATCTAAATTGTTCACGGACTTGGCTCCCGAAACTATTTAAGCTAATTCACCGAACATACAAAACGTATTAACGTAAACAGGTGGCCCCGACGCTAAGTGCGGTCGCTTGCGTCACCTGGGATCTCCCTCGCTTTGTACTAGCCAAAATATCTGTACATTTGATATTTTATTATAGGTTATGATGAAGTCGTTTAGAACATAAAGTAAACAAACGTTTAAACATCGTGACGTTCTCTTTCTCATTATATTGAAAACTTAGTCCACTTTTAATCTCGATATAACCGTTAATAAGAACAGTAATTGCTTAAAAGTGTATTTTTTTTTATTTGGGACTTATCTCACCCACATTCCTATTACTGTGACTCCTGTAAACCAGGATCGACAACAATGACCAAGCCTACAAAAGTTACACCGGGCTCGATCTCGGAGAAGTCCCAGGAGAAGTTAAAATGTCTTGGAACTCGCATCGAATTTAATCAGAAGTTATTTGAAGGAGTTTTAAACAGAAATTAACGCCTCTTCCCTCCTTTGCAAAGCGGGAGACCTGGAAGGCAACTAGGTGTACATCCTATAGAAAAGCTTAAAATTTTGTTAAATAAATTTTTGTTTACTGTTATGTTTACTTATTAGTTACTTCTTTTATCTATAAAGGGGCAGGCAGAGATATACAAGGTATGCGCCCACATTTCACCGTATTAGGTGTCTTAGCCTTGTAAATTGAGGAATTAAATAATCATAAAGGGAATAGTTAATATATTATATTAGTTAGGGTGACAGACGCTGGGATGATGATGATGAAAGGGAATAGTTACGTACTCTTAAACACAAAACTACTATGTTTGTAAATGGAGAGGATCATGAAAACTTGACTTTGTATGGCTAACGTCACCAATAATTCTGCCCAACTAAGAAATGCAACTCGAGTTTTAGTTTATAACTCAATAACGCAAATAAACATATTACTTTTCTAGAAAATGTTTAGACAATACATATAAATATACGTCAATGTCAAAAAAAAAAGAATTTTATGTCTGGAATAATCACAATGAACCATCTGTGGAAGCCATTTATTTCGACCTGCATAAATATATGACACATTGACCTAAACATAATATCTCTCCAGGCCCCAGGTGCCACAGTATCCACAAAAACGGTTGTGTCCTTATTTTGGCCAAAACATATTCGTATTAGAGCGCCAAAAGAGGGTAGTTATTAAATATTCTTATTAGTAGCCTAAGTGACGGACACACTCACATTTACATAATTAAGTAACGCCATCTTAACAAGCTTACGTCCATGTTATATGAGATGCTACATTTTCATGTCTTAGTCACACTAGAGCGGTTTAATATGTCTGTTAATACTTATTATGATTTTTTTTAATTTAATAAATTTTGAAGATGACATTCAAATTACCAAAAAAAAATATGATTATTTGTTTTTTTTTTTTTTTTTAATTATTTGGTTATGATGATTTGCAGAACGATTTTATGAATGACTAGTTGACACCCGCGGCTTCACCCGCGTAGAGAAGTTTTCCCTGTTTGCCACAGGAACTTGTACCCAGGATAAAAAGTAGCCTATGTGTTATTCTGATGTAAAAGCTATATTATTGTAAAGTTTCATTAAAATCTATTTAGTAATTTTTACGTGAAAGAGTAACTAACATCCACACAAACTTTCGCATTTTTTTTATCGTGTTGAAATCCTCATGGATGCTGTGCCGGACTCTTACCGACTAAAACCACACGGTGCACTTGCAGTTGTCTATGGCCAGGAGTCCCGGGTAAGCCCTTCGGGAGGATAGCCCCAGGGCTCCCAGCAGAAACTTAAAATTCATAGTTTGCCTTTTTGGAAACTTGGTCATAGAGGGCGTCCGCCGTTAAATTTAATAATATGGTGAAGTAAGGGTAGATGCGCACATAACACACCAGCACTATGTTTTCATTGAGAAATGTAAATATACGGAATGTTAACCACCACCTTGTGTACAAGTGCTACGGATTGTTCCTACGTCTGTTTACAATTTGTAACAAAGCAAGTAATCTGATGAAACTCCCTCTTTCACGTATTTTTCATCTCTCTAATTAATTATTGCATTCTTGCGCATGCATTTTTCATCTTCTATGCATGCATTCTATTTAGCTTTGACTTTGACGAAATTGTTTTCATTTAAAATCAATTGAGTTGAATCTCTCTTCTTCCTCCTCGTTCATTTTAAGTATGTTGCCAGTTGCTTCCAACCCCTACCTGAATTTAGAGCCTTTGGTCCATTATTATTTGACTGCTATTGGCAGTTATCGTTTGGGTCTGCTATTTCAATAGTGTCGAAATAGAATCGAAATCGTCGCGCAATAGAAAGCAACCGGTACAATTTTGACAGGTTTTAGTAGTCTAGTATTACAATCGTACTCCAATAGACTACTGTCGGTTGGCCGATAGAATTCTACTAACACGTACCGCGTCGGTGGCCTCTAGTCAGTGACATTTTTGATGGTCTACTAACATTTTGACAGTGATTCTGGTTCTATTCTACGGCTTGTCAGTAGTAGACTCGGCCCCCTGATGACGCAACCCTGTTAGGGCCCCTGAGTCTTTGCCTTGTACGTTAATCAGGAAGTGCACCGCTAGCAGGTGAGGTTGCTTGGGCCCCGGAGATATGGGGGGGCTTACACCCCCACTATTTTGAAACAATTGAGTTGGTCATCTTTTTCATGACATCATTTTCGAGAACTTGAATGTAGTTGGTTTTTAACTACATTCAACTTCTTATACTTTAACTATTTGTAAGATAAATGTTTCTTTACCAACATACTTTTTAATTGCTTCTCTACAGTCTCGCAATTTAAGATACTACAGTGTACGAAAATAATTCCACGTTATACAGCTTCTAGACTAAGTACACCGTTTACATACATCAGTTGACAAGCTCCTTTACTTTGCACATACTAACCCACATCCTGGTTGACATTTACGAGTTTATGACTTACGAGGATGATAGCCAAGAATTTATATGATGCCGGCTGTACACATTTGCTTTCGGCAGCGAGTTTCAGTGGCTCGCTTTGTCTCGTGGCTCTCGCCTGCCCGTGTCGGTTTTGCGAGTCAAAGTGTCTCGTTGCACCTCGCGAGGAGCAAATAAGAGCGAGGATGTTCATATTATTTATTTCTTTTCTTTGTAATAGTAAATCAATATATAGTTGTCTCAACAATATATTTATTTATTTAAAAATATATAGTTGTCCCATTGTATATTTATTTATTGTACATTGTATATTTATTTATTTATTTATAAATATAGAGTTGTCCCAACAATATATTTTTTTATTTACTATTACAAAGAGTAAGTTTCACAGGCTCTACCTTATAAATCTAGCAGTCAATGTTAAGTCGGAAAATCTTGACGTTCATAAGTATTAATTTATGTCCTAAATGAATATAGATATTTTATTTTTTCTTTATAATAAGCCAACAGCACAAAGACAGACAGCGTCCGTTTCTATGTCGATAATCGTACAGATATCTTCATTCTCGTGTCCATAGCCTATCAGTCAATTCTCTCGACGAGGGGCTCTCGGCGAGTGTGTATAGGAGTCATTATACCTTACCTACTCGCCATTTATGAGATAAAATGACAGTAGCTCAGCTTTCGTAATCTATAGGTGTAGTTTGAGTTGCGTACCCGGTGTGAGAAACGTATTTAGCTGTTCTAAAACGTGTTTAGCTGTTTGAATCCTACTAATATTATAAACGCGAAAGTTTGTAACTATGGATGGATGTTTGTAACTGTTTCACGCAAAATCTACCGAATGGATTTTCAAGAAACTTTACAATAATATAGCTTACACACCAGAATAACACATAGGCTACTTTTTTATCCCGGGAACAAGTTCTTGTAGGAAACAGGAACGGAAGAACTTCACCACGCGTGCAGAGCCGCGGGCGTCTACTAGTAGTAAATAAGATGCGTTCTTTATGAGTTTGACTATTTGAACACAATGATAATATTCCCAAAGGGTGTGTATAGTTCTTGGTTTCCTTTTTGGTTTAAAACAGTTGCTTATTCCATCTCGTAATTGGAGAGCTCTGCTTGTTTTATCTTTAAATTGTTTGCCAATTTTGAGGTTAGATGGCGGTTTGCGTACTTATAATATCCTTAAATGTTTTCTGTTATTGACTGAGGAGGCGAGCGAAGCGAGCCGACGAAGTCTCCGTTTTAACTGCACTGGTACGGGAAAATGCTATTGATGTCCGACCGTCCGTCCGTCCATTCAGTCTACAAGTCGCATTCTTCATCGGATTAGCATGCAACTTGGATGGACAATCCTTGATGTAGACAACAACTTTTAGCGAGAGGCCTTTTCGATCGGGGGGAAAATGGAGGCAGGGGAGGGGAAAATGGTACTAAAATGAAAAAAAGAAATGTTGAATTTTTTTTAATTAAAAAAAAATATCCCGATGTCTACGGTTCACAGAACCACTAGTTTATTTATGTGTTGGTATTCATGTAACAAAATAAGTCATGTAACCAAAAAAACGATGAATATCAATGTTGAATGTTGCAGAACCAGAGGTAGACCAAAAACAAGATGGATGGAGTGATATAAATATGAAAGAAGTAAATTATCAGTAGGTATATAGAATAGAAAGGCGTAAATGACGAATAACAAGGATGAATGGAGGAAGGAAATTTACTGCGACAAACCCAAAAAATTATAGAGACAAGGGCGTATTCAAGCCTAACAAAACCTATATACTTATATGTATCTATAGTTATGAGTAATTGTTTAGATTTTAGTGATGTACAATAGTATTAAAAAAATATACTCGATATCGGATTTTTAAACGCTCAATGCACAGTTCAGTTTTCTAACATCGTTTTTTTTGTATAGTATCGTTTGTTTTTGTGGACTGTGAAATAAATTTACAAATACAAAAATTTTGTATTTCGTTCATAATCGGCTGTAACTTTCACCACTTTTGTTCAAAATAGGTATATCTTCTTCATTATTTATCTACACGTACAATAATCAAATTTGAAAATATTATTATTAATAATTGTCCAATTTCCATATAATCTTAGTAGCTAAAATATAATTAAGATCTCATTGTTCAAATAGTTCTTCATACACATATATTAAATGTCAATACACTTATAGAGGAGCATAATATCCTGGAACAAGTATTTATTTGCTTAAAAAGAGGTCTCGGCAACTAAAATGGAATAATATGTACTAAGTTATTAAAATAATTAAGGATTTTCACATAAAAAAAGGAGGAACTGTAGGAGGTTAAATCTGTAAATTGAAGGTATTAGTAGTTAGTACACTCTGTAATCGACACTAGCATTTTTTTATGTCTGTTTGTCTGAATGATTGAAATAGCATCAAACAATAACCTGCTTTTCAAACATTGAACTCCAACCAAGCTATGCCACGCCATGCTGGCCTTTGGTTTTTGGTATAGGATTTTATAGAGCTTTTACCTTTTCTTCGCAATGACTACGCTTGCCAAAGTGTCTCCTATGGCGTCTTCTGCGACAACCACGGCTTGAACTTTTCGCATTAGTACTTTATACCGTCGAGTAGCATCTTGTACTCTATACCGTCACGGGCTTTTTATTTAAATATTAATGACCAGGTGACCCCCACGGCTTCGCCCGTGATGTACTTCGAACTCCCGTCGTACCTATTTAATCCCGTCGCCTATAAATTCTACAATAATGTATTTTGCCCGATTTGTCAACATTTATGATTACTGCTCCGCTCTTCTGAGTAGTAGCGTGATGATATATAGCCTATATAGTCGATAAATGAACTATTCAACATAAAGAAAAAAATATCTTTGGGTTCCTGAAATTAACGCGTTTAATCACACAATTTCTTTAGCTTTATAATGTATAGATTGAATAACTGTTTTTATCTACTCTGATACTATAATACAAAGATTATAAGACTGATAACAAAATTCTTATGACAAACATTACGTACAGGCCAAAAATACAGATCTTCCACAAGAAAAATTCGGCCAAGAATCAGAACGATACAGGTCTTGTATGGACACCTGTATCATAATATAACTTTTTAATCATAACGATACACCTATACAACCTCCAGCTGGACCAAGGAGGTAGAACCTCTACTTAAAAAAAAAGTTTCAATCATTGGTTTCAATGAACGAGACCGCGACGCAAGCGCGCATGCGCATTCAATGTTTGCGCCTTGGCGCCAACATTTGACATTTGAAAAATAAATTTGTTGTTATATTCATCATTTTATTAGCAAAATTGTTTTACGCATTATAGTATGAGAGTAGATAAAGTAGTGTATGACACTGTACATAACTTGGTCTTATAACACTCGTGTGATACTATAAAGAACTAGCCTACGGCTCGTTTTTTTTAAAACACACTCATGTTATAAGAACCCTTATTATGCAACAGTATCATAAACTACTATTTTCACATTACGCAATGCATGACATCATTAACTTGAATCTGTAAGGTAAGTAAGTAAGGTAAGTAATAAGGTTAATACCTCGCTATTATAGTTGGAAAAATGCATTTTTAAGGAGTAGCTTCTGCGTGGACAGCCTATAATTATCGACAAAGAAAGAACGCGTCTATTCGCAATACTCTCCAATGGAGCCCTTCGTATAATTTACTTGAAAATTCTATACTCCACAACGAATAAAACAACGTACACGGTCATTATCCGTTATGTTGGTACTATGCCAGTAATTTATTAGTTCTCTTATGTTGGTGTTAGAATTGCCAAGTCATACATTTGAATAACCCGATAATAATTGTCAATTATAGGAATATGAGATAGAATGAGACATAGATACTGTATAACTTAGTAATTATTAGATATTGTTAGAAAATTTATTTAAGGGTAAGATTATTTCTAAGTAGCTAGCTAGCTTTTGTCTCCTTTGCAAGCACCTCCAGTGTTAGGCACGGAGAATTATAGTTTCAAGGGCGAGGAATCTGTTCTACATACATCACACAAAAAAAAATAGTTTTATAATTTGTTCCTATCATTACATATTATAAAACTAAGTCCCCCGCCTCGTCTGTCTGTCTGTTCGCGATAAACTCAAAAACTACTGCCCTGATTTTTCTGCTGTTTTCACTAATGAATAGATTGATTTTCGAGAAAAGTTGTGTATCTTATGTAGGTCTACAGAAAAGTAGGCGATGGCATATGTCTTTCCCTTAAGCTTAACATGCTAACTGACTATAACAATGGGGGAAAAGGGTAGGAGAAAACTTTTCCACGCGGGCGAAGCTGCGGGCATTAGCTAGTTTAAAAATATTGTGTTCCATTGAGTAAAATAAAATGAAAAATAGTAAAATAAAAAATAAACACAGTAACCATCTAATTTTGTAAATAGTTAAGTAAGTAAGTAAGTAAGTAAAACTTTATTGTACACCAATATGAAACAAATGACACAAATATAAATTGCATGAAATTGTACAAATGGCGGCCTTATCGCTAAGAGCAATTTCTTACAGGCAACCTTTGAATGGACAAAAATGATTTCCAAAAATGTGAGTAATGGGCAGTTATTGGTGTAAAATTTAAACAAAATAGTTGTTAAAAAACAACGAGTATAAAATGAGAGGATAGTTTCACAGTCATAGATTACGCTAGCCTAAAGTATATAAACAAATATATACATATATATTCTATCCATATATTACATATGCTTAAATAAATAAAAATAAAAAATACATAAATAAAAAATCTACTATAGACAAATGCATAAACAGAGACATACATATATATGATAAATAAATAAATAATAATACTACACACTAATAATTTAAGTAATGTGCTTTGACCATACCCTTGAAGACATGCAGTGATTGGGCACGCCTAATGGACACCGGTAAAGCATTCCACAATCGCACTGCTTGCACAGTGAAGGACTTGTCATAGAACTTAGTTGAATGTTCTGGGACAGTTAATTCCAAGGACTCCGATGATCTCAAGGATCTAGAATGTGTGTCATTAAGGAACATAAACCGTTCTTTTAAATAAGTAGGGGTACAGGGATTAAACAAAACGCTATAAAGAAGCGATAGAATGTGAGCATTCCGGCGAAGGCGAATAGGGAGCCAATTGAGCTTACTGCGATATTCAGATACATGATCATATTTGCGTAAACCAAATATAAATCTAATACATAAATTTTGGAGGCGCTCAAGTTTATCAAGTTGCTCCTCAGTGACATCGAGATAGCTAACGTCAGCATAGTCGAGTATAGGAAGAAGAATAGATTGTGCAAGCGCAATTTTGGTGGCAGTTGGTAGAAAATTACGCAATCTACGCAAGGATCCCACTGCTGCAAACATTTTGCGACTAATTTCACGCATTTGAGGAGCCCAGGATAATGTATTATCAATTAATACACCCAGATTTTTGACACTGGTACTTATTGATAGTGTAATGTCTCGGAATATTATATTAGGAAGTTGCATCCAGTCAATTTGAGATACCATCCGGGGGCTGCCAACAACAGTGACTTGAGTTTTAGATGGATTGACGTGAAGCCCATATAGTTTACACCATTTACATATTTGTGACAAGTCTTCATTGATGATTAAAATAGCCTCACTCAGTTCATGTACTGGAGCCTGCATGTATATTTGGAGATCATCTGCATAGAGGTGGTAGGATGAAAGTAAAGATTTGGAGATGGAATTTATAAATACAGCAAAAAGTAACGGAGATAAAACGCCACCCTGAGGCACGCCGACAGATATGCTACTCCAAGAAGAGAAAGATTCATCGTAACGTATACGCTGGCGACGCCCAAACAGGTAACTTTGAAACCAATCAATCGCTGTTGGAGATATGTTAAGAGAGCGCAATATTCCCAATAGGATATGGAAATCCACCGTGTTAAAAGCGTTGCTGAAGTCCAGCAACGTTAGTACAGTAAGATTACCATTCTCCATTCCAAGCCTAATGTCGTCCGTAACATTGATCAAAGCACTAACAGTGCTATGGCCTGGTCGAAAGCCTGATTGATAAGGATCAAGGAGTAGGTTTTTATTGAGGAATGAATTAAACTGACCATGAACGAGACGTTCTAAAACTTTAGACAGGAGAGGTAAAATGGATATTGGACGATAATCAGAAAAGGAAGTTGGGTTATTTTTTTTAGGTAGTGGGATAATATTAGCCTCCTTCCAGGCACTGGGAAACACACCACAAGTAAGCGAGTGATTTAATATATGGCATATTACAGGAAGGATCTCATCTAGGATAGGATGAATCATATTACGACTTAAACAGTCACTGCCAAGGGCATTGGAATGTATAGACATAATACACCTCTTAACATCACAAGCAGACAGTTGATTGAAGAGAAACGGTGGATATGAAGGAGTTGGAAGTGATGAAAGATAATGTAAACTGTTAGTTTTACTAGTCTGATCCAAATTGGATGATGAAGAAAAATGTTGATTTAATGACTCAATGTCAATTTTCTTAGGCATATTATGTCCCAAGTTAGACTTACCAACCCCCAATGATTTAAGAAATTTCCATACTTTTGATGAGTCGCCGTTCTCGACTGAGTCATAAATATATTGGCGTTGAGCTTTCCTACACACCTTGCTGCAGAGATTTCGTATAGCAATATAATTTTCGTGGTTACTAGGAGTAGGCCGGGATTTAAATTTTGACTTTGCTGCAGCTTTCTTACATATAAGTCTTTTTATATCAGCTGTGAGCCAGGGCGCAGGCAGGTGCCGAATTTTTACCGCATGGATTGGTGCATGTATATCATACAAAGTAATTAATTTGTTATTAAAAGCCTCAACTTTCTCGTTGATATCTTCCGCTGCGAAAAGTGAACTCCAATCAATGTTGCCTGCGGCTTCGCGAAGTTTGTCAAGCTGCATACCACCGAAATTGCGTTGCATAAGAATTTTTGATTTAGGCTTAGGAGGGCGAAGTTTATAAGATAGGAAGAGAAGGTCATGGTAGGAAAATTCGTCAGCATTACATTGGCCATGCTTAGCAACCAAATCTACTGAGGAAACAAGAATTAGATCAAGAAGAGATGGGCAACTATTTGGAAAGTGATGAGTAGCATTTAAAGGTAATATGGACATATTGCAGGATTCTATGATATTGGAAAAGGTAGAGGAGCGAGAGTTATTATTAAGCAAACATGTGTTAAAATCTCCCATGATGATGGTGTGATTATAAGATGGGATAAGACGTTCTAAGATATTCTCAAATGAGGGAAAGAAGTTAATTTTAGATGAGGGACAATAGTAAACACCCAGTAAAAGTTTGTTATAACTTAGTTCTATTTCCAAAAACATGTGCTCTCCGGCATTTTGAGGTGGTGGCTGTGTCGACAAATCTAAAATCTGATAGGGAATTGTATTACGCAAATAGATGGCAACACCACCACAAGATGGAAAACTACGATCGTTTCTAATTAAGTTAAAACCGGGCAGCAAATAAGGAGTCGTAGGATGAATATTGGGTTTAAACCATGATTCAGATACTAGAATGGCATGAATATGTTTACAATCGAAGCTGGTCAGCATCTCCGGGAAGTGACCCGGAACACTCTGTGCATTGATATGGACTACATTAAAGTTCCTGTGAACATCGGAGAATTGGGCCTCTATTGTGTCTGCTAGAGAGGGTTGGCTAATGAAACTGTCATTAAAGCTTCTGGCTGATAGAAAACTACCGTCATCAGAACTGCTACTTAAATCTACCATAAAAATAAATAAAATAGATTAAAGTAAAAATAAATAATAGAATAGATTAAAGTAGGTATAACAATAATACAAGATATATATATACATACATATACATACACACACATACACTCAATACAATGTGTAACCTTAACTGAAAATTTGTCCACTCACCAGTAGTGCTATCTATACATTACTTAGTGATCAATATTCACAATACCAAAAATTAAGAGTATATCTCATGTCCAGGTATATATACAGTAAAAATAAAGAAAACTACAAAGCAATATCAATAATAAAAACTCACACAGTCGAATCACAATTAAAATTGTACACCCGTAATGCGTTCAAATTAAAAGGAACGCATCTGTAACATTATTGTCATTATTTGTCATGTCAATGTCACATCACTGACAAAGTGAATATTTTGTTTCGTTTTACCTGTGCCTGTTGTTATGATAGTACATAAAACGTGCATTTTACTGTGTGATCACATCATAAACTACATAAAGAAAAGTAAATTAGTTATAACCTATAGACAAGATAATGCATTATATAGAAATTGAGAAATGCATAAGAATTAAGAGCAACGGAAAGAAAAACTGAATAGAACAATACCTGGACACGTTGGATAACCAGTAAAAACAAAGAAAATTACTTCTTATTACCAGCCCGTCTGGATCTACTAGCTACTTTAGATGGAGCAGAGCACTGCACTTCCCAATTCAACTTGTTCAGCTCAGCCATGGAGACTACACGATGCCGCCTATTATCAGGGTCGACAACAAATACCTGACCCCTCTGAGTCCAGCATTTGGAGACACCAAACCGCTCCCGTGCAGCCATGAATACCTCATGTCTACTACGTGTGATGAATTCTGAGAGTGTAATTCCGGAACCTTTGAATTTCGTTTTAGTATACCAAATTCTGTCCCGAACCGACACAAGTTGCAGTTTTACCAAAATGGGTCTGGGCTTGCTACCTGAGGGCTGACCCAACCTGTGACAACGCTTGATGTCATCTACGGTGAAGTTGTCTAATTGGAGGTGATCAGAAACAACCTTCATAACAATCTTAGATGTCTCTTCAGCCTTCTCCTCGGGAACACCATGCAGCAGCACAATCTTTCGCCTACTCAGCATCTCCTTGTTCTCCATCTCCCGGGCCAAGAACTCAAATTGTGCACGAAATGCCACTATGGTACTGACCACAAAGGTTTTGAAGTTTGCAAAGTCCGAAGCTAGATTGACCAAACTTGGTGTACTGGTTTTTGTACTCTTTTGTAGTTCAGTTTCAAAGCAAGCCAGTCGCTCCTCCAATCTAGCCATTACAGAAGTAAAAGATTCCTTCATAGCCTCCATATTACAAGGTTGTTAGCCAGTGGTTACTTTGTGAAATATCTTTGTGATTAAGGATACTTTGAGAGGAGATAACACTTACTGGTATGTGGTATTATATAAGCATCAAAACTTTTATACTATTATTTACTAAAAATAAAAATATGTATTAATAAATTAATTAAATAATAAGGACTTGTGAAAATTGTTTTTCTAGTTACAACTACCCACCTTCTAGTTCTGTTTATACAGTTTTTTTTTACTTCTTCACACAAAAAAATACGTATTGGATTTATATGAAACTTGAAGCTTATAACTTTTCTGTGGAAAACGGGTTCGGGAAAACGTTATCATGCGGATGAAGCCACGGCCATGAGCTAGTAAAGCATATATTTATTTATTTCTGACATATTATTGAGTCGGGGCATTATTCCGCTATTTTGTCCCGAATAAACTTAAATACAGTTTCGATAAAAGAAAAATATAACTGAATAAAAGTAAAGTCTTGCACATTCGTCACAATTTTGACCTTATTGATTTAATTATCAGTTTTTTGTGTACGGGACCCACATGAAATACACAATTTTCATCGCCAGTCACACCTGTCATTAATGTGTATTCAAAAATCTTTGCCTCAACTCTAAAATGCACCGTAACGCATCATTGTACAAAGAATTAAACGTCTATGCGGCGTTCATTTGTGTATGAGTCGTTAGTAGATCCTATTATTCTCACGGAATAGACCTCAATAGATAAATAATTATCAATTTAAAGGCAGTTATTACGATTATTAGGTGTTTTACGGAGTTTTTTTTGGATATTATAAGATCATTGTGACCTTTTTTTTGGATATCTATATCATTATTGCATGATTCAAATTATTTGATTACTTCTCTATTATAGTGTATATTCTGAATTCAAAAAGGGTATGATTCCTTTAAGGCAATTCACCTTTAAGTTACTCTAGCAGTAGTGCATCGAGCAAGAAGTTTACAACATCTTTCATCGTGGCATCACCAGTAGATGTGGTACCGTTTCAAACAATTGGTTTTTATGAAATATATTGTAACTGCCCAGGTCAAGACGAAGCATACCATTGCTGAAAGGGTCAAAGAACATATGCAGCTGTGAAAAACTGCCATAGCAGCAGCACATGTACCTACTCGACGATCATGACGGCTTAAATTAATCAGTCACTGGATTGAAATTCAACATACTACATCACATAAAATTTTACTCTAGAGTTACATGTGAAATTTAAATCAAAAAATCGGAAACACGATTTCGATTCTTAGGAACGTCCATTGACTAACAATATACAATTATGCGCAGTCGGATAAACTCTGAAATAGATGCGTTTTGGTGAGATTAAAGAATAGAGACACTGAGAGTGCAGTGTGTGAAAATATACACAATCAACAATCAGAAATGAATTTTCGGGTAGATATAGAAATTGTGACTTGCAATCGTTTATCGATTTTTCGCTGACACGAGTTCTGAAACTAATTTTTTGATTAAATCGGTGTCGAAAAAAATGCATCAAATACATTAAAATACGGATATGAAACGCGTCAATAATCCGAGACGGGGTCGTATTTTAAATGTGTTCAAACAAAGAGCTATAGACTAGACATTAATGCTTGAACACCGGTAAGTTCCGGCTATTCATCATAGGTACGGTTCCTGTACGTAATCGGGTGGGGGTAATGCTCTGGGGTGGGTAGACTGTACCCGTACTGGAGGTAATAGGGTTGACAGATTTTAATTTTTTTTTCTCGTGGTGTTTTCTTTTGTTTTACGATTTCAGTGCCTTATTGGAAGTAGACACAGAGTCGACTTTTTGGAGTCATAAACTAATGACTGGATAATTTTATAAATGCACATAGCAGTTCAGAAATTTTTCCTTTGTTCTCAGCCAACTTTCTATTCTACTCATCGATAAACTTTAAGTAGTGTTAACAAAAATATGTCAAATATTGAACCTGATGGATATAAAGTATATGTATATACAAAAACCTAAAATATAGAACTGAATAAAAAAGAAAGACAATATCTCTTCTTCTTACTAGAATGTGTAAGAACCCTAATCTTCTACTTAAAATTGATAAGTAGATAATCATGTCACCCGCAGATATGACTAAAATTTTATCATAAATATTATATCAACAATAAAATAAAATAATAAATATTATATCGACAATAAAATAAAATAATAAATATTATATCGACAATAAAATAAAATAATAAATATCTGACAGCCCTAGTTGGTCGTTATGTATTGACGCGTTTTTCATTTTGTTATGAATTGTGCTCCGGTATTTTCAATCTTTTTGGATTGGCTATTAAAATTGCTACCCTTGCTCATTTAAATACTTATGTGAATTATATTCCTCGACAGAGTTTATATTGAGCTATCTCCAAATATCGCTTTTTATCTAGATCTCGCTACATAAAATCGGTTGCTGTAGCGTAAATCCTACTAATATTATAAACGTGAAAGTTTGTAAGTATGGATGTTTGTTACTCTTTTACGCAAAATCAACTGAATGGATTTTGATGAAACTTTACAATAAAATAGCTTACATATCAGAAAAACACATCATTTTATCTCGGGAACTAGATCCTGTGGGAAACGTTCTGAAATACTGCAAGCAACATTCACAGTCCTTGGATGGGTAACCACTATGTGGAATTTACATTTGCGAGCGTTTCCGTGCTTCAGAAGGCACGTTAAGCCGTTGGTTCCGGTTGCCAGTAAAATGGCAATTGTTAAGCCTGGTCGAAGGCCTTATGATTGGATTGAAAAATTTTAACAGCAGGTCGCCACAGCCTCCGCCTGTCCATTTCAACACGGCAATGGGCAAATGCATACGGTGAAATGTGGGCGTATAGTATGCCTCAGCCTACCCCTTCGGGGATAAAGGCGTGACAAAATGTATGTGTGTATGTAAAAAAATGTCGTAAAGAAGTTTCACTTCTTACCTGTGTACTCTGGTGCACACACATATTTTATTTTATGTATGAAACGATTAATGAATCTGCAGAAAGCGAAAAGCTTGAATCGCGAAGTCTGGCGATCTGTCCTCTCTGACCATACAGCGTGAAGATAGTTTAGTTATTTTAAGAAGGTAGCTAACTAACCCCCAACCTCAAGGTGTCTGTGGCTCGTATAATTGCAACTTTGGAAATGCCCCTTTATATCATGTGCAAATAGTAATTGGATATCTAATATCAACACTGCTTATTACGGACTAGATGACAGCTTCGCCCGTGGAATATTTCGACCTCCCGTCGCACCTATTTAATCCCGTCGCTTATAAATTCTACAATGATGCATAAAAATTTGCCCGATTTGTCGACATTTATGACTACTGCTCTGCTCCCCAGTGAAGTAGCGTAATGTTATATAGCCTATAGCCTTCCTCGATAAATGAGCTATTTAACACAAAAATATTTCATCAAATCCGACCAGTAGTTCCTGATATTAGCGCGTTCAACCGAACAAACAAACAAACAAAACTTATTTTATTGACTCGCATGCACTGCGCTAGTAACACATTTATGAAATCTCTAATATCGTAATAACAAAACATCGTATTTCAGCGGTATCTACATGCTATATAAGATAATAACACAAGATTTATGTGCCCAGCATCCGCAATGGGACACAAATTAACATATAATTATTGCCTTTATTCGACAGGGTGACTATACCGGTGCAGTACGTCCGATTAGAATTACGTAATTGGCTCAATTGGTATCATTTCCTTAAATCAATCTTTCCCGAGAACAATATTTGGCTATTGCAATAATACATGTTTTTGAAACTAAATTGTATTTTTTATTTACAGGTATTTGAAGCAGTTTTCTTATTGAACCAACGTACTTAAACTAGTAAGTATGGGAATTACTTTTTTACATAACACGTGCCATAATAACGGGACAAGACACGACTAGAGTAAATACATGCATATATGCACACACTATAGCTGCGTATCGTAACGGGGTGTAGCGAGTCCAGAGATTTATCTCATCTAAAAAATTGCGTACCGCGCTAAAAGAAGTTTTTCCTTCAAAAATTGACCGGGATCGACGTTAATGATGATGATGATGAAAAATAAATCTACACTGAAAGACTCCTAATTGATTACACAGCATTATTTAATAAGACCTGTAGATGACCGGAATCAACGTTAGATGATGATGATGATTATGGTCGCGAGTCCAGAGATTTTATCGCATCTAAAAATATGCGTACCGCGCTAAAAGAAGATTTTCCTTCAAAAATTGACCGGGATCGACGTAAAGATGATGATGATAAAAATCTTACGCTTTTTCGATCAGGTCACGTGTCCTGACGCGAGTTTAAGATTTTATACCCATTACAGAAAAAGTGCTCAACGCCGCTAAAGAAGTTTTCACTTCAAAAAAACACTTTCTCTGTCACACATATTGTCATAAGTAAAAATAAGCAAATCCAGGACTTTTGTTGTCATTCCTCTAATATAGCTTTCGCTTACAAAGTATTGACTAACTAACTAACTATCTTGACACTGTATCCCTGACGGGGATATTAAATAAATAAAATAAACTTTAATATTGCACCTGTCAGTTTGTTTTGGTTCGAAAATGATGCTGAAATGAGTCCATTTCCTTTTGTATATTTCACAAAACGTCCATGGCTCTTGAATTGACATTTTAAAATTATATTTCGTCGATTCCCGGTACATAATAATGTTTGACAGTTCATTTTGTGTGGAATTGCGGAAAATCAATTTATAAAATTACGAATATTAATAACTCTCTTGCCTGTATGTCTGTTTGGGTGTAATTTTGTAATTGGTTTAGACTAATTTTGCGATTAGATACTTGAGATTTGGAACACAGCTCAGAAGTAGTTGACATGTATGAACATGTTAAAAAAGAAGTATTAAGAAATATTAAGAAATATTACTTTATGAAGTGAAAACTTCTTTAAGCGCGGTACGCATATTTTTAGATGAGATAAAATCTCTGGACTCGCTACAACGTTACGAGACGCAGCTATAGTGTGTGCGTATATGCATGTACATATAGCAGACTGCGAACGCGTCTAGATAAATAAATTGACACACTGCATGACAAAATGAAACAATTGCCAAATCACAGCTTCTCATAGCAGCCATTCAAAGCATATACCGCTTTCCAAGTTTGAACTGTTGGGGGTATGATCAACCGGGACTATATATACTATACCGTACCAAACCGTAGATATATATACGAAGAATAAATATTGTGTGAAAGTAGAGGGCAGAAGGAGTCAGGGTAGGTAGATTGCTCAAAAACGGAAAAGTCAAAAGTACTCGGATACCCAGACGTGCATGTATGAAGCGATTAATGAATCTACAGGAAGCGAAAGAAGTATGCATGGATCGCGATGCCTAGCGATCTGTCCTCTTCGACTACCCCGTCAGGGATACAGCGTAAAGATAGTTAAGTATTTTTCTAAGTTTGTATCTCTCTAGTTTTATTAAAGTCGGTTAAAAATGGAACCACGTACCTGGTATGACGTCATCTATTTCCACACCAAACATCTAGGGGCGCACATAAAAACCATAGTGTCATTTATAACAATTAAGTCCGTCAATCTGCCTCGTGCCATATTTCTTAATTATCACCTTATTATCTAATTTCCGCGGTTCCGCCTGTGCGTTGGTGTTCTCCTTTGCCCATTTCCCACTAGAACTTATTTAATAGTTACGCCTTTTATCTCCGAAGGGTTAAGCAGAGGCATTCTATACGTACACATTGCACCGTATTTGCGTTTTTACAAAGTAACAGGGGGCCGAGTCTACTATAGACAAGCCGTAGAACCAGAATCGCTGTTTTTAGCTGTCAAAATGTTAGTAGACTATCAAAAATGCAACTGATTAGATTATAACCATTAGCGGTACGTGTTAGTAAAATTCTATCGGCCTGCCGATAGATATCTATTAGAGTACCATTGTAATAGTAGACTATGAAAATCTGTCAAAATTTTGCCTGTGGCTTTCTATTGAGCGACGATTTCGACACGATTGAAATTGCAGACTCGGCCCCCAGGTGGTGACTTCATCGGAGTGCTGAAATAGACACGCGCAGCTTGTGTCGATCTGCTATTGAAAGTTTACATATCTGAATCCAGAGTATAAATTATCTGTAAACAAAAATTCAGCCTACTTGGTTCAGGGGTTACAGCTTGATTAAGTAACTAACATCTTTACATACCCGAGATGACGCAACTTTGGGGTGATTGAGTGAATAACAAGAGTTCAAAGTAATGATCTAACTCTAAGGGACATTGATGATCATGGGAAGTGATCATGTGATGATCATGTGACGGCCGCTGACCATGCGAAGCCAAAGGCGAAGAGTAGGAAATCCGACCGGGACTCCGTTGCTAAGATTTTGGATTATTATAATGATGAGTTTTGAACTTTCACAAACTATTCAGATAAATAAAATTCTCAGTTTGTAATTCCAAATATGCATATTTTTACTAAATGCAAAAACTTACATACAAATGGTCATAAAATGAAAACTAGGTGGCCAAACTATGTTAAATTTTTATGGGACCAAATGGCAATAATTCTGCATCAAACTAAAGAAGAACCACGTAAATCGGATCATAAATCCCAGCGTAATCGATGTACATACATAAAAATAAAATACCAATCAAACACATAACCTCCTCGTTTTTGGAAGACGCTACAAAATTATTATCTTTTAAATTTTATATATGTCTGTCTGTTTTTTCCGGATAAGCTCTAAAACGGCTACACCGACTTTTACGAGAATTTAACTGGCAGATAACTGATATTATAAGGAGTAGGTTACTCGTAGGCTACATTTTATTCTCATATTCTCACGGGCAATGAAACTACACGGGTGATACTATTTAAATAAAACGCTGTTCGTATTTAAATAAAAACCTTTTAAACATACCACTTCAACGGCCATCTTTCTTAAAAAGTAACATTCAATGTTAAATAAATTTGCGAACCAAATTAAGTCGAAAATTTGAAGATATACTTTATAAGTTGACAGCTTGTCCTTTACATCTCAATCCACATTATAAAGAGCTCTTTTTAAGTCTCAAGCAATTAGTTCTGCCAACCCCAATTTGTCTTGGTCTTGAAAGTTTCACGCCCTCATCGGCATTACTAATATAGAAGAATGACATGTATTTTTTTTAAATATTTCCGTCAGGACCCGCATGGGTACATCGTTTAAACAGCCTAATTATGTCAACATGGATTAATTTGTAAAAAGAATTTCACGCTGAGGTGATTGGGTGAAAATTTGGCCAATCAACATTCAATAACATCATCATCATCAAAGGGCTACTGTGACTACTTAATGTGGTTTACTTTTTTCGGAGAAGAGCGACTAGGTATACAATGAGCAGATTGCTCAAAAACGGATAAGTAATACATCGTGAAGATAGTTAGAGACTATATAATGAGCTACATTGTTTCATCAGTTTTCCAGGTGTTCTAACTTCTTCCCGTGGGAATGGGTTACCTTCTCTAACTGATTACCCAACCATGACAACGTATCCAGTAGCCGATTCCTACAGTCTAGATTTCTACATGTTGCGAATGAATAGATTTCGTATATTCTGAGATACCATCTCAACTAACATTAAATAAAGTTTGTGAAGCGCTCGTGGCCCCGCGGTCTCAGTGTTCTGTAAACGATCACTGAGTTACGCAACTTTCACTATGGCTGGTCCTCGGATGGGTGACCACTTTGTGGCATTTACATTTGCGAGCGTTTCCGTGCTTCGGAAGGCACGTTAAGCCGTTGGTCCCGGTTGCCAGTAAAATGGCAGTCGTTAAGCCTGGTTGAATGCCTTATGGGCGGCATGAAAAATTTCAACAGCAGGTAGCCACAACCTGCGTCTGTCTATTTCAACACGGCAATGGGCTCACCACCTATTACGTGGGACAGAAATCCACACGGTGAAAAGTGGGCATATAATATGCCTCTGCCACCCCTTCGGGGATAAGGCGTGATGGATATTTATTTTATTTATATTTCTTGTAGCTTTACGCCTGTGAATCACATATATATTTGGTACGACCAGGAATTCGAGCCTGAGACCTCGTATATCTATACTTCTATACTTAATATTATAAAGCTGAAGAGTTTTGTTTGTTTGGTTGAACACGCTAATCTCAGAAACTACTGGTCGTAATTAAAAGAATATTTTTTGTATTTTTGTAGCCCGTTTAATGAGGAAGGTTACGGGCATATAGCCCATCATATCATTACTCAGGAGAGCAGGGCAGTAAACATAAATGTCAAGAAATCGAAAAAATATCATACATTTTTGTAAAAGTAATAAGCGTCTGGATCAAATGGGTGCGACGGAGGTCTGAAGTATGTCACGTGTAAAGCTGCGGGGCTCAGCTAGTTAAAAATATAATGACCGTGTACACTACTGCAATGACGAGTCTATCTTATATTATGTTGAGGAAATATAAACGTAGATACTAAAAAATTCATTGATAATAATTTAATCCCATAAAAAATTTAAAATTCACCGAAAATTGTAAGTCCTTGCATTAAATCAGTTCATTGTATTTAAAAACCAACAATCTGTCTTATAACATTTTATTCTTCTCATTACCCGGGCAAAATATAGATTGCCTGGAAAATGACCGAAGAAAAAACAAACCACGGCCATATGTCAATCTTACGTAGCATTCAATTTAGTAAAAGTCGACTCATTCTTTCACGGAATAGGGTTGTCAATCTTATAAACGCGACTGAACGGTTAAATTTCATTTTGTACGCACGTCAAACGATGTCGTGGCCAATTTAAATGGAGCAGCCGAAGACGAAACAAAGGAAAAATAAAGTTTAATAGCTTAGACATGAGCCCTTTACGGCGGTTATTTTTAACCAAAACAGATGTATAAAGTCATAATTGTCAGTTGTGATTATGTTATTAATACATTTAACTGCTAAACGACTTAGACTTTTAAGTCACGGGAGAAAAGTTACATATTTCTTTATTAAATAGATACCATTTAATGTCTTAGTTGACATGGGAAATTATATATTTGTGTTTACTATAAGTAATTTCTGCTGTAGGGTTAAGAAATATTGTTAATTTTACTATGTATATGAATCAAAGAATCGAGTATATTTTTAAACTATATTATTAATTACCCCGAAGGGGTGGCCCATGTACTCTGTACAAGTATGTTTTACAAATCGATAGGTACCCAAAATGAACTACAACTTGCTGGTCACCCTCCAATCAATGGAATGGAAGCAAATAAACGATTTGAATAAATAATGACACGAAGCAGCCCTAGTTCGTGCAATTTTGCTGTCGAATACACAACGCGGCGAAACATCAAAGACCACCGCAATATCAACAGGGTTGTCCCGACATTGATCTGTGATCAAATAAAGATGAAAGTGTTTCATTTTTTTAAACGCTCTGCTTAAAAAATTATACTACTTTGTTAGTATTGATATTTTTATTTCAAGCATTAAAAAATCAATCGTTAAGTTACTTAAGTTGAAGCTATTTTAGTTAATGTCAGCATTTAGTTGAAAAAGGGCGTGCTCCGTTGGAAAGGTAGAGAATATTTTTTGTGCGAAAGTAGAAGGTAGAAGGAGTCAGTGTAGACTGAGACTTAAGTACGAAGACCACGTTAGCAGATTGCTCCAAAACGTAAGGTCAAAAGTACTCAGATACCCAGAGGTGCATGTATAAATGGAATGCATCTGCAGGTAGCGAAAGGAGTATGTAATATAAATGGATCACGAAGCCTTGTGATTTGTTCTTTATGATAGCAGGAATTGAAGATATTAATGTCAAGAAAGTGAAGACCTGGAAATGTGTCTATGTCTACGAAACAGTTTAATTTGAATAACAACTTAATTTTATTTGTACTTACATAAGTAGGAGACAATATACCAAGTTATGTATTAATTTCTATAAAAATACAGCTATTTAGTTACTCGACTATGTATTTTCAACAATAACTAAAAGGTCAAAAGAACTCGGATACCTACCTAGGCATGTATGAAGCGATTAATGAAAAGAAGTATGCATAGATCGCGAAGCCTCTATCCAGCAGCGTGAATATAGTTAATAACTGTATTAGTATAAGTTTATTCGTGTTCAAACATCGTACTTAAGTCTAAAATCTCTACTTTAGCTGTGTGACTTACAAAACTTAAAAAGAAACAAATTTTGCAAAAACTTGATATTAAAAAAATAAAAATTAACGGAGAGTCCCCGGGAACTGGCCCGCCAAGCGTACTGGAACGCTGAGAGGAACTGGATGCGGAACAGGTTTTAAAATAGTGTAAAATATTTATTAAACGTTTTTCGTCACGTAACGTTCTAACCTCCAGTTTCAAATCTGATGGATGATAAATCGTAGGATAGCATATATACCTACTTGCCCGGGGACCATCCTACCGAGAACTCACCCTAGACTTCCGGAAGGATAACGTGTGGTTTTAGTCGGTAGGAGTCTGGCATAGCATTCATGAAGATTTACCACTTTATACCATCATATTTAAAAAAAGTGTGTGTGTGTGTGTGCTTATGTACACACGTTTGATTATTTAATAAGATTTCATAGCATATACCACAACTCTTTGTTTGTAACAGAAATGATAAATTAATAAGAAAAACAACATCGGAAGAATGAAAACTACTTTGAATGTAGTTATAAGTTGTCATGGAAACACTTATCAGCTAACTTCAGGGTGTTTATAAGTTGTCATGGAAACATTTATCAGCTAACTGCAGGGTGTTTACAAGTTGTCATGGAAACACTTATCAGCTAACTTCATGGAGTCTGATTTTCGAGATGGTCTGCGCGCGTATCGTAAATATTTACTCTCATCATTTTTCCCTAACGCACCAGAAGAAGTATTACTTCAAAAAATTCGGTTTTAAGTACACCTACACAAAATAAATAATGGCCATCTAAAAATGGTGACACTCATTCGCCTCGTTTATTCGATTAACAAACTTTGTATATTACATGTCATCAGTGTCGTTTTTTAACGTGTTGAAATCCCTGCGGATGTTATGGCGGGACTCGAATCTACTAAAACACACACACAATCCCTACCTATCCATCCAGTACCGGGCACATCTCGGAAAGATGTGCCTGGATTCCTGAATGAGGATTGGGCGTATATCTTCAGAAAAACTAAATGACAAATTCTAAATATGACAGAAAATCAAAATGGCGCGTTTTCATAACGAAATTCGAGCGATCAAGTTGTAAATAACCTTTAGCATATTTCCATGTACCACACCTCCAAACCCTGTACCCAATAAAGTAGAATATCGATGTATCCAAAACGCTTTAAACTAAGCAACTATATACCGTACGGTAGCCAGTTCGATGCCCGCCGGCTGCAATTACGTATATCACAGGCAAATTTCCTCTAATGCTGACCAGTGTTACACGGAGGTTCAATTTAATTTGAACTTATGGATAAGGCATATTCTCACGAAGTATATTGTTTGAAATTATTATTTTATTCATTATAACTGTAACAGATTATTTTGGTTTCACCTTTGTGATGCTGGTCTTATGGAATTATGTAAGCTAGTGCCTATTTGCCTATTTTATGAAGTATCATAATGCTGAGCTAGAGGCCATTTTTGGCTCATAGAGAGGTAAATGTGGATTGGATACCTTTGTAATAGCTTTTTTTTTTAATCTACATACTATCACGAACCTTAGAGGTTCGGATGGACTGTTCTAAATATATGCTCCTGTATTATAATGCCTCTGTATGAGAACAAAATAAATATATTTCTTTTCTTTCTTTTTATTAAAGTGGAAATGCTACAAACCTGTTATTGGTTGAGGTTGACTGCGATGTGGAAGAGCTTTTTCCGATGCCAATTTTTTTTTTTTTAGTATACGCCTAGCTTTGCCAATACTGTATGGAAATTTTCACAGATATTTATTGACCTACTCAGTCCTATTCCATAGTAACATAACGAAACCTAGCCTTTCGTGCATATATAAATACAGTATTTCTGAATATTTTGACTTCCTAATGGTGAAAGAAACTTTATAATATAGTATAGGAAAAGACACTGATGAAAGAGAACATGTGATATTTCTATTGAAAGTTGACAATGACAGAAAAGGTACGAATTTTTTCATTTATTTCTTACAAATTGCAACCAAATCACACACACAGCAAATATCATAAACTAACTATCTTCACGCTGTATCTCTGACGTGGTAGTCAGAGAGGACAAAAACAATACATCATATCAAAAAATTCTCAAATCCCGAAGTAGGCATTCAATTGCCCATCGGATATGGCGTCGAGAATGGCAATAGAGGCATTTGGCCAAATGTTTTGTGACAACTATGCGACGTACATACATCACATACTTATACAGATTGCGCGACTTTCACAAAGGTATGTCAGCAATGTGCCTGTTTGTTTACGATAAGGGTGTAACCACACTTACCAGCATCCATTTGCATTTAATTGAATAATTAAGTTGTTGTGCTAGTCTGTGGTTTTGAATTTAAAGCTCAGGTCGGATTTCATACTAGTATTAAGCCGTGCTTTGAACCAGCCATGGCGGTAGCACCACTGTTTCTTGTTTGAAATTTTTGAAACCAACTGCATTATCCTAAAAGATCTATTTGTGCGAAAGTAGAGGGTAGAAGGAGTCAGGGTCGGCCGATACTTACATATGAAGACCACGGGAGCAGATTGCTCAAAAACGGAAAAGTCAAAAATACTCGGATACCCAGACGTGCATGTATGAAGCGATTGATGAATCTGCAAGAAGCAAAAGAAGTATGCATGGATGGTGAAACCTGGCGATCTGTCCTCTCTGGCTACCCCGTCAGGGATACAGCGTGAAGATAGTTAGTTAGTATCTATTTCAAGTAAAAATCTGTTGAGGTAATTAAACTATACATGAAAGTCTACAAAAATCCACAATGGATTATATTAATGGACTTTAGCGCACAAAAAGGTTTTATTAACAACGCGACAGTAAAATTTAGTGCATATTGCATCAGCTTTTCCTCCTGTCTATGGCGCTGTTTTAGTTTCAACTGAAACATTTAATAACCTTCTTAAACTTTTCATCAAGAACCTGGATCCATGACGTCAAGCCAGACCTTCTTTACATTTACTCTTTCTATATGAACCATTTGTCATCATGTCCCTTAGAGATACCTCTTTTGCAATATAAAATATACATAATACACAATAGTACATTACGATATATGTGCGTTATGGTGGTTTTTACGCACGAGGCTGTATTCAATCCGAGCCGTAGTAGAGGGCGTAATACAGGGAGTTGAATCGAAACTTGCGAGGAAACAGAATAAAAAATCAATCAAAATAATATTATGTTCACTTAAGTAATTTACCCCATACCTACCTATAACATCAAAAAACAAACATGTTATTTTTACTAGAGAACGAACACCAGCACTCGCCTATTCTTAATTATAGGAAGTTCACATTTTCAGATATCCAAAATTATGTATAATTACAAAGAAAAGAAATTAAAGAAAAATGGCGCGAACATTGTGGCGGAGCAATTTTTTTCTGCTGTAGCTGCGTAGGCTAAAGCTACTACATACATCCTAGTTTTTGCAATACATATTTTTTTTTTTTCAAATCTCTGTAATCACTGTTAATTTGTAGACAAAACTAAATAACTGTATGATAATATGATATGATATTTGAATCACTTATTGAGTTCATTTATCACATATCACAAGAATAATTACATACTGTTTCTATGACAACTCTTTGCTGATTAAAAGAAAAGCAAGTAATGCAGTTATAGAATATAACTTTACTATTTGTGTTCATAACGCACGCGTGCTTTATGATTTATGTACCTAAAAAGATAAAATTAGATCCACTTTACCAGCAAGTGTGTTGAAAAGTTTATTAAAAACTCATCAACATTAGAGTTATGTCATTGGAAACAATTACGTAAGTAACACACATCATTTGCCACAGTAAACTTTATAAAAAATAAAATAATCTCCTCTCCATCTTTGAACTCAAAAGAGTTATTATGCAAATGTAATCGAAGAAAATGGCGTTGGCGATACTCACAAATAAAGTAATGTTCATTAGAGCCGCAATCTACATACATTACCAATCAACGTTCAGTTCAGCTTTGTACTCTGTATCCTGGTTTATGAGTCGTTAACTTACAGAAAGATATGTATAAAACTTATTTTAACTTTCCGCAGTTTCTCCATTGTTGTTTTTTATTTACTTTTTATGGAGTTTGCTGGAATTCTGAAGTGAACTCCTTACACTATATGCTGCTGGACTAGACTTGACATTTTGGGCTGCATTGAAAGGTTTGTATCATTGGGTGTATGCCTGGTGATTCTGTCTACTTTGTTACAGCCTTATTTGAAGAAAAAAATATGTTTTTGTTACGATCTTGGTACTATCAGAAAACGCCCTTGATTTGATCATGTTGAATCGGACATGCAAAGGCTGTAGGTACCTGGTGCTTTAATTTTCGAGCCGCTTCGTTTTCAACAAGGCTTAGCGTCTGACATGTTGCAGGCAGAACACACACAACAACAGCATTGCATCTAGAACCAACAGCATAACGGAAATGCCAGCTCCAAACGGTTTCCCATCTCAAGAACGATCATGGATCGACCTCTGAGCTCAATCACCATAGATTTTTATTTAATTGAGACAATCCCATTTGCATTCCCATTACTTTGACTCCTGTAAACAAGGATCTACAGCTAATGACCAAGACCAGAAGAGTTACATCTAGCTCGAACTCCGTAAAGTCCCAGGAGAAGTTAGAGTGTCCTGAAACCCGCATCGAATTTATTCAGAAGATAATATGAGGGAGTTGGAAAAATACCGTAACTTCTCTTCCCTCCTTTACAAAGAGAGAGACCTGGAATGGAAGGAAACCACGCGTACATCCTTTAGAGAAGGAAATCACCACAGTAATAGTCACGACTCAAGCATAGCTAACACCTATGTTGGATGTACGCGTGGTTTACTACGTGGACCTAGTACGCGTCCTAACGCGTACTAGGTCCTATGTTAGCTATACTTGAGTCCAGTAATATGTTTGGCTGAAACATCTATAAGCACGAAAATTTACCTCAGATTCCACGAGGTCTGCGTAGCAATCTACTTCCAATGTTACTTGTAAACTGCATAGCATCTTATATCGCTCGTTTTGCCCAATGCTACACTGCCAGTGTCATGTGATGAGCAGTTTGATCATTTTTGGAATCAGCTGTTTAACACTGACTTACATTACTAACGATTTATACTCATAACTCGTATCATAACCTGAGTTTGAGTCAAGCACCCGTGGCCCCGTTGACTCAGTGTTCTGTAAACGATCACTGCATTAAGCAACATTCGCTATAGGTGGTCCTTGGATTGGTGACCACTTTGTGGAATTTCAATTTGCGAGCGTTTCCGTGCTTCAGAAGGCACGTTTAGCCTTTGGTGGCCAGTAAAATGGCAGTCCTTAAGCGCCGAAGGCCTTCGCCTTCGGGGCGGCTTAAAAATTTTGCGCCTGTTCATTTCAAAACGGATATGGGTTTCACCACCTGTTACGTGGGACAAAAATGCATATGGTAAAAAGTGGGCGTTTAATATACCTCTGCCTATCCCTTCGGGGATAAAGGCGTGACAATATTTCTCTTTCTTACCATTAGCTTAATAAAATCAAACACCTTTTATAGTACTCGGATATACCCACATTCAATAATAACCAAATACAGGATGTTTCAATTGGTTAATTGAAAACCGTGTCGTTGAACTCCATTCTTTTACGTCTAGTGGTAGTTAATTGAATTATATTCACGTCTCAAAAAGAATAAATTCAAATTATTCGTGAAATATCGAATTTCACCAAACATTTTTTGTGAATTTTATTTGCGAGTCTAATGTGTTCATAAGTTCACTCGCGCCGGCTCTACTGGACTCATTTCAAACAACCGAGCATGTCAGGGTGCTTCACCCATTTACTATACGATTACACTAACCGTTACAGACGAATAGTGGGAACTGACAGATGGAGTATGCGATTTTCGCCTAAGGTTTCACAAAAAATTGACACGCGGTATTATTATTCCTTCGTCTCTAATAGGCGTGAGTGAGGGAGAACGAGCGACATTAATCAATTAAATTAATTAAACGTCCATGGGCTACGGTGACCACTCTCCATCAGGTATCATCAGGCATACACTTGTCTGCCAACTCAGTGGTATACAAAATAAATAAATTCCTTGTTCTGTGCAAAAAACTAATTTTAAAGAAAAAAATTAAAGGATACTTGTGTAAGAGTTCCGTACGTTCTTATCATATAACTAACTGACCCGTGCGGCTTCGCCCATGATATACTTCCTACTCCCGTCTTACCTATTTAATCCCGGCCCTTATATTAATTTTACAATAATTTATATAAATTTGTTATTACTAAGTAAACGGTTGTACGGACGTGTATATTTCGGGATCGCCCGACTAGTTTCGGAGCGTCAAGCCACGTCGGAAGCTGCGCTGGTACTAGTCGGGCGATCCCGAAATATACAAGTCCGTACAACCGTTTACTTAGTAATAATGAACTACGGTCACGAAAGTCATTTATATTCTAATATATAAATTTGCACAATTTTTTGACATTTATGAAAACTGCGCCGCTCTCCAGGGTAGAAGCGTGATGATATATATATCAACACGCTATTATATAGCTATTATATATAAATAGCCTATAGCCATTCCTGAGATTAGCGCGTTAAATCAAACAAACAAACTCTTCAACTTCATATATTAGTATAGATTGTGTCTATAGCTATTAAGATGACGACTATAATAGAAGAGAGAAGAGATATTAAAATAATTGGATTATGTTTAACAACTGGTTCATTGATCACCGTGATCAATGAACCAATACTAGTGTCTAATATGATTATTTTAATGCGTATATCTCAAATCCGAAACAATAGCTTCACACCCCTAAACAGGGTGAAAGTTCAATGAACCTTTATTGACACAATAACATTTTTAAATAAAACCTCTATGAAGCTTATTATAAAGTTCAATATTGCTTGATTATCATTTTGAGATTATCATTTCAAATAGTATTCATAGGCCGAGGTGTATTTAAGTAATATTAGAAATTTATTGTCAAAGTCTTTCAACGGGAATAAATCTTATACTTTCTTGTATTCTGACTCAGAATACAAGAAAGTATATCTGAGGTACTGATAGACATTAAAATGATTAAGTGACTCAAAAATGACAATAGCAATTTTTTATTTGACCATTTTAGTATGAAAATAAAGCGCTCCTTATAACGGTGGGTGTGGACAGGCGGCAGTCACTTCCAATGATGCCAAAAATAAAAAAAAATCTTTCAATATTTTCAGTAGAATATATTTCACCACAATTGTGTATGCAATCGAAGCTTGTAAGGTGAGATGTCATTATGACGATCAAATATATCTATAATAAAAATTAGTACACCATAAATTATAACCCTTTTGCCATAAACAATAAATAAAATAAATATTGCCGGACATTTTTTAACACACCTAACCGCCGCAGTCTAGCCCAAAGTAAGCTAATATAAGCTTGTGGTATGGGATCTAGATGACTTATAAACATACTTATATATTTCTAAATACCTACATATGATACATGGGAAACACCCAAGCTTAAAAAACAAACATTGGGAATCGAACCCGGAACCTCAGTCGCATACACTACCACTGCGCCACCGAGGCAGTCAAAATAACAATGATATAGTAACTATTGGCTGTAGTTAAAACTAAAAGTATTGTATTTTAAATTTTCGGAATATGTCTTCTTCATCTTAGTGTGTTCCCAGTTGCTTCTAAACACTACCTATTTAGAGACACTTTTGTTTGCTAAGAGCAGTTATAGTTTACCTTTTGATTTTCGGCATCGTCTGACCTTTCACCCCCGTAAAATAGATGCACTGCCAGCAGGAGAGCTTGCTTGGGCCCCAGAGACCTTGTCAGCCATCTTAGTGGTACAAATAATTTCGTCAACTACATAAACATATGATAAAGATCAGCGAGAAATTTATCTTTCAGAAATATAACAAATAAATGTTATAAATATCACTATGAAGATCTGAAACGCTCCGCCATTCTCGCTAGGATCTAAGTATATGCTAATGCAATGATCAATCTTCTAGATATCTGAAATGCCACTTTGGGTACTGTCTAGGACAAACAGAAATGGCAAATGTGAATTTTATACAGCTTAAATTGGGGTGGTTTCTACTAAGTTATGATAAAACATTTTTTTCTTTTCTGATAGTATTTGAAATAATGACAGAATTATTTTTAACTAATTTGCTTTGAAAAACTAAATAACTAATTATCTTCACGCTGTATCCCTGACAGGGGTATACAGATAGGACAGATCGCCGGGCTTCGCGATCCATGCATAGTTCTTACGCTTCCTGCAGATTTATTAATCGCTTCATACTGCACGTCTGTGTATCCGAGTACTTTTGACCTTTCCGGTTTTGAGCAATCTGCTCAAGTGGTCTTCATATGTAAGTCTCGGCCTACCCTGACCTCTTCTACCCTCTGCTTTCGCACAATATATATTCTTCGTCAATCGTTCCTCACTCATTCGTTGGACGTGTCCAAACCAACGAATACCAATAAAAATAATAATACCCATTTTGAGTAGGGTAATATCGGTCATGAGAATATCTCAGAGCTGATCGTAGTAAGATGCTTAAAGCTGTGATCGTTTACAAAACATTAAGCAAGCAGCGTAACTAGCAATTTTTAAAAAACCACCATTTAAAAATATGTGTGTGTACGAGAGTACACAGGTAAGAAGTGAAACTTCTTTACGACAAATCATTTTTCTACTATTTACAACATCACGAAAATTTGGTAGATAATTCAATTCTAATAAAACATACATACATAAATGATTTTTTTACAAAACCACAATACCAAAACAAAACCCAATTACCGCTTTTACATTCAAAATAATTTTTACGGCCGCCATCTTACCTTCCTGTCAAATTCGGTGCCGCCATTGGAACAATTTATAACGGTTCGTAAACGGATTCAACTGAATTCACGTGGGTAGTTTAACGGTTGAAACATGGCGTCCGGAAAGGACTGTTACGAGAGGGTTAAACGTAACCTTTGTAGCATGTAGGTGCTCCTATTATGTGCGAAATTCAAATAGCAATCATAATACAATGTATGATAAATAAGACCGGATGGAAACGGTGATGCGGTTACGTGAAAACCTTTGTTATAATTTGTGTAATCTATGCTAAGTATGTTGAAGACATTTTTACATACATACATACATTCATTGTGTTTAATATAATTTTCTACCAAAAGCCTATGCGTGCTATAACATTAAACGGCTTTTCTTATCACCGTCTCCACTGACGTCACTATTCCATGTGGAATTGGAATCTCGTAAGTCGTAACAATTTGATGGTGATGATAATAGAAAGCAAGTCTATCATGAATGATAATCTTTATATATATCATTAAATTGCACGTCGTGCTAATATTCCGTGCTTCGGAAGGCACCTTAAGCCTTTGTTCCCGGATACCACTTACCAGTAACATGGTAACGTTACGCTTAATTAAAGCCCGCAAAATTTCAACAGCAGGTAGCCACAACCTGCCCTTGTCTATTTCAACACGGCAATGGCCTCTCCACCTGTTGTGTAGGACAAAACTGCATTCGGTGTAATATGGGTTTATAGTATGCCCCTGTCTACCCTCTTAGGGATATAGTAACAATATGTATGTGTGTTCTAATATTATAAAGTGTGAATGTTTGTAAAGATGTTGTAATTGAATTAACACATTATTTCTTCATCATAGTGTATTCCCAGCAGATTCAAAACCCCACCTGGATTTGGAGCCTGTAGTCCTCATTTATTTGGCTGTTAAGAGCAGCTATTGTTTGGCTTTTGATTTTCGGTAATATTGGAAGCGACTGCCGTGTGACCTTCCAATTTGTCGTGGCCTCGTCCATTGGTCAGCAGGTGCACCACTAGCAGGTAAAGTCGCTTGGGCCCCGGAAATTGTAGATGGCCCCTTATGGGAATAATGAGCCTTTACCTTGAATTGACAGATATACTACTTGTTATGCTAGGAACAAGTCCCTGTGTGAATGTGGTACGGGAAAACTTCACTTCGAACAGAAGCCGGTTGAGTAAGGTAATGACTTATATATGCGTCATACCCGTGAACGGGTGCCGTCTGATGGGACTGGTCAGCTCATAGCTGTTATAGCAATTATTACAAATAATATTATTAAAATTTAACGCAAACTAAGTTTAGTCGACTATTCTCACTCAATCCAAAGGAACTTTGTAAGTGTAATTTTAATGAACACAACATTGATTTTGTTTCTTTTTTCTGAATTAGTTCATTACTGTATAATTGATCAAATATCATGTAAATAAAACTAATGTAATTATTGGCAGTTAGAAAAGAGTGGCCATGAGTTTTATTGCCAGGTTCTTCCTCTGGCTCTACCCTTTGTTTTGCGAATCTGGCAGTAAATGTTATAATCTTGACGTTCATAAGTGTTACTATGTGACATGAATAAAGATTTTTCATTTCATTTCACTACTTGTTGTGCTAGGTACAACTCCCTATGTGAATCTGGTACGGAAAAAAATCACTTCAAATATACCGCAGACATTATGAATTTCTAAAATAATACTCCACAAATAATTTCAATAAGCACTTAATCTACAAATTTATTTATATTTTAAATATGGGAAATTAAGTTAAAGCCCAGTCATTTAAACGAAACGATAAAGGGAAAATCTCTATCCTCCCTTAGGGGGTGTCAGCCAATCAGAAGCTGAATACAACGTGCGCATACTAATTCACAGAACAAATTCTACTCACTCGGTATTCAAACCTTATTGCAAGGAAATAAGGTTTATATTTGATTAACAAAGGAAGTTGGATAACTCTATAGATTAGGAATAATATTAGAAGTGATGTTCGCGTGACATTTGGGATTTGAAAATGTTTACATTTCAGACATTTTAAGATATACGATGAATATTAAAATGTTTAGGTCAAATTGGAGATTTGAGTCACTGAAACTATATAGATTTTACCTTTAGAAATTAACCAACTAAGTATCTTCACGCTATATCCCTGACGGGGTAACCAGAGACGACAGATCGCCAGGCTTCGCGATCCATGCATACTTCTTTCAGACTCATCAATCGCCTTGACTTTTACGTTCTTGAGCTATCTGCTCACATTGTCTAACACTGAAAATTCTATTAATTTCTAGTGTTAGACCACGAATAAATTATATTATTAGAAATTATATAGAATTCTAGAAATTAATTACTTTTATGGCCATCAGGGCATCCAATTTGAAATTAAAATTTGCGGCGAAAACGTCAAAGACTATCGGCCTCCATAACCAATTTTTCCGTTTTTGAGCAATCTGCTCACGTGGTCTTCATATGTAAGTGTCAGCCTACCCTGTCTCCTTCTACCCTGTACTTTCGCACAATATATATATTTTTCGTCAATCGTTCCTCAATCATTCTTTGGACGTGTCCAAACCAACGCTGCACTCCCTTTTCCAGCTTAACGCTGGCACTATCATTCAAACCTACAATACTGATTATCACTTCGTTACGTATTCGGTCGAAAAACTTTCCAAGACACTTTAACTTTTCCTGGGACTTCACCGAGTTCAAGATGTAACTTTTTTGGTCTTGGTTATAGCAGTAGATCCTGGTTAACAGGAGCCCCAGTAATCAGAGAATGAGTGGAAAAAGTCCCCAATAACTTGTCAACATCATGCATAAAAAGGTTTTTATATTTCGTCCCCTTATCTGGCAATAAACGGTTGGGTGTGACCAGATCATAAAAAAGTAGGTATAAGAATATTTTGTTGCTAATCTAATCTCAAATGAGTACAGTCCCCCAAAAAGTCAATTAACGTTCAAATTTATATTCCAGTAGACATATTTAACATTAAAATAATTAATAGACAATTGTAATTTAATTTTTAGTATAGTAATACAAATTATATATTCCGCTGGGAACCCATCCTTGCTTATACGCTGCTGTCGTATTATTTGTAGTAATTAGTTTAGTGACAACTTTGAACTGACGACGACGTGTGGAATAATCAATACATATTATAAAACAAATTCCTACACCGCGTCTGTCTGTCTGTTTGCGATAAGCTTAAAATGATACTGCACCGATTTTCGTACTGTTTTCACCAATGAATAGAGTAGAGTGGCTCTATATTTATATAATTTGTTATGTTTTTATACATATTTCATATACGTACAGTTCGTAAAGTTGTCACGCAGTATACCCTTAAATACACAACGTTTATGTTCAAAGTGTGTACTAATTTTTATATTCTCGCGGGTATAGATATTTTAGTCGGTACATTGTTACGTACAAATTTAATTTAATACAACATTAGTCTTCAATCATCAACAAAACTATTCGTGACCTAAGTCTGTAAACCTAAACGCGTTGTAATACCTAAATGACACGATGTAAAAAGAAAACAACATATTTTTAATTAAAAACAGCGGAAATTTTCATTCATCAACCTGCATAATAAATTACAAATTTAAATTCAAACAACAAGAAATTCCAAGGAAATCGCCGAAAGGGCCATTAGTGAATTTAATTACAAAACTAAACGAACAAAGAAAACGATGGAGGTGCCAAATAAATCATATTTCCACAATCAACCCTGAATAGGCCGAGCCACTCATTCATTGTTGTATTCGTCCTATTCACAGGAATCTTTTACCCCGTTATTAATCACCGAACTGTAATTTGAATGGTACAACTTTCGATTTGAATAGGAACTACGGCCTATAGGTATCGATTAAATATCTATGGAGGGAAGAATTTTGAGGGTAAATTATAACTACACTGTTATTATAGAACTTAAATTGACGAGTTCGTAAATAGAATACATCAATAATTCTTTATTATAATCATTATTTTCAGTATTGTATATAAAAGAGGACTAACAGACAGATTTGTCAACGTAATTAAACCAATAATTAGGCTACTTCTATCATTGCACCGCTCGCCATAGACAAGGTTCACCCTCACAATTTGCGTCCGGAGCGCTCACATACGGTTAGGTCCGATAGAGGATATATACTGCGCACTGCGTTGTGGAATGAGCTCCCTGTCTGGCTTTTCCCGAACGTCTACAGTATGTGGTTCTTCAAAAGGGGTCTTAGAAGGTTTTTAAGTGGTCGGCAGCGCGATGGGCACCTCTGGTGTTGCAGACGTCCATAGGCTACGGTGACCACTTTCCTTCAGTGGTAAAAAAAGAAAAACATAAGATAAATAAGAGACGGTAAAGAAAGAAAGAGAAATAAGAGACTGTGAGGTAAATCAGAGGCTGTGAAGGAGCAGCATGTTATCATCCTGAACATGCTGAGGAGTCGTCGTCAGCTCCGATGTGCTAATTCCCATAGGCATCACTCGTAAAAAGGTCAGAACAAACTGCAGTTGCTTTCAATGGTCAAAATTATCAACTTTTAAAGTCTGTCCCTAATTGTATATCTTTTTTTAACGGAAATACTCATACGGTAATCATCATCATCATTCGAGCGTCTCTCCCAGTTGCGTTTCGAGACGCCCGAAGTCCGCTTTCCTACATTTTCTCCTCCACTACACACGGTCGTCGGCATCCCCTGTAGTGAGACCATTTTCACGCATGTCATCCCTTACGACGTCTAGCCAGAACTTCTTGGGTCTTCCCCTCTTACCGGGACCCGGCGGGGCCGACATAGCCAGACATTTGTTTTCCACGTAGGCCGGCGGTTGACGCAAAACGTGACCATACCAGCTACTAGCAAAGACGACACTCTTGCAGCTTATCGGATTGCAGATAATACTTAAACTTTGTTTTGCCTAAGCGACTGGACACAGCTGAGCCCAATTATTGTAAAACAATTTTACATCTTATTACCGTTGTAGTACATTGATACTACAACGGTAATAAGTCAATGTAAAATTTGTAGTTCTGCAAATATCACATTTGCTATGTATAAAAGTAAATTCAATTAAATGTTTAAAATTCTTCAGTGAAATTCAGAGTATTATACAATACTATATACGGTACTATGAGTACGCGACGTGCCACCTCAACACTTATCATCCCAGTGAAGCATGTTCTCAGTATGTTTATCTTCTAAAAACAAACAACAAAATTCTTATATTAGCTGTCAACCGATCAATGTAAAATTTAAAGGAAACCAATCGTGAAAATTTATGTATTTACCCACAAAAGATGCATAGTAAATTACGAAGATTTTTAGACGTCAAGCATAAAACCAAGTTGGTAAAATTGTTTTACAATAATTAGGCTCAGCTATGTGCAGTCGCTTAGGCATACAATGTTTTAGTATTATAATCATAATTGTAGCTACATTTAAAATTAACAAGCAAATTACTAATATACAATAAAAAATCTAAAAAATAATCAATAAAAATACGTTCAATAAAAATACAAATCAATGCACGAACAAAACAGTTTACAAGTTTTATACTACGCGTAATGAACCTTGAATCCCATATCTTAGATCTAAAACTAACGAATCGTAATAAACAATAAACATTTTACAATACCCTAAACAAATAGTACCTGTATCTAAAACAATCCTTGTCTTTTCATCACCGTACACCTCAAACGGCGTAGAAATAATTTCATTACGAACATTAATAGCTACGGGACAAACGTATCTGGCACTGTCAAACTGCTCGTCAATTTAATGAATGTCAGGGTACGAAGGTAATGACATTATGGTGCAGTCGTACGGAACTGATATAAGAGCCCGTAGAACACAAGTGCAGTTATAAAACCAGCGTAAAGTCATAAGAGGAGTGTTTTTATCTCAATTCTCATTCCTGATAACCACAAAACGAAGACAAACAAAGACTCTATTATTTTTATTATAACACATTAGTAAGGAGAGTTGTTGGTCTATAAACTGATTTGTACTGAGATTAATTTGAATGTATCTACACATATTTAATGTGACGAAGGTACATATTATGTGCAATGGGGTAAAATCCTACAAATAGGTATTATAAACGCGAAAGTTTGTAGGAATGGATGTTTGTTACTCTTTTACGCAAAATGTAATGAATGGATTTTGATGAAACTTTACAATAATATAGCTTACACATCTTAATAACACATAGGCTACATTTTATCCCGACAACAAGTTCCTGTGGGAAACAGGAACGGGAAATCTTCACCACGCGTGTGGAGCCGCGGGCGTCAACTAGTAATATAAGTGCAGGAGAGGTCAGGAAAAAGCGGGGATAAGAATTTAATGATTATGATTAAGACGTAATGTACAGCAACTTCTGTTGCCGACTGTAGCAACGTCATTAAAAAGGATACTTTGGAATTATCCAATATGTCATTAAAAATATTACACATAAAAACAAAAATCGAAATTATAATTATATCGATTTACGCTCTCCACCTATTACGTGGGACAGGAATACACATGGTGAAAAGTGGACTTATAATATGCCTCTGCCACCCCTTATCCCCAGGCGTGATAGATAAATAAGATGTACATACAGTTTTGCGATTTTTGAAAATAAAAATTAAAATGAAAGTTATGTCTTGATAATTGTATTGTCATCAGTTCTTAACATCGGTGCTTATTTTTAAGCTAAATAAACTTGGTGACAATTACGCTGAAGATTTAGTTTTATTCATACACTAGATGACAGCTTCGCCCGTGGAATATATCGACTTCCCGTCGCACCTATTTAATCCCGTCGCTTATAAATTCTACAATGATGCATACAAAATTGCCCGATTTATGACTACTGCTCTGCTCCCCAGTGTAGTAGCGTAATGATATATAGCTTATAGCCTTCCACGATAAATGGGCTATCTAACACAAAAATAATTTTTCAAATCCGATCAGTAGTTCCTGAGACTAGCGCGTTCAACCAAATAAACAAAAAAACTATATATTAGTATAGATATCAAGACTTTATTTTATTTGAAGATAACATCTCCAAGACTTAATCTAGCCGATAAAACTAATCAGGCTTTAGTTTATCTCTTAATTCCATATGATCTCTAAAGTAATTCCTTTCCTTCAACTAAAAAACACATTTTTTATTTTAATCCTTGATTACCACAGAGTACGATGCTTTCCTATGAATATGTATTGTGTAAAGTGTGGGTTTTGTTAAATAATCTTTTGGTATTGCTTCACAAATGTCGGTGCCTGCGGTGTCTGAAAGTGGTTTTGTAGGAGCTTAGAATAATGTTATTTTGAGACGAATACGTATATATGCGTGTGTTGTTTTAATATGTTTAATTTTTTGATGATCCTTTTAGCTAAAGATATTAAGAACAACGGCGAGCGTGTATGAAAACACCCATGAAAGTAGAAGAAGTGAAAGTGGTATATCAGGATCGTAGCAAGTGGAAAACCATAGTCTCTGCCTACCCCGATGGGAAACAGGCGTGGTAATGTATATATAATGTATGTATTAAAAACAAAATAGCTTTATAAAACTTAAATTCGCCATGTCCGTACTTTGAAGAAGAATTTTCTTTAAATCACAGTTTCTGGTTTTACGATTTCCTGAAAATGGACAACTTCTGTTTTTATGAGTTTTCTTGCCTTTGGTTTTGGAAAATTAGTAATATTTTGACAGTATATTTCCGAAGTCTAATACTGAGTACTATTTGTATAGACCTTCCTATGCTTTCACCAAAGTCATTTAGCTACTTTTAAAAATGTTACAATTGCGAATTGTAGAACAACTTCACCTTGGTGGCCGCATTTGAAATTTGAACAATGGCTTGTACTTTGAGGAACTATATGACACTAGTTGACGCCCGCGGCTCCGCACGGATAAAAAATAGCCTATGTGTTATTCTGCTGTGTAAGCTATATTTTTGTAAAGTTTTATCAATAACCATTCAGTAGATTTTGCGTGAAAGAGTAACAAACATCCATCCATACTTACAAACTTTCGCGTTTATAATATTAGTAGGATGATACCGAAAGCTACTTTAAATTACCAGATCGCTAGCTATGTTCTAGTTCATTTCCTTTCGCGTACACTTTGATTGTAGAATGTGCTCCCGGCCTTGATTTTTACAAACGTCTACAGTATAGAGTTCTACAGGTACTTCAGCAGCGCGATTAAAGCACCTCTCTCTCTAACTCTTGCAAACACAGAACAGAAAAAACAGTGTGCTTGCAAACGTCCATTACTTATTAATAGTGACCAGGCGTGTCGTATGTTTATCTTTTGACTGCCTCTGAGGCGCGGTGGGAGTGTATCCGACTGCTACGCAAGAGGTCGTGGGTTCGATTCCCACACAGGGTAAAAGTATGTGTGATGAGCACGGTGGTTTATTCTATATCTGGGTGTTATTCATCTATAATATGTATTTAGAAATATATAAGTATGTTTATTAGTTAACTGGTTACCATGGTAAAAGCTCTGCTTAGTTTGGAATCAGATGACGTTGTGTGAGTTGTCCCAAAGATATTTATTTATTATTTATATGCCACCTCAGTTGTATAAAAACAAAAATATTAACGTGGCAATCGTTCTTGTTTGTCGCTTTTTTATAAGGTTTATAATATTCATTTACCTGCAGGCAAAACAATAAAAAACGCTGTATTCAAAGCCCAACAAAAAATTTCCAGTATATCAGCCTTTCATGCCTAAGCAATAGAGCTTATATTCCTGTGTATTTTTTTATGTAGTTTACAGTAGCTTTCAATTGATTTGGCCAGAAGCAATCTCTTCAGATTCTTTTAGAATATATTTCTTCTTCGTTCAAGTATTTGCATAGACTAGAGAGTATACAAAAGGGGAATTTGCTTGCGTTTGCAAGAATTTGAATAAAATAGTCTACACAATGAAGCGTACATTTTTATTTCTCCTTTCTTTTCTAATGACTTAAGTACTTACATTGATTTACTAGCAAACGCCCCGCGTAGTGTCATTGCAATTCGGAGATAAATGTAGCCTAAGTTACTCTTTATATTATCAGCTATCTGCCAGTGAAAGTCCCGTTACAATCGGTCTAGGAGTTTCAGAAATTAGCTGGTACCTACGTACCGTATGTACTTTCATATGCATTCGAATTCGAAATTCGGAATCGAACCCACGACCTCTTGCGTAGCAGTCTAATACACTTCCACCGCGCCACAGAGGCAGTCAAAAAAAGCTTATAAAAAGTAGCACTTTTAAAACAACGCCATCTTTATTCTCTCGTAACTAGACAATCTTGTTAGTGAGGCCTAACAGCTCTTATTAAGCTGGACAATACCACGCCCTGACCCGGTCTCGGCTCGTTGAACGGCCTTGCCCTTAGCGAGGTTTCCATAAGGAAAACAGACGTATTTCATACTGTTTATCATGCCGTAAGGTTGTGAATTTCATTGGTTTAACTTGTATTCTGTCGAAATAAATTATAATCTACTAAAACTATTTACAAAATTACGTTAGAGTAAAATCCCTGTTGCATCTGTGGCTATCAGCGAGCGATAACATCCAAAGATAACTATTGCTGCCGACATCCAAAAGTAATAACAGATTATTACTTTTGGATGTCGGCAGCAATAATTATAAATGCTGAAATGCAAGTTTCTACAGAATAAATTGATATGGAATCGTACTTTAAGCTTTATTAAAACGCAATTGGTAGCATAAGAGTAGGTACATATCTATGATATATTTTTAGAACAGAGGGTACGGTTCATAACGCATTCCCCACGTTAAAAAATAAAAAAGGTATATATCTATGCCTACATTATTTAGAGCAACGTCTAACGAGCTAGTCTTCAACTAAGTTATTTTACTGGCAACCAACAGCTTAAGGTGCCTACACAAGCACGAAAACGTCACAAAGTGGACCAAGTACATCCAAGGACCAGCCATAGTGAAAGTTGTTTAACGCAGTGATCGTTGACAGAACATTCAGTTAGCGGGGCCAGAAGAAAAAAAATCTATTTGTTATTTGCCATTCCATAAAAGTAACAACATCAGCACATTAAATAATCCATCAACTTAACTGGCAGGTTAACTGGAACACTCATCCCATCACACAGAGCCCTACGAATTAACTTTTATTAATAAAATCATGTGAAATCGATAGCTCGCAATAATTGACGTGACCAAACATTACGGGCGTGACGTTTTACGCGTGCATGAATTTACTGCATGACATATAAACAACCATGTCATATGAATTTATTGATGAATGACAAAATAACGTAAGGTATAAAAATGGTGTGAAAAGAGGTGTTTCTACATCTTTAGTGATAACACTTGTACTGATTCCCTTATTTCAAGTGTGATAAGTAGAACAGAAGAAGCGCTCGTGGCCCAGCTATCTCAGTGTTCTATGAACGATCCTTTTGGGCCGCTTGAAAATTTTCAACAGCAGGTCGCCACCGCGCCTGTCCATTTCAATCACGGCAATGGGCTCACCACCGGTTACGTGGGACAAAATACATACGGTGAAATGTGGGCGTATAGTATGCCTCTGTCTACCCCTTCGGAGATAAAGGTGTGATAATATGTATGTATGTATGTATGTAAGTGTAACAGTACAAGCGTTTTCACACAAGATGTTTATTAGTTTTGTCTAATTGTAGTTTAATCAATTTATTTAAAACATATAACGCGCCCTTTACTTGGCGAAGGAATCGGACAACTTCTAAACCGAAACCAGTTTCAAAACCGTAAGAGGTAGAAACTTCAAAATCGCCTCTCCACGTATTCATGGTGTCCTGAATCGTATGCCGCAAACCGTTAGTCTTTATCTCTTATGGTTCCTGAGAATTATATGTGTACATACGGACGAACTGACTGAGACATTTTATAAGACTTTTCTATACTACTTTTCTTTGTGGCATTTACATTTGCGAGCGTTTCCGTGTTTCGGAAGACACGTTAAGCCGTTGGTCCCGGTTGCCAGTAAAATGGAGGTCGTTAAGCCTGGTTGAATGCCTTATGGGCGGCTTGAAAAATTTCAACAGCAGGAAGCCACAACCGGCGTCTGTCTAGTTCAACACGGCAATGGGCTCACCACCTATTACGTGGGACAGGAATCCACACGGTGAAAATTGGGCATATAATATGCCTCTGCCACCCCTTCGGGGATAAGGCGTGATTGATATTTATATTTATTTCTATACTTTTGGGCTTAGACGTCTAAAAACCTTTAGCCTAAATACTACACACCTTAAGTCCCTTTTTGTAATGTGTTGATGTCCCCGCGTATGTTATAGCGGCCTCGAATTGTCTAAAACCATACGGTTCCTACCTATCTGTCTAGTGCTGGGTAGCCCGGGTAATACCTTGACTACTACCGCGACTTTCGATCAGGTGAGACCAGAGTCCATTAATCCAGAGTCTTATCCATTAATCTTCCAAACGTTAACTTACATGTACCTTTATACTTGTACCAGTCACAAGAAACAATTTTGAAAAGCAATTAGTGTGCTCTCTGTATACTAAATTTAAAGAAATAAACATTTTTTAGTCTCGAGCTGGACTCACCACTGCGTTCTTGCTTGCCGTGCAAACGCTTTTTCAACTAAGCTATCGAGACTCACTCGAAACCTACTAATTATTCTACTTTTCGTCCTAAGGCGACCGCTTGAGACTGAAAATATTTCTTTCCACTTTCATCTAGTATACAAATCTTATATACTCGCTACAGTTAGTTAATTGATCTCTGCTCACCCACTCGGCGATATCACTACTTTAAACATAAACCATTTTCACTTTACTACAATTAGTTTAAAATTCCACTGGTATTTAGTTCTGTGAACTAAGTTTAATGAGCTTTTGTACAGCATAGAGTTCTAATACGTCTTTGCCCTCAGGGTTACAAAGTTTAAGAAAGAAAGCTAAAACTAGAATGTTTTAATTCGTAAATACTATTCATTGAAACCTTAAAAATCTCTTTTTTTAAATAATTTATCGTTTTTAATACAAAATATTAAAATTATTAAGTCAAGAGAAACACGTTGTGAACTTCGATTTTAATAGTCGCCTGCCATGGTTTTTAAGTACGCCTTATAAAAGTAATATATTTCAACTATATAAACATGCTAATATTTATTATATATTTTTTATAATCCTGTAGGGAGATCTTTATTCAGTCTTTAATATAAATTTTCTTGTAAGATATATTTGTATTTAAATCCAAAAAAAGTATTTCCGTAACGCTTGATATGCAGTAGCGAAATTAAAAGATTTTCAAACAGACACACATCATTAAAAGCTTCTATTGAAGTTCAATGTACTTTTTATTTAAACCAGTAGCCTTTACAAACAGTGCCTCGTGACAAAATCGCACTGGTAATAACCCTCGAATGCATTATCATGATATTCATGGGGGCTTTAATCCAAAAAGAAATCCACCAGAATCCAAAATCGTGGGTCTCTTGAACTACTTCAAAGTTAAATAACCCTCGGTATAAGGTTGACTAGTATACCTCAAGTTGGCATCTCATTTTATACTTTAGTACTGCAACAATAAGTTACATTTTTGAGTAAAGTTTTTCAAATTGAAGAAACAAATGCTCAGACGTGCAATTTCGACTGTATTTCCGGTTACATGGGTTACATTTTAAGTTAACAAATATTTAAATTTATTCATTGTTTCGACTATTTAACATTGAATCTTAGTTCTTTTAACTTAAAGTTTATATTATTTTGCTTGCTGTCTGTACTGGTTAGGGGTGGCATTCGCTGCGATTTTTCACCGTAGAGTTGAATGACGTCTGTATATTCTACTAGTTAAGTGACAGATGTGTTAGGGCTGCGAACTATTTATTGTGCGATTACAGTTGGTTGCCAAATGGGAACTTTGCAAGTGACAGTTCTAAATTGTACCGAGATCATTCTTGTAACAGATTATCATACAATCCTGTATCTGTTTTGAGTTCGGGGTGACTTTATTGTACTTTTATTTGAACATTGACGGACCGAAAAGCAATTTATTTTTATTGTTCCTACCCGATATAAAATTCAATCAATTTATGACATGACGTAGAATGAAAAATGTGTGACTTTTGTAATTAACCGTAGAGGTTCTTTTTTGTATGGAAACACGTAATTACAAAATGGTAAATAAAAAACAAATACTATTAGTGCTCCCCTATACTTAAATCGCTTACTTAAAGAAGCGCTCGTGGCCCCGCGGTCTTAGTGTTCTGTAAACGATCACTGAGTTACGCAACGATAAGGCGTGATGGATATTTATTCTATACTTAAATAGTGTAATTATTTGTACTATTTTAAGTTTTATGTTTAAGAAACATTTAATAAAAATTACATGTTATGGTTGTCAAAAGTATATGAAAGAACGTTTTTTTATGCAGTCAGTACTATTGCTAGGGTTACCATTAATAATTTACAAGTGCCTTTGAAGTGATAGTTAATAGTGTTTACAGAACGCAAAAAGAGTTTTAATGGCATATGCGATTAAATGTTGGATTGTTGATAGATAGTGTTTGCTCTTATGGCGATTATTGTGTTTAAACAAAACTAGACATTTATATTTGTTTCTTTTTTTCCAGGTACACGAATCGAATCTATTGAAGCGATAGAGTTTTGCTCCAGTGGAGAAATAAAGGGTATGGTCGTTAGATTTATTGGAGAGATTCTTTTATGTGAACGTAGCAATGAATTTTTTACTTCCCTGGGTCTTGAGAATAAAAGGGGAAGCGGGAAATATAGACATGGGAATTATTTTAAAACTATTACATTGAATCTTAATGGAAGGGTGTAAGGTCATCCAGAACTCCGGGGCCTCATCTGCTAGTGGTGCACTTGCTGACGGACAAGGCATCAACGCAGACGTCAGACAGCGGTCGCTCCTAACGATGCCGAAAACCGAAGGCCAAACGATAGCTACTCCTAGTAATCAAATAAAAGTGACCACAAGCTCCAAATCCATGTAGGGTTTGTAAGCAACTGGGAATGCACTAAGATGAAGATAAAATTGGACTTAGTCTGTAAATTTTAAGTGTTATTTATGAGTATTTCTTATAATTGATATGAAACTTCTTTATCGACGATGAGAGAATTTTTATAGTAAAATTAAAAATCGCGCCGGTTACGCGCCATCTTGTTTTGAAGTGAAACTTCTATATCGAAGATTAGGAGAAATTTTATAGCCGTAAAAAATATCGTAAAGGAGATTCACTTCTTACCTGTGTACTCTGATACACACACATATTTTTTTGTAATATTTAAAATACTCTTTAAATACAAATTTCACAAAGAAGTATGCATGGATCGTGAAGCCTGGCGATCTGTCCTCTTTGACTACCCCGTTAGGGATACAGCGTGAAGATAGTTAGTTAGTTTTTTTTTAAAGGTTTTACAATGTTTTTCTTTTTGATACTTTACTGATAATTTAAAAATGGACCATTTTCTATAACGAAGCATAGTATCTCTAAACAAATAAATCTACATACTGTTATAAATCTCGGAAAAGCTCAACCGGGAGCCGTAACGTTGGGTTTACAACGAAAGCCTTTCTAGACTAAAACCTAGCCAATCTAGCACCGACCTACACTTAGGTTAGGTCTATAAATATTTATAGATAAGATAATCGCATACAATAGCAAGATACCAAGCTTTTAGTTACAAAAGTAGTGTTCGGTTTCAATGTTATCTGCATCACGCCTTCTATTCTGAATGGGTTGAGTATATATACTATATATATATTAGATACGTATGTCTAAATGTAGAAGAGATGATAATCTATACATATAAATTCAAGAATATATGAAACCATAATTTAACTGACTTCGTGGTAGCATCTCTCAATGTCGTCTTTGGGGTTGTCATATCGGCTAAGATGAACCACCCAAATTAAAAGATTTTGTCCAGCCCGGGATTTGAACTCGAAGCCTCAGCACGGCATTCGCATACCAAAGTCACAAATTAAGATTGCAACTTCTTAGAAGGAGTTTAATGCTCCTTGATAACTAAGAGTTAAAACCCTTACTTGCTCCCAACTTAAGGATAAGTAAATCTCTTATGAATATTCTGGAAACTTATTGTCAAGTAGAAACATGAAACATGAAAGTGGGATTAACGAGAGGTTTTCACGGGATTTACGAGTAATGCAAATATCATTAAGTTTTCAACTTAAGTTCAAGTTAGCAGGTAAGTAGAAGAAAGTAGCTCCCAAAATCATAATAAAAAAAAAATCTAAAGTGTAATGTAGATGGTAGGCAAATAAAACGAAGGGCTTGGTAGCTACTGGGCATACACGCAGATGAAGTTAAAGAATATATTAACATGGCAGCCGTTATGCCAAGTTGAAGTCTATGGGCAGCTAGAAAATTTTCAATATCACGTCGCCACAACCTGCGCTTGTCCATAACAACACGGCAATGGGCTCACCACCACGTGGGACAAAAGTACTTACAGTGAAATGTGGGCGTATATATGCCTCTGCCACCCCTTCGGGAGTAAACGCGTGAACGGTGTGTGTGTGTGTGTGTGTGTGTGTGTGTGTGTGTGTGTGCGCGCGCGCGCGCGCGCGCGCGTGTGTGTGTGTGTGTGTGTGTGTGTGTGTGTGTCTGCGTGTGCGTGAGCGTGTGCGTGTGCGTGCGCGTGCGTGCAGAAATATTAGCAATTAAAAGACTTTCCAGAGTCGATTTTGATTGAGAAGGTCATTAGCACCAAAAACTTTATTCTACATTAACACGAATGCCACGAAGCTTATATTTTATAAGACTTTTAATTAATTTTATGCAAGGACTTTATATCAATGTCCTTAACCGTCCTTCCAATTACATACTTTCTATTTAGCACTAAGATAAAATCCACAATCCATTAATCAACAAAACAAGAATAAATATCCATTACAAAACCATAATAATACCTCTTTTAATCAATCATAATTGAATCAGAATTAATTTTGGCCTAAATAATAAGCAAGATCAGATCAAAGTTGAAAGTCAGATCAATCAAAATTTAAAACAAATTAAATTAGGTATCAACTCGTACAAAGTTCACTTTGGTCCAACTTTGTCCAATAACAGCTCGTAGGTAATTAACTACGAGTTTAAAATTTTACTTCCTACTTTAACTTAGTTTTTGGACATCCCTAATTACCTATATCAACTAAATGAAGTAAGGGTTATCACACACTACATTGTACTACACATCATCTGTTGTCTCAAGTTTCTATATCAATTGAAACGCTCAAATTATTTTCCACTAAATATACGTGTCTCTTTTCTAATTTTTTAAAGCTTATTTTTGAGTTTTACTTATAAAATATACTCTTTTACCTTTCAGCTGGTTGTTAGAGGAGGGTATATACTATTCGGATACGACTCTGCCAAAAATTGGTACCAAAGAATATTTCGCTTGTTTTTAATTTTTTAATCGAAAAAAGTTTTAGCAGACTGTACAATATATTTGAAACATCCAACAATATCCCATACAATTCGGATTGTAATTGTAAGGTCTATATCGAACATTTGTAAATTACATATCATTACCATTTATACCTATAATATTTCACGAAGCCTCTGTGATTGTTTTTTAAATACAGTACAGTAATGAAAACTTTCAGCTCTTAATAATAAGTTATAGAAACAAAGCAAGTAAAAAATTCACTTATATTTGTTTTATTCTTTATTTATTTTGCTTATCATTTCTGTTGTACAAATTAGACTAATTGTAGCTTAAATAAATAAACATTAATGGAATCTATATCCGAAATAAGTGTGTCTACTAGTTTTAAGTATAGCTTGTCAATTGATGTAACTTAACTATCGATGTCAGTGGCCCTTTGTTTACAAATCGATATCTTACCGTGTAAATGAAACTCTGACTTTATAAGTAAATAAATTATTATTGTACGAGCAGTCGAACAGTCCAGTGAACAATAACCCGAAGGGTATTAAGAATTCTACCTTGAACAACAAATTTAATTACTGAGGTTTCATATTCAAATTACTAATCTATCAGTAAATAGAATACAGTTATCTAATTTGGCTTTTACCGCATGGTCATATCTATAACCTGTTCGTTTTGATTTGCCTACTGTGTTTGATTTCAATAAAATTAAGTATTCATTTTATTTAGCCATCTTTTTGTCGTAGTAGAGATAGACAGATATAGTTTATTTAACTGACTTTTAAAAAAAGACAAAAAGTTTCTATTTTTAAAAAAGTCTCACTTTGAAAGACATTTTTCCAGGCAATAAAAAATCCGTACATATTATACGTAATATTCTAATATTGTATTTTTATTTTATGAAATTCAATTTGTAGATACTAACACCCACACACACAAAAGAAAATTTGACCCTCTGGCAATGGAGACTCACTTAGACTACGTTGGCTAACGCAATTAATACATTTCTTAAAATAACTGTATGAAAAATCAAATGAAAGGCATTTCTAATATTTTTACAGACAAACAGCACGATAGTTATGTTCGCTACAATGGCAAAAGCAGTATTCATTTGCTTAAACATTTCCATTTTGTAAAAGGTTAAAATGTCATAGGTCAGCCCAGTCCACCTATTTTTTTTTGTGGTGATTACTAACATTACTTTTTTTATTTAAATATAAAAATAAAACAAATTGGTTTGGAGCGGGACTTGAACCATTATTGCCAACCATCATTAATATTTCAGTTGCTTGTCACATAACCTCACCCATACCATATTACTCCAGTTCGATGAATCACCTGTAAGTAGAAAACGAATCCATTGCCTTACCTTTTTTATAAAGGACACTTTTAATATTAGCGATTTCGCTTTCATATATTTTGATAATTTTCTACCCGCAAACGGAAAAGAGTAATAAATCAAACCGTAATATCACAGTTTACAATACAATAATATTGTCCATTATACTTGTACCTTTTGTTGTAGTCCTAATTTTGTTCTTTGACTCTTTCGTCTATATTCACCCTTGACCCATCCATTCGTTACTATTAACCACACCACCGCGATTGACGACAACCATAACTTTATTACAAAAACAATCTAATTTCAACCTTAAATCTTTACGAATAGGTAAAAATTTTAACTGTATCCGCATTGGTGTATAGGATATTTTCCCCTGTACGACGGTGTAGCCAGCCTTATATAAATGCTAACAAAATGTCGGGTTCGCGTGATATACTCTACTTATCGTACATTTACTATTTTGCATACATTACTTTACTATGCATATTCTGTAGTCGGTGACTTTACCAATTTTATGTTTTTTGCTGGCTGTACTGAGGTAATCTTGCTGTTAAAGTTTGCGGGGATATCACACTATGTTTTTTGTAAGATAATAATAATTTTGTTATATAAGTTTTAGGAAGGAAGTAGGTAATGGAGGGAGGACGTGAGGCTGTCAGGCTTCGGTTAGGATAATACGTACGTAAATGGTGTGGATTATTTTATGTCCGGAACACGTGTTTTGCCTATAAGTTTTTTGCCAAAGCTTATTTGTTGTTTCTACTTGGCGTGAAAAATATCAAAGTATTCTGTTGATGAAAAATTTAGTATAGCATTAAATGTTTAACATAGAATTTAGACTTTTCTTTTAATTTATTACTAAGATTATGCTTTCTGATCAAGGCTGGAGCTGCTGTTTTTATATTTTTAGTGTATTAATTTATAGGAAAAAATATTTGTGTTATTCACAAATGTTTGTTTTGGAGTTTGGGTGTTTCCTATGAATATTATGTATGTATTTAGAAAAATAATTAAGTACCTATGTATATCAGTTGTCTATCCCATTACACTAACTAACATTAATCAAAGGTCAAACAAACGTCCATAGATAAAAGTGATCACTTACGATCAGTTGGGCAATGCCAATGGTATGCTTCTTTACCACCTCAGTGGTAAAAATCATACTTCGTGACCATATTGAGAGTCACAGTAATAATTAACTTAAGTAAGTAACTATTATCAGACTGTATACCTGACGGTAGTCAGAGAGGACAGATCGCCAGGTTTCGCGATCCATGTATACTTCTTTCGCTTCCTGCAAATTCTTTTATCATTTCATACTGTACATCTGGACATCAGAGCTCTTTTGACAATTCAATACTAATTACTGAACCAATATCGTACAATAGAGCCATGCCATTTGGTGCCAAATCCATTCAGTTATTCAACGAACGTTCACATAAAACATAAACCTTCAAAACTTAATCAAGTTCACCCGAAACTTATAAGTTTATAACTCCTCTACCTGGCTCCCAGTAATCCAAGAAGGCGCTTAAACCAGCGTGGCGCGTTCAAGGGTTCCACATTATCATAACTTTGATCCGACTAAGCCCCTATCCCTTGGCCTAATCCTAGATCAACGTCCGATGCTCGACGACTTCACTTCGGGGACCTAATTTCAATAATCGATCTTTTGGGTAACGACCTTTATCTTTTGTATAACGTTTTCTATCTCTCGTGGAATTTTGTATCGGCATAGTTTAGTGAAAACTGTCGTTTGAGAAAAAGAAATACCAAGAAAGTATTTATTAGTACAGGGTGTGTTTCAAATAATATTACCGTAATTTCTATTTACTTATCTATCACGCCTTATTCCCGAAAGGGGTGGCAAAGTCATGTTATATGTCCACTTTTCACCACGTGTATTTCTGTCCCACGTAAAAGGTGGTGAGCCCATTGCCGTGTTGAAATAGACAGACGCAGGTTGTGGCTAGTTGCAGTTGAAATTTTTCAAGTCGCCCATAAGGCCTTGAACTTGACTTAACGACTGCCATGTTACTGGCAACCGGGACCAACGGCTTAACGTGCCTTTCGAAGCACGGAAACGCTCGCAAAAATGTCACAAAGTGGTCACCCATCCGAGGACCAGCCATAGAGACCGTAATTTCTTGTATTGTAAATTAGTTTAGTGTCTTTAATATTATCTAAGTAGATATATAAATGCCTCATAGAGGTGTCAGATGACTATTAATTGACTTTTATCTATACAGTTAAATTAAACTTAAGTGTCTTTTTGTAATTCTAAATTAACAGCTTTTCATATGAATAATACAGTATTTTTGTAAGTAAAATCAGTTATAATTTGTTTGCGTCTGTTTGTTTTGGCAAATCTTGGAATCGGCTGGACCGATTATAACGGCACTTTTACTGGCAGATAGCTGATGTTATAAGGAGTGACTAAAACTACATTTTAGCCCCGTTTTCTCACAGAAACTGGTACAACAAACTATATAGTTTTCAAGATCCAAAATGACACGAAACTTTTTGGTTACTGTTCAAATGTAATTATACTTTTTAAATGGCCAGTAAGATCAGACAGCACAGAAAATGGCATTCTTCCAAGCTTTGCTATATATATAATATATATAAATAAATTATGTGAACATACTTTAAGTAGACATTTAATGTAACATTTTTCTTCTTAATTACAAGTTATTATTAATTCACGCCTCAGTACTTAATCTTACTAAAAACAAATTTATTTGCGGGACGCCCTCATTTAGATTTATTGTAATTTCGCATCTAACTTATAAAGCTGTTTTACATAACATTTCAACATTTTTCTCTCCAAATTCTTTTTCTGCGGTAAATCTTGAATTGAATTTTTGTCGTTCGCGCCTCAAAATTTCAAGTAACGTCAAGAAAAGCTTCTTTGTTCAAGCACCAGTATCCGAATCTACTTAGGGGCCCCGAGACGAGTAGAAGGCATCCCATGCAATCACTCCGGACCTCCCTGGGCCCCTCGTTTTACTCAAGAGATGGGACATTAGCATTTTTATCGATAGCGAAATTGTGAAGCGCTATTGACGAATGATTATTAATATTACGATTATATTTTCTGAGCACCGCTGAAGGAGAATTTCGGTTTCTTTTTGGTTTTATTACTTATTCTTGCGATATTGGAAATATATTAAGCACAGTTCTGTTTCCTTTTGACATTAGAATTTCAAATTTTTTATTTGATAAATTCAAATGTCTTTGCGTTTCGATTATCTTTCAGTAAAACTGCATTAAGTTACAATATCGATAGTATACTAATTATTTTTCACAAAAATATTGTTGTTCTAATTAAAGACCTGATTTATTTAAGCCCATTCTACCTTGATTGATCACTAGGGACGTACTAAAACTATCGATGTCCGTCAAACGGACCGGTAGCCGTCTATATACTCAGCCGGTGCGGTGAATTACCATATGTACACAGAGCCAAATCCAACTAGAGTTATTGGCCATCCCGTGGGACTTCAATATATTCGACTATTTTTATTTACTTGGAAGGAAAAGCTTACGCGCGTTGACTGTCGTCTAACGTCTCACGGATGTAAAACGAGTTCGGAATACAGAATATGTTATTTTTCGTCAGTCACATCTCTATTCGTTCCTTTTTGAAAACTTAAAATTTTATGAAGGCAGCAGACAGTAAAAATTAGTAACATCTGTGGTTTTAACAGATCGCAGAGCAATGTTCGATATTTAAATTTCATATAACCGTCAAGTCTGGTGATAGTCTGAACAAGCTAGTGATGTAGCTCTAGTTATTTTTCAAGATGGAAATAATATGTAATTGTGTAAATAAAAATTATAAATTATTTTTTTCAGTAGCCAAATCATGACATACTATCAACCAAATCATGATATACTCTACAGATCCCACATCTGTCCGCATAGGCAATGATTTGGTCGAGCGCACGGACCAGGCTAAATACTTAGGATCTGTATTTCACACGTTCAGTGACATCGATTGCGACTTCAAGGCACGCATTGCTGCCTTGCGCATCCGCGGCAGCCTTCGTGTCTGTGACATTGCAGATAAGCTAAAAGAGAGTCGCTTTCGCTGGTATGGTCACTTCTTGCGGCAACCGCCGGGCTACGTGGGAAATGAATGTCTGGCCATGTCGGCTCCGCCGGGTCCTGGTAAGAGGGGAAAACCCAAGAAGTGCTGGCTTGCCGTCGTAAAGAATGACAAGCGTGCCAATGGTCTCACTACAGGGGACGCCGACGGCAGTGTGAAGTGGAGGAGAAAAAGTAGGAAAGCGGACCCCGAGCGTCGCGAGACGCAACTGGGACCGACGCTCGGATGATGATGAACCAAATCATGACATAATAATTTTAATTTTGTGAATGGAATAAATTTGTAGTTTCATTTGTAACTTGTTAAGAGAAGTTAATTATTTCATTGTGTCGTTAAAATGTGTCAACAACATTTTTCATTTTATAAATACTCGGAAAAGGTTAAAGCATTTGAACTACGAGGTTATAATTTTATCAAAATATTATTTATTTACTTCAACCACCTTAAACTATTACACGACACCATTTCATTACGAAAACCTCAAGTACAAATAAATAAATATTGTGGGTAATTTCTTCCACATCGCCGTCTAGTTCAAAGTAAGCTAATTTATGTAGCTAATGTAAGCTAGTATAAGTGGTCTAGGGACTAGACAACTGATTAACAGACTTATGTATTTTGCATGTTTCCTATGTATAATACATACGTATTATACATAGGAAACATCCAAACTCTAAAACAAATATTTGTTCCCACCCGGGAATCTAACCCGAGACCTCAGTGCGACAGTCGTATATACTACCACTTGCGCCAGTCAATTGTATACTCTTTTTGTAGTCGATAAACTCTGGAACTACTTAACCGTTTTTAAAAATTCTTTCATTATTACTAAAGCAAGTTATTCAATAGTAACAAAGGCTTATATACCCATTATGTTACACTCAAAAGAGAGAAACAATAATAAAAAATGTCAATAAATTCCATACATTATTGTAAATAATACGGGCATTTATGGGCGAAACAGGTGCAACGGGGTTCTAAGTATTTTACAAGCGAAACCGTGGTATACAGCTTGTAATAAATAAATCACTCTTTCTACATATATACTTTTTCTGGAAACATATATTTCTTAATCAACCGTACTCAAAGTAAAATAAATTAAAAAAACGTCATAATTTCTACAATTCAAACATGGCGGCGCGGCCAATGAGTCTCTCTTTATGTACGTATGCTAATGAGTGACAGCTCACTGCGAATGGAATTGTCGTGTAAGAGTTGTCATTACGTTACTCAAATAGGTTACAGGGAGATGGGCGAATGCTATTTTTGCATTTGAATTTAGAATGTCAATCTATGTATGACTTTATGATTTCTTTTTTATAATTATTTTATGGCCTGGTTACCTTTTAGCCAAATCTTATTTTTTATATCATATTTCTTCAATCTTATCTTCTTACTAGTCCTGTCCAGTCTTTACGCACATAAAACAAGATAAATGCACTCGTTTTAGAAAATAATATACAGCAAGCGTCCGCACTTGTCACTCTTCCCGCCAAAAGTTTCATGACTTTATGAAGCGTTATATTTCTTTTTTTTAATGATCGTGGCAAAAGTTGTAGTGTTTGATTGGATGGCTTAGTGGCAGATATATGTCGTTTTACTACAACCGCAGCCTAGTACAAAAAGTGTTGTGTTGACGCTTGTCAAAAGTACTAAGTAGGGGAATTAAATTCTTGGATTCCGGGAGTCTACTACAGCGGCCAGTGGGTTTGATAATGGAAGCTTTCCTTTGAGTCTCCAAGCCATGTCACTTCCATGGAATCTGAAAATAAAGGCACATGCAGCATTGAAGGTAGTTAGAGCGAGTTCTATTACCTGCACTGCGAGGAATAGAGGGGTAACGATTCCACCTTTACTAGGTCGTGAAGGAGTGGAAAGTGAGACTTAGGTATCCGTGTTCAGGGCATGCCATTCTAGCATTAAAGACATCAAGGCGACGGCAATAGGCTTGTCCCTTATTACGAAACAACAAAAACTTCTTGCTATAACTTTTCTATGGTTTTATTTCTACAGTGATGGGACACTTCTTAATTAAAGAAACTTAGTCGATAAAATTTAATACCGACAAACTTCCCGTGTATACCTACTTGTATTTAATCGCCCATTTCGAAAAGCGAGGAACAACTTGATGTAAACCGTTTCATAATTGAAAAGTTTGCTTTTGAAGTTGAAAGCCATAAAACACACGTTCACAAGAAACGAGGTACGTACGTTGTTAAGTTTATTCACAAAAAGCTCTTGGTAAAACGTTTCCGAGAATTAATTAATGGTGCCTACAGATTTCTTACTTCATAACAAGCATTTATCTAAAAATATTTTTAGCAACAAAATATCAGAGTAGACAGATCGCCAGGCTTCGCGATACTTTTGACTTTTCCGTTTTTGAGCAATCTGCTCACGTGGTCTACACATGTAAGTCTCGGCCTACCCTGACTTCTACCCTCTCCTTTCGCACAATATATATTCTTTGTCAATCGTTCCTGATTCAGTCGTTGGACGTGTCCAAACAAATCATAATAAATTATAAAGCGATATTTGTACGAATCAAGATTAAAACTGGAATTTATATATTCACAACATTTTTAACAATTTAAAGTATTTAGTTCAATAAATTTTAACGATAAATATAATTTAAAATTACATCTACGTGCTGAGTGGACTTGAATTTGGATCGGTCTTTTAGCGTTTTTATTTTAGTTTACTTCATAATAATAATAATAACCACCGGTAGCTTGGTATCCGAATCGATACCGGTGGGGCACTATTTATTATATTTTTATATGTATTTTTTCTTTATACATACAAATATTTAAAAAATTATCTAACTGTATGTTTACTAAATGAAAAAAAAAAAAAAAAATTCATTTATTTGCGAAAATATGGGTAGGAAACATGTTATTAGAACCGTACGTAATAACAAAGTTGAAATTGTAACGATTGATAAAAGCTTCAAATATGTAACCTTAGGAATCCTTACAACATTTACGAGAAACTATTTTGATTGGTATGGTGTGGGTCACGCCTATTTCCAGCAATGACAGTAGATAGAATGTTATATCAAATTCAAACTCAACAAAATCTGTTTTGTTCGTTTTTGATAGTCCATACAGAATTCTTTAACTACACTACGTTACTTCTCGTAAATAGATATCTACTCATAGCAACAAATAAAATACAAATAGACTAACTACTAACTAGTCTCACGAAGCACATCTTTAATAGCCCCCTGATTACATAAAGAACACAATTCAAAAACGCGAGAATTATGTTTGCATTTTAAACGTCTATTTAGAGTGGAACGCAAAATGTTTTCATTCAAAATAACGGCCAAAGTTTTATTTTTCATCTAAAATTTTCCGAAGACGCTCGAGGCCATAGCAAATCGTTTATTTTACCTTTTTTATAAAGCAACGGTTGCTTACAGTAAACGTGAGGCGTTAACAGAAAATTTATAGCCCAATGCCCGTCCTTAAAGGTGATATTCGCTTAAAAACGAAAAAGGTTTCCTTAGTACTTACGGTTCTAATTTACAATGTGTTGCGAGACATTTTATCCCTTATTTTACTTGCAATGTGAGTTGTGATGTGTGAAGATTGCTATTTATATTCTTGTTTTTGATTCCAATTACGAATATATGGGAAGGGATATACAATTTATCAAAATAAAAAAGAAGGCTTGGGTGTATTTCGTCTCTTTGATTCTCTCTGTTGATGGATCTCAATGGGTTCAAAAATAATCGGATCTGTGAGATCCACATGTTTTTTACGGTATTTGAGTGCGGTAGTACGGTGGTACGGTATGTACGTGTGATATGATTTGTATGTATTTAAAATTATGTATGTTTATCGTTGTCTAGATCCTATAGCACAAGCAAATATTAGCTTAATTTGTGCTCGACGTTGTGTGAGAATGTTACAAAAATTAATTATTATTGTGGATTACAGTATCTGAAAGAAATGAAATTATTATATTATTTTATAAAAAAATCTTCTACCACGTTTTCCGTCCAGGCTTAAAATAGGATAACCCAACGGTTCATACCAATAGCAAGCGGGAAATGCGAAAACCCTATTTCACTAAATCATGATATCAAAAAGCAAACCGATACCATGCACAACTGAAACACTTTTAACTCTTCTTTTTCTTGAAAACTGAATATATCTCTCTCACTTTGCTATCGAAAGGTAATATATGCGCATCTTTATTCTAGTAGAATTTATTCCGTTTTATTTATTACTAAACTCTCAGGTAAAACTGCATCTAATGTCGGGAATTTGTAGTCTTTGCTGCGTCTCGTTGCGAATTGAATGTTTCATTCCTTTGTTTTGTTAATTAGAATGAGATATTTGCTTTAGTTGTAAGCTAAAATGGTTTTAAATTTTACTCTATGCTAATTGAATGTGGCAGGGGTATTGGCCAATAAATTGCGTAAAAAATCAGAAAACAAAATCATAAATGAATTTGTATTACAAAATAATAGAGAATTTCAGATACGTAACGAAGTGAAACAGTAAGAAAATTTCCATACATAATTGTAATATTAATAAAATACTGTATTAAATGTATTTAATGTAGGGAAGGTGGGCCCAAAGTGGGCACCTCAAGGTTAAATGAAAGAGAAATTGAATACCAATGGCCGATGGAGCAAACAAGTCCTGGAGCGGAGACCGCGAATCGGTAAACGTACGGTGGGACGACCCGATGGTCTGACGACCTGGAAAGGGCCGCGGAAAGGAACTGTTGTGGCGTAAATTGGGAGAGGCATACGTCCAGCAGTGGACTGCTATTACCTGATTTGATTGATTGGTATTAAATAGATGGTTTTGTGGTAGGTATATCACAGTTGAAGCCGCGGGGCTTTACTCATATACAAATCATACTAATCTTTGTGTCTAAATTCGTTTAACACCTAACTTAAATTAGGCTTATTGCCTAATTTAGCGCTAATAACTCACGGTTCATCTCCCGCATCCAGTCTCCCAGTATCTTTCCAATTATTTAATCGAATCAATAAATAGTACAATAATAAAGCACGCCGTCAACACAATCGTACCAGCAAAAGAGCCAAAACATGGTAGTATTTTTAAATAAGTCACGTTTCAGCTTTCCTCTTTATGTCGTACCGGAACGATGGCTTGCATTGATTTTATTACTGCTCCATGCATGAGTAAAGCAAACATTTCCTTTAAAAAGGAGCCTTGAGCTTTAAGAGCAACTAAAATGCTATATTTTAGACAATTTTGTCAATTAGCAATGAGTACTAATGTTATAAAGGCGAACCATAGTAATATTGACAAGATTCCAGCTATTTTTTATCAAAGACTGAAGTAGGACTTTTCTAGTCTCTTAGGTCCTTATTCCAGACCGTTTCTCAATACTCAATCAACGCTTGAGGCTAGTTTGTACCTTATAAAATCTACTCTCAAGCGTCGATTGAGTATTGAGAAACGTTCTGGAATACGGACTTTAGGACCGTATTTTAGCACGTTACTCAATACTCAAGAAACGCTTGAGGCTAGTTTTGCCTTATAAATACTACTAATACGGCCCTGAATGTTCGTCTTATCAATCAAAACCGGCCTCAAAGCTTGAAAGTTATCAGGTTTCAACAAAGACATTATGTTTTTATCAATCTTCGAAGGGGTGGCAGAGGCATATTATACGCCTACTTTTCACCTTGTTCATCTCTGTCCCATGTAATAGGTGGTGAGCCAAAAGTCGTGTTGAAGCAGACAGACGTAGGTGATTAATGTAATAGTACTACATAAACGTGATTAATTTGTTGAAATGGATAGTTTTATACTCTCACATTCCTTCTCCAAAAAATCTCCAAAAAAATTGGAGTGATTATTCTTTTTAAATTTTCTGTTGTTTTTTTTAATTATTCTGCTATTCGGGTAGAGAAAAATCCAATGACTTTTAATGAAGCGAGGATTATAAAAAATTGCCTTATGTATAAAAAGTTATAAGTGTTAGAATAAACCTGACTTTGATTTACGAGTATATATGATACATGTAATTTACTATTTTCATAGTGTTCTTCAAAAACGGCTTAGAAGGTACATGTGAAAGTAAGGTGTACATGGTCGGCCGCGCAAGTGCCGCACGTCTTGAGTTGCAAACTTCCATAAGCTAAAGTAACCATATTCTATCACGTAGGCCCTTTGCTTGTCTGACCACCTCGGTGGTAAAAAAAGTTTTGTTTTTTTTCTGAATTGTTTTAACATTGCCCCAAAGGCTTAAGGTGTCAGTTTTATGAAACAACTAAAACAATATTTAAAAAAAAACGATGTCTTACACCTGACTTTTTTAATGCTGAGTAATTCTCAAACTACAAATTCTCTGATCAACCAGCAATTTTGATGACAATGCTGATATTAACATTTCTGATAACTCTGAACACAAAATAAGCTTACGTTACCAGAGGGATGTTCACTAAACGACGACATTCTTGTACAATACCTTTTTATTTCTTTCATACAAAAGAAATCATTTCGGTATTTTTTTTCGCACGGTGTGCAAAATGTTCTCTAATACTTTGCCCCCATTTATTGGTTCTGGTGAAATTTGTTAAGGAAAATGTTTAAACGCATGGCTTGTTTGTTTTTTTTTATGGGCCTTTTGCACAATGAAAATATAGTGAAGCAAGATATTGTTTTTCTTAAAATATTAATGTGGTAAAAGATTTGAAATCTATACTAATATTTTAGAAGAGTTTGTTTGTTTGGTTAAACACGCTAATCTTAGGAACTACTGGTCGGATTTGAAAAAATCTTGTTGTGTTGGATAGCACATTTATCGAGGAAGGCTATAGCCTATATATCATTACGCTACTACCCAGGAGAACGGAGCAGTTATCATAAATGTCGACAAATAATAATAATAATAATAATGATGGCAACACTATAGCAACATCACGTTATTTTTTCTTGTATCTTGGATTTTTTATTTTAATTAAAATAATGGTGAAAATTATATGAAAATATTATTCAGATTACAATAGCATTTAAGATAAATATAAAGAACAATAATAAATATTACCAAACTCAACATTTCTACAAATATTTTAAAATCAAGAAATCAATGGTTATGACAGCGAATGTCATTGAGAAAATAATCATTATGAAAATATACAAGAAGATACCTAATAAATTAACTAATGTTGAATAGAGCCAGGAGACGTATAGCACAAATAACACCAGCGGACTCGTCACTTTATTCCGCCTCTCCTCCATCCACAAGTGAAGTAGTCGCACAGGGAATAGAAGAGGCGTCGAGCGTAACATCCAGTGACGAGTATTTTTCCCCACCGACGTCGCCAAGACCTGTACATCGGTTGGAAAGACGCCGCCCGCCGTCTAGCTTGGGACCCAGAGGCCCACCGGCCACAAACAGGGCCCCCGCTTCCGGTGGTGATGTGCACCGCATGCGATGGACTAATTCGATGAATGAGACTGTCATGCGGGCATATTATACGGCTACAAAGGGAGGAACTATCCGCACTGCGTATCGTGAATGTATGCTGCACTTGTTTCGCGAACTTGAACCATCTGTCAACGTTTCAGCTCAAAGATTATCGGACCAAGTGCGTGCTATCCAGCGTAATCAGATGTTGGATAGCAGCGTACTTGAGAGACTACGCTTAGAATGTCTACAGAATAACGATGTTATCTACGACCAACCGTTAAGGTCACAAGACCAAGTAAGTATTCCTATTAATCTAGAGTTTCATGAAAATACGAGTAAATGAGGAGATAAAGGTAGCATTGGAGCGTGCGATTGAGGAATATCGGTCTATGCCCATTGATTTTAGGCCACGTCTACCTCGGTTACCCATGCATAAGAAAAACTTGGCACTGGTGAGTATTATTGATACACTATTGCCTATGTATTTAGACCATAGTGAAACTCTTGATAGTATTCATTCAATCCTATACTGTGCTGCTGTGGCAACATGTCGTCTAGCGGGGGTTTCATTTATGATGGAAAACGATAATACGCGACATAGACCAGTTGTCCCAGAGTGGCAGTGTAGGATTGAACGACGTATTGCTGAGACAAGAGTACTCATCAGCAAGTTATCCTGCTTCAGATCGGGTAATACTCGACCGAGGGTGATGCGCTTTATGAACCGAGCATTTTCAGGAACGGGTATCAGCTCCAATGAATATGTGAGTCGGGTTACAGAGCGCATTGACTTCCTGAAGCAAAAAGTCTATGCATGGGCACATCGAATACGTAGATATAAAAAACGCGTAGACCGGTATACCATTCATCGCAGATTCGAAAGCGATCAGAGATGGGTTTATAGAAATTGGGAACGATTAGATAAAGGTGTGAGTGCCGGACCCCTACCAGATTTTGATGACACAAACACATTTTGGCAAAGCATCTGGTCGGTGCCCGTCGGTCACACCGAGGGTGATTGGATGAGTGATGTCAAGCGAGCATGTGAAGATATAACGGAAATGGAGGGTCACAATTGTCAGTTCTGATATAGCTAGTGCAGTGCGTCCGTTATCTAATTGGAAATCTCCAGGACCGGACGGACTGCACACTTTTGGCTTAAATGGTTACGTAGTTCACATGCTCGACTGGCATCACATTTTCAATCTGCTCTTGAATCTTGGTCATTACCAATTTTTATGACAACTGGTGTGACCCATCTGCTCCATAAATCAGGAAGTACTTCAAACCCCAGTAATTATAGACCAATCACGTGTTTGCCGTCGATCTATAAAATACTTACATCCATTCTGAGACATAAATTAAATAAACATATTAATGAAAACAAAATTATGAGTACCTATCAGAATGGATGTAGAAGTGGGGCTCGAGGTACTAAGGAGCTTCTCCTCATTGATATGGCAAGACAAGTTCGTCGTAACCATAAGGATATCTCAACATGTTGGATAGATTATAAGAAGGCGTTTGACTCTGTACCTCACACGTGGCTCTTGAGGGTGCTAGAGTTGTACAAAGTTGATACAACTCTATGCACCTTTTTAAAGTCATGTATGAGGCAATGGAGGACCCTTCTTATCTATGCAGGATGTAGGGATGCCAGTGGTAACGGCGAACCAATTAGGATCCAGCGGGGTATCTTTCAAGGTGACAGTTTGAGTCCCCTTTGGTTTTGCTTAGCACTGAACCCTCTTAGTACACTACTAGAGAGTTCAGGGCTGGGTTATAGATTACGAAGAGGAGGTCAGGTTATATCTTATTTGCTTTTTACATGGATGACTTAAAGCTCTTTGCCACAAATAGTTCTCATCTGGTTGATTTACTAAACGTAACTGAAAACTTTAGTAATTCAATCAAGATGGAATTGGGTCTCCGCATGAATGCAAGTAAAACTAAGGTTCTAGTATTTGAAAGAGGTGACGTAAGAACTAAATGCGAGATTAGGGTAAACCAGGAACGTCTAGAGCAAGTGAATGAAATTGTGTATTTAGGAAGTATGTTTAGCGCGGATGGAAGATGTGATTCGGATGTAGAACGGCGAGTAGCTGCCGGAAACAAAGTTAACGGTGCTTTGTCCCAGTTAGTAAAGCGACAAAGCATCGTAAAAGAAGCACGAATGGCGATTCATAACGCAGTGCTAGTGCCAACTTTGCTTTACGGTAGTGAAACCTGGGTATGTCAGCAGATGCATGAAAGTAAATTGAATGCTGTGGAGATGCGATCACTTCGAAAATTGTGCGGCGTTACCTTGGCCGACCGAATACGTAACGAAGTGATACGCAATATGGCAGGTTTGAATGAAAGTGTCAGCGTTAAGCTGGAAAAGGGCGTGCTCCGTTGGTTTGGACACGTCCAACGAATGAGTGAGGAACGATTGACGAAGAATATATATTGTTCAAAAGTAGAGGGTAGAAGGAGTCAGGGAAGGCCGAGACTTACATATGAAGACCACGTGAGCAGATTGCTCAAAAACGGAAAGGTCAAAAGTACTCGGATACCCAGACGTGCGTGTATGAAGCGATTGATGAATCTCGAAGAAGCGAAAGAAGTATGCATGGATCGCGAAGCCTGGCGATCTGTCCTCTCTGACTACCCCGTCAGGGATACAGTGTGAAGATAGTTAGTTTTTTTTTTTTTTTGGAATTCGGTGTGGAAAAATGTGCAGTAATGCATGTTAAGCGAGGACGGATAGTGGAATCAGAAGGTATTCAGCTTTCTAATTCCATTCATCTGACATCAATTCTCATATCTGACACCTATAAGTACCTGGGTATGTCACAGGCGTTAGGCATTAATGAAGCTGACATGAAACAGTCGTTACGAGAGCGTTTCCTTGGTCGCTTGAGAAAAGTCTTAAATAGTCTTTTGTCAGGCGGCAATAAGGTGCGTGCTTATAATGGCTGGGTCATGCCACTTTTAATGTACTCCTTTGGCATACTCAAGTTAACTCAAACTGAGCTCGATGCCTTAGATAGGAGAGTCCGTACATTGTTGACATCATATCGAATGCATCATCCACGTTCTTCGGTTATGAGGATGTACATCCCGCGGAAATGTGGTGGTCGAGGCTTCTTGAATGCTAAAACCCTACATAACCGAGAAGTGTGCACCCTTACAAATTACTTTTTACACATGAATGTGGATATGCATCGGGATGTTGTCAAAGTGGATACTGGGCTCACCCCGCTATCCTTGGCTAAAGAGAACTGGCGCAAACCAGCTATACTTAGTGTTACCGGCAGGAGATATGGAGGAGCAAGGAGCTTCATGGTAGGTTTTATAAGGTTCTTCATGGACCTGATGTGGACCTTATAGCCTCTGTGGCCTGGCTACGATTCGGTAATCTCTTTGGAGAGACCGAGGGTTTTGTCTGTGCAATTGCAGATGAAGTTATCATGACGAACAACTACCGGAAATATATACTGAGGGACGGCACGGTTGATGTATGTCGAGCATGTCATCTGCCAGGCGAGTCCCTTAGGCATATAATCTCTGGTTGTTCTCGTCTAGCTAACGGCGAGTACTTGCACAGACACAATCTAGTAGCCAGGATCATACATCAGCAACTTGCTCTGAAATACCGCCTGGTGGATACTGAGGTCCCTTATTACAGGTATGTAGCTGAGTCAGTTCTTGAAAATGGTCATATCACATTGTACTGGGATCGATCTATTATTACAGACAGGACTGTTGTCAACAATCCTGATATTGTGGTCATAGATCGATCTGAGCGGCGATCAATGATTATTGATATCACAATCCCTCATGACGAGAATCTCGTGAAAGCTGAGAATGATAAAAAAATAAAATATCTGGACTTAGCACGCGAGATTGTCGACATGTGGGAAATTGATTCGGCAATCATTGTTCCTATAGACATCTCCGTTAATGGTCTTATAGCTAAGAGCCTCGACCAATACCTAAAGAGGCTAGCGTTGGGCAGCTGGATCAAGGGCGTGATGCAAAAAGCAGTACTACTTGGCACGGCTCGCATTGTGCGGAGGTTCTTATCTTTGGAGCCCTAACCACCGGTAGCTTGGTCTCTGTACCCGATGCCGGTGGGACACTATTTTTATATTTTTAAATGTATTTTTTTTAATAATATGTATATTTAAAAATGTAAATAATATGTTAGTTGTCTAAATAAAGAGAATATTAATAATAGTTTATTTCCAAGAAAATTACAAATTCCACACAATATTACGATTAAAGGAAATGACATAATCAATAATTAGGTATCCTGGCTCCCAAACTAGGCTTATGCCTGTGACTTGGCAACCAGTGTCCCTTCAATAATAGTCTTAAGGGAATAGTCTTTGTGTCGGAAATTTCTGTCTACCTTAATAAAACAATGAACAATACTATTCAAAAAGTGTTATGTTTGTAGTATGTGCATTTGTGGGTGCGTGTATGCGTGCATGCGTACGTGCGTGCGTGCGTGTTAGTGTGTGTGTGCAACAAATCGGGCAAAATTTCTTACATTTTTGTCAAAGATGCGATGGGCTTAAATAGGTGCGACGGGAGTTCGAAGTATATCACGGGCGAAGCCGGGGGTCATATAGTGAAAATATATATTTAATTTGCATAAAAAATATCACTTATTTTTTCTCTATCTGACTGTCTGTGTGGTTGTTCTTGCCATAATCTATGAAACGACTGAATCGATTTAAACGTGACTTTCACTGGCAGATAGCTGATGTTATTATGAGTAACTTAGACTACATTTTTCGCTGGTTTAAAAATAACCTTTTAAATTTTGTAAACTTTCATAACTGTGAAAGTCAATGTAACTTGATTGCAAAAAGAAAGCTACTTTGTTCTGTCATATATAAAATGCTAAAGTGTACTGTCCACTACGAAACCTTTTCTAAATAAAATTATGTATTAGACGTCCCCACAAAATATCAAATTTCCTCCATAATGCCTTCAAATCTTCGATCCTGAAATGATACCCTTTGATGTGCAGCTTTATACATATTTAAACGAATGGAATATCTCGGATCATCACGCTGGTTTTATACGTCGCGATTCCATTTCTTAAATATCTTATCGTTTTTTTAGGTAAAAATGGGATATAAGTTATCAAAGTTCTTTCAGATTTTGTTATTTTTGGGAAATTCAAATGATAATATTTTATTATTAATGTCTTTAAACTTTCGCGATTTTCACTCATATTTATGCTATTTCGGGTCTCATTCGCAACGTCACGGCTGGTGTAATCCGGTCGAAACGTCGGGAAGTATAAGGTAGGCTTTGTACCTAATATAATACGTCGTAAATATTATTATTTTTAATTATACAGAAAAAAAACGCAAAAAATTTAATTTTAAGTTAGGATCATATATAAATAGATTGTAACATTTATGCTATGTATATAAGGAAGGAACTGATTTCCAACATACAACTCACGCTAGTTTGGAAATCAAGGCATACACAAATATTGTAAATAACCTATTGTTACAATAAACAAATAAGTAAAACAAAATATCTATAATAGTACGTCCTGTTTATGAGGGGATGGTAGACATATATATATATACATATATATATATATATATATATATATATATATATATATATATATATATATATATATACGTATAATATTAATAATAATAATATAATATAATATAATTTCATCAATAGCTTAAATTACCCAATCCATTTAACACCCAACCCAATAGCCCATTTCATAGTTAGCACATTTCACAATAGTTTAACTCCTTGGAGGTGATCCATTACCGTTCTTCTACATAAGGCGGGCGTGGACTATCTGCAGTGGGGGTCCCATTCCCTATTAGATTAAAATTTTCAAAGGGCCTCTGCGTGTTGGACTTATGTCTCTATGTTAGCCTACCAAAAACCCGGGTATCTTAAAGGAAAAAAAAAGAAGATACCCTAGAAAAGAAGAGACATTATAATATCTCTTTATTGTACACCAAATTTACAATAGAACAAAGATTACAAAATGCAGATTATAGGTACAATTGGCGGTCTTATCGCACAGTGGCAAACTCTTCCAGGCAACCTTTTATGTACTTATCTATTATCTACTTGTCTTGAATCTGCATATATATGTTGTATTTTTTTACATGATTTTTTTTTTACATTCTCCAGTATAAATAATTTGAAACGCCAGGCAACTAAAGGTATGGCTGCGTTTAGTCCCGGTAATAACTAATATACATAATTATATGTAATTTGACTTTGTTATTGTGTGAGCACTATGTAGACCTATTTATAATTTTGAAATTGACATGATAGTTGCTGTGTAGTTTTTGGGTATGTCATGCTCGCCTAAGTGGTGGCGAATGTATCGGGTCGCCTTGTTCCCTACAATACGGTTGAATAGGGCGATGGCTGATATATGCGTCATACCCGTGAACGGGTGCCGTCTGTTGGGACTGGTTAGCTCATAACTGTTAAAGCAATTGTTACAAATAATATTATTTAAATTTAAGGCAAACTAAGTTTTCTCACATAAATTCAAAGGAACTATGTAAGTGTAATTTTAATCAACACAACATTTATTTTGTTCTTTTTTTTTGTATTATTTCATTACTGTATAATTGGTCAAATATCATGTTAATCCAACTGTGTCAAATGGCGGTTAGAAAAGTGTGGCCATGTGTTTTATTGCCAGGTTCTTCCTCTGGCTCTACCTATTGCTTTGCGAATCTGGCAGTAAATGTAAATGTAGAAGCAGTAATCTTGACGTTCATAAGTGTTACTTTGTGACCTACATAAATAAAGATTTTTGATTTTGATTTTTGAACCATATACGCTTACATTTCATCCTATGCATACTTTTTTTTAATGGCCAAATAACTGTCTTCAACTATCTTTGTACATATTCGTTACCCTACACGCGCACTCATACACACACATAGATAAATACATATTGTTGGGCTAAAGTGTGATTAATTCCAACACAGTGTTCAGATACCATCTCTTAACCCAAGAGCAAGACATACCCTTAATTAATTCAGGAGGTCGTTTGATTTGAAGCAATCAGTGTCGGGACAGAACACAGAGCTAAGAAAGTTGCTCGCTCCCTCTCGCTCTCGCCTGATAAACATGACATGACATATTGTCACGCCTTTATCCCCGAAGGGGTAGGCAGATACATACTATACGCCCACATTTCATTGTCTCACGTAACAGGTGGTGATCCCATTACCGTGTTGAAATGGAAAGGCGCAGATTGTGGCAACCTGCTGTTGAACATTTTTAAGCTGCCTATAAGGCCTTCCTGGGCATAACGACTGCCATGTTGCTGGCAACCGGGCCCAACGGCTTAACGTTCCTTCCGAAGCAAGAAAACGCTCGCAAATGTAAATGCCACTAAGTGGTCACCCATCCGAGGACCAGCCATAGTGAAAGTTGCTTAACGCAGTGATGGTTTACAGAACACTGAGTCCACGGATCACGAGCGCTTAATAGAGACGACAGTAGTAACTATACCGCGTGCCAAGTCTAAATGGATGCGAAAGTCGCATATGGTACCTACTACCATTTGTGTGTAGTAATTAAAAAAAATAACTCTCTTTACGCTGTATCCCTGACGTAGTCAAGTAATTAGTGTAATCACTCCTACCGCGCCACAGAGGTAGTCATATCATCATATATGTATAGATCTAGAGTAACTCTAGTAGACAGCGCCCGAGCGATATTATTTCTTTGCTCTATAGGACATCCAATAGATGTCGTGTCGGTGTCGTCTCGGTCTATCAAAAGGCCTCGATATTTCTGTACATCATACATTTTCATTTAAACAGGTAAAGTTTTACGACGTAAGGAGATTTTTGGCTTCTTTATTTCGCAATTTTATTAAATTTTCAAGTGGTTTTATGTCAACCTACTCGTTCTATTGGTGGTTATGTTTTTTTTGTTTAACATTTTATTCTTATTTAATATTAATAAGCTGTTTGGATGTGTGAATGTATGTTTGTTACTCTTTCACATAAAAAGTACCGAATGGATTTTAATAAAACTTTACAAAATTCTTATATTATAAAGGTGAAGACTTTGTTTTTTTGTTTGGTTAGATGCGCTATTCTCAAGAACTACTGGTTCGAATTAAAAAATATTTTTGTGTTGAATAGCCCATTTATCAAGTAAGGCTATAGGTTATATATCATCACGATTCTACTTAGGGGAGCGGAGCATAAATGGCAACAAATCGGGAAAAAGTTTTCAAACATTATTGTAAAATTTATTAACGACGGGTACGGTTGAAGTATGTCATGGGTAAAGTCAGCTAGTATAGTTTATTCATCAGAATAGGATATAGGCTACGATATAACTTCACCACGCGTGTAAAGCCACGGACTTCAACTAGTAAAGATAATAAGTCAATGCAGTCGCTAAGTATAAAAAGACGGAAAAAAAAAGTCGAATGGACTGATCTATGTAATTTTATAATTCTATAAGAATACAAAGTTTCCAAAAGGCCGTGTTTTTGTTTACTGGAAATTCCTATGTACGTCGCTAAGTATAAAAAGACGGAAAAAAAGTCGAATGGACTGATCTATGTAATTTTATAATTCTATAAGAATACAAAGTTTCCAAAAGGGCGTGTTTTTGTTTACTGGAAATTCCTATGGACCCCTTTTATTAATTTTATCTATCACGCCTTTTCCCCGAAGGGGTGGCAGAGGCATATTATATGCCTACTATTCACCATGTGTATTCCTGTCCCACGTAATAGGTGAAGTGTGCAAATTTACAAATTCAGGCTCCGTCTCGATTGAGATTATAACCTGTAAATTCGATTTAGTACACAAATTATGAAATTTGATTAAGAACTTGAAGATTTATGGCGTCACATACATTGAAGCGGATCCATGGGAGCTCCGGTCCAATAAAACTATTATCAAAAGAAAATATGAAGTACCTAATCGTCCCAATTGACGATCGCTAAGTCGATTACATTTTTACAAATCCTATTATCGTTTAAGTCCGCAAATGGCCAAACAATGTAAAGTAAACGGGTTTATTGTTGTCCGAATGGCCCCCAAGTGCTTCCGTCCGAGTCGCAATGACCCCCAATTCCCATTTTTACTTTACCAACATTTATGTGTGATTTGAAATAATGGAGGATAGGAATTAAATATTACGATATTTTTGGCAGCGCGAGTCTGCGAGTAAGCGAGTGCTGCACCTCTGGTGTTGCGAACGTCCATAGGCTACGGTAACCACTTTCCATCAGGTGGGCCGTACGCTTGTCTGCCACCTCAGTGGTATAAAAAAAACTAGTAATTTTGCAGTATTCCTTTCCTACACGATTTTTTTCCCGGGATAAACTATAATAGCTTATGTGTAAATTCAGGGGGTGTCAGCTACATCCACACCGAATTTTATCCACATTTGTCTAGCCGTTTGAGTGTGAAGATGTAATAAATATGCACACCCTTAAATTAGTACTGATATTAAGTTTTCCCGTAGGCGTTTATTACGGGAACAGGTCCGGGGATAAAAAGTAGGTAGTTATATAATATGTTTGTTACTGTTACATGCTCAAACGGCTGAACCAATTTGGTGAGTAGCTGACTGCATTTACAGGCTGCTATATACTTGACTACTACATATCCTAAGAATAGGTTCTTGTGTAAAATGGGTACGGATAATTTTCACCACGCAGCGAATGTTTGTGAGTGTGTATGTTTGTAACTTCTTCACGCTCAAACGGCTAGATCAATTTGGATTAAATTTGGTATGGAGATAGCTAACACTCTATTTTAACACATAGGTACGTAACAAAAAGTATTTATCTCGGGAAAAGATTTATGAGGGAAACAGATATGGGAAAATTTACCATCGGTTGCCGGGCAGAAATCGCTTTAAGCGATAAGGCCGCCCATTGTTCTGCTATTTTATATCAAATGTTTTATTGTAATACTGTTTTGGCGTACAATATAATGGTATTAATAAAAAAAAAATTACTACACGGGCAGAGCCGCGGGCATCGTCTAGTAACACTATAAGTACAGATTTTAGACCAACACTCACCAAAGTGTTTCCTTATAGAGACAGACTTCACGCGAATAGCCACTTTTGGTATGAAAATTTCACGGAGCACTCAATACTTCGATGGCAATTTAGTGAAAATGCATTCGTGAAATCGTAGTCAAGGTATAAGTAGCTACGGTTACGATGCCCATTCGGGTGATTGCTCTTTGTGGTCAAAGGAAATAATTTAAGTACTTTATTATACATATTAGTCACTCTTTATCCCAGAAGAAGTGGCAGAGGCATATTATACGTTTAGTTTTCACCGTATGTATGAATTATTGGCCCACGTAACTGCTGGTGAGCTCATTATATTTATTATAATTTTATTCAATAATAAGAAGCGCTCGTGGCCCCGCGGTCTCAGTGTTCTGTAAACGATCACTGAGTTACGCAACTTTCACTATGGCTGGTACTCGGATGGGTGACCACTTAGTGGCATTTACATTTGCGAGCGTTTCGAACGCGAGCGAACCAAACAAAAAAACAAAGTCTTCACCTTTATAATATTAGAATTTTGTAAAGTTTTATTAAAATCCATTCGGTACTTTTTATGTGAAAGAGTAACAAACATACATTCACACATCCAAACAGCTTATTAATATTAAATAATAATAAAATTTTATACAAAAAAAACATAACCACCAATAGAACGAGTAGGTTGACATAAAACCACTTGAAAAGTTAATAAAATTGCGAAATAAAGAAGCTAAAAATCTCCTTACGTCGTAAGGGCCGTATTTTATAACGTTACTCAATACTCAAGAAACACTTGAGAGTAGTATTTATAAGGCAAAACTAGCCTCAAGCGTTTCTTGAGTACTGAGTAAAGTTCTAAAAACCTGTTTAAATGAAAATGTATGATGTATGTAGCCACAACCTGCATCTGTCTATTTCAACACGCCAATGGGCTCACCACCTATTACGTGGGACAGGAATCCACACGGTGAAAAGTGGGCATATAATATGCCTCTGCCACCCTTTCGGGGATAAGGCGTGATGGATATTTATTCAATAATCTACTTTTTTCTTTTTAGAGGCTTTTTTAATTTATAATTATTTTTAGTCAGTTTCTTTTATTAATTTAATTATACGACGTTAAGGTCTCTTGGGCCTCAGGGGTCTTGGTAGTAATTAGATATACAAAGCTTTATTAATAGATATAACAAAATCGGATTCATAGGTTATTTTTCAACATAATTATGTAAAATAGCATTTTGCGGTTAAACTCTATTTAATTTGATCAAGCATAGCAACTGACCTGAATCCAAAACATTAGGGAAATATTATTCACGTTCATTAATTCAAATACTGCAGTGTATTAACCGAATGTAGAACCGTAATATTTGCGTACTCCATTTTGTTCGTAGTTCGAGCAACTTGCACGAAAACGTACTCGATTACCTAGATCCTAGATAGGACAGGATCTAGGCAAGATCCTAGATGCTTATTTCGATTATATGTACTTAGGGATATCGGGAACTATGCCACCGTAATGCTACTGAATATCGTATGCTAGCTATGCATATGCAATTACTAACATTGTCGTATTGCAGCAATATCTATGCAAAAAACAAAGTGTTTGTTTGGGATTTAGATTAGAAAAGAGTGGCCATGAATTTTATTGCCAGGTTCTTCCTTAGGCTGTACCTATTGCGTTCCGAATCTCAGATATCAGATTAGGCAATAATAATCTTGACGTTCAAAAGTGTTACTTTGTGACCTACATGAATAAAGATTTTTCATTATCATTACATACATACATATTGTCACGCCTTTATCCCGAAGGGGTAGGCAGAGAGTTTGTAATTCAATAGTATATACGGTAATTATATAAAACAATATTTTTTTTTTATTTTTTGTCTGTTTGTTCCAGATAATATCTCAAATGGCTAGACCAATTTTAACGCGACTTTCACTGGCAAACAGTTGATGCTATACAGAGTAACGTAGGCTACTTTTTATCCCCTAAACCCTTACACCAGATAAATTCATAACCCTTTCTTCCGACTAAAAAAAGAATTGATTATTAATGAACTTGATTAAATACATCAAATTTTAATTAAACAACCTTTCCAGAAGGTCAAGTTATTGTTTTAGACCTTACTAAACGTTATGCAGGTGCTTGTGATTGATTTAACTACATGTAAATAAGGGACCACCCTTGAGAAGTCTTATAAAAAGTCGTTGAATTCGGAGCCGATGATAAGAATATTCGACGGACATACCGATACAATAATCTTTATTTTTTTTAATACTACATAGTTTTTTATCATGTACCAGCGTTTCCGTGCCTTGTAACTATACGTTAAGCTGTCGGTCCCGGTTGCTAGTAATATAGGAGTCATTAAGCCAAGTTGAAGAGCTTATTAATGAACGGTTTGAAAAATATCTCCAGCTGGTAGCCACAACATTTTGGAGTTATCTTTTTCGAGATTTCGGAACCCTAAACTTTTGAAAATCCAATATAGCCTATGTTACTCACGAACAATGTAGCTTTCTAATAATGAAAGAATTTTTTAAATCGGACCATTAGTTTGTGAGCTTATTCATTACAAACAAACTTACAAATTTCCTTCCTCTTTATAATACTCTTATTAGTTTAGATGAAATGCGGGCAATAATTGTTAAGTTGCTTATAATATAGGCCTTCAACTTGACTGAACGACTACCATAATACTGGCAACCGGGACCAATAGACTATATTTTGTCCCTGGAACATGTTCCTACAGGAAATAGGTACGGAGTTTTTTTGCCACTCAGGCAGGGATATTGCGGGTATTATCTATAAATAGATATTTTATGTAGTTGTATAGGTACCTACCTAAATTCAACAAAAAATAAATCAATTAGCCAGTAAAATGCGGCACTAGTTACTATTATCTTTGACTTCTACGATGTGAGAATAAAAAAAGGTCTATTCCAGAGTATTAAGTTAAAAAGGTCTTTAATGTATGCTATTGGTCCTTTCTGTGTTCTGAACAGGGTGGGACCTGCCGACCTGTTTAAGGCAATGAAATTTTAACCCTGCCTGCCCGAGCAGTCAGGTTAATGCTTGGTCCAAGATACAAACTTTCAAATTAAATATACCACATCCATTTTAAAATACATACATATATTCACGCCTTTATCCCCGAAGGGGTAGGCAGAGGCATACTATGCGCCCACATTTCAACGTATGCATTTTTGTCCCACGTAACAGGTGGTGAGCCCATTGCCGTATTGAAATCGACGGGCGCAGGTTGTGGCAACCTGCTGTTGAAATCCGTGAAAGCCGTCTATAAGGCCTTCAACTGGGCTTAACGACTGCCATGTTACTGGCAACCGGAACCAACGGCTTAACGTGCCTTCCAAAGCACGGAAACGCTCGCAAATGTAAATGCCACAAAGTGGTCACCTATCCGAGGACCAGCCATAGTGAAAGTTGAGTACCTCAGTGATCGTTTACAGAACACTGCGTCCCCGGGGCCACGAGCGTTTCAGACCTGCCGCTTACTTAATGCCGTCGTTTATAAATCTTACAATAACGTATGAAAATATGCCGGATTTGTTGACATTTATCATTACTGTTTCGCTATCCTGGATAGTAGCGTCATGATATATAGCCTACAGTCTTCCGCAATAAATGGACTACTAAAAAAAAAATCAAACAAATAAACATACAAAATTTTCGCATAAAGTAAGGGGTAAAGTAGAGGTTTCTAAATTGTAATACTATCCTAACGTACAGTAAAATGTAAAATAAATATTGTACTTTGCCACAACTATTTTCTCTGTTGTTTGGTAATGTAATTATTAAACCGCTCTTCTCTTGTCAATTGTGCTAATACTATTAGGAATGCACCGACCATTCCGCTCTGGCCATTTCTAAATTTAGATTGGACATAACTAGCGTTCCCTTTTAAAGAATAACTGGCCATCTTGACTGTTATTATGTTTGTTTAATTGCGTATATGTGAAAAATGGGCGCCATTTTCTTTTATCTTCTTTTTATGCGTTCTTTACATTTTCTATTTAAAATTTACTATTTTATATGTGCTCGACGAAACAAAAAGGAAGCGCTCTTAGCTAACCAGTTCAGTGATCGGTACAACATGTTACGCTACGATTTGTTATAAGATGGGTGATCGTTAATGGTATTTCCATCATTTACGAGCAATTTAGTATGGTTCTAGTAAGCACGCATGGCGATTCATAACGCAGTGCTAGTGCCAACTTTGCTTTACGGTAGTGAAACCTGGGTATGTCAGCAGAAGCATGAAAGTAAATTGAATACTGTAGAGATGCGATCACTTCGAAAATTGTGCGGCGTTACCTTGGCCGACCGAATACGTAACGAAGTGATACGCAATATGGCAGGTTTGAATGAAAGTGTCAGCGTTAAGCTGGAAAAGGGCGTGCTCCGTTGGTTTGGACACGTCCAACGAATGAGTGAGGAACGATTGACAAAGAATATATATTGTTCAAAAGTAGAGGGTAGAAGGAGTCAGGGTAGGCCGAGACTTACATATGAAGACCACGTGAGCAGATTGCTCAAAAACGGAAAGGTCAAAAGTACTCGGATACCCAGACGTGCGTGTATGAAGCGATTGATGAATCTCAAAGAAGCGAAAGAAATATGTATGGATCGCGAAGCCTGGCGATCTGTCCTCTCTGACTACCCCGTCAGGGATACAGCATGAAGATAGTTAATTTTTTTTTTAGTTCTAGTAATTTGTGTAAATTGTAACATGGTGCCTTTTAGCTATATGGAATGGATAATAGGCTTGAAAATTTTAACAGCAGTTTGCCACAAGCTACGTACTCGTTTTAACATGGCACAAAGCAAAAGGCACTAATTAAGTGGGACAAAATTAATGTTAATTTCTCTCTGCCTACCCCTTTAAGAAAAAATGCGTATATAAATATATGAATATACTAACCGAATAATATCACACAAGAAACTAAGACATTTCAGCACTAAACACCATAAATAATGGCTGAACGAGTTTTTAGCCGTGTGCAACACTGCAAATTCCTTCCAAAACAAACTGTGAAACCGGCAATAGTAAAACAAACAATCAGTCAAGACAACAAGGGGTAGTGTACGCCTGTGCACCTGTGCTCTACCCTACTTTACCCCCCTAGAGGGCTAAAGAGGAATTGACCTCAGGATGGTTGCGATAAATGATGTTTATATTTCTTCTTACCATTTCGCCGAGCTGTCTAAAGCCACTTATTCAAATGTAATTCGATTTGAGAACCTTCTGGTTGGATTTAAAATATTTGCATTTTATTTTTAATTTAATATAAGTTGGACAAGGAATCGTGATCATTTTTTAAACTGGTTGAACACATAGTTATTTAGCAATCTCTTTTTACATTTAATCAGCTGGAAAAGGGCGTGCTCCGTTGGTTTGGACACGTCCAATGAATGAGTGAGAAACGATTGACGAAGAAGATATATTGTGTGAAAGTAGAGGGCAGAAGGAGTCAGGGTAGGCCGTGACATATGAATACCACGTAAGAAGATTGCACAAAATCGTCAAAGTCAAAAGTACGTGGATACACAGACGTGCATGTATGAAGTGACTGATGAATCTGCAAGAAGCGAAAGAAGTATGCATGGATCGCGAAGCCTGGCGATCTGTCCTCTCTGACTACCTCGTCAGGGATATAGCCTGAAGATAGTTAGTTAGTTGGTTATTACATTTGGTCAAGGATATTTGACTGATGCAAATAAACTACAAAAACGGCTGTGCGCCGAACGTTGTTAATACTTTTTTTTTATTATTTGAAAACATAATAGCATATTACATTGACCGTGTCCGCAATTAATGAGAAGCCCAATCAACTAACCCTTCACTGCTTCACAAGGATCATTTATTTCATACGTTATTTAACCGTTGAAATAAAAAAATGTTCAAAATATTCTACCGGGGAGACTAATATTTTTTTATAATTCGAACCAGTTCTTCCTGAGATTAGCGCGTTCAACCAAATAAACTCATCAGCTTTATAATATGTATTAGTATAAAATCTACAGGGAAGAAAAGAAATATGCATTAATCGCGAGACCTGGCGATTTGTCCTCTCTGACAACCCCGTCAAGGAAACAGCGTGAAGATGGAATAATAGCTTCCGTGAGCGTTGTTCTTTATTAGCTACTAACTAAATACGGTTTTACTCACGTGTAAGTTTCGAGTAGTAAAATAAAATAGAACTCTGTTAAGTCAGAAACCAGTCGAGCAATCCCGAAATTTCCAGATCAGTAAAACCGTTTAGTTAGTAATAAGAAATCAAAATTTTGATAAAAACACATTTTAATCTTTTTTCCTTTATGCTTTCGTACAATTGAACCATAACTTATAATAACACCTGTGCAAGATCTCAGGGTAGTATCCTCGTGAAGTTTCATGTCTCGAAGGGGCTGAAACAATTTTCAGTAACGATCAACGAACCCCTTTCTCGGACTTTCGAAAGAATTTTCTCCTATCGTTAAACATAAAAATATCGTTGAGACGTGAGAATTATTTGTCGTCGCTACTGATCCGGTTATTGCCAACCTTTCGGAAATGTTATCTAATGATGACATTTGCCCTAATTGAACCCTTTCTTTTACCTGTTTCTCGGTATTTGTTTCTTTAATTCCGATTTGGGTTAATTACACTTTTTTCCGTGCCGTCCGGAACTCTTGATTAATATAAAAAGGGACGTGAAGAAAAAGCGGTGTTCTCAACATAAAGTTGTACACATAAATAATTTACGAACGTACCAATGCGTTAACAGGTGCCCAAGACAAGAAGATACATTAAATATATATATATATATTTACATCTATTTTATATTATTTATTGGTGCGATAGGGCCCTACCGAGATATTTGGGGCCCAAGCTAGTTTCACTTACTAGAGTGCACCTGCTGACTAACGGACGAGGTCATGGTAAAGATCGCCAGCTTAGTATAATAGGCCAATAACCGGCCTTATAAAGGGAAAATCGGCAGAGGTCTGTAGTGCACCATTATTTGGCTCCGAGGATTTAGATGGTCTCTTAAAAATAATCAGTTTTATTTTTAAATTGGTATTCTTGAGCTGACTTGCAGAAGTTTGTTGTATTTTCTACTGACTTACCAATTTTTAGATTACTTGTCTCTTTATTTTAGTGTTTTCAGATTTGCTTTCAAACCTTACCCGGATTTGGAGCCAAGGCGCCACTTTTATTTGGCTGCTAGGAACAGTTATTGATTTTTGGCCTTGTTGAGAGCGACTGTCCACTAATCTCCCAATCCCGTAAGGCCGTTTGTGTCGTTGCTTTTGGGCCCTGAAGATATAAGTGAAGCCTCTTATACTAACTAATTCCTAGATTACTAAATAATATTATTTAAACTGATTATATTTTACTTAAAAATTACTATAAATATAAAGAAGCCGTAAAAATGTTTCCAGCCAAAACAAACATCTCCTAAAATCAAAAATTCCAGGCAGACCAGTTCTATTAGTTCCGTAGACCGTCCAGCGGCAAGGACGACAAGATTAATGACGCAGCTTTGAGTTGGATTGGCACACCTGAGCCTTCGCTTGCATTGTTCTATGTGTAAACAACACCGTTTTGTACCGCGTTCTGCCAACTATATGATGGTTTTGTTTCTCTTTTGACGAAACTAGATTATTAAAAAGTAAAATATGATGGAAATGACTTTGATTTGTGTGAAATTAAAAAATTGGAAAAATTGCAACGGGAATGGGGAAGCTTATTTACACGGCCGGAGCGGCGGGCAACAATTAGCTATTCAATGAAAATTGACGTAATGAAAGTTGTGGCGATGAGTCTATTTTTAAGGGGTCTTATCAGGGCCTGATAGAGGCGCATCTGCTGACTAACGCACAAGGCAACTTAAGCACAATTAACATGCCAGATTTGTTCGTAAAGTATGAAATACCAATACATAATATTCTCTTTGCACAAGTGTTGTGCTAGATGTCTCACAATGATCAGCCAAATATTCGCCTCTCATATTTTACGAACAAATCTGGCATGTCTGAGTTTTACAGAACATGATGATTATGTTAAAAAAGTAGAAAGAAAAATAAATGACTTACGGTATGCCATATTTTTAAACGCTTGAACTTTTGCCAGGTAAGATTCTTCCATTGTCCTGCACAAACTATTTGTCGTATTTTTTCCCACACGTCAATTGTTGCTGATAAGTAATCCTTTCAATAGTCGCACGTTCTCAAACTGGTTTAATAACTCGATAAAATCGCTTTAAGCAATCCTCGTTATCCGAGCCACGAAGTACAGAACCGCCTCATTAGAAGTTTAGTCTATCCAGTTTAATCCAGCTTTTAAGGAACAGTTCATCTTCTCTTTATCTCTGTCAGTGGGACGCAGGTGTCCTATCCACTCCCGCACTACCCCTCTACCCCCTACGATAACACATACTGTCACAACCCTTGATGAATTGCTTATTAGATTGTCGGCAACATACGAGAGCGTTTCTCGCTTATTTTCGTTCCAATAATTCTGTTTTTATTTTCTGTTGGAAATTTATTTACGTGGTGTGTTTACCCTTATTAAGTTCTTCATTGTTGGCATATTATGTACTTGCTTATCTATAACTAATCTTCACGCTTTATCCCTGACGGTGTAGTTAGAGAACCGACCACCCCCTAGGAGTTAATCTATAAGTTAGAGAGTACAGGTCACCAGGCTTCGCGATCCATTCATTGTTCTTTCGCGTCCCGCAGATTCATTAATCGTTTCATATATCGATGTGTATCCGAGTACTCTTGACCTCCGTTTTTGAGCAATCGGCTCATGTGGTCTTCGTATGTAAGTCTTGGCCTACTCTGACTCCTTCTACTCTTAACTTTTGCACAGTAAATATTGTTCGTTAATCGTTTGTCACTCATTCGTTGGATGTGGTCAAACCAACGGAGCACGTCGCCTATTTGCGGCTTAATGCTGTCAATTTTAAAACCTCGATCAGATATAAGTAAAAGAGAAAAAATATACGGCCCTTTATGCTACAAAATTTCGACATTCTCAAGGATATTACAATTTATAGGGTATTTCTCGTTGACCTAGAACTATGAAATTTGGTATTACAAGTAAATGAAAAAATCAGATAACTATACATTTATAATTATATCAGTTTTTTGTTTAATTATATAGTCTTTATTTATATATGTTTATGTACTTACAAAATTTGTCTTGCGACTTGTCTGGTATTTTATGTTTAGCCACCCAACACCTTACGGCCACCCATCTCAAGATTGACCGTAACGTTAGTGATTGTATACAGAACATTGAGCTAGTAGGTTTCGTAGTATCGTGTGTCCCAAAGTTTATGGTAAACAATTTAAAGCAATTAGTATGTATAATATATTAACTTTTATTTTTTATTTAAGTGATATAAGACCACCTGGTTCAAGACGGGGATTAATACCGTAAACTTAACCTGACGAGGGCAATGTTCTACGCCACTACCGAAACATGTTGAAATTCTTCACTATATTATTATCGTCTTACCGAATTGTATGACCAGAACTATCTTTGCTTAACAAAGTTTATTTTAAGAGAATCATAACAATTATAACAATTTTGAAACTTTTCCTCTCATTTGTTACAGATGCACGTCCACGATGAGCCCGGAAGAATTTGACCCAAAATCTTCACAAATCTAACAATCTAACCTCCAACCATGACTGGGGCCCAGAACCCAGTCTTAGAACCATTAGAAAAGACAATCACAACCAAGAAAAAGGGCCTTCAGGACCTCAAATATCTACTAGAAGACAGAGGAGTGAGAGAGAGATGTGTTTTAGACAGAGATAGCAATAATAGTTATGACAATAATTGTTTTAGTGTAGTGAGAAGGTGCTGTAGTAGGTTTAAAACTGTCATGTTATTGTTATTATTAGTTGTGCTTATTGAGTGTGGAGACGCCAGAAGTTCAGGTGAGTGCTTAACTTTTTTTTTCAATGTGTATCATCTTACTTTTCTAAAAAATCTGTTGGAATGGTTTTGAAAATGCGTGCTATTTGAGTAAAAAGTACCAAGAACTCATGAAGCTCAAGAATTTGTGAATGGAACCAACGGTTTCATATTATTTTAAGCAAACTATCGTACTAATATTATAAACGCGAAAGTGTGTAAGTATGGATGTTTGTTACTCTTGTACGTAAAAGCTTGGAATGGATTTTAATGAAACTTTATAATAATATACCTTATACATCAGAATAACACATAGGCTACTTTTTATCCCGGGATCAAGTTCCAGTGGAAAACGGGAACAGGAAAACTTCTTTACGCGGGCAAAGCCGCGGGCGTTAACTAGTTATCATATAAATAGATATTTATTTTTAGGTAAATATTTACTGTGCGAAAATAATGAGTAGAAGGAGTAAGAGTAGACCAACCCAACGCTATCACATGTGCAACATCGCTCAAAAGTAAAGGCAAAAAGTCGGATAACCAGACGTATATTTATAAAACGATTACTGTATCTGAAGAAAGTGAAAGAAGTATTTAAAATTCTGATCTGTCTTCTCTTAATACCGCGTCAAATATACAGCGAAAAGATAGCTATATTAGCGGCAGGCTATGATGGCCGTTTTGACATATTACTATAGTGATGATTCTTTACTTGTTTTACATTAGTACTCATTTATACCGTAGAATAAATACCCTCTAACGTGGTCGACTATTCACATATTTCTACAAATAAAATGTAATTAAAATTAATACGAAACTTCATGAAATGACAAACGTCAAAACGGCCATTATAGCGTGTAGTGTAGCGTTAGTATATTTAAAAACGTTTTTATTTAACGCTGAGGTGAAATGTCCCATAACCCATACTACAAATAGAGTATTAGATAATATAATCTTAGCATGCATTTATTACCATCAGACATCTCTATTCCTATTTCCAATTATTCTAGCAACACCGACAAGTGAGGCGATGTCTGCACCCTAATATTAGGATGCACTCTCAAATAATTGACATATCGTGGAACCCAGACGGGGTCCTATCACTCAATCTATTATAAACTTGATCTTTAGTCTATTAGAGTAGTCGCTAGACATAGGAATATTGTCCTACAATATTGAGACATTGGTCCGTTTTTTGGTACAAAATTGTATTGAAATAATCGAAATGAAATGGTTATATTCATTTTGGTACAAGTTGATTCCTTGGGCTCCGCCCGCGTATGCAGCTTTCCCTTTCCCGTTGCATTTTTTTCAAATTTTCCCTCATTAAATATCTCCTTAGAGTTCAAGGAATAAAAAGAATAGGTGAATTGGTCCCATCGTCTTCGAAGTTTCCGCGTAGCAACATTTTGCGATTATTTTTTATTTACATAGATTTTACGTGTGAGAAGCAATAGTCATGGTTAAAAATGAGTTAAGAGACACTTTTTTTATACACAGCCCTAACTAGCCCATAATAAACTAATATACTTGTGATACGGAATCTAAACAACGATAAACATATTTATACATCTCTAAATACATACAATAATATATTGAAAAAGGAAACATTAAAACTTCTAAACACACATTTGAGGATCACACAAATATTATTTTGTTAATTTGAACCTTAGACAGTGCCAGTGCTGCCACTTACGTCACCTAGGAAGTCAAGGACTTTGCGAGAAAATATTAATAAAGAAAACAGTACCTAGTGGCCCTATCAACCTATAGCTGCACGCGTCACGCCTCAAGAAGCGGGATTACACCCGAATCAACCCCCAAAGAAGCGAAATAACACCCGAACTCTTAGGTGAGGCCGCGGTGGTAGTCAAAGTTTGTCGGAAGCAGTGGGACATCTTTCCGAGGAGTTGTTAGATAGGTAGGGACTGCGTGGTTTTAGTCGATTCGAGTCTGTCATAACATAGGAGCGGATTTCCACTCGTAAAAAAACTTATGATTTCGACCTACAGCTATCAATGCCATGTAGGTAAGGGAAATTGTCACCCGCTGAGACAGGATGGCCTCTTTGGAATTTTTGTTATATAATTATACAAATTCCCAGACTATTAGAAGATCATTGGCAATGATTGCAGTTTTATGAGTATTTTAGCTCTGAGTCGGGATTACATTGACCTTAAGCCATTAATATTCATCACAGCTCATAATCCCAGTTGGGTGTCAGTGATTTTACTGATTTGAATTTGTGGGAAGCACTGCCATTGGTATAATTCGTTTTGTGTAGACCACACGGGTATGAAGACATGCTTGGTACTAGATATGCAGTGAGCAGAAAAGGTAGAACCTAATAATATCCTGGTTTGAAGTGATATATAATGGCATGAGTGATGCCGAATACTGTGGGCAGTAGGAAAATGAACTCAGGCATCAAAAACGCTTCGGGCGTCATTACACCAGGGCACTATCATAATGATTTACGTTACGTTTATTCTTATTATTGAAGATCTCGTGTCACCGCGGACTCAGTGTTCGGTAAACAATCACTGAATTACGCAACTTTCACTATGGCTGGTCCTCGGATGGGTGACCACTTTGTGGCATTTACATTTGCGAGCGATTTCGTGCTTCGGAAGGCACGTTAAGCCGTTGTTACTGGTTGCCAGTAACATGGCAGTCGTTAAGTCAAGTTGAAGGCTTTATGGACGGCTTGAAAAATTTCAACAGCACGTAGCCACTGCCTGCATCTGGACAGGAATACAAGTGGTGAAAAGTGGGCATACAATATGTACCTATGCCTCTGCCACCCCTTTGTGGATAAGGCGTGATAGATAAGTAAATAAATATTCTCCTAAAGCCTCGGCGATAGAGAATATAGAAGCGGCGGTCAGCTATGTTACCTAGCTACCAGGAGGATTGATTTTAACTCCATAATGTCTGTTTCCCTATAGGGAAAGGTTCAGATATTTCCTGCGTCAACTCTTTGTCAGTTCTATTTAGTTTAATGAATCTGCAGGAAGCGAAAGAAGTATGCGTGGATTTACAACGTCATCAACGTCGTTCGGAGATAAAAGGCGTCACAAAAATTTAGAAACATAGGAAAATGAAGTATGATTTGGTTGCCCAATCATAAAGATATAAATAGCATTTATATTTCTCTCAGTCTAGTCAGCGATAAAGCTTTATAAGGTTTATATAGCTGATAATTAAATTAGCAATCCATTCTCGAAAACATGTATTAATCATCAAAAAATCTATGCATTCGAAGGCCCCCATCGTAATGGTTTTAGCCCAAAGTGCTAATGACTGCGGACTTAGTCATTCTATTCAAACGTTCTGTTTTCATGTCACGCGGTTTTTTCCTCTATTCACAAATATTGTGTCAGCAAGGTTTAGTCATTTAATGCTTTGTTAATTTTAAATTTATTCACACAACGTTTTGTTGTACGCTGTGTGTCACTGTTTGCTATTGTTAAGTAAATCTCAGAACAATTTGTGGTTAATAATTCAAGAAAGAAAAGAGTTGTCTATGATAATAGACATCTTTTTTTTCAAATTTATGTTGACTGAATTTTGGTTGAGATTTTGGCGGGAACAGCAAAGGACGCGATCACCACTCCGTTATGAATTTTTCAAAATTGTGTATTTTCAAGTGTTTTGTGTCAATTTACACATAAACACAAAAATGGTGGTTTCTTGAACATAATTGTGAAATAGGATAACTCAGTGGAACGCGGTATTTTCTGTTACCATCCAAAATCCACAGAATGCAGCTCCCGTATAATTACCATCGCTTTACAGGCAAGGCAACAGGACCTAGGACTGAAGTTGACTTTGACAAAGGACAGGACATGACTAAATTTAAATACTAAGGTTTCAATACTAAAGACAACGCTGTATTTAGAGTTTCCTTTGCCTGCCCAAAATGAGCGAAGACAAATAACAAGAATGAAATTTTTCTGTGGTCACGTAGGATAGGTTAACCTAGATGACCGGTGTAGGCTACTCTAAGGAGTACAGCAGTTCACTGTAAAAACTTTCCCATAAAATCCAGAACGAAACCGTACAAATGGCTACACTTTGTTTCGTAGAAAATAAACGACCAAAACCGAACACAGTGCTAATTAATACAGTGTTGCCATTTCCTAACACGTTCTTAGTATGTGGGTACATGTAAGGAAATGTAGAAAAGTAAAATGGCGAAATAACTCTGCTACTTAGTTTAAAATTTCTCAGCAAATTCTGCTGTTTATTTAGGATTTATTTCTTTTAGAACTGCACATACCGTTTTGAACATGTTGTAAATATCCAGAGTTGACTTGTTATATATATATATATATGTAAACTGTATATTACTAAGATTGTAGGTAGAGGTTTCTTATTTATTTTATGTTTTATAGCTATGTTTTAAAAATAAAGTATTTTTATGTTTTATATAAATAAATAAACATAATATAAATATCGTTGGGACAACTCACACAACGCCATCTGATTCCAAACTAAGCAGAGCTTGTACTATGATAACCAGAAATATATTTCTAAATACATGTTATAGATAAATAACACTCAGACACAGAATAAACCATTGTGCTCATCACACAAAGTTTTATCCTGGGTAGGAATCGAACCCACGACCTCTTGCGTAGCACTTGGATACACTCCCACCTCTCCACAGAGGCAGTCATATATGTTTTATAAATAAAAATTTAAACTATCACAGTTATTCGCATAAGTAAAATGGCACTTGGGCATCTGATATTTCGGCACTGTTGCAAGCGCCATGATCACGGAGTTACACGGAGTTACTCCGTGTCGATAATAAAGTCGATGTTTACATCATCCAAGCACTTTTTGATGTAGCGTATCGAATATACAGTCACGCTCACGAACACTACACAATCGTTATAAATTAAAAGGGTATAAGTAATTATTCAAACCTTTGAATAAAATTAATGGTTTTAGACAAAGTATACTAACCGTAATCTTTGATAATGCCATAAGGCATAACCGGTTAACAACCTCAGTAGCGTAAGTGGCTGTGTATACGACTGCCGCGCTTAGGTCTCGTGTTCAATTCCCGGGTCGGAACAAATATTTGTTTAACCCACAAATATGATGAGTTTAGGAGTTTGGATGTTTTTAGTGTAATATGTTTATATTTAGAAATATATACAACTTTAGTTTTTTTTTTATAATTATTTTATGGCCTGGTTACAAAGACCTTTTAGCCAAATCTAATTTTTTATATGATATTTCTTCAATCTTATCTTCTAATTAGTCCTGTCCAGTCTTTGTCGATGTCGTGTCCTCAGTCCTAGGTCCTAGTCCTTCAGTATAATGGTGATTCTTATACTGAGGTTTTCAGTGGACTTTTGGCGGCAAGAGAGAAAATAGCATTTCACTGCATATATATCATTGTCTTTCACTATAGCACGTTAACAAAAATTTTATGTCCAAGAAACCACCACTCCCGCACATAAAACAAGATATTGCACTAGTTTTACAAAATAATATACAGCTAGCGTCCGCACTTGTCACTCTTCCCACCGAAAGCCTCAACATTAGTTTGATTAACATAGTGTTGCCAACAAAAAAAAAAAAACAATTCACACATTAATAAACTCCTATCTACCTTTCTTAAGCTTCTCAAAGCTTATTATCACCTCTCACATGCGACCTAGTTTAAAGATCGAATTGCTATTCAAAATAAAATCTACGTACATGTGAAAATAACAGCTTTTCGCAAAGCCTGTTTAAAAGATTTAGCACCTTGCTAATGTATCTGTTGTGTTGGATATTTTCAGTGTTGCAACATTTTCGTGTTCCTAATTTAAAATGTTGCATTTATAAGTGCAGAAAATATTAGCAGTTTTCATGCATATTTCTTTTAATAGGTTACGGGTATATTTGAAATAGACAGCGCATGCATTACCACAAGCTTCATTTTTTCAGCGGTTCAGCCGTGTTAAGAATTTAACAGTAGAAACACATTGGTTTTTGGGTTATTTCACAGAACTCTGTCTAGCACAATTTAATCTAACATAAGCTTGTGCTATGCCATCTAAACAACTGATAACATATATATTCCTAAATATAGTATTATTATTATTTATTTCCTAAATACGTAAATAGTATATATTTGTAATAACCAAACTCGGAAACAAACGTTTTCTGATTACTCAAATAGGTCACTTATTTCCTTTTCATTACCTTAAGTTTTGCCCTATCTTTGGCCCAATCATAAAGATATATATAGCATTAAAAATTATTATCTATTATCATCCGAAAATAGTAACGTATCATCAGTGTCATGATAAGTTACTATTTTTATATAGGATTACCTTGATACCATACCATAGTATTGACATAATGAATCATAATAATGTAGCATGCCATCTTAAATGAAATGATCACAAAGTAACACTTATGAACGTCAAGATTATTACTTCTATGTTTACATTTACTGCCAGATTCGAAAAGCAATAGGTAGAGCCTGAGGAAGAAACTGGCAATAAAACTCAAAGCCACTGTTTTCTAATCTTAACTGATGACATAACCTTATCATCGGTATGACAGACATTCACTTAGCAACTTAGAAAAGGAAATACAAGACTATTTACAATCGACACATCTAACAAGTTACGCGGATACAAGCTACTTCAAAATGCGTAAAAAGTTGTTGATATTTTTAAACGTGCCGTTTACGAGTACAATCCAACCCTTTGAACTTTCACTGAACTAATCGATTCGCTCCCAAAGCCGACACGATACGGAAAAAGAATAACGCAAATTGGATTAGCCTCGGACACCCGCCTGAAAAAAATTAAATGTTATTTCCCTAATTGCTTGTTCGCGATTCAAAGGGACGTACAGATAAAAATAACTACGTTTAATACTCTATAGAAACCAATCTACAACGAATCGTGGAAATAAAAACTCTTTCAAAATATCCGCAGGTAAGCCGAGTGGTCCAATCATACCATAATCCATTAAGATTTCGCTGCGCCTCGACGCACACACTTCCAAACTCCCGTGAGGTAAATATTTCAACCTATCCCCCCACCTTTCTCTAGTATAATGTATTCTACCCCCAGACCTCATCTTTCCGTCCCTATTTTGCATGAAGGGGGAATTTAAATTGTGTAATCTAACTTTCAATTCATTCATACATTCGACGCCATCTCCCGGTGATAAATTGAAACTGGGATGTATTCTTACAGTCATTTAGCTTTGAGACTTGTAACAACGTGGTCGTTTTTGTTGACCAAGGATTGATTATGATAATGAGATGTTTACCAACTTTGTCCCTATGTTTGAGCAGAGAAAGGTTTTATTTGGTGAACACTTATTTGAAAGGATCTGGGACATTTATTCAAAGTTTACTGAATAAGTTAACTGAATATTTCATTTTCAGTATTATAATAAAATTTTGTAAAAAAAAAACATACTGTTAAACTTAAATTTAACAGTTATTAAAGTAAAATAATATTGAATAATACAAGTGTTTTCATTCAAGATGACCTAGCACCATCAATTACGTCTTACGCAACAAATCAATTTTACTAAAAGTAGTTCGTACGTGTAATAATTTTCGAGTCGATTGTCATCATTTGAGCATTTTATAATCCTGTTAGATAAAAAAATAAAAGAAGTTTTATTCTCTAAAAGCTAAAGGCACTAAAAACATCATAACAAGAATTTTAACAAATATAATTTTATTATCTTAAAGCTTTATTATCTACAAGTTACATAGGTATTTATTCCATTCATCACACAAGCACAGCTGCTAGTTAAACCTAGTATTGAATATGACAAGAGCTTGAAAAGATAGATCAGTTTTTATAATTAAAAAAAAAAAACTTTCAACCAAATCCCGAGTCTCCGTTGTCAAATATCATTTTTGTCACTTTTCATGGAAGCCCTCGCTTTTATATTCGTGTTGAATCCTCTTTGTCTTCATTTAGGAAACCATTTTTCTTATTTACCCGTTATCCGCTTAGAAAACGAAACTCTGCAAAGTCCGAGTCGGGTTTGAATGTAATGGTTCCGTGTCGACGCAATTTTTTTTTCAGATTGCTTAAACATGCTTATTTTACCGTAACATTATTTACTTTTAATTTTTGTTCCATTTTATAAAATTTTAATAAGTAGTCCCTTATTGTTCTTGAACCCGCTACAGTCTCACAGGCATATACAGTAATTACGACATTTTAAGTTCAGCCCTGGTATACTTGTTAATTTGTAATTTACGATCTATGAAATTTTCTTCTGTCTACTAAATACTTACATAGGAAGATCACGAGAGCAGATTGCTCAGAAACAGATTGGTAAAAGTACTTGGATACCCAGACGTGCATGTATGAAACGTTTAATGAATCTGCAGAAAGCGAAATAAGTATACATACACAACATTAATATAAAATAATATGATAGTGTAAATATTGTAGGACACTTTTTACACAGCACCATCTAGCCCAAACTAAGCTAAAAGCTTGTATTATGGGATCTAGGCAACTGATATACATCCTTTTATATTTCTAAATACATACATATTATACATACCCAAACACCCACACTCCGAAACCAACATTTGTGGATCACACAAATATTTGTTCCGACCCGGGAATATAACCCGGTTAAAATGGGTCGGTTTATCGCCCGTTGAAAATCAACTATTACAATTTGAAAAACTTTATTCTAAGAGTAATGTAAAGTTTTTGCGGAACCCTAAAGCACTAAACTTACTTCTCATTTTCCAAATGCACCTTAACAAGATTATATGTTGACGAGATGGGTGGATACTGGTTCTAATAGGATGTTTTTTTTCTAATGGCCTGTTTTCGTACTTTGTTTTGCACTTTCTTTTATCAATTGATTGTGATTTCGAGCTTTGTAAATATGATTTATGAGTCTAATTTTGTTTGTTTTCGTCGTCGTTTCGAGTTTATGCTTTTTAGAGCGCTATTTTTTTCATTTCTTTTAACGTACCCTTTGTGGTAAAATTTTAAGTCCATGGTTTTTGGTCTTACAAGGTAAAGGCAAATTCCCCTGAAAGCCTCAGCAACGCTACTAACACGTTAATGGGTAAGACTGACTTTATTTTTAAACTTATTGATTGATGAATTTTGAAGAAGCGAAAGAAGTATGCATGGATCGCGAAGCCTGGCGATCTGTCCTCTCTGACTACCCCGTCAGGGACACAGCGTGAAGATATTTTAGTTATTTTTTAGTTGTATACTTGACCAAGACGTAAAATTACGTAGGAAATAAGAAGACTAAGAAATAAATAAGTTTTGGCTAAAAGGTCTTACTAACCAGGCCATAAAATAATTAGAAAAGAAAATCAAGGTCGGTGGTAAGTTTAAATTATCGCAATTAAATGCAACTCACCTCTAAAATTAAAAAAAAAAACCCTAGAGATAAATCTCACAAAAAGGTTTGTTAAATCTGTACACTCGACATCTATGCATATACAATTTGAAAGTATGAATAACATTTTGGTTTTATCAAAATGGTGACATATTGTGGATATTGGAATCCAAAATAAACTTTTCAAATCAACATCTTCAGTGGTCTCAAGCAAAACATGTTTTCTTTACCCAGGAATATTTTATAGGTAATGTTGGACTACATTTTGACATAAGGCCTCTCTTGTACGATTTTTTATTGTCTGTGTTTTCCACAAAACAAATAATCACTCGCTCCATACACGAGACGCCTTACTAATGACCTAATATAACTTATTTATATAAATAGTTGTATAAAAGTTATAATTTAAATAAAGATACCTAAAAGATAAAAAATAACAGAAAATATACAACCAAGAGTGTCAGGGGGCGGCACTGTTTATACATACTATTTAACAGGCAACTGACAGACAGAGTATGCGATTTTTACCTACAGCCGGACGTAAACTTTCCACGCGGTATTATTATTACTTCTATTTAGGTGCAAGCGAGAGGAAACGAGTCATATTCAGAGTGTAAATATTGTTGAGAATTTTAGGCATTTTTCTATGTATAATACGAGGATGTATTTAGATATAGACAAATATTTTTATAATTTGTCTAGATAGAGCACAAGCTTAAATTTACCACAGATGGCGCTTTTTCTTCAGTAAACTTAAAATAACGTACATTATTTGTACATGTATCCCTACCTACTACATGAAATATATGCGCAATGCGACGGCTTATGCTAAAATTGAGGAGCACGTCGTTTTTGCAATCAGTACTAATGAATGGGCTCCCTCCGTCTAACATCGAATTATCTATGGCGTCAGCCTGTCTGAGCTATTGATGTACTAAATTGCTATACCATGCATATAACCAGAGGGTTAGATTGTAATAATTTAAGGATTCCAGTTCTTGATTTTGCGTCTTAATCTCGCTATAGACAGGGTGTTCATCCTTACACGCGTCCGGCTCGCATACGGTAAGGTTCAATGAGGGCTGCCTTTCGTAAGTACTTATTCAATTGTGAACTGAACTTCCTTCCTCAGTAGACCCCAAAGTCTACAGAATGGGGTTCTTTAACGGGAGTAGAGTAGAGTAGTGACCGAGTGCGGCACCTCTGGTGTTGCAAACGTCCATATATAAGCAACGGTGACCACTTTCGATAAGGTATGCTTGCCACATCAATGGTATAAAAAAAACACTTATTAAAGCATATACCATAATAAAGGTTAAAGGCATTCCGATTTGTCGACATTTATGGCTACTGCTCCGCTCTTCAGGGTAATAGCGTAATGATATGCCTATAGCCTTCTTCGATAAATGGGCTATCTAACACAATTTATTTTTTAACTTCCGTGCAGTAGTTCCTTAGCTAAGCGCGTTAACCATCGAACTGTTGTAGAATTCCAGGGGGCCGAGTCTACTATTGAAAAGCCGTAGAATAGAGCCAGAATCGCTGTTTTTAGCTGTCAAAATGTTAGTAGACTATCAAAATTGCAACTGCCAAGCGGCCACTGGTGCGGTACGTGTTAGAATTCTGTTAGCCGGCCGATAGAAGTCTATCGGAATACGATTGTAATAGTAGACTACGAAAAACTGTCAAAATTGTACGGGTGACTTTCTGTTGAGCGATGTTTACGACACGATTGAAATAGTACACTCGGCCCTCTGATGACAAACTCGCCACACTTATTCGCCACGAGTATTCCATATATATAACCAATAACCCATCGAGTTGCCTAAACCTATATCCTTTCGAGGTTCCTGTGACTTCCGACAGATAGCTTTAGGTACCTAATTTGTAATTCATAAGAAAACAACTTCTTTGTTACGGCTGTTTGTGGAGCGTTGCTGGCGTACCACAGAGATACGTCACCAACGCTTTAGCTTTCTTAAAGGTATTCATCATGCTTATTTACTATGAAATTGCTTGACGTTTCTCATGGATAGTAGCGAAATAATATATATCCTTTTTTCCTTGATAAGTGGGCAACGAAAAAAAAAATTATTCCTATTAGGACCATTAGTTCTGAAATAAGCGCGTTTAACCAAACAAGCTCTTCCGTTTTATAATATTACTAGGCGACCCCCCTGGCTTTGCCCGTGACATACTTATTCTTATTCTTTATTGTACACAGTAAACATATATTAGATACAAGGTGACTTATATTAGTGTACATAGGCGAGCTTAACTCAATATTGAGTTTTCTACCAGCAAACCTTAGGATGAATGGAGATGCTGCCACGGATGGGTATAATTGTGCACAAAGAATAGTTTTTTTTTAAATCTATTGTTGTTATTCTATTTACCATACATACACTTATTACAATCATATATAAATATATAATCATATATACACTTATTATACATTCAACATAAATAATTACATATACCTATTACAATAATAAGTCGGTAGTAACAACCAAACTCACCTACCTGGTCTGTGATAAGAACAGGTCCATTACCCTTCTCTTAAATATGCTCAGCGACGGGCTTGCGCGTATAGTGTGAGGGAGAGAGTTCCATAGGCGTACTGCATGAATGGTAAAAGAACTGTTATAACAACTAGAAGTGTGAAGAGGAGTTCGAAGAAGAAGAGAGGAGGGTGTACGACAGGGTTTGCCTCTCGGGACCAGAAACTCAAACCAATCACGCAGATAAGAAGGTGATTCAGGATTATAAAGAATAGAGTATAGAAGAAAAAGAATGTGGGAGTTACGACGCTGCCTAATGGGTAACCACTTCAGCTTCATTCGGAATTCTGGGACATGGTCATACTTTCTGAGACCAAAAATAAAGCGGAGACCCAGATTCTGTAGTCTTCAACCCCTGTCGACCTATTTAAGCCCGTCGCTTATGTATTCTACAATATTGCATAAAAATTTGCCCGATTTGTCCACATTTATGGCTACTGCTCCGCTCTCCACGGTAGTAGCATGATGATATGCCTATAGCCTTCTTCGACAAATGGGCATCTAACACAAAAATATTTTTTTTTATTCCGAGCTAATCTGAGGAACTACTCCTCAGATTGCGCGTTCAACCAACCAAACAAACAAACAAACTCTTCAGCTTTATAATATTAGTATAGACAGTTTTTAGGATTATTAACATCGCTGGTAAGAACTGTATAAAGTCTATATTAATAGAGGTTAGTAAGACTGTGTAAACGTTTATAGAGCATGGTATATGCTTGCCACCTGGCGGATATATATATAGGCTAGTTCTTATGTTAGTTTCACAATAGCAGCATAGTAATAAATTCATTTGTTCGTCGGCTGCGATGAGACAGATGTCGAATGGGTTCTGCTGACCCCGTTCTTTGTTTTATGGCTAGGTATACTTTTATTACGTTGTTAGATGTTTGTGGGACAGTAGAATGCCGTTGATACATTTTATGGGCGCTGCAGGTCGCTAAGATCAAATGTGTGTAGTGAAATTCTGTCCCGGTACTTAGAAAGGTTTAACAAGTTGTTACGTCGATGTAGTTACGACTAGAGTAGCCTCTGTGGCGCAGTGGGAGTGTATCCGACTGCTACGCAAGAGGTCGTGGGTTCGATTCCTACCCAGGATAAAACATGGTTTATTCTGTGTCTGGGTGTTATTTATCTATAATATGTATGTATTTAGAAATATATAAGTATGTTTATCTGTATCTGGTTACCATAGTATAAGCTCTGCTTATTTTGGTATCATATGGCGTTGTGCGAGTTATCCCAACGATAACGAACAACAAACGATAGAATTAAAAATCCTCAAAAAATTCTAAAAATAATTAATGCCCAAATTAGTAAATAAATTTAATTAAGCACTCGTAGCCCCGCTGACTCAGTGTTCTGTAAACAATCACTGCGTTAAGCAACTTTTGCAATGGCTGGTCACGGATGGGTGAACACTTTTTGGCATTTTCATTTGCAAATGTTTTCGTGCTTCTGAAGGCACGTTAAGCCGTTGGTCCCGGTTAGCATGGCAGTCGTTAAGCTAAGTTGAAGGCCTTATTGGGCACTTGAAAAATGTCAACAGCAGGTAGCGCTACAACTGCGTTTGAAAACAATTTGTTTTTTTTTATTTGTCACGTCAAAATGGCATCGCTCCTTAATGGAAAGCGGAGAGAATGATTCGTGTTTTAAAAGGCCGCTATAATAACCAGCTGGGCTCCGAAAGCTGCCCTCAGAATAGAAAATATTCCTAACTGTTAGAATAACGGTGTTCCTTTGTAAGAGAAATGTCTTAATTAAATGCGTAGGAGCTGCATAACTATTACACTGTTATTTTAATGTTAACTGTTACAAAACATCTACCTACGTAAAGTAATTCCTTTGAGAACTATTCGTGTAAAGGAATCAAATTTAACTAGATCTTTTCTATGTAATTCAAATGTTTTTATCAGTCTGTCTCTGCATATTAGGTGTTTGGGGCCCCACCAAGATCTCCGTGGCCCTAGTGATTTTACCTGCTAGTGGTGCACTTGCTGACTAACGGACGAGGCATCTTACAGGTTTGGGAGGTCATACGGCAGGCAAACGATAGCTGCTGCTTTCTAGCAGCTAAATAAAAGTACCCCAAGCTCCAAATCCAGGTAGAGTTTGGAAACAACTGGGAAAACACTTAAGAGATAATATAGATAAGAGAGTGAGAGTCTATCGCTCTTCATCATGATCTGTCCTGGGTTATATGCAAAGATGTTTTTTTTAATTACTTAGAATATTTTTTTAGTAATTTGGTCGTATAAGACCCTATGGAGATGCGTGGTCAAAAATATTTTCCTCCTAAAACCGAATAAGGGCACAGACATATAACGGGAGGAAAATGGACTACTGATTTCAATACAACCAATTTGAATGCAACAGGGACTAGCTAATGATGATGATTGTATTCTACGGTCACGCTTTATGCCTCATCAAAATATAATCACTCTTTTAAAGATCGAATCTTAATCTTATCATGCCAGAGATGCACTCCTCGCTTGTTCCCTCAGGGAAACCCCCTGAACACTACAGACGTGTCAAGGCTTACAATTGTCAACCACAAAGCGGGGTCCCTCAAGGCTTTACAATTTGAGAACCACTGCTAAACTCTATGTTTATCTTCTTTGTACTCTATTACCAGGCAATAAGGTGCGTTTCACATCGGTAAATAAAGTAATGATTGGAAATAAAATTATATGAAACTGAACACAATGGTGTTTAGTTTCAATGCGAGGTAGTTTGATAGATTAAAGGGGCGATAGCATTGATACAAGAATGGTGACGTATGTATTGAAAAGATTATTCAAGTTATGGATGATAATGTTATTAGAGTTTGTAATGTCTTTTTTGTCGAAAACTTTGATTATTTAAGTGAAATGTAATTGTATAATTTGTAAGAGAGCTTTAGTTTGTTCGTGTTAAGTATGTAGTGACTCATAATAGTCCCGCTAGCAAAACAACGCCTACCAGATATTCCTAAAAAAATGGAATGACGAGTAAACAATAATTAGTCAAAAGCAAGCTTTAACGAAATAGTAGTGTTTCCATCATTTTACAATCCCGGGTGAAGAACCCGCGGAGCGGAGCGTGAAGAGGCACATCATTGGGCCACCAACTTGAGGGACGCTGTCAGTAGTCATGTAGACTAAGATAGTGCCCCTCAATTTGCTAGATCATGGCTTTCCATCAGGCGGACGGCGTCATTTGCCGAGCATCTTAAAGCAATGTCGTCTAAGAAACGGCAACATGTACCTTAACAAAGCAATCTCACATCTCGTTCTTCCTTAAACCGTAAATGTGTCTATAGGCATTTTAAATCCAACATTAATCGTCATGACGCCAATTTAAAGCATTATTGCGCTTCTCATCCCCAAAATGGAATTCAAAATAAATATTGAAGTACAAAGTTGCTCACAATACATCCTTACAGCATCTTTACCTTGAGATCAAAACGTAAACGTCACGCCCAAGCATAATGAAAGATAATAAAAAATACTCTTCTTCGTGCAATCACATTAAAGTACCGCTTGCAAACGATTTTCAGACCTTTCACACAGCGTTAGAGATCATTTTCAATTGTTGTTTAGAGATACAAAATGTCACCGGTACAGGCTCGCTTTACTCCCGAAATGAGGTGTTTGTCTCAAAGTAAGCGAGTTATATTTTTAAAGTAATGGTTATTCTAGAATAATGACTATATATTCTACTAGCTAATGCCTTCAGCTTCACCCGCGTGTTGAAATTTTCCTATTCGAGAGTAGTAACCCTAAACTTTTTGAAAATCCATTATAGTCTATGTTACTCATGAAGAATGTAGCTTTGTAATGTTGAAAGAATTTTTAAAATAGGCCTAGTAGTATCTGAGCCTATTCATTACAAACAAATTTACAAATCTTTCCTCTTTATAATATTAGTATAGATTTAGTCATTAATAACCACAACAATCATCGTCATCCGAGCACCTGTCTTAGCGGCGTCTCCTGGCACCAGGGGGACCCCTGGTGCCAGCTTCCCTAGTTCTTCTCATTCTGATCAGGTCCCCTCCGAAATCGCTATAATATCTCTTGCTGCTAGGGATACCGAAGACTGCGATGGGCAGAGTGAAAAGTAGGAAATTCAGATACTAATGTAGTTACTGCTTTGGAAACCATTGGGACTAATGTTAGGATGATGATGGTGATGACCTTTATTCTATCAATTAATCAAAACAGCTTATTACATGGGCTTCTCCTAATTTTCACGACAACATACAAATTCTATGCTGATTTCATTTTCACACGTAGAGTAAATCGCTCTTAACAGTGGATGAGAACGCGGCCTAAGGCTAGGACTTGATTTTTTGCGAAGAAAACTCAACGGGCATTCATTTTGATAACATTCAATTATGAAAATCGCAAATTAGGAACTTTGACAATAGCAATAGTAATGGGAATTTTCTTTTTATTTCTCTCTCTCGCTAAAATGAGTTCTCATTGTGAAATCTTTCTGGTACATTGAATATGAACGAATTTACGGTTCAATGGTTCTTATATATTAGTGGCCATTCGACGCCATTCAGAGGCTTTTTAATGAATTTTCCGATTTGTTGGGCGACTTAAATTATTGTTTTAGTCGATTTGTGTGCATTCATAAATTATATTGGGGAATACTAGTAGCATTACAAGAAATTCAATTTTAAACTTAACCTAGTTTAATTTATACTTTAAAAAGGTCACGGATCCAGTTAATACTTAGTACACTTATATATTATGTTTCCTTTACTTAGTCTCGAGTCATGTATTCGATAAATGGTAAGTCGATTGAACGATTATTCGGATGGGATTTATTGTGAAACAACCTAGTGCCATAACAAAAAAAAACATAAAATGTTTTTATCACCTTGGTAATCTAAAATAGAATATAGTTTAACTTAAATTAACTTAATATTAACATTAAATATAACCTTAAAAATATGATACATAACTAAAATATATTATTAAAAGAGGTCCCTTTAGGCAAGGTTCCGAAGATACTGGCAGCGTTCCCCCTTTGAATAGCTAGACTAATTCTTTGTCCGAGGTAGCTGCCAGCTCTTCGGTCTCCTGTGATGTCGATTAACCTTTTCGCAATTTCCTTAAAAAGCCTTATAGCGGTAGGACCCCACGGACCAAGAGTCTCGACACCGAATGGGACAAAATCATATTCGGAGCCAAGACCCCTGTATTTGAATGCTTTAGCTTTTTCAGCCGCTTCACAAGCCGCACCACCTCTGTTGTTGGTTCCATGTAGATGGGAAGGGGCCAGCGTGTCTGAACAGGTTGCATCCCATACCAGCACCCGGCCCATCTTCCATGGAATCAAATCGTATGATATCGTTAAGTGCGGCATATCTCGAGAAGCGGCCCGCACTTTTTTGGCATGACAGTCCGTGATGTCCTAACTTGTCGACATCACTGCCACAGGGACATTTATTAGGAGCGCAGACCGGAACCCCAAGCCGTAGACAGGTTGCGATTCGGAGCGTGTCAGGCTCAAGAAAAGTTCCTGTATTTGACGAAGGGTACGCGTGAAGCCAGTAGCCGGCCTCATCCGCACCCACGGCCAAAAGCCTAGCACGTGCTGAAACTGTACTACAGCTCAAAAGATTGTCATAAGTCAATTTGCAGTTTATGTCGTCCCAGCTCCTCTGTGAATTTGGAAAAACTGGAAAATTTTGACCTGGGCAAGTAATTAAGAAAGCGTTTCTAGCTTCTCCCAAGCCAGCAATCTCAAAGTTTGAAGGGGATGCCCTTAAAATTTTACTTATGAGATTTGCTGAACTATAGACAGTAGATAGAAAGGCTGGTAAAGCGACACTGGAAATTTTTCGAATCCTTAAACCACCATAACGGATTGGTGGGGATGCTTGGGTCCAAGAATGCTCGTTCAGCTGCATATTAAGAATCGATTCTAAGCTAATTTTGATTAAGTCGTCTACTTGTGTCAAAAGATCTGGGTGATTCCAAAAGGAGCAGCGACGGAGCACATAAGTAAATTTTGGGACGAAAAGACAGAATTTTAAGATGCAAAGTGCATAATGTGGACTAATTTCAAGGAGACGGTCAGCAGAATTTTGAAATTTAGTTATTTAATTATTAATATATTCAGAAATAGATTCATTATAGATTGGAGAGCCTAAAAGGTAAAGGGATGTACTGTTAACTATTTTAATATTTGGAGCCAAAATATTGAATTTTTGTTTAACGTCATTGAAATTTAAGTCGCAGTTATTTATAAAAAGTTCGCATTTGCTAAAATTAAGCTCCAAACCAATGGTTTCAAATTTATTTTTGATTAAAAATAGGTCCGAAAACACAGTATCCACTTCTCCTCCTAGTCATCCAAATACCAAACGTTGAATTTAGAATTTAAATTTTTGATTATCGGATTTATAGCCAAACTAAAAATTGCAGGCCCAAGGGGATCACCCTGTTGACAACCTACTTCCGAGGACAGTTCATTAGATCGATATAACAATATGTTGGGTCAGCGTAACTGAGAAAAATATAATATAGTTTTGTCTGATATTTACTAAAATACAATAGTAGCCGCACAGAACTTTACTAAAAAGACTCCTAATCGCTCTCGTAGGAAAAGTTCCTTGTTTCAACTGAGACTAAATGCTCAAAAACGTTTTTTACAAACGCCAAAATTTACACGTGAGTAAAACCGTTTACTTAGTAATAATGAACAACCTTACTAAAGTTATTATGATGAAAGACAATTTCTTAACCTTTAGAATTTCTAATAAAATTTGTCATAAACTACACACAGACACACACATACGAGTATACATTGTATCTCTCAAACTATTGACTTCATCACATATAGAATTTATAACAACATCAGCGCTGACCTTTGTTGTTTTAACACGAAACGGCTAATAGCCATCACTTACAAGGTGTTAAACATCTTTCTATATCTGTTATCTCACTACCCATTATGATACAGTTATATCCCGAGAAAGACCTATCCACAAGATTCTCTATAAACATAAAAAGGTCTATATAAAAGCCATATTCGGACACCTCTAGTCTTTAGAGCTGGAAATATTTCCTGTATACGAGTTCTTGAAAGTAATCGGATTTAAGTAGAGTTTTGGACCTGTAGGTCTATTTAAACATGAGTCGTAGGGACCACATCTTTATCTTTGAGGTCTTTTTAAGGATTTCTCAATATCCGGCTTTAGGAGTTGTTTAAAGATGGCGGCGGTATCAATAGCGATATAAATGAACAACGGGTTATCTTTGAAGTGACACTTGTCACTTTGGATTTTCTTTTTAAAAGTTTACTGTTTGGGGTTATTAAGATCTTTAATCTAAATCTTATTGTAAATAAAAATAAATATTTCTTGTACATGGCAGTCGTTAAGTCAAGTTGAAGGCCTTATGGGCGGCTTGAAAAATTTCAAACAGCAGGTAGCCACGACCTGCGTCTGCCTATTTCATCACGGCAATGGGCTCACCACCTATTACGTGGGACAGGAATACACATGGTGAGAAGTGGGCATATCATATGCCTCTGCCACCCCTTCGGGGATAAGGCGTGATAGATAATTAAATAAATAATATTTCTTCTAAATACGAGTAATATACTGGATAAATTCCAAGTCTTAGTCAAGTATTAAGGCAGAGTCACTATTGACCCAGTAAAAGGAATAGAAGCGTCACTCAAGCGTAACGTAAAGTTTGTGCAATAACACGTAACTAAGAACCAATTCATAAATTAATTTCAACACATTGATTCGAATTTTTGACCTGGTTTTAGTATAACGTACGGGAAAACTCTGCCACTTTTTAAGTTTCTGCCCAATTTCTTTGTCAGTCTAGTCTATTACCATAAAGATTTTGGAATAAGGTTGACAAAATCGATTTCATATTCGCACCTGTCACGGAGTCGGTAATAGCCGGATGCGCTTCCTAAATCAGAATTTTTAAAAGTAATATCTCAACTAATGTTAGAAAGTTTGACAAACATACATCACTAATTCGTCACACGTCGCTACAATTTTTATAACTCCATCTTACTATTCGTACTGCATTGAACTAAGTATGTTCCTATTTGGTGCATTCCCATTTCGGACGTCAATACAGCCCCGTGTTTATTGCGATTGCCCCTCTGGGAATGGGAATCGTGCCTTATTCTCCTGAGTTTGTGAAGCACTTCACATTCTCACTGCAAGATGTTGCACCGTCGTTTATTTTCTCTAATGATTATTCTTTTACTTGAGTGTTGACGTTGAGAAGTTTATTAGAAATTGTGGTCTTTGTATTGGACTATGAAGGATTTTGCTAAAGTAAACCCAATTTTGTATTAAATGTAATTCTTATTAAAAGAAAGAACTGTATTCTATATGCGACCGTCTAAAGGTGGTCTTGTAAAAAGTCTAATTCGAAAATGAAATATTTTGTGCAATAATAAAACAAGAAAAAAAAAACAAATGATTGAATTTTCCTATTACTGAATACGATATCTAGGCAATTATATTTAGTAGAGATAAATAGAAATTCGTAATACTGGATAATTACTGAAGATACTGGAACCGCAAACCCAATTAATATAAACTAAAACGGATATTGTTAACATAAAACTTTGCCCATAACCATAAAACAAAGTTGCCCCCATACAATCGATGTTGCCCTCACTGTGGCGTGCGCACAGAACCGATTTTCACGATCCGAGAACTGTCCTCAAGGGGTCAAACAAAAATTTTAAGCCTCAATACTTACAGGTTCAAATTGGACTTCAAACAACAACAAATTTAATTTTAGTGGCTATATAGTTTAACACCGTTTAATTTTATTGATGTTTTGTTCGTTCGTGAATTAAAAAGCATGTCAACTGAACTGCAGGGCGCAGTATACAGTGACCGCTATAAAAAGTTAGCTGAAGAATAGTCGATCATTTCGAGTTTTATATACTTACGTGGGGTCTTAAAAATACGCCTGTTTATTTTCAAGTGAGTTAATCTTAGGGACAGAAAGGTTGGCAATTTATGACGGGACAGCCTTTATCTTCCTTTTCTAACCACCTTCAAAAGTAGAGTGTTTATTCAATGAGGATTTTGCAAGAGATTCTCATTTTATAGCCTTTTCCTAGTACTACTAGATATTTTTAGACTGCAACATAGGAGTTATTTTCAGTCTGATGCCCTGGATCTTTAGTACAGCAATCAAATAAAGGTTTAATATGTTTTGTGCTGAGTTCACACCACATGGCTGTTCACACGGATGGTTATTAGCTACATTATTGTTTTCAAAATTTTATTTGGTGCGGTACAGAGCAGGTTTGGTCCAGAGGCCACAAATTTTGGTTAAAGTTTCTTTTTACCACCAAGTTACTGGGGTCTTCTAGGTTGATCATCGCGAGGGTGCCAAGTTTTTCATTAGAAAGTATTTTACCTTTCAGTCCTGACAGCTGTAGAGTACTGATAATAAAGTATATTTTTTGTTCTTTCAAATCAATATATCGCAGTACACTGTTGGATTAAATATGAGAAGGGCCTTATTGACATGCCAGCCAGACAGGAGACAGGTTGTTATAAGATATTGTTTCAAGTATTCTTCTTTTTGCCATGATCTCCACCGTTAGGCGTGCACCACTTACAGGTGATACTGACTTAGGGCCTAATGATGATCTTCGGATCCACTGCACTTGTTTTATTCTTACCACCACCGTGTTATAAAATCACACCAATCTTACAACGTTGTGTAACTTAGGTCCGTATTCCAGAAAGTTTCTCAATACTTAATCAAGGCTTGAGACTAGATTTTGCCTTATCTCTCTCAAGTGTTTCTTGAGTATTGATAAACGTTCTGGAATACGGACCTTAATTTCTTTCAGCGTTGTAGGACCGTTGCAAGCTTAAGCTGCGATGTAAAACAGAAAACTATTTCTGAGCACAAACATGTTAAGAGACAACAATTTTATTGAAGTCACGCTCACAAACTTTCGATCAAATTTCGATCTGTGTCTTTACACTACTCTACACCCGGGCGAGAACGCGTTGGTACGAACATAATGGACTCTGCCAAAACCGACCAAACTTTTACAATGTTCAGGCATTCGTTAAACTGCGCCATTATTACGCCCTACCGTTCTCGATTAGTTTGTTTGTATGTCTCATTTTGTATTTGTAATGTAAACTGGTAAAAGTTTAATTTGAACCGTGTAGTTGATTATTTTTAGATTTCTAAACACTTATGAGTGTATAAGGGTGTATCTTTTTTTTTCATTTGAGACTAATCCCACCCGCATTCCCATTTCTGTGACTCCTATAAACCTGGATCTACAGCAATTACCAAAATACCAGAAAAGTTACACCGAGCTCGATCTCGGTGAAGTCCCAGGAGAAGTTAGCATTGTCTTGGAACAAGCAACGAAATTAATCAAAAAATAATTTGAGGAAGTAGAAAAAGAACGTAAAGCCTCTTCCCTCCTTTGCAATGTGTAAGGGTGTAACTGGTTGACCTTTATCTCTAATCTGGGACTTGTCGGCTTTTGCCGGATCTCGAAAATGTTTTTCTTCATCATTTTAAAGTTTGCCCAGTTACTTACAAACCAAACCTGGATTTATGCTTTACTTCTAACCCTGTAATATCTTATTTTTGTAAGGAAATTGTTAAAGATAAATAATCCAAAATTAATCCAATTTTTTTGCAGAATCATCAATTCGTTTCAAATATTTCTTATAGAAGTTTAAATTTTATTTTTTATTTTAATTTCGAAAATACTAATCGAAAAGTACCAAAATTTTAAACTTAAATATATAATTCATAGTGCACACTTGATATATAATTTTCTGTGACAAACAGTTACACGTAGTTCTAACTGATATAAATGTCGCGTAACTATTTAACACGGTATTGGCAGGAAATAGAAATAACCATACACGATTCTGCTTTTAACCACTCCACCTTAGGTTCAGGTTATATTTGATATTAGACTATTACAAAAATAGAACCATTTTTAAATTAACATGGAACGTATTCGCTTTAAAAAGCTTTCAATTGACATTTGATTAATTTTGAAATGTGATGAATAGAATGTTTGAAACTCTATGGTTTGATTTTGGTCTGTATTTATCGTGGCCTCGCGGTCTCAGTGTTCTGTAAACGATCACTGAATTACGCAACTTTCACTATGGCTGGTCCTCGGATGGGTGACCACTTTGTGGCATTTACATTTGCGAGCGTTTCCGTGCTTCGGAAGGCACGTTAAGCCGTTGGTCCCAGTTGCCAGTAAAGTGGCAGTCGTTAAGCCTGGTTGAAGGCCTTATGGGCGGCTTCAAAATTTCAACAGCAGGTAGCCACAACCTGCGTCTGTCTATTTCAAGACGGCAATGGGCTCACCACCTATTACGTGGGACAGGAATCCACACGGTGAAAAGTGGGCATATAATATGCCTCTACCACCCCTTCGGGAATAAGGCGTGATAGATATTTATTTATAGAGTATTGCGTTGTAACTTGCTGCTGTCATCGATTGCTCTGAATATAATAGGATATATCGATTACAGTTTAATTTATAATTTTATATAAACTTCTGTTGCGTTTTATTCTTTTGAGTTAGGTTTGAAATTATGCTAAACTTTGAACTGAATCTCTGATCTTTAAAATGTTATATTTTTGAGGGACTTTCCGTGTACTGTAACTAAGTAACAATTTTAATTGTTACAAAACCACTCGAGAAGAAACGTGTCAACCCATTTTTAAAGTGAAAGTATGAGAAAAATTTTAAAGATGTAAAAAAATTCGTCACGTTTTTCTGTTACGCGCCATGTTGTTTTGAAGTGAAACTTCTTTATCGACGTAAGTGAAACTTCTTTATCGACGTATGCGTAAGCCTTATCCACCCAATTTTCGGGAAGTTGTAAATAGTAAAAAAATGATATGTAAAGAAGTTTCACTTCTTACCTGTGTACTCTGGTACATTTTTTTATGTTGAGGTTGACATTCTTGCTTTATTTTAGAGTCGAATAACGTTTATTTGATTGACCATTTCACTAACCTTAATGCCTACTTTATCTATACCATGGGACATGGCTATAATAAAGATAAAAGTATATCAAACTATAAGTTTCTATCTTAATATCTCACATAAACTTGTCCCAACCGAACCAAGATGACTTTCAACAAAAAAAAATAACAATATGGAAGATTTTAAATGAATACGTCCATTTAAATGGTGTTTTAATCAATGCTGGACCACACACTAGTTCTCGCATACGGATTGACTTCTAAAGATTATAATATATCATTAGCGGTACGTTTAATTTGTATAATTACAGCGAGCTTGTCTTGGAGGCCGTAAGGCTTGGATGGGTCATGTGCATATGTATTTATTTCTTTCGATTGAACTCTTTTTAATAAGATGTCGTTTATAATGGTTTCTTCTTCACAACATCAATTGCTTACAATAACGGCCTTATTTTGTAGATACAGTATTATTTGTGAAAAGAATGTAGTGACTTATCATTGGTGTCCTACGTCTTAGCCACACTCCATAACCAATCAGGTTTCTAAAATAAAAAGTGAAGTTCGCAATGACTAAACAAATGCAGACTTGCGAGTGAAACGGTTGCACTCGTTGTGTGTTATATTAAAATATTTAAAACGCTAACATTCTAAAATTCTAGTTTTCGTGACTGAATTTTAAGATTTTTATTTGCGAAGTCAAGCTTTTCTACAATTTAATCAATTAAATCTATTAAACAAGTCATATTTTTAAATAAACGTGATTTTTTTTTTCAATCAATAAGTCTCAATTAACAGACTAAAAAAACCACGTTAAATTTAAAATGTATACACCGCACCCTAAATTTTAAATTGAACGTGGAATTTTTTTTAGCTTACTAATTGCTTTTCAATGGCTTATCTAATTTATATTGGTATTATTATCCATATTAGGTATCATTCTCTATTTCTCTGTCGATGCTCTACACTATGGCAAATTTTTAGACCTGGCAACTTTACAAATAGAAGATTCGAAATGGTTTTTTTTGGCGCCAACGCGAGCGGTGACGCACGTTTGTCGTATATTATTGTCAAAAACAAGTGTAAAATTCGTGTTTTTGTGTTTAATAATGGTGGAATATTATACATAAAGAGTTCGGAAAAGTGCACAAGTGAACGAAAGTGTTATATTGCAAAGAATAGCGGTGTTGTTTGTGTTAGTGCCAAATTTCCATAGATAGCCGCAATAAGGGATCCACTGCCTTATTGGGACACGGACTAGGACTGAGGACTTGACATCGACAAACGACTAGACAGGACTAAAACTAAATAACAAGAAAATAATAAATACTGAAGACTAAGCTGTATGGGCTAAGTTTCCTTTGCCTGTCCAAGATGGGCGAAGACAACTAAAAAAAAAAGATTCGAAATTTGAATAGGAAATACCATTATACCCTCCCAACTATGACTAATTAGTTCGAGGAGGTCAATGCCTTTTAAAACTATTGAGCCTTAAATAATACCGCATCTACACTATCGTATCTCGATGTCCATATACAATATTTCACATTGGTGATCAATCTCCACCCACACGGGGATTTACTCGCCTACTCGACGTCATTTAATATTTTATTCAAATTTTAATAACCCGATGACTTTATTACTGATACGTAAATTTCTTTTTTAAATTTATTGATTACATTTCCAGATATTAATTAAATTTTTTATTTAGATTACGAATATGACAGACATTATGAATAATACTAATATTTTCTTTTATTTTTTTCTGTGATATAATGATATAAGTACTTTCGTAACTAATAGTTAAAATCAAAGACCGTGATTGGTCTGGTATACAGCTTAAATTTAATTACTAATACAAAATATATTATATCAAGATACGCATTTAATTAAATTTACTGTCTAACAAGATGGCTCCTTTAATTAACACTTAGTTTTATTGCATCTTTTATCATTAAATTGTACACATCAATCGTAATTTATTAAAACTTCAGCGTCTATTAAGTTTCATTAGGTTATTTATTAAGTTCAATATGCGCGTAATAAATAAAATGAAAGATCAAACGTAATTAATATTGAAGCGTTTATTTCAAGTGTCTACGTTACTTTATGTTAAAAGTTGTAGACGAGCAACTTTTTTGACAGTTTCACAAGCCTAAAGTTTCACAAAAGTCGAACGTGGGATGACTTTCACGCCAAAAGACTATCTGCATTGAAAATTCTTACAAATTTGTTGTCGTTTACTATAGGTCTTATTTTATACAAGTATTAAAACAAAACATGGACGTGAATGCATTTGAAGTTTTCTAAAGTTTTGTTCTAAAAGCATAAAAAAAGCACACACATTTTCATCAATGCTTCTGTGACACGCTATCCATCCATATTTCCCCATTGTAGTCGTATTACCACTTAGCCGTCAACCGGATACGAGCTTTGTTTCAATGCATGGATCCAATTGAAAACAGTTCATTGTTTTCACCTTGCACAAAGACCCGACTGACTCTCAACAGTAGTTCGGTAAGGAGATTAGTATTGTTATGAATTTTTGAATCTCTGTAAAAAAAGTTAACTATCTTCACGCTGTATCCCTGACGGGGTAGTAGAGGACAGATCGCCAGGCTTCGCGATCCATGCATACTTCTTTCGCTTCTTCGAGATTCATCAATCGCTTCATACACGCACGTCTGGGTATCCGAGTACTTTTGACCTTTCCGTTTTTGAGCAATCTGCTCACGTGGTCTTCATATGTAAGTCTCGGCCTTCCCTGACTCCTTCTACCCTCTACTTTTGAACAATATATATTCTTCGTCAATCGTTCCTCACTCATTCGTTGAACGTGTCCAAACCAACGGAGCACGCCTTTTTCCAGCTTAACGCTGACACTTTCATTCAAACCTGCCATATTGCGTATCACTTCGTTACGTATTCGGTCGGCCAAGGTAACGCCGCACAATTTTCGAAGTGATCGCATCTCCACAGCATTCAATTTACTTTCATGCATCTGCTGACATACCCAGGTTTCACTACCGTAAAGCAAAGTTGGCACTAGCACTGCGTTATGAATAAAAAAATAATAATAATAATTATTTTTTGTAAAAAAAGTCTCTGGTTTGTAAATACCATGTGATTCATAAATGTAAGGAGCTTTTGTTAGTTTGTTCTTCCGTGTGTCTTCGGTAATCAGAGGTTCGACAATATCATGAAGCAAGGAATACCGCTCACTCGTTCTCACTCACAAGCTTACTCAAAAAATTTCATGTTTCTAGGTGAATGAGTGGTCAAACATATTGTTACGCCTTTATCCCCGAAGGGCTTAACGTGCCTTCTGAAACACGGAAACGCTCGCAAATGTAACTTCCACAAAGTGGTCACCTATAGCGAATGTTGCTTAACGCAGTGATCGTTTACAGAACACTGAGTCAGTGGGGCCAGGAGCGCTTGCTTAATATTACTTAATAAATAAAAGAAAAGCTCTCTTTAATGTTACCTAATAAATAAAAATCAAATCCATACCATTCTGAGAGAGCCTCGAACGGTATCCATAAACAACATACTACCTTTTATTGGAAAAGTAATCACTGTCAAGTGTCGACGTTATTCCAAACCTATTGCTCAATATTTAACTAAAAAGTTTACGGTCGTTTGCCTTTGGTTGAGTACAAGTTTAGAGCGGTAAGCGGGAAACGCGTTTCTGTTAAATGCGTACCATTATTTGTCTCCACTTAGTTTTAAATTTTGTATGTAACCAAATTTTGTGCATTATAATTATTTTTTCAATACACTTACTCATAATATGGCTCTTATCTCACCGCAATTAGGCACATAATGATACCTATTATCAAACTATGGTTTTTTGATTGTTATTATGTCACTAGTGGGATAATAGATTTTTTTTAATGCCCTGGTTGAGATGCATTATTCTTAAAAAACATCTATACAAAAAAGATAGCGTTCAATAGAACAAATAAATTAATATACGTACCTATTGCTTGCTCATTTCATGCAACTTCGTATTTAAATAGAAAATTTCATCTTGTACGTGTATAATAAACAAAACTTTCACTCAAATATATTTTTGATGTCTCTCTGTTTTTAATACTTTAAACAAAAACTTGAAAAAATAAGACACCTACTCTATACTCTGTGGTCAACGCGCGCGCAAAAAAAAATACTAAATAATTCTTTTTCCTCCAGTACGAAAAAGTTTCGCAATTCGTTTTCCCTGTTGAAATTAAAGTTGTATATTAATTAAAATGTCTACAATTACTAGTTATGAAGGAAACGATTTATGTAGTACCTACACCGCCTGATATAAGATGTGAAGCTCTTAACTTTATAGAAAGTTTACTACCTGAAAACTCCAAGGAAAAATATCTATTTGTTTTATTTAGTATTATATTATTCATAAGTGTATTGAAAAACGTCGTATGATACATGTGTGTATTGTTGATTACCGTCTTCGGCTCCCTTTAGGCCCTCGCCTTCCAACTTTACATACTTGTACCATAATCTACTATTACCATTATTTATTTATTACCTTTAAATCAAAATAATCCAAAATTCGATTTTGACAATTAGGAATCATATAAGAATGTCGACAGAAAAAGTAATGTTTTTAAGATACATTTTCTAAGACTATTGTTCTGAGGGTTTGAAGGTAGGTTTTTTTGATTATTACTTTTAAGAAATACCTACTGTTTAAAACTAAAATTTCAACTAAATTTATTCACAACACTCACGATGTGCGAATTCTTATCGTCATATGTGTTAGAATAATTCAAATTTTGAACTGTAAATTAATTTCAAATTGACTTTGCCGTCGACCATAAAAATTCCACATTGTCTCCAGCAGTAAGGTTCCTTATTTCACGCTCTTTAGAGGGTGACGTATAGGTATTCCTTTATATAATCAAATAAAACAGGGTGCAAAAACTGGTGTATAGTAGGTAGTATGTGATTTCTTTGACGCAGATAAATATAAATACATACATACATATTGGCACGCCTTTATTCCCGAAGGAGTAGGCAGAGGCATACTATACGCCCACATTTTACTGTATGAATTTTTGTCCCACGTAACAGGTGGTGGTGAGCCCATTGCCGTATAAATAATAAACATAAATATGCGCTTCATAAAGTAGTATGAAGCTGTAAGCTTCTGACTTGTGTCCTTTATAAAGCATTCATAGTTCCGCCGCTAACACTCTGTCGAACCTAGAATTAACGTGTCTGTTTTGATGTAATTATCCACAGAATACTATATTGAAACATGGAAATTACGATAAAATATGTTTAAAGTAATTCTAGCCTTTAAATAGATATGTATAATGTACTAAAACAATCTTTATGCTCATTTTATGCTCGCGCTCGTGGCGCCGTTGACTCGGTGTTCTATAAACGATCGCTGCGTTAAGCAACTTTCACTATGACTGGTCACGGATGGGTGACCACTTTGTGGCATTTACATATTTGGCCTCTGCCACCCTTTCGGGGTTAAGACGTGATTGATAAACAAAAATCTTTATTTATATGTACCTATAACGATAAAATCAATCTCTCACAGTAGGCTTCTCCCAATACTGCCTTTGTACAGGGTTGTTTCAATTTTTTTTCTTTGCCATGGCTGCGCCGTTGCCATGAGCCGTATTTCTGCAGGTGCACCACTTGCAAATAGGGCTAACTCAGGCTCTATCGCACTTGGTTCTTTAACAATAAAAGGAAAATAACTAACTATTATTACACTGTATTTCTGATGGGGTAAGCAGATAGAACAGATAATATAGAAAAAAAAATCATCATCATCCGAGAGTCTGTCCCAGTTGCGTCTCGCGAAGCGCCGGGTCCGATTTCCTGACTCGAAGAACAGAAAATGTAGCCAGACCATTGGCACGCATGTCATCCTTTAAATAAATAATAGTCCTTTACATAGATATAGAAAAATAAAGACTAAAGGGATTGCTTATGTCTTAAAAAATATTCTAGTTAAAAATTATATTCTATTCTGGTGAGATCGAGCTTGATAACTTAGTAGTGTGAGTGTATAAGAGAAATCGAAGCGTGTCACAAACCTGTATGTCATAGACATATACATATTATCACGACTTAATCCCCGAAGGGGTAGGAAGAGGCATACTATCCGCCCACATTTCACCGTATGCACTTTTGTTCCACAACACTTTTGGTGGTGAGCCCTTCACCGTATTAAATATTGTAATTTTTCAAGCCGCCCTTATAAACTCTTCAACTTGTCTTAACGACTGCCATGTTACTAGCTACCGTGCCATCCGAAGCACGGAAAGGCTTGTAAATGGAAACATTACAAAGCGGTCGCCTTTTAATTAAATACATTCTATAAATATCTACTTATTATTTGTAAGGTTTGCAAGAGGTGTATTTAAAACATGTCAGCTGAAGTACTTCTCACGTGAGAGAGGGGTACATGATATTCGTAGGCGATACAGCAATATGCGTGTGAGTACGGATTTATCTGCACCAATGGGCTTATGTAGGAAAGTTGAAAGCTTTGCCTGCAGTATTACTATATTCAAGACATATGAAATAGGTGGTCTAGAATATTTATGAAGCTCTTTGTATGCATATTGTATTTTATTTATCACGGCAAAAGAGTCACGCTATCAATTACTTGACATTTCTAGTTTTATTGGCTGTATGTTTATAATACCTATGCCAAAGTCGAAATAATAAAAAAGGCACAATACGGGATAGAATGCCTTTGTGTTTTGATTGCTTTTCAACTATGTTAATAGATATAACTTTTAAACTTTTAACAGACCAAGTGTCACTTTACAATGACGTCAATCTGAGTTACATTTTCATTTATCTTAATAACACTCACACAGATTACAAAACCGTGTCATTTTGCCGCCATTTTTGCGCTTCGTCCATGATAAGTCGAGTTTACATTAGTACATTTTTAAAATCTATGTATGAAAGAGAGCTAATAAAAGTCATGCTTAAATATTATCTATGTTTCTATTTTCACACTGTATCCCTGACTTGATGGGAAAGTCAGAGAGGACGATCGCCAGGCTTCGGTATCAATGCATTATTAAATCTCGCTTCCAGTAGATTCATTAATCGTTTCATACATTACATCTGGTTCTCAGACTACTTTTGACCTCTGTTTTTGAGCAGTCTGCTCACGTGATTTTCGTATGTAAGTCTCGGCCTACCCAATTCTTTCGAGGCTCTATTTTCGCACTATTTAATAATAATACATTCTTCGTCAAACGTTCCTAATTTACAAAAAAAAAGCTATAGTCGTTGTGACCATAATTACTAAAATGCAATTGAAATCAAGGTTTCGTGTTTATCAGTATTCAAAATGTAATAAATCTAGATTGTAAATGTGGAAACAATAATGACAGCATGCAGTTGCAGTGTGTGGACTCGACAACTCGAGGTCAAAGCTCTAAAATAACTGAACATATGTCGAACATTTTTGTACCAGGTGATCATAATTATTTTAAACCCATTGATTGAGGCACACGTGCTACCGAACTACATGGATTCAGCGATAGAACTTTAGCTTAACTAGAACCGCGTAGTTTATAATTATTCCAATTAAAGGAGTCTGGCAGACTCCTCGAGTTTGCATCCCCCTCACGTATCTGTTATTAACCTTCGATATAACTGGCGTGATGTTAATGTCGCATTCCTACCATCCGTCTTTTAGTTTTTTATTACGAATTTTATTATATGATTATTCTGCGGACGTTCTCATAATGCTGGTATAATTAAATTCTGTTGAGGGATGTCTTCTTAATATAAATATCCAATAGTTTAAATAAATATTAAAATAAATAAAAATCGTTGGGACAACTCACACAACGCCATCTGATTCCAAATTAAGCAGAGCTTGTACTATGGTAACCAGATAATTGATAAATATACTTGTATATTTCTAAATACATACATATTATAGATAAATAACACCCAGGCACAGAATAAACCATCGTGCTCATCACACAAAGTTTTATCCTGGGTGGGAATCGAACCCACGTCCTCTTGCGTAGCAGTCGGATACACTCCCATCGCGCCACAGAGGCAGTACTTGCAGGTACTTGAAGATAAGTACTTGCAGGTAGATCTGCACTTCAGTTCTGTATCGCTCTGATTCGGTATCTTTTGAAAGATAATATAAAAACTCTCAAAATCTGACTTCTTTGAAAACACATATCTTTAAAATCACTATATTTATTAAAACTTCCGAAATAATTTTCACATTTATTAAATTTATGAAACTAGCTTACTTCTCTAAGAGTGGCGTGAGCCTTATTCCCCATAGTTGGCTATTGTCCCTATTGCAATACGGTTCACGACTTTAAAATCCTAATGGTACTAATATTAGAAAAGCGAAATTGTTAAGTATGGAAATTGATGGATGTTTGTTACTCTTACGCGCAAAATCAACTGAATGGATTTTGATGAAACTTTACAATAATATAGCTTGCACATCAGATTAACACATAGGCTACTTATTATCCCGGGAACGGGAAAACTTCACCACGCGTGCGTGCGTCAACTAGTAAATTAATATGACGCGAAATAGACCTAAGAATCATAATGAATTATTAGTGTGAGTTTAGAGAAACTAATTGGCAGAAGTTGTATGCAATCAGCTATCAAATTCTGTACAATTTATTGGTCTCGGAAAATTTGTATCGTGGGGCTAATACCCCACAGTGTGGCCCCTTAGAAGGTCAAACTCTTCCAAGAAAATCAATTTACTGCTGCCAAAGTAACAATTTTATATGTCACAAAGAATTTGCTCTAAGATTATATAAATGAAAAAAAAAAACGAGACGCATTGAACATTTCAAAGTTTTTGGAGAGAAAAGAAATTTTCAATTTTCATTTACTTTTGAAATATTAATTATAGCTAGGTATTGTTATCTCTAAGGATTAATAATATTAAGTTTCTTAGAAAAGACCTTTATGGATTTTATTAGATTAGTAGTCAATCTATAAATATTTTTCATACCTATCTCTTTGTATATACCTAATATTCTGACCCACAATTGCAAGACGCAGTGCAAGAAGCACAATTCCCAAAAATGCAGACGCATACTATACATCTACATTCCACCGTATGATTTCTTTCTGATGAATCTTTAGATTGAGAGGTCTAGTTATGATGTAGGAGATGCGTTGAAACGGTACGAGTTAGATCCTGTTTGGCACTATCGACTAGGTTAGCCCTATATTCCTCAATACCTAGAAACAATCCATAACTCCGAAACAAAGAGGAAACTCAACGACAACGGACCTCTGGGGGCCAGGTCTACCATTTCAATAGCGCCAGAATAGAATCGACATCGTCGCTCAATAGAAAGCCACCGGTACAATTTTAACAGTTTTTCGTAGTTACTATTACAATCGTACTTCAATAGACTTCTATCGGTCGGCCGATAGAATTCTACTAGCACGTTTTGCGCCAGTGGCCGCTAGTCAGTTGCATGTTTGATAGTCTACCAACATTTTGACAGCTAAAAACAGCGATTCTGGTTCTATTCTACGGCTTGTCAACCAAATGACTCGGCCTCCTGGACTGTCGCTTACACACACGATCGTAAATTTGAACTACAAAATAATACAATTAACGAAATCATATTTTATTTTTCTTTCAGGTAAGATATTTCTTCTATCTACATTAGCTGTGTTCTTAAGTAGTAGGGTAAGTGCGGTTATTTTTTATATTTTTATAAAGGTGATTACTTGTATTAAAATGATCATCGTGAACACGTGTGAAAAAAAATTGCAGCATTTGGTGTAAGAAGAGGCAAATCACCCGCCGTCATATATCATGACTCACAAATGTATATTACGGCATGCAATAGGATGTCATGTTAAAAAACCAGTCACACGATGACAAAACGATAAGTGGACTAAATTATCCCGCTTTATCTTCCCAGTTAGGATGGGATACCAATTTCTCCGGGGTCCAAGCGACGAGTACCTGCTAGTGGTGCACCACTTGACTAACGGACGAGGAAACGACAGGGTTGGGAGGTCGAACGGCAATCGCAAACAACAATGCCGAAAATCTAGAGCCAAATAAAATCTTCTCCTAGCTGCCGAATAAAAGTGGACCCTACTCTCCCAATCCGAATAGGGTTTAGAAGTTACTGGGAATACACTCAAATGAAGAAGATCTGGGTGTAGGAGGCCCCACCAAGATCATCGGGGCCCAAGTCAACCTCACGTGCTAGTGCGTGCACCTGCTGAAATACGGACGAGGCTCTGGCGTTGACTTTCCCTTCTGGGGTTGGGAGGTCTGAGGGCGTCGCTCCCATAAAAGCCACCTGCCAAAACAAATAATGGAAATGCAGCGGACCCCGGGCGTCACGAGACGCAACTGGGACAGACGTTCGGATGATGATGATAAAGATCTTCAAAGTTAGCATAGAAAGGTGGGTAGCAAAAAAGAATAGCACCAGCAAGTAAAAGAGAAAAAAATAAAATTTTCTTCGTTTTGACGTCATATATTATATCATATATAATTAGTGTCCATTAATTTATTGGCTTCTTTTATTCAGTTCAAAAGTAGATTTCTCTGTGAATCATTGAAGTCTTAGTTGTGTTATTATGATTAAAGGCCAATTTTATTATTATTTCATGCTACTTAAAATTCATTGTGAACAATAAAATCTTTCTAGACAGAATTTAAAAATGTAGATTTTTCTAATACTTCACAGAGTCAATGACTGAATAAAATATTCAAAAAAGCCTTAGTAAAATGAGTGAAAAGTATGCTGTTAAGTTTTATTGAAAACTAGCCAACACCCGAAGGTTTTTACATATCTAGTTCCCATGGGAATACGGGGAACATTTTTTTCCTGTATTCCCATGGGAACTACTTACTCTTTATTACATCAGCTGTCTGCCAGTGAAAGTCTCGTTAAAACCGATCCAGATGTTTGTTTATGTGTTTATTGTACACACATAATCTGACATTATAAAAAGAAAGTAAAGAAGTACAAAGGGTCTGCTTATTTCTAATATAGAAATCTCTTCCAACAGACGTTTCAGAGATTGGCCGAAACAAATAGAAAAACAATAAAAAAAATATCTTATGTACCTACGAGTATATACTTTCGTCATTTCGTGACTTTTTTTATAATAATCAAACCGAATGGTTTCGTATAACAGTTTGATTGCTTTAAAAAGGTTTAAATTTTATTTAAATATAATATAAAATTATTCTTAGGGTGTAAATTTATTTTAGAAATGTGCCAATATTTATTAGATATGTCGTGATTGAAATGTTACAATATTATATTTATAAAATAAAATACAAGGCTTCAGTTAGTTTCACATCCTTTCAATATTCTTAAAAGATTAGAATTATAAGAAATTAATTGATATTAAAAAGTTTTTTTTGGATGCTTGAACGCGCTAATCTGAGGAACTACTGGTCCGAATAGGTCCGAATTCATTTTGAGTTTGATAGCCTATTCATCCAGGCAAGCTATCGCGGTACTACCTAGAAAAGTGGGGCAGTAATCATAAAATTAAATGTCAATAAATCTAACAAATATTCATACATTATGGCGATGTACGGTTCGGCTGGGGGGTTTGGAATATGTCACGGGCGAAGCCGCGGGCACAGCTAGTGAAATATAATGAGTACAAAATCTGGAACAAATCTAGTCTTCCCGCCAAGCGCGTCCTACATGAATCGTGATCGACAAAATTCCCAACGAGTTCTTTAACATATTCTTCTATGTGTCACGATTATAAAAAACCACTCATACTAAAATTTTAATTTGGCCACGTCGAATGGAGTCGTTTTAATCAGGGGAGGGAAGCACCACGGGGCTTGTTTAAATTTTCTATTAAATCCGTGAGAAGACAAGAGACAAAAGCGACGTATCTCCGATCTATTAATAAGGCAGTTTAATTTGGAAAGCGGTAAGAGTACCGTCAACACAAAAGATAACCTTACTATTGATTTGTGCGTGAATAACAAAACATATTTATAAGCTATTGCATAGTTTTTATCGCGGGCTTTAATCAAGAAATTCCGTAACACAAAAAATCTAAGACCAGAGGTCACACGAAATTTACCGAGCACGGCCGAGCTTTTTATCGCGGGTTTTGAGCGGGCTTTAATCAAGAAATTCCGTAACACAAAAAACCTAAGACCAGAGGTCACACGAAGTTCACCGAGCACGGCCGAGCGTTGGCTTAACGTGTATGTACATATATTATATGGTACGATTGTACGAAGCTCGCACGGATCGAGACGTGATGATAGTGAGTGTGAGTGTGAGGGTGAGGATGAGGGTGACTGTGAGAGTGAGGGTGAGGGTGAGAGTGAGGGTGAGGGTGAGGGTGAGGGTTTTTTTTAAATTAATATCAAAGAAAAACAAAGGTATGCTATGCAATAGCTTTACCGCGGCAGTAAAGTGAGTGCCCACACGTGTTTTTTTTATACGTAATTGTTGAAAGTCACGGTGACATATATATAATGATTAAGGAGTACGCGCATGTTTTATCCTTTTCAAGTCAGAAAGTGTGTAAATAGTGGGCCTCAAGTGGCCTTCGCTCTGTCTCTTTACTCGTTATTTGTAAGGCTAAAAGATAAAACTTGCGCGATGGTAAATAATTTCAAGTTTGAATGGAATGGCAGAGAAAAGACTTGTGGGGTCAGTTTTATTATTCCTGATTCCAAAAGTTGTAGCAGACTTTTATGGGTTTAAAACATTAAATGCGCTTACAAGATATACAAAAATAAGGTTATGCATATTTTGTGCTGTGTCTACCCACGCAGCCAACTCTGTAAAAATCTTCTAAGCCCCTTTTTAAGAAACCCATACTGTACGAGATAGTAACCTCTCATTCTTTCAGAGTTACACATTTTTCATATTTGCATCTACACTATAATAATAATGGCTGCGTCTTCGTAATGTACGATACAAAATCACAATCTCAAACCTCATTCAATACAAATATTTCTTATGAAAGCAAAAATACTAAAAGCACTTTTGCCATCGCGAAAAATAACACACTTTATATAATTCATATCAGGACTAATGAGACATATTTCCAAAAAATATATTTTCGTACACCGCATCTTGTGCGAACGTTTCTTTCGGAAACATTTTATCACACATGAGTGCCCACTTGTAGTACTCGAATGTCTGAACGTAACACAAATGTTCCATATTTTGTGATATTCGAAATAAAGGAAATGTACGAGTATTGTCTTACGAAAATTGTTTTAACAAATTGTTGTTATATAAACCGTGTGAATGTTTTTATAGAAAACTTTACCTTAATAAAGAGATAAAACATTATTTCACTTGTCATAATAACTTTAGTTTTTGTTAGACAAGCATTTAACAAAATTTATAGAATGCTAAAGAAAACTATTTACATTAATTATTTTAGTTATGCATATTCGTCTCCTGTAAAAAAGTATTTTTGCATTTAAAAGGTCCTGCATTGACGCCGACGATTTTATGAACATGTTTACAATCATCTTTTTCTATATAAAGGTTGGTCTGGTAGACATCTAATTTTAGTTTAATCCATTATATTTTTTATGTACAAAATATTTAATTAAGTAATTATTGAAGCGTATAATAATTAATAAATCGTCAAGGCTTAGCTTTTTAATTCTTTGGAAAATTAAAATACGTGCATTAAGTATAAAATAGAATATCACAGTAGTACGTATTTTAAATCATTTTAAATATTAAAATCGAAGCGAAAATTGAAGCGCTCGTGGCCCCGCGGTCTCAGTGTTCTGTAAACGATCACTGAGTTACGCAACTTTCACTATGGCTGGTCCTCGGATGGGTGACCACTTTGTGGCATTTACATTTGCGAGCGTTTCCGTGCTTCGGAAGGCACGTTAAGCCGTTGGCCCCGGTTGCCAGTAAAATGGCAGTCGTTAAGCCTGGTTGAATGCCTTATGGGCGGCTTGAAAAATTTCAACAGCAGGTAGCCACAACCTGCGTCTGTCTATTTCAACACGGCAATGGGCTCACCACCTATTACGTGGGACAGAAAAATCCACACGGTGAAAAGTGGGCATATAATATGCCTCTGCCACCCCTTCGGGGATAAGGCGTGATGGATATTTATTTATTTATTTATTAAAATCAAACCTTACAAACAACTAACTCCACTAAGCGTAAGCAATAATTTTTAATTACCCTTTTCCTACATTTTTACCAGCATCTCAGTTAGTTATGCTGACCGTACTGTTCGTTGTGACAGCCCCGTACACGAGCCAGATTAATGGTTATATTTAAATTATTCTCGTATCTTTTATGTTACTTTTTACTGTATTTCAGACAATATCTTTATTCAGCTTTTTTACTGTTTTACTCTGTTATATTGCAACTGATATTACATCACTAGCGAATTCGTTATTTGAAAAATACTTTTTTTTCTTCTTTTTATGATACTCAAAAAGTTTGTCTATTAAATAAGGTTATAAAACTGAAAATCTGGTAAATTTGAATTGGGTTTTATTGAAAACTTGATGACAAGCGAGCATTACGTCCGAACGGCTTAAAACCTGAGGTATTTTTTACAGACCGTATCACAGCAAGCCTTCTTTAAAGTGTGTAACCTCTCTTATCACCCCACCGGAGCTAAAGGACCGCTTCTCTTGTTAGCTTGGCTGTCAGTCACAAAGGAACTAACTATACTGGTATACCATTGAAAGGATTTCCTTAAGATCCTGACCAATCTTGGTCATCAACACCTGGGAAGGGGGAACCTGCCTGTTGTAGATTCAACTGTAGAGAACTTAGATCCTAGAGGCATCGTGGAGGGTCTTTTTGTACACTTATATTTCTCTCTTCCAATAAAGATTATATGTCACTTTAAATTCGCAATGTTATCCTAATCACAGTTAAGTCAACTTAACAAACCATTTATAATACCCGCTTCTGACCGATCCCGATGCAAATGTACCCATCGCACTAGCCGCGTTTTCAAGATTGATTGCGATGGCCTTTTTCTGCACCAGGAACGATCCGGATCGAGAGTCACCGGTTGTCTCTTGTAGTTCTTTTACTTCACGTTTTTCAACACATTAATCTTCTTCATCTAAGTTTACTCCCAATTCTGTTAAAACCCTTACTGGATTTGGAGCCTGGGGTCCATTTTTATCTGACTGCTAGGCGCACCTATCTATATATCTAGTAAATACCTATATAGACTTTTTATCTTCTACACAACAGTGTGTAGACGATAAAAGTCACTTCCAGCAGGAAGTGACTGCCGTCTGACCTCACAATCCTGTCAGGACGCGTTGTTAGTTAGCAGTCCATGAGGATTTCCACACGGTTAACAATAAAAAGGGGCACTGCTAACAGTTGAAGTCGCTAGCACCCCGAAGACCTTGGTGGGGCACCTTGCACCTATTCCCTATTACGCTGAGAAGTAACGCTAATAATAAACATATCTTTTAATAACGCGCCAAAATAATTAAACTGCGCACAAAAGATGTCTCGAATAAAAGGCTATTATGGGTACAAAAACATGCTCTTATCTCAAACACAGGCTTCGACGCTCAAAGAGGCTGCACTCCGACACAATGTCTTCGACGAAAGGGGGAGTAAGTAATTAAAATTAATTCTGTTCAAACCAATACCAATTGAAAGGTGTGATCGGCGGGGAATTTAAAAGGAACCTTAAATTTAAAAAGGCTTTTAGTAACTGTATCGATTCCCTTTCAAGGTTTTAAAGCGGTTGGGAATACACTGAAATAAATAAGAAGAGATCTAGACATCAGAGGGATCTGAGAGATAACTGATTAAATATAAATTTCTGTAAACATACATATTGTACGTAGTGAATACCAAAATTTAAAATTTGAAAACAATACAATCATTTGTGGATCACATTAATGGTTGTTCCGACGTAGGATTCGAACCAGGGCCTCAGTGGACACCACCGAGGCAATATATATCATCGCATCGCTCGCCTCAAGCATGGTGTTATTCGTACTGTTAATCCTCTCACTTTGTTATCGAAGCGCATGCATACTGTAACGTCCGATAAGGGCTCACTGCCGCGTACCTGGGATGTGTATCTTTACTTTCCTTCGGTCGATATCATTTTACCTTGCACTTTTTTAACACGTGGAATTCCCACGTATGTTATACCGAACTCGAACCGACTTAAACCACGCGGTCCCTTCCCATCCGTCTAGTGCTGGGCACCCTGGGCGACTCCTCGGAAGGATATCCCAGAATTCCCGCATACTTTGGCTTCCACTGCGACCTCACATGTTATCCTGCTTCTTTCCCGTTTCTTGAGGCGTGAAAGGTGCGTAAAATTCTCACGTCACGCTGCGGTCGTGTTACCTAGTACGAAAAGAAACAAGTATTTATACAAACGACATCAAACAGGCAAATCTAGCACATAAATTTGTATAATATATCTACCGGGTACAATCGCCTGTTATAAACAATCTGGTCAACAATAAATCACACTTTTTAGGGTCCTATAGTTCTTTCTTGTGTGCTATTTATGGTTAAATATGTAGTTGTGCTTAATCTCTGTTTAAGCGGGAAAGGAACACGCCAAAAGCGCATTAATATTAGAACTTAGTAAGTATAATTTAGATTGGTCTGTGTTATAAGAGGCAGCGATAAGCGGCAGCAATTTCATAATAAAGCTTAATTTGTAAAATAATTGTGCGGCGTAACCTTGACCTACCGAATGCGTTAGGAAGTGATGCGCAATATGGCAGGATTGAATGAAACTGTAAGCTTTAAACTGGAAAAGGGCGTGCTTGGTTTGGACACGTTCAACGAATGAATAAGGAACGATTGACTATGAATATTATATTGTGTGAAAGTAGAGGGTAGAATGAGTTAGGGTAGGCCGAGACTTACATATGAAGACCACGTAAGCAGATTGCTCTAAAACGGAAAAGTCAAAAGTACTCGGATATCCAGACATGCGTGTATTAATCTGCAAGAAGCGAAAGAAGTATGCATGGATCTCGAAGCCTGGCGATCTGTCCTCTCTGACTACCCTATCCGGAATGCAGAGTGAAGATAGTTAAGTTTAAATTAATTTGTAAAACTAGAACTGTTGGTTCCAGTTGCCTGTAGCATGGCAGTCGTAACGCCAAATTGAAGGCCTTTTGGGCGTCTTGACAATGTTCAACAGCAACATGGCATTAATTTTTTTACCTGTATAGATTAAAACCCACATTACGAGTAATATTGTTATAATACCACATTTCCTTAGCGTTAGCTTTCTCTGGTAATTTAGCGCAAGGCTAATCGGAATAAGATTAGTACTTGTTATGCTGAAAACCTTGGAATCGATAATTAAACTTACTGTCTTCTATACATACATACATACATATTGTCACGACTTTATCCCCGAAGGGGTAGGCTATACGCCCACATTTCAACTTATGCATTTTTATTCCACATACCAGGTGGTCTATTGCCGTGTTGTAATGGACAGGCGCAGGCTGTGGCGACCTGCTGTTGAAATTTTTCAAGCCGCCCATGAGGCCTTCAACTAGGCTTACGACTGCCATTTTACTGGCAACCGGGACCAACGGCTTAACGTGCTCTCAGAAGCACGGAACCGCTCGCAAATTTCCTGTAAATTCCACAAAGTGTTTACTCATCCCAGAAACCTATAGCGAATGTTGCTTAACGCAGTGATCGTTTACAGAATACTCAGCGGGGCCACGAGCGCTTCTACTTTCGCTTGTAATTAGATATCTATCGTACATCTAAAAGTATACTGTCAATGGCAATTTTTTCTCATCAACTTTGTGTTTTCACAGTTCATTTCAAGCTCAACCTAGATTTGGAGTCTGGGTCCACTTTTGTTTGGGTGCTAAAAGCAGCTATAGTTTGGGTTTTTAATTTTTGGCCTTGTGAGCGACTGCTGTTTGACGTCGCTACCTTGTGAGGCGCCTGTGTCGTTGCTTTGCCTGTTAGTCAACTGGCGCACCGCTAGCATGTAAGACCACTTGGGCCCCAGATATCTTGGTGGGGCCCCTACACCAAGGGTCAATAAACTGCCACGACAGCTAATAAAGTAATAATCGTTATAAGTTTATGAATTGAAGTCTCTAGCAACTTCGACAAGTTCAGGCAGTAAAAAATTATGTTCTGAAAGAATAATATAGTTTTAAAAAGATTTTAGAACTTCTTATTTTACAGAGAAATCAGAAAGCCAAGTGTATCCTGTAAAATTAGTACTGTAATTTGTATACCTAGACCCTAATAAATGCTTTTGTTGGCTAATATGTTTGTTCTTCATACCAATAAGCTAATGAGAAGCGCTCGTGGCTCCGGTGACTCAGTGTTCTCATCACTGCGTTAAGCAACGTTCGCTATAGTTGGTCCTTGGATGGGTGACCACTTTGTGGCATTTACATTTGCGAGCCTTTCCGTGCTTCGGAAGTCACGTCAGGCCGTTGGTCCCGGTTGCCATTAAAATGGCAGTCGTTAAGCTTGGTTTAAGGCATTATGGGCGGCTTGAAAAATTTTAACAGTTTGTCGCCACAGCCTGCGCCTGTCCATTTCAACACGGCAATGGGCTCACCACCTTACGTGGGACAAGAATGCATACGGTGAAATGTGGGAGTATAGTATGCCTCTGCCTACCGCTTCGGGGATAAAGGCGTGTCAATATCTATGTATGTATGTATGTATGTATCACAGAGTCATAAATCAATGTCATTCACGCGCTCTCTTCTAGAGGCACCTTGCTCTGTATTTTCACATAACCAAGCGTGTCAGAGAGGGTTACCTTTTTCTCATACTAATTACTACAGACGAATGGCAACTGACAGGTCGCTTATGTGACATTCGTATACCGTTTGACGGAAACTTGACTCGCGTTTCTATTATTACTTTCGCGTCTATTAGGCGTAAGCGAGAGGGAGCTAACAACATTCCTGTTCTGTGATCATAATAATGAAAAATGACGTTTTTATTTTAGAAAATTCGTACAGCTTCGTTCGTTCATATTTACGCAAACCGACTACTGTAAATTACAAGATCTAGAACAAATTGTATAACTCTCCCTGAGCAATGTACAAATTCCCGAAATAACCCATTAAAATGACGCTCACATCGTCTGTTATGTAGGTACCCGGAAATTCTGAAAGCAAACCTTTTGGCTGGGATTCTAACTAAATACATTAGCTATTTAGTAGCGGATTTAACCCTTGCACTGGCGAGCTGTCTGCTTAATTTGCCATGAAAACACGCAAACAACACGGAAGAATTGTTCAATAGAAGTGCTTTGAACTTAGTACAAATGTGGTTTGAGCGTACTTACGTTCATTCAATAGTTTATAAATGTAGGACATAGATATACAGTATTTATTAACTGCCTCGGTGGCGCAGTGGTAGTGCATGCGACTGCCGTGACTGAGGTCTCTGTTTCGATTCCCGGGTCGGATCAAATATTTGTGTGATCCACAAATGTTTGTTTCGGTGTTTCCTATGTATGTATTTAGAAATATATAAGTATATATATTAGTTGTCTAGATCCCATAACACAAACTTATATTAGCATAGTTTTGGCTAGACGGCGCTGTGTAAAAAAAAATGTCCCACAATATTTAAACTAATCTCAACTGCAAGGTGCTACGTTACCCAGTTTTTTTAGACTGGGTAATGCTGTTATGCATCATTGAGAAGTCAATGGGAAGCGTGAGGCTATTGGACTTCTTGATATATCCACTAAACTACAATACGACACCCACTTTCAATACTTATCAGTTAGTAGAAGATTCAGGACGCATCAGTGACTTCTGGAGACATCCCTGCCGTGTTTTGAGAGCAAAGCCCGATTAGGTACATCGCCTTTATGGGATACCACAAACTGTGCTAGACTATAATACCTGCTATCCGGCGACAAGGCCTTTGCTGCAGAGGTTCTTAAAGAGGTTGGAAATTTACATTACAACATTGCTCCCAATAGAAGTCAACAAAGTGTTGATCTAAATAAAATAGAATCTTAGCAGACTCCAAAATTATACCAATGGTTTTCCAGAATTTGGCAATTGGGTGTCATATGTAGATTATGCTTACTAGGACGGAGAAACAAATAGAAACCATGATTCTCCTGGTGATATTTTTTACAGATAATTTGTTGCTAACTGTAAGCGTTCGTATCTGTTTACTGCCAAGTAAGAATACTTGATTCAACGACTTTTAAAAATAGTTTCTTTACTTGAAATAATAAAAATCACAGCTATATCCGTAGCTATATAAAATCTAAAATTTTAAATCATATTTCCAATCGTATAAAAGGTTGTAGTGCACTACAAGATATGTTCACAATCAATATCTGTTCAACTGATAACTAGTAGAACGCATTTTCCTCTCGATTTTAAAAGCTGTACTCTGCATGGTTGGATTTTATTTTTCTAAGTCATGTAGAACGTGGACCAATTGAAATATAACTTGGTTCAAAGACAGGTCTTGTTCTCAAAGAATATGTAGAATTTAGTTCTTATGGACCTAATTTTGTTGGGTAGTTTTGAAAAAAAAAGAAAGGGAACCATATTTTCGCCCACTTCAGAGTGCAAGCATTTGTAGAAATGTAATCGCAGACTTTTGTATGAAACTAATCAAGCAATTTTGCTATTTTCATCTCTAATGCGGTGGGATTGTTATCGTATATTTTGTACAAAAATCCTTTAAATAAATAAAAAAAACATTTACGTTAGACGTACTTGCGAACAAAGTAAGCCATACTGTCTACGTGGTCTATCTCTGTTCCAATACTCATAGAAAATAGGTTACTACAAAACAGAAACTTTTCAACAGATACATACACCGTTTCAAAAACAAAATATTGTATCGGTCAACAAGTAACTATCTGTTTTTTTCGAATGAATAAGTGTTTTCAAAAGTTGTAATGTGCTAATCAAAGTCAAATGCAGTCTTTGTTACTGTACTGCCCTATAGCGTTAGAGAGAGACAACAACAATCACTTACAACTTATGTTGTCAAATTTTGATTGACAGTCGCTTGTTATTCTTTATTTTGATACTGTCAATCAAAATATAGCTCTTTATAGTGAATGACAACATTTGTGTTGTGTTGCTTTGTTCCTTTATAATTTTCTTCAACGATTTGTTTTTGTACTTTTGACAACTTATGATGTTTCAATAATAGAATTTAATGTTTTTATTAATATTTGGAACTAAGGAGCTATAAAGAGGATTTCATTTATAAATCTCGAGTTTTAAACAATAATTATGTATATTATAGTAATTGCTATGCTAATTTCGCCTATCTCTATACCTTCATAATGCTTAATAAAATAGATGGGTGCAATGGGGCCTACCGTGACCTTTGAGACCCAAACACATTTACTTCCTGCTGACTAAAGGAAAACTCTGAACAAAGCATTAACCCGAGTGGTCAATGGGGTACAACAGTAAAGCCAATCGCCCTCCCTAAGTGATCAGAAGAGACATTCTTCCAGCAAAGAACTGCAAAAATTCAATGTATCAAGAAATCTCATCATTTACACAAACGCGAAAATTAGAAAAAAAAAAATGCTATAATTTAAAAAAGTAAGCACTTTTTAAATGTCAAGCATTACAAGATGCACTTTTTGAATATCGAAACATACAAGATTCTGTTTTTAATCTCCGAAAAGGTGCATGCTGGTATCTTTCCTTTTTGTTTTGCTGAAAAGAAATATTTTCAACAAAAGTATCTGAGATAAGATACACAACACAAAATACGGTCGCACATCGCCCCTAGGTAGCTCTTCCATTCCGCCATAACTCTTCGACGTACTAAGTATGTAGATTCGACTATTTATTCTCGGCTGCAAACCATCTGCCCTTGTTTAACTTATAGTTCTTCGCCTTGTTTGTTTAATAAATTATAATTGCAATTATACGTGCTATATTTGTTATGTTTATCTTGTTTTGGCAAAACATCCGCGGGGATTTCCACACATTCCAATAACTGCTTACCCTACGTTCAGGGTTTGAGCAGTCCAGGCACAAGGTCACAGGTACCTTTTTGTATATACATGCAAAGATAACTTAATTCTGAAACTTACTCTTAGAAACGTAAGCATGTATTAAATTTGTATTCATATGTAAGCATGACATCACTGTGGGCTACATTTCAATTAAGTTATTACAAAATGTTTATTTTCAGACTCAGCAGCCTTTATAACACCGTTACCTGACGTATTTACCTCTAAAGGAGCATTTAATTGGGTATTACGTGAATTAATCCTTTCTTAACAAAAGATTTAAGTAAAATAACATCGTTGTCGTAATTTCAGTCTGCTACTAATTTCTAAGGTCTCTGTGACCTCAAAATCCTTGTAAGTACTATGCTCATGATACGACTGGTCTGTCGGACCCGGGCCTGTCGACATTTCATCATTGCAAGCCCGTAAAGAAGCCTGCGTTGTAACTTGTAATAGATTTATATCAGCGCAATGATCGATCAAAGCTTGCAGTATTGCAAGAAGAGGGCTAACCTGAGCCAGCTACAAAAAGTCACACTCGGGAGAAGGTCTGCGGGACCTAAGCAAGAACTGGTATCAATTGCTACAAATATTGATCAAAGGCACTGCTGTAAGACATTGATTAATATTAAGTTTTCTATATTATAAAAAATAAACATAAAATTAACAACTAGTTGACGCCCGCGGCTCCGTCCGCGTGGTGATGTTTTTCCAATCCCGTTTCCCACAGGAACATTCCGTGCAATTTGCCGAATTGTTCTCTCCATAAAAACCTTCCTTTGAATTTGAGGAATAAATAAAATAAATACTCGAATTGGTCCAGCCGTCTTCGAGTTTTGAGCTTAGCAACATATTTTGCGATTCATTTTGATTTTCCTATATAATATCCATTTATTTTATTGCATGGTATGTTATAAGTTCAATACTAGGCTGTTTTACTCTTCATTTTCTTGTAACATATCAACTTTTAGTTCGGGTTATTATTACAGCGTTTATGAGACACTCGGTATTATTGAGTCAGCAAAATCCCATGTAACAGTCAGTTTTCAGTCGGATAAAATATCAGTAAAAACTATTTGCATAATTTAGTCCGCCATTTTAATTTATCGTAGTACAAATTAAAATGGCGGAATAATTAATACATTTATTGTCAATAACCGATTGAAATTACGAATATCACTAATATGGAATAGTTTCGATTCGAACACGGTTTACTCGTTCAACTTTTAACATTGATGATCACAATTAATATTAAAATATTTGTTTTGAAACTCATTATATCGAATAACATACTGGCCATAAATATTGTTGATATGACTCTGCGAGTATTGATGTAACTTTTTGTTCAATAATATTTTGGCGCAATATTTTTTTTTTAATAATTATTTAATGGCCTGGTTCCTAAGACCTTTTAGCCAAATCTTATTTTTTATATCATATTTCTTTAATCTTATCTTCTAATTAGTCCTGTCCAGTCGATGTCGTGTCCTCAGGCTACGTCCTGGTCCTTGCCCTCAGTATAATGGTGATTCTTATACTAAGGTTGTCAGTGGACGTTTCGCGGCAAGAGAGAAAATAGCATTTCACTGCATATATATCATTGTCTTTCACTATAGCACGTTAACACAACTTTTATGTCCAAGAAACCACCACTCCCGCACATAAAACAAGATAAATGCACTAGTTTTAGAAAATAATATAAAGCAAGCGTCCGCACTTGTCACTCTTCCCGCCAAATGTCCTTTTTGGCGCAATATGTGTTTGATTACCACAGATTGCGTCAAAACTACATTTCAATAATTTTCTCTAATATGTAAATTCGAATACTAATGACAAGGCTGCATGGTCGCTGGCCTTAGCCTATCAAAAGAATAAAATAAAACAAATATCTTTACTTTACTCATTTGGTTGGTTACAAACGTAATTGTATTTAATGTTTTAATCTGTATGCCCAAGAATGCAATGTATTTTGCTTCTCACGCTCTAGAAGAAAGTCAGTTATAAACTAGAAACTAGATCGAGTACAAACTACAGAAGTAGCACTGAAGAAGTTGTCTGAAGAGCACCAAAATACCCGGCGTCGAGAGCCTCGATTCCTCGATATAAACGTATAATATGATTATATTACTGCTTCTATATCCGACAGTATTGAATTTACTTTCAATCCGTACTGTAGCACGGTAAATTGAACATTCATGCTCGAAATATGGAAAGGGCATGTTTATTTGGTTTTACTTGTATGTATCGCGGTCCAGTTTCTACGGAGCTACTTTCTTCAGCATTAACTTTTGTCCAAAGTTTCACAGATACATTCCTATTTTTGGCAAGATGCCTTTCGCCATTGTTTATGCACTTTTTGACAAGTGAATTAGCGTTACTTGTTATGAAACTTATCGATATATTATTTTATTATTCGCGCAATGCTTTTTAATCCTATCTAGATAATACTATAAAAGAGAAAATGACTCATTTATAAAATTGAAACTCTGAGACGTTGGGAATGTATTTTTCACTGAACCAATTTTGATGAATTTAGTGCACCGCAGATTCTGAAACGGTTATAATTATCTTGTTTTTGAAACCGTTCAGTAATAAACTAGTTGATGCCCTCGGCTCCGCCCACGTATTGAAGCTTTCCCGTTCCGTTGCAAATTTTCAAATATTTCTCTCCATAAAAATGTTTCTTAGTGTTAAAGGAAAATAAAACTCGAATTTGTCCAGCCGTCTTCGAATTTTGCGCTTAGCAACATATTTTGCGAATCATTTTTATTTATATAGATTTTTGTCAAACTTTTCCGCTTGTGCGTAGGTTTTCTTAGACTATATTTTGTAGGAATCGATTTGGACCTAGCAATGAATTTGAAGCCCCTATTTTCTATTGCAAGTAATCATATCAGACCTCTATACCCTCATATCAATAAATTCCATAGACAATGTCTGAAACAGTAGTTCCCGTATCCATTATTGACGGCTCCACGTCGTGTTCAAATGTCTACCTAAACCTATTGATTTTGTGAAAATAGCAGCACGTCCCGTCGATTCCCCGGCGCCGCGGGAATAATATTTCCTCCTGAAGGAGGATGCGAGGATGCGACTTGCCCTGTCTTTTCAGCTGTCAAGTGTCTCTTTAGTTTTTGAGCTTTGTTCGTAAGATCTTATTTTTTGACCATGCTTACTTATATTTAGCTTTATTTTAATCTTATACTTAGTTTACTTGTATGTCTGTGCTTGTGGAATTTTGTAATAAACTTCCCGATAAGCTAGATATTTGAAATTGGACCATAGCTCCGAAAAAAAAGAAGGATCACTTAGCCTGCAAAAAAACATGGAACACTAAGCTTTTGTTTATTTTTAAGCTCGGTTCTGTTCTGCTGTTAAGGTCATGAATCTTTTGAGTTGAATCATCATTTTGGGTATATTATAAAAGATGTTTATCTAATTGCCAACTGCTAGAAGTTTCCTTCCTTGATCAACATAAGTCTGTAGATATAGGTTAGAATGGGGTCCTATTGAGTTCATCACGGCTTAACTCTGCCCTGCAAGTGGTACAAAGGTTAATATGAATATTTTCATCTACCTGTATAAATCATACGCTCGCCAATTACTGTTTTGCTAGTTCAACTAGAAGCTATACATCTAAACTAAGCTAAATTAACCTAGTGCGCGCAAAACTCGTTTAATTGTCCTCTTAGCACAATGCTGCAATTTATCTTATACATCACATAAATTGTGGATGCAATCGTTTCAGACATATAGGAACTGATTTCAGGGGAAATTACAATGTTAGTTGTCACCTGAAAGAGATTAGGCGGTGTGGCACTATGCTATATAAATTAAATTTAGCTTAAAACTACCGTACGCCCCGCTGTTTAGTAGTTAGTAGTTCCAGTGGGAATACCAGAATAAAATGAAGCCTAAGTTCTCATTATAATATTAGCTATATACCAGTGGAAATCCCATTAAAATCGGTCAAGCCTTTGTCGGTTTTTACAATCATATGAAGAAGCTACTCATAAAAAAACAAATTTTTCAATAGGTCCACCCACCATCTATAATGTGAGACAAAATACAATAATGAAATGTGGGCATAATTATGCCACTTGCCTACCTCTTTGGGGAAAAGGCGTGACCCAATGTGTACTACAGATTAATATATAGTGTAATTAACAGATACTAAAGTTATTAGGTAAAGAGCTTGTTTGTTTAAACGCGCTAATCTCATTGAATGGTCTATTTTTCGAGGAAGGCTTTATATCATCTCGCTGCTACCCATGACAGCTTAGCAGTAATCATATATCTCAACAAATCGGGCATACTTTTATTATTTTGTCAAATAAAATTTTTAAACGACGGGATAATTGGATGCCACTGGGTTCAAAATATGTAACGGGCAAAGCCTCGGGGCTCGGGTAGCGTAGAATATTTAATGTCCCATCTATCAGAAGCTATCCTACCTTGCTGTCTCAGCGGTCATTCAACCTTGCACCCCGCCATGCTAATATCAGCCGTAGACTAATATAATATCTAATCTAAAATATAATCTAAGGGATATTCGTCCAGGTCACCGAACAATAGATAGTGGGGGAGCCATACTGTTGTTTTGTCCGGCCCGCATGCGAGAACAGACGGGATATCCTTTAGAGCTTTAGGTTAATCAGTTCAAATACTCTGGATTGAGATCGTTGTGATGCAGATATTTATGCAGAACTAGATAACAACCGCAACTCCGTCTACATGAAAATTGGTTATGATATAATCCTGTTTTAATGGTTGTGTGTCAAAAATTCTATATATAAAATACGACTGCCGAGATTTCGGGCTTACCGGGCACCGGGATTTCTAGCCATAGGCTATCATAAGGATTTACACCAAAAAAATCATCGAAAAAACCTGCGTTGCGTAGTCACCCAGGTGAACTACGCAGGTGGACCACGGGCCATAAACTATAAAAAATAACTTAAACTTCACTATCTTCACGCTGTACCCCTGACGGGGTAGTCAGAGAGGACAGATCGTCAGCTTTTGCGGTCTATGTATACTTCTTTCGCTTCCTACAGATTCATTAATCGCTTCATACATGCACGTCTGGGTATCCGAGTACTTTTAACCTTTTCGTTGTTGAGCCATCTACTCACATGGTCCTCATGTATAAGTCTCGGCCTACCCTGACTCCTTCTACCCTCTACTTTCGCACAACATATATCGTTCGTCAATCGTTCCTCACTCATTAGCTGGATGTGTCCAAACAGGAGCACGAAAAAGAGTAAAAATAAGTACATATAGAAATATTTTTTTCGACTGGGAATCGAACTTAGTAAATGCGTCACATTCACTACGACTGCCGTACCGCGTCAAATGTATTAGTAGGAAGTATGGGTTTACTCATCTTATCTATTTAGCAATAAATCATTTTAGTTCATTCGTATCGGTGTTGAAATTACAACAATTGGGATTTATGGGCTACGGTAGTTGTTAATAATAAATTTAACTGATTTCAGATTATTTGGTAGTGGATAGAGATATATATAACTTCCATAGATTCCATAAACAAAATATTGAAACATAATTATCAATACTAATATTTATAAGGAAGAACGATTTGTTTGTTTATAGTCGATAATCTTTGAAACGATTGAACAGATTTTAAAAATTATTCCGCCATTACAGAGCCAAATTATTGAGGTAACATAAGCTAAATATCATTATGTTACTAAAAGGTACAGAGCAGTAGTTTCCGTGCTTTGGAAGGCAAGTTAAGCCGTTGGTCCCGGATGCCAGTAACATGGCAGTCGTTAAGTTCAAAGCCTTATGCGGCTTGAAAAATTTTAACTGCAGGTAACCACAACCTGCGTCTGTCTATTTCAACGCGGCAGTGGGCTCACCACCTATTACGTAGGACAGGAATACACATGGTGAAAAGTGGGCATAAAATATGCCTCTGCCACCCCTTCGTAGATAAGGCGTGATATTAATAATGTAATGCCCAAAAATACAGCTGAGTTCCATATATTACCTATACAAATTTAAAAATATTAGGGTTCAGATATCTTACTAGTACATTGAAATACAGATATTCATAAAATACAACTATGCAAAGACATATAGTGACATAAGTAATATCTCTTACCATAATATTTTTCTTTTTATACAACAATGTACAGTCAGACACAGTACAGTTTCATCTTCAAGGGAAGGTTTTGATATGATTTTTCCTAACCTTGTGAATAATGATAGTAAAATTATTCATATACATGTTATATTAATTCATTTGTTAAATTTTTTCTGTAAATTTTTATAAATATTAAATGAAATTGTTTATATTTGTCAAAGATGTTTTGTTATGAAGTATTTCTGAGAAGCATTTTCCAGCTTAATTAGTAAATTACATAGGATAAAACGTCAATTTTTTTTTGTGTCGAAATCGTCATGGGTGCTATACCCTACCGACTAAAACCACACGTTTCCCTTCATCTGTCTATAGCCAGGAGTCCCGGGTGAGTACTCGGAAGGATAGCCCCAGGGCTCCTGACAGAGGACAATACGTCATAGGAAATAATCGCAGTACACTAATATGTATTTCACATTGCCATATACTATATAGCTCGCACACGTTAAAGTGACAATTGGCTGACCAGACTGCCGACAAAGCTGGCAAGTTTTGGAGTGAAGACCATGACCTAAAAACCATACGTTAGGACCGACACGATCAAGAAAAATGTAGCAGGTAGGGTTCAGGACATTAAGTCGGAAATTTGGAGAGGCCTCCTGATTTCATTGACTGATAGAGTTGGGATGTTTTCCGTCTTAATTTTTAGATAGAATCAGCTTTTGAACACAAATACAATGCACGCAAATAAACAATACGTAATAGATGTTGCTTTGTATCTCTTTACTCTTTAACTAGAACTACTGCACTGAGAAAGTAATTGGCCGGTGCCCCTATCCCATCTGTGCCGTAAAAGTAACATATCTTTGAAGCCATTTTTCCTGAAATTACGAAAGACTAAAATAGTGAAGCTGACTTTGCGAGTACCTATTATTTCACTTCTTTATGGCGCTGACTGTACTCACCAAGTCTTTTGAACTCTACGGATGTTTACTGTCCATTCGCTCGGAGATCCTGTTTTGAGAACAACTTTGTATATTCCAAGTATATTTTGGAATATTTCTACAATTGTGGCTGAAAGTTAGAAGATGAATGCGGTCTCAAGATTTTTGCTATACGTACGGGTTTTATCGCAGCACAGATATATATTTTCAGTGCTAGTTTCTACAGTATTTTGCTCTCATGCCTGTGTAACCTCAATCACGCTAGTCACCATACTATATCTTTATATACATGTTTTAAACGCCTTGACTATGATATGCCTGATCTTTATTGTAGTAATACAGCACATAAAGTCAGCAATGCCAACACATTTGAAAGTCATCATCATCCGAACGTCGATAACGGTTCCGTCTCGCAATGCACCGGACGGACTCTGAGTAAAAGTAGTGGCCATTAGTTCGACTTTACTTCAGACAAATGCTTCACCGGTTACCGTAGTGTAATTACTCTTCTTCATCTTAGCGTATTTATTTATTTAACAGTTTATGTACACACATATTTTATAAAGAAACAGTTATAAGAAAAGATTACAATGGCACTGCTTATTTCTAAAATAAATCCAGCAGGCCGGCGAGAGGAGAGCATAAACAAAAATAATTGAAAAAGGTAGAAGTGTGAATGATAACTAGAAAGGATAAATTGTTTATTCAAATACTCTAAATAAATACATAAATATATAAATACAACATATAAAAGCATACATACACATATACATACATACTTGCACATTATATTATGTTCATAAATATACATAACAATACAGATATACCTATAGGACAAGACGAATTTAGGAGTTCGAAGTGGTAGAGAGATAGTAGCTACTCGCGGACTTTGTTTTTAAAATTCACGACAGTATTAACCTCTCTGATATTTGGCGGCAGAGAGTTCCACAGCCTCACCGCATGAACAGAAAAAGAATAGGAGTAGAAGTCAGATTTGTGGGATGGGAATTTAAGAATGGAGCGAAGGTGGGACCTGCAAGGAGCATCAGGAGATCGTATAAATGAGAACCGCTCCCTCAGGTAGGACGGGGAATTTGGGTTAAACAGTATATTGAATAGGAGACAGAGTATCCGAGTGTTCCTGTGAAGGCGGATTGGGAGCCACTTGAGTTCTTGGCGAAAATGTGAAACATAGTCATACTTTCTTAGATTATAGATAAAACGAATGCACAAATTTTGCAGCCTCTCAAGTTTATCTAACAGCTCCTCTGTGATCCCACTTTGCTTGTGAAGGCGGATTGGGAGCCACTTGAGTTCTTAGCGAAAATGTGAAACATGGTCATACTTTCTTAGATTATAGATAAAACGAATGCACAAATTTTGCAGCCTCTCAAGTTTATCTAACAGCTCCTCTGTGATCCCACTTTGCTTGTGAAGGCGGATTGGGAGCCACTTGAGTTCTTGGCGAAAATGTGAAACATGGTCATACTTTCTTAGATTATAGATAAAACGAATGCACAAATTTTGCAGCCTCTCAAGTTTATCTAACAGCTCCTCTGTGATCCCACTTTGCTTGTGAAGGCGGATTGGGAGCCACTTGAGTTCTTAGCGAAAATGTGAAACATGGTCATACTTTCTTAGATTATAGATAAAACGAATGCACAAATTTTGCAGCCTCTCAAGTTTATCTAACAGCTCCTCTGTGATCCCACTTTGCTTGTGAAGGCGGATTGGGAGCCACTTGAGTTCTTGGCGAAAATGTGAAACATGGTCATACTTTCTTAGATTATAGATAAAACGAATGCACAAATTTTGCAGCCTCTCAAGTTTATCTAACAGCTCCTCTGTGATCCCACTTTGCTTGTGAAGGCGGATTGGGAGCCACTTGAGTTCTTGGCGAAAATGTGAAACATGGTCATACTTTCTTAGATTATAGATAAAACGAATGCACAAATTTTGCAGCCTCTCAAGTTTATCTAACAGCTCCTCTGTGATCCCACTTTGCTTTCAAAACTTCTTAAATTTTTGCCAATTATTGCCTGCTTCGAGCAGCTATGGTTTGACTTTTTAGTACCTAACTAACTAATGACAATTACTTTGATAGGAAAAATCTCTTTATTTTTTCATCCTTCTCTGTCACAAACAGATCTAGAAATACTATTTCTCGATTAGTAAACAATCCAATCTTCAAAACCCATTTTAGAAATAGAAGTGGTCAAACTAAATCAACCAAAATGTTTACCTCCATACAGTCTGATAAGGCTAAGACAAAAGGATTACGCTAACCAAAATTAGTTTTCATTAAACTTAAACAGAAATTGTACAGAGTCCTCTAAGTTGCAAGAAACTAACTAGTTTCTGAATCAGCGTAACCATACGAGGAACTTTGCTGGATTAATCTGGTTTAGACCTGTTCGTCCCGGCGTGATCCACTTCGAATAGGCCCGAACCGGTTCCCGTCGCTTATATCTGATTTCAAATAGTTTAAACATTTACGGTGCATGCAGACCTGCAACATTGTTATCTATTTTTCCCTTTATTAGCTTGATTACTACATTCAATGTAAGTTAAAATATATTCGAAGTTTGTTTCCCTTTCTACAGAAAGGGAAACAATTCCTCTATGAAACTAATGAAGAAAAATAGGCCTGAACTTCGAGTTATTATTTTGAAATCTCTTAAAAATTTTCCTTTTAATTTCTCGCTTACAGTATTATTACAATTCTCTTGAAACCTATAACCGAGAACAAAATTATTACAAAATAAAGTTTAATTGTGTTTTAGATTTTTTACGCTTTCTCAGGTATTTTTTCTTTGTATGGGCTCTGAGTTTGAAATATTCACTGATCTCTCACAGCAACTCAACTTCAACAAAAAGTTGTCAGTCTGTTGACATCAAATAAAGGTGTCGGCTCGTATCGGAAAACACTAAATTCTGATAAACGATTTCATTTATCAGACATCAATAGTTATTTATTAGATGTCTCTCATTAACAACTATTAAGGTGCTGTTTTCATTTCGTTTACGTCCTTATAAACTTTAAAATGTCTCTATCAGTGCGGTAGCTGTTTTAGTCATTATTATTAATACGAGTTACTGTAGATTAATAGGTTTGATGTCCGTTTTAAAATGTTGAAGAAGAACTCTGCATACTAAATAACAACAATTATTTCTCTGATACAACTAATCAACCACCAGTCCTGGTAGCAGGGCACAGTCGAGTGGTCTCTCCCGTTTTGTATTTTATAATCCTACCGTTGACCTTGGTTGAGAAAGAATACATTAGTCGTAAAACCATGCTACTCTGGCGGGCACAACACCTAGCGGGTGGTCAATATTTGATGTTTGGAATATTGAATAATTATAATAATTAGCGTGAGAATTTGTCCAAAGCTACTTTCAATGTGGTCATCTGCTTGATAATTAATATAAAGAAGTTAACAATTACTATTACTAGCGTACGTTGTACTATTTAGGCCATTAAAGTTATTTTATAGTTTCGGTACTTAGTTAGTTAGTTAGATTTCAAAATGGAAACAATCGGAATTAGAGATTTTTTAAGGACTTTTTAACAAATATTATAAAGTTACCAAGAAGTCTAAATTTATTGGCAAATTTATAGAATAGTATATCGATCACGCCTTATCCTCGAAGGGGACTATACGGTCACTTTTCACCGTGTGTTCCTGTCCCAGGTAATAGGTAGTGAGCCTATTGCCGTGTTGAAATAGACCGACCCAGGTTGCAATCGTTGTTTAATCTGCTGTTGAAAATTTTCAATTCAATTTCAACTCAATTCCAAAACACGGAAAAGCTCGCAAATGTAGAAAAAACTAAAATAATATTTATAGTATTATTTATAAGTGAAATATACATTTTGTACCCATTTTAAAGACGTGCCATTGGGTGAACGTGAAACGTCAGATTTAAGTTTTATAATAGACAAAAAGCATTTTTTTAAATGCGCTACGACCAATGGGTGAGCACGCACTAGTTATGATCAAAAACTAAAATTATGGGTATGGAAAAAGACTGGGGTTAAATTGAAAGTAATAACCTTTTTATCGCGTATCGAACTATAAGTAAAACTATTTCAGCATCTCAGTATGTCTATATTCGCAACAAATCCAAATATCATCAATTAGTAACATCTAAGCACAGCAAAACAAGCGAATTAAGAACGACATTTAGAATATTAATTATTATTATCTATCACGAAACAAACGAGTTATGCACTCGGCTTCACGTGGCGTCCGCAGAATCACCTGAGTGTGAGTTAATTTCATGGTCTACAATGATAACTAGATGAATCTTCAAAGGGATTCTGTTTGTATGTCTACAAACAACTAAATATGGTCGCGAACTTAAATTTGGGACCTACTTGAGGTGAGATATTGTGTAGCAAACCCAATACATTTGGAGCTTATATTGTTTATACGTGTCTAGAGTCACCCTTAATGACGTGAAGTTTTCGACATTGTGAATTTTAAAATACTTTAAGGTATTCAAATTAAAGTGCGTTATCGTATATTTATATAATCCAAATGAAGGTATAACCGAAGGGTCAAAGTTGCATATCGCGTAAGAGTACTGCGTAAACATAAAGGTTAATTCAGGGAAAAAAATTATTATTATATATTAACAAAAAATTAGACAAATTGGTTTTTTTTTAGAAAATTTATTATCCAAATTGTTGCAATTTGGTTCTTACAAATATTTAGGTGATTTAGGTCCGTATTCCAGAACGTTTCGCAATACTTAATCGACGCTTGAGAGAAGATTTTATAAGGTAAAATCTAGCCTTAAGTGTTGATTGAGTATTGAGAAACGTTCTGGAATACGGACCTTAGTTTTATTAAAATTCAGCTGTTTAGCGACATGAACAATGACAACTTTTTGCTTTAAATTAAACTTAACTAAACTTAGAAGATAGTTCAATATCATTGAACTATTTCAGTTCTATTTCAGTTATTTAGTTAGCTTCAACTTAAACCAACTCATGTAAATCATAATACGCAATGCCGGTCAAATTCTGATAGTAGAGGTATAATTGTTTTAACCATCTAAGTCTAATAATAACATTCGTGAGCCTTGTTCATTATTACTAAGTAAACGATGGCAACACGTGGGGCTAGTTTCGGATCTAACAGAGTCCTTCTTCAAGAGGTCAATCAATCTCAAGCAGCGTCTTAACTTTTGCATCCACTTTTGTTTTGGTGATAGATATTGCACTTGGTAACAAATGCTTTTGAAAAAAAACTAAAGAATTAAATTGTTAATGTTTTGGAATCGAATGAGTGAAGAATAATTTTTAAATAATATTTTTTATTACAAGCAATTGATTAGATTTTTAAAAGATAAGAAATACTGTTGATTTACTTTTATTGCCTGTGTATCTTCAGTACGATTTCAACTCCAACTTGCATATTTATTTCATATACATTATTATACAGTTCCCCACTGCATCTGGCTATCTATCAGTCTTTATGTGATAACTCTAAAACTGCGTAACGGAATGTCATGCAAAATTTTCCAATGTATAGCAGGTGTCAAGAGTAAGAATTATGTGTATAATTCCGTCCACGTGAAACCACAGACAGGTAGTAGTAAAAATTATTATTTTGAAATCATTTCTGATATAAATATTAATTTTAACATACCTACTAATTTAAATGTGGTAATACAATGTTATTACTTAAAAAAAATTTTTACCACCTGAATAGATTTACATTTAAAACATAAATTTAAACCATATGATATATTACGTGACCCAGTACGCCTCCCTGTGAGACACCCTCAAACCGCGGCTGTGCTTACCCCCCTAACTTCCGTTTCCACTGCGCTTGTAAGAAACGTTCCCCTAGAGTTGGATTACGCTCACCACCACTGGAGAGTAAGTAACTGTGTGAGTGTACAGTGTACGGTACTGCCATAATGAATCTCTCGTTTGCATGTGTTGAAACCTTAACGAGGTTATGTATACGTCACTGTGGATGTATGTGCACCTTCTTCTATTAACGGTACAACAAAACTAATGTCAGGTATTTCATTTATTTTGTGAAAATGATTTTGTTAATGTAGAATAAACTAGTAATAAACTTACTATTACTATTATAACTGGCCAGGCAATGAGAGAAATTACTTAGTTGCTTGTTCCTCGGAAATCTTCAAGGTCGATTGATATATATAGATATCCTCTAGTTACCTCCCGACTACTTAACTAGATATCAGATCCTTTCTGATTCCTGGCTAATGTTTCATCAGTATAATGAAACTAAGTACAACAACTAGCGAGTAGAGGGCGTGTTGCTTCTGTCTTCCTCTTCGTAGCAAATAGTTTATCAACTAAAATTGTTTGTTTGGCAACTACAATGGACACAAGGTATTCAAAGGTGCGGCTTAATTGTTGTCTGTGCAAACGTTAGATTAGTTACAAAGGCTAACCTTTGAAATCAACCATTCGAATAAATTTAAGAGCTGCTTATGCGGTCGAATTATGAAATTTAACCAAGACTACATTCGAACGAACGGAAACGAATATCAAAGTTTATAGACAACTTTCTTAGAAGTTCTAAAGTCTGAAAGTTATCCGACCGCAGTAGTCCTCCATTTTGAAAAATGAATTGTCTGCACTCCAAATATATGGTTTTAGTTTTAGAGTTGTGGGAATATGGAAAACTTAAGAAAATGTCTTTATTGTCTTTTTGTTTAGCTCTAACATCTATAGCTTTAGTATTCATCTTTTAATTTGACAGATTACTTCTCTTTTCGAGTACATAGGTTTTTATCACAACCGTTCTTGTAAAAGTTTTATAGATATGTTGGTTAGTAATGGTAAATGCAGTAGGAAAAAATATAATTTTTAACATGATAAAGAACAAACTTTGATTATAACTACATGATGACGAAAGTTCTAAACTTGCTGAAGTCTGTAGCTTTGTCAGCGTTGCGCAGTTTCCCCGTACCCATTTTCCATAGGATCTTATTTGTGTTGTTGATGTAATGGGTAATATTGTCAATAAAAAAAACATTGTATCTTCTCAAAATAAACCCAATCCACCAATAGAAAATTGCAATTTAATTTGAATTCCTTTCCGCATTTTTAAACATATAATTAGACAACTTTTTTTTAGTAATCCTCCCATCTGGAGGCGTCTATTTAAATGGCATATTCTATTACAAGATGACCCCCACGGCTCCGCCAGTGACATATCTACTTTGAACCCCCGTCGCACATATTTAATCCCTATCGCTAATAAATTCTACAGTAATGTATAAATATTAGCCTATTTGTCGACATTTATGATTACTGCTCCACTCTCCAGGGTAGTAGCGTCATGTAGCCTTACTGTGCAATGTGCTATCCTACTTAAAAATATTTTTCATATCCGATTAGTAGTTCTTGTGAAGAACGCGTTCAACAAAACACAAAGAAACAAACTCTTCAGCTTTATATATTAGTATAGAAGTATGAATTAGTTAAGATGCTATATCACCTCTGTTAGATCCTTTGATTGTAGTTATTTTTAAATTACAGGTCATTTATCATAATCCTTTCGTAGACATTTTGATAAATGTAATTAGTTTTCTAAATATAAATTTTAACGAGAGTTAAACTATTAAGAAATTGTTTCAGGCTGCATTTTCTACATATAAATGTTAATTTAGTTTATCGTTTGTGTCAATTTAGTTTATCGTGTCATTGAAAGTTACTAGCTTTATTTACTAGAAAGTTACTAGAAGTATGATTAAAGGGTTACCTAGAATATATTTGAAATCGAAACATAATATAATGTAGTTAAAGTTGCTGTAACTAATTTTGACTTTACTTTGAAGTTGTTGTATTCTGAAGAGAATAATTATGTCCACATTACAGAGACTTTACAATTATTGAATAATAGAAGAAAACATCGTCGTTTCATATAATTTGGTGGTAAATTGGTGAAATTTGGTGATTGGTTCTGTACGTGTAGTTTGAAATATTAATCGAATGAAACCCCTAATAATGTTCTTGTTGCAATGTATTTTTTAATTAATATTTATTATAAATTCTCCTGCGAATTATTGTCTCCAGAAGCCTCTAGATGTACTGTGTTCTAGCGATGTGATAATAAAATTCGGCTGAATTTGGGCAAGATTGTCTCATAATATTAAAAATAATAATTAAGAGTGGGTGCTAAGACCGCACGGCAGAAGTGAAAACTTCATTGGCAATCGCAATCAATTATTATAAATGAATTGAATATACTAAACACAGCGACACAACAGCGAAAAGCAGCTGACTGTATCTTTTTCGCTCGGGTACACTCGGTTCCCGAGTTCACCCGATCGAGCCTTTCACCTCAGAGCGTGACGGATCAGTCTAACTTACTACCTACGGAAAAATCTATGTGCGGTGCGCCAAAAGAAGTATTCACTTCAAAAAAAACTGTGTTCCTGTATTTATCCCAAGTACGAAATGTCACAACACAAATTTATTGTATGTACTACAAAGATTGCTGACATTCGAAAATATCTACAATATAAAATATATTTCTATAGCTTCTACCAATCCTCTTGCATGTCTTTCAGTATTATTGACCGGGTAAACAATAATCGCATGCAAACTGGGTATTAGCCATGCAGCCCGCATACGGACCACACAACGTATAAACTTCGTGTGTATTGAAGTGTCTACGAACGCTTTAAATACGGTATTATGTACAATGTTTATTATAATACATACATATATACATATATTGTAACGCCTTTATCCCCGAAGGGGTGGGCAGAGCCATATAAAACGCCCACATTTCACTGGATGCATTTTTGTCCCACGTAACAGGTGGTGAGCCTATTGCCGTGTTGAAATGGACAGACCCAGGCTGTGGCGACCTTCTGTTGATTTTTTTTAAGCCGCCCTTATGACCTTTAACTTGGCTTAACGACTGCCGTTGTATTTTTTATAATGTTACATAATAATAAAAATATATTAAAATAAATAAATAAATAAATATCCATCACGCCTCATCCCCGAAGTGGTGGCAGAGGCATATTATATATAAAAATATATAAAATACTTGATTATAATCATAAGTTCGTTAAATAATTAATTCTAAACTAAGATAACTCAATTAACTTAAAACCTAAAACTTTACATGCATCATAATATTTCTCCGCATCGCAGTCCTCATGTAGTAGCGTTCCCAGAACACTGGCAACATTGCCACGTTGAATGGCAATGTTTAGGCTTAGTGCGAAAAAAAAACCAGCCTTCTGGTCTCGAGTAGTGTCTATCAGACGCTTTACAATATCTTGGAAAAGGTTATGAGCGCTTGGACCCCATGACCCTAAGGCTCAAAAACGTAATCAACGGTATTATTCTGAAGTTGTTCTTCTACATCTACGATTTCGAATATAAGCGAAATTGCAATTCTTACATGTATATTGTCACGGCTTTATCCCCAAAGGCGTAGGAAGAGGTATACTACACGCGCACATTTTTAACCGAATTCCAAAAACGAGAAGTAATTCGATTGGTAATTTTTTTTTATGTATTTACATCGATTACGCTGAGATTTATGGTACGATTTACGTCATTCTTCTTTAGTTTGATGCGGAATAGTTGCCATTTGGTCTAGTAGTTTCCATTTTGTACTGTATAATAACCGAAATATTCAGCAGCTCTTTCTTATGTCGCACCATAAAAGCATGGAATTCTCTGCCGGCGCACGTGTTTTCCTTCCTTTACAATCCTGGGTCCTTTACTAGAAGCGTGAAAAGGCATATTTCTGGGCCGTTAACCTGAGGGTCACTACGGGAGCCTTGCGGTTTGGAATAGCGGTCCTTAATTAAGGGACGTTATCTTTGCTTTCCATCAGGTGGGTTACGCCATTTTGAAGTGCCAAATATAAGAAGAAATGCATTTTTGTCCCATGTAATAGGCGTGAGCACATTGAGTGACCATTGACACTTGAAATGGACAAGCGCAACCTTTTCAAGCCGCCTATAAAGCCTTTAACGTAATGTTACAACATGAACACAGAGTAAGCGGGGGCTATACAACCGGGCATGTACTAGCTAGTGTCCAACGGCATTGCCTGTGATATACTTCGAACCTTGTAGCGCCTGTATGCCATATTATGCCCGTATTTACAATAATATATAGAAAAATGCCCCCATTTTTGACATTTATTATTACTGCTCCGCTCTCTTGTATTGTAATATGAGGATACATTGGATATGTATCATCATATAAGTACCTCGGCGGCGCAGTGGTAGTGTATGCGACTGCCGCGACTGAGGTCCTGCGTTCGATTTCCGGGTCGGAACAAATATTTGTGTGATACACTAATGTATCTTTCGGAGTTTGGGTATTTCCTATGTATATATATTGTGTATGTATTCAGAAATATAAAATTATGTTTATCAGTTGTCTAGATCCCATAACACAAGATAATATAGCTTACTTTGGGCTAGACGGCGATGTGTAAAAACATTTTTCCAGTAATTATTATTATTTTATTTTACTTCTTTATAACTTGAACTTGAAGCGCTCGTGGCCCCGCGGTCTCAGTGTTCGGTAAACGATCACTGAGGTACGCAACTTTCTCTATGGCTGGTCGTCGGATGGGTGACCACTTTGTGGCATTTACATTTGCGAGCGTTTCCGTGCTTCGGAAGGCACGTTAAGCCGTTGGTCCCGGTTGCCAGTAAAATGGCAGTCGTTAAGCCTGGTTGAAGGCCTTATAGGCGGCTTAATAAATTTCAACAGCAGGTAGCCACAACCTGCGTCTGTCTATTTCAACACGGCAATGGGCTCACCACCTATTACGTGGGACAGGAATCCACACGGTGAAAAGTGGGCATATAATATGCCTCTGCCACCCCTTCGGGGATAAGGCGTGATGGATATTTATTTATATTTTTTTTATTCTTTATAACTTTACTTTCTAATGGCTAAAGAAATTTTAAAATCTGATCAGTAGTTCGAGACTACAAACAAGCAAACATTTCCACGTTTTATCTTACTATTGACAAACAATACTGTCGTAGTCGACCTTACCTTACCTTGTCTAAACCCAAATCTTTGACTAAACCCTTTTCTAACAACTCCCAATAGATATAAAATCAAAAGCAACGGAAGTACAAACGAAGGGCCCAGAGCGACCTCAGTCGGACACGTATTAAAACTGGCAAGTAATAAATCATAGCTTCTGTCTCCCTCACATTCATCTTCCAAACGTATATTAAAAGGAAAAGCAAGATACATGAAAATGGGCAGAATTATTCATAGTTCGGTATGGTATTACAACATCGATTTCAGAGGGGTTCCGCATGTGAATTGATGAATGAATTTAGTGGTTAAAGTCGATGGTGGTTGTTATTAGAATTGCAAGGTTTTTCTACTGTCTATACCTATACATATAATCACGCCTTTATCCCCGGGGGGGGGGTTAGGCAGTGGCATACTATCTGCCTAAGGCTTGGGTATTTGTCTAATGGACGGTGTAATACAGGGTATATCAAAATAAACCCTGTATTATACAGTCCTCTAAAGGTATCTTTCAATTTGCCATGATCTCTTCTATTAGTAGTCAGCTGATACTCCACTTGCAGGATATTGACTTGTGCCCCTAAGATCGGTAGAACACAATTAGTCGTCAATGTTATTAGACATTTTTATTTAACCATGCTTAAATATTTAGACCAATGTTTACTCTCTACTCTACAGAGCATGTTTGTAAACTTTTAATAATAATATTGTGTAACATTTTATTCAGTCGCGACTGCCGCATGCACTACCAATTTAATTTTGATATTAAACGGTGAACGTCCAAAATGGTTAGAAAACTCACGTTTAGTAAGGATCCCCAAGCTAATAATCCGTAGATGTCGGCGACAAGGTCCATCTCACAACAAATTCATTTCCTTTATAGCGTTAACATATATATAACTTTTATTCGAATGTACGTTATATATTAGAACGCACGCGTTATACCTATTCGATATTACCAATAATTCTATTTTTGATGCATAGAGGAATCCATTAAACCGTGAAGACATCATTATTAAGTTCCTATTCCCGGCTACTACTTTATCCTGATCTAGTGCGTGTTGAGACTTTTGCAATACATTGCTACTAAATATAATAATAACTTATTAACGAACTAAGTTGTTGTCTACATCAAGGATTGTCCATGCCAAGTTGCATGCAAATCCGATGAAAAATGCAACCTGTAGACTGAATGGACGGCCGAAAGGTCGAACATCGATAGCATTTTTCCCGTACCAGTGGACTTAAAACGGAGACTATCGTCGGCTCGCTTCGCTCGCCCACTCAGTCAATAATAATAGCTTCTAAACCCTACAGGGTATATTAGTTATTATTATATACTAGTTTGATAAATAAATATCCATCACGCCTTATCCACGAAGGGGTGGCAGAGGCATATTATATGCCCGCTTTTCACCGTGTGGATTCCTGTCCCACGTAATAGGTGGTGAGCCCATTGCCGTGTTGAAATAGACAGACGCAGGTTGTGGCTATCTGCTGTTGAAATTTTTCAAGCCGCCCATAAGGTATTCAACCAGGCTTAACGACTGCCATTTTACTGGCAACCGGGACCAACGGCTTAACGTGCCTTCCGAAGCACGGAAACGCTCGCAAATGTAAATGCCACAAAGTGGTCACCCATCCGAGGACCAGCCATAGTGAAAGTTGCGTAACTCAGTGATCGTTTACAGAACACTGAGACCGCGGGGCCACGAGCGCTTCGTATTTGTACTAGTTTGATGCAACCGCAATGTATAAAGCTTCGGTAGTACCATGTATTGGAGTGGAGTGTAATAATCTTGTGTAATAATTTTTGTGAAATTTGGAATTCGGGCTTCCTCGTGATCTAGTCTTACTGATTAGAATTAACCCAAAAATTATGAAAATCGGTTGAGATCTCCATCAGTCATGGCTGATATTTTACTTAAAAAGGTTTTACCATGAAAAATATGCTCCATTTTCTCAGCGGACGTCTATTACTTATAAACTAATAAAACCTGTGATATTTTAACAGGAAACCTATCTGAATTAAACTGCATATGATAGACATATAGATGTGTAAAACTATATAAAACCCCATGTATAAATAATTAAATAAACAGCAAATTACCTCCTCTACCTACGCCTCAAACCTATAAGTACACTCAGATCCATAAACATCACTGCATTGCCAACTCCACCTTTCCCCCGATTCGCTCAATTTATCTATCCAAATAAAAAAACAAAAATAAAAGAAATAAATTGGATTCATTTATGCGTCCCCCGTTCCCGCCATATCTGTTAAGGGGTAGACACAAAAACGTAACAATGAAACACAAAATTGAACTTTGGTTTGTGACATAGCGGTTTCAGTTTTAAGGCATCGTTCGGCCATCAGTCAAAACGTGAGGCTATTTATGCTTTTATTATCTTTTTCTTCGATTCTGTACACGGCTGGGGCATTAGATTTGTGCCTTTGTTCTTGTTTTTTGATCTGAGTTGAAATTTAAAAGGCTATCATGCGAGCATTATTCTTCATTGTAATTCGAAGTACCTCAGATCAAGCATTATTTATTTAATAAAAATCGTCGTATGTCTAATACATATTGATTATTCAAAACAACTTACATTATGTTATACAAATCTAAGACTATTTTTAAGGTAATCAATATTGTTCAATATTTTCGTAGTTATTGAAACGACCTAGAACTCTTAATGGCAGTTCCATTAGCTTCAATCATTCTAGTAATATTTCTTGAGTAGAAAATCTGATATTGGAGTTAGTTTTAAATCAATCTTATAGATATTAGCTTTTGATTTTTTGTCAATAGGCTTCTCAAATTATCTTTTAATTTTAATGCGAGTTTCAATACATTTTACCTTGTACGATTTCTTCAAGTCCGAGCTTATTGAAACTTTTCTAGTAGTCATTGCTGTAGTATTTTAAATTGTATCCAGGTTTACTGGAGTCAGAGTAATACGAATGTGGGTGGAATTAGAGTCTCAATAAAAAGAAAATCGAGGATGGATCGAAGTAAAACCTCTTTAGCTCCACTGGCTATGAGAAAAAGGGAGAAAGAAAACGTGTGCTCGCACCTCTCTCTTTTGCCCCTACAGTAATATACGTAAAGTAACTCTGCTAATTTTTTAAGCATACTAACTATGCTAACTTTTACATATTTTTTATTAATAAAATAAATAAATATCCATCACGCCTTATCCCCGAAGGGGTGGCAGAGGCATATTATGTGCCCACTTTTCACCATGTGGAATCCTGTCCCTATTTTTTTATTAAAGTAAAAAAAAGACAAATTAGTTCGCGAAACTATGAACAAAATATTCTATAGAACAATTGGTTAGGAAAGGTCACGAGTTCAATTTCCGTCTCGAACTAAGTTGTCTTATTTCACCTTAATAAAAAAAATGTGACTTCTATCTGGTTCTATTTGGCACTAAGTCATATCTACCTCTCAACTTCCGTACGCCTCGCCCGATCACACTTTTCGTAACGCTCTCGTCACACATTCACTAGCTTACTCTTCAAGCGTGCGTAAATAATTATTTGATTGATTTTAAAAATAGGCTTCTCCAGACTCCACAGTGATTATTATAAATACATTAGTTGACGCCCGCGGCTCCGCATGCGTGGTGAAGTTTTACCGTTCCCGTTTCCCGCAGGAACTTGTTCCCGGAATAAAAAGTAGCGTATGTGTTATTTTGATGTGTAAGCTATATTATTGTAAGTTTCATTAACATCCATTCGTAGTTTTTGCGTGAAAGAGTAACAAACATCCATTCTTACAAACTTTCGCGTTTATAATATTAGTAGGATACATCATAATACCGACCGCCGAACCAAATGGCGGAGGTTGAGTCATTACTGTAACAAAATTAGCGAGTACGCACTATAATTTCAAATGCAAATCGCAAGGAAGGAATACAAAACGACCACAACTAAGAGGGTAGAATGAAAAAAATAAAGTCAGGATGCTTTTATGAGCTCCGATAAGTGCAAAAATTTTTTTTTGGAATTAATGATTTTAAACGATATTGCTTGTGGTATATGCTAGTTGAAATCCTGGGGGTTGTATTACTGATATGAATTCACTTCTCGCACAATCGATTTTTATTTTTCTCATGGTAAAAGCCATACTTATTGTTTGACAACAAATATAGCGTATAATATTCACTGCCACCCCTTCGGGTATTAAGGCGTGAATGATAAGAATGAAAACAAATAGTTGAGCGAAGAGAAGCGAAGCTCCCATGGAGCGACTTCAATGGCGTTTGTAACACCGGGCAGAACTTCGCCATTACTTATACGTTTTCGGATTTTTTTCTGCTACGGAAATCTATTCAAATTATGCAGGTCGTGACGAAGCCCAAATTTCAAAATTCGATAAAAAAAAAAGTTATCTGCAAAAATCATGTTGTCTATGGGAAAATACTTAGGTTGATTTAACGCTTCGCTCAAATTTATGCTGCTAGCATAGGTTACACTTTTGCGACTGCGGCTACCTAGTATACACAAGCTTATAATTATATAATATAATTTAAAAAAAATTAATAAATGTAAAAAAAAAAAAAAAAAAAATAGTATAGCTTATAATTTATTGTATCATTTTTTTAATGGACTAGAAAGTATGTTTTTTGTCACTTCTAAGCTATGGTCCTTCAAGTATCCGATTTAATAAAAACAGCAAAAACATGATTTTACTGATGTTTAAAAACAAAAATGTTATTGAAGTGTTCTGTCAACGATCACTGCGTTAAGCAACTTTCGCCATGACTGTTTATGGATGGATGAACGCTTTGTGGTATTTCCATTTACGAACGTTTCTTGCTTCGGAAGGCACATTAAGCCGTTGCTTCCGATTGCCAGTCTTTAAGCCAAGTTGACTAAATGCATATGTGTGTATATGGCGTCTTGGAAAATTTCGCCAGCAGGTAGCCACAAGTTGCGCCTGTCTATTTCAACACGTAAATGGGCTCACCGCCCTGTTATGTGGGACTAAAATACTCACTGTGAAACGTAGTCGTATAATATACCTCTGCCACCACTTGGGGGATAAGGCGTAATTGATAAATTTTAAATAAAAATATCAATGCACCTTATAACCAAATACGTTTTATGTCTATTAAATACTTTGTATTATTATCGTTTTTAGACGAGCCTTTGACATTTAATTTCCGGAGGAAAATAACCTTGGTGTAGTGAAATTAGTTACGTTTAGGACACTGACACAAAAGTAAAGTATGTAGTTAATATTATCCTACTAATATAATAAACGCGAAAGTTTATAAGTATGGATGTTTGTTACTCTTTCACGCAAAAACTACTGAATGGATTTTGAAGAAACTCTACAATACACATCAGAATAACACGTAGGCTACTTTTTATCCCGGGAATAAGTTCTGTGAGAAACGGGAACGGGAAAACTTCACCACGCGTGCGGAGCCGCGTGCGTCAACTAGTATTTACATATCGGGTGAAACTCTCTTTTGTCAATTTTGTCCTACGAATAACTGGTAAGCCCATTGCCGTGTTGAAGTGCACAGGCGAAGGTTGTGACGACCTACTGATAAAATTGTTCAAGCCCATAAGACCTTCAACTTGGCTTAACGACTGCCATGTTAATTACAACCGGGAAAAACGGCTTAATGTGTTATGCAATGGTAGAATATAAATTTTAATTTAGGTTTAAATTAGTATTTAAAATAAGTTTAAGAATTTCACTTGTTGTATTTTGAGATGTAAAATAAAATAACCAATCCATGATTGCAGACACGATGCAGCGGCTAGATAGATGCATAAATAATATGAAAATATACGTGCTGTCAGAACATCTGTGGTGCATTAAAAATTCAAGTGAATACAGCCCCAGACAGCTAATGTAGGACATGAAGTTAGCTACAGTCCGGCGACTGAGAGAAAGGGTTTTTTAATACATTTTTTTAATTAACATATATTTTTTGAGAGATTCCCACACAACGCCGTTGAGTCCAAATTAAGTCAATATAAGCCTCTGCGGCGCTATGAGATCTAGACTATTGATAAACATGATGATGTATTTCTCACAAACCAAAATGCAGATGGTGAAATGTAGGTGTATAATATGCCTCTGCCACCCCTCCAGGGACAAGGTGTGATGGTTAAACAAATTAGGAAATAAAATGGGGAAGCGCTCGGGACCGCTGCCTCAGTGTTCTGTAAACGATCACTGCGTTAAGCTACTTTCGCTATTGCTTATAGGTTATGGCTTTGTGGTATTTCTATTCACGAGCGTTTCCGTGTTTTGGAAGGCACATGAAGCCATTGGTTCTTGGTTACCAGTAACATAGCAGTCGTTAAACAAAATTGAAGGCCTTATGGGCAGCTCGGAAAAACAGCACGCAATGTGCTCACTACCTATTACGTGAGACACAAATACACACTGTGAAATATTGGCGTATAATATGCCTCTGCCAGCCCTTCAGGGATAACAGCGTGATTGACGCCATTAAAACTTTTAGAAGTTGTCTCTCAAATCTGCGTATACAGTGTGTTTTAATTTAGTACGTATGCATATAATCATTAAAACAGTTCTGAGCAATTCTTAAGTCTACAATACAGCTGTTTTGATCAACTTCGTGATAAAATGCGTAATTTGGAGATTACGTGGGGCCGCTCTCGAAATATGTAATTTTGAACAGCAATTAATAGGGCTTACTGTCTTGTATGTGCTGTATTTTATTGCTCAGCTCAGTATCATAATTTTATACTTACTATAATTTTGTTCACTTTGACGTACAAAAGTGCTACAATTTAGAATAGACATAAATTATTGACGTAGAGATACGGCTTTACACTTATAATAGAAGATGATATCGATTGTATTACGTGGTTGTAAAATTGGAAAAATGCCTGTGTAATGCGAAATTTAAGCGGTTTATCAAGGACACATTTAAAACATAAAATATAACTCGAGATGAAGAACACATAGATTTTTATTATTTGTTTTTACAATGAACCAGCCAATTCTTAAAATTATAAATCAATTAAAAACTCTTTATTTAAAAATACGCAGAACGTATGAGTGACATTCGAAATTCAAATCACATTCTAAGCAGGTCTTCCTTTCGTCTTTTATATCTTGACACAGACACCGAGGCTATACGAAAGGGCATTACAATTCTAAACGGGGTTATAAATACGCAATATTATGTTAATGGCCGCAGATATTTTCCTTTTATTACACCAACTGTTTTACTCCATTAATAAAATTTATACTGCATCTAATTACACATAAATTGTTGACTATTAAAAGACCTTCGCCGAACTTAATAAGGCTTATATTCGTTCAGTCGACGTGATGTTTCCTACGATTCGATCCGGGCATTACTTGGCAGGATTAGCGCCACATGTGCTTAGATTTTGTCAATTTTCGTCGCATATGTGCTGAATTTCGATGTTATGGTGACAAATGCTAATATTAAAGTGTTATTACACGAAACAAGTAATGCTATAATTACGCTATGTTTAATTTGAATAGTCAATCTATTGGTTGTCTTACTTGGCAATAAATATAGTACCTAAACCTTTTCGCTGTCAGTTACACCCTGTAACACCCAGCAACACCCATAAATAACCGTTCGTGAGGAATAGATAAAAAGTGCTTAAAAACTGATTACAAAGAAAAACATTTTTTTTTATTTATTTAAAAAAGGCAGATCCGTCAATAAAATATAATAATCATTTATTTCTCAAGTAACAGACTCGTTCATAAAATTTCCAGTCTAATTACAATTAAGTTACAAGCATTCTACGTCAATGGTAAATAAAAATTTGAAATACATGTCAATACAATGTCGCTGTAAAGTCTAACTATAAATAAATAAAGTCATAAAAGAAAAATTTTATGGTTAAATTAAATTAAAGTTATAATAGGTACAAAATTCAAAGTAAAACTTACAATAACACATAATAAAATTAAAACCTATATGTATAAGCTAGCGTACTGCACAAACAAAATCTTTTCCAGTTCTCTGAAACTAATATATTTTGCAGAATTTGTGACAAATCCTAAAAATAACGTGACTACGTAAGTCATGAAACGAACATTTTTTATATCCTTAGCAAGGTTAATGGTTTATTACTGCGTAAAATTGTATAATTACTGAGTATAAAACATCAAAAATAAAACTTTTGAAACTAATTTTATATTAAAAGCTAATGCCCACGCTCCGCACGCGTGGTTAATATTTCCCATATCGGTTTCCCACGGGAACATCTTACCGGGATAAAAAATAGCCGGGTAATGACTTTTATTTTTAAATTGTTTTCTATTCCGAAACGTCACAAACTCACAAATTTCAAAATCGGTTTCGATCCCACAATGTCACAAAGTCAATGTTGTTTAACACAATAAAAACCTGAATAATATTAATATAATAAAAAATATAAATAAAACCTGTGCATAAACTAGTGACAAAAAAGAAAAAAAAAGGTTATAATAAAAACTGAATAAAACAATACAGGTTATATAGAGGTTGTTTGCATTTTTACAACTTCCCGCGCACATATCATGTTGCTTCGTTTGTGGGATTTCAGTTATTTTAAAAAGCTTTTATTTTCTTAAAACGGTTGGTTACATAAAGTATTTATTACCGTAATTGGAAGGGAAATGTAGATGATGTATTTATAATGACGAAAATTGGATCATCTTCTTTAAAGACGGTTATCAGCAGGGAGTTTCCATGACAATGAGGGTTTCTTTTATTTTATTAAAAATGTTTTTAAATAAATTTGCCGTCTCAGTTAAGCAGTTAGGTTTGAAAGTACATGCTGGTTGGTTTTAAATAAAGGTAGAGTAACCATTTATTCGTTTGTCACATTAGGGACATAGAAACAAAGAAAGCTTGTTAAAAGGCCAAACCCGGCGCTGACAGTTTGAGTATAGGTTTTAACCTCTAGGTTCACTGTCCCCGAAACGTCCACTTTTCAAAATTTTCATTCCCTAAATGCCTACTTCCCATTTAGTTCACTTCTCTTTACGGCCACAAATCTAAAATTCCCAAAAAGTCCACTTCTATTAACGTTTACTCTCAAAACGTCTATTCTACTTTACCCAAGGAATTGTTGCAAAAGAAGAGACGTATATGTATTAATCTGCCAACCGTTCTAGTATAACAGGCGTGGTTATCATAAGTAATTAAAATGACCACAAGTTAGTTCTGTATAGCAATTCCTATAATAGAGACCCATAAAAATTAATACTAACTATATTTTAGCGCGTAACGGCACGGTGCTTGGTTGGTAATTAAAATATAAAATGGAATATAGCATCGCACCGGAGTATTCTGGGCACTATTTGCAATGTCAGTTTTATGTCTTTTTTTGTTTATCTAAAGGAAACTGATAATGTTTTACATAAAATAAATTAAAAAAATGTTTAAAAATAAATAGAAGTAAGGATTAAAATATGATTAAAATATTTTGGTCATAATAATGTATTTTTTTAGTTGAATGACGTCACTCGTATATTTTATTTATAGTGTTACTAGTTGACGCCGGCGACTACGCACGCGTGGTTAAGATTTCCCGTGTCCCACAGGAACTTGCTGTCGCGATAAAAGTAGCCTATGTGTTATTCTGATGTATAAGCTATATTGTTGTGAAGTTTCAATAAAATCTGTTCAGTAGTTTTTACGTGAAAGAGTAACAAACATCCAAAAAAACTTTCATATTTATAATATTGTTTATCATGTACTCGTATGTATTTTTCTAATTTTTTTGTTTATATTGTTTCAGGTATGTTCCAGATTTTTTACAACAACCTTTTCATCATAAGAGCGAAATCTTTTTTGTAAATCGTGAGTAATAAATTATACAGACGCGACAAACTTTCACATTTATAATATTAGTAGGATAAGTCTAAGCCGGATCTATTCATCAATCAAAGTAATTTAGGGTCGGCAGTTTGTGTGCTGCACCTCTGGTGTTGCAAACGTCCATAGGCTACGGTGACCACTTTCCATCGAGTGGGCCGTACGCTTGTCTACCACCTTAGTGGTATAAAAATCTAAATAACAGCACTTCTTAAATTGATCACACTTAGGGTGATTAACAAATTTGAACAAATTTTGGTAACAATTTTGATAGTGTTAATGATTTGAGTGGGGATAGTGATTGCTCATTATAAGTGTTACAATGGGGGCTTGATAGTGGCAGCTGATGACCCCTTGATTGGTTAAATTATGTTTAGGGGCAAATGGTGTAGTTCCAATGTGTTAGGAAGGGTAACTCTGTCATCGACAGTGATCGCATTAGTATATTCGTTTTAGTTATTAAATGTAGCTGTAATGAATCTGCAAGAAGCGAAAAAGTATGCCTTGATCGCGAAGCCTGGCGATTTGTCCTCTCTTACTACCCCGGCAGGGTACAGCGTGAATATAGTTAAGTTAGTATATGAAGTGCTTTGTTCAGTGTTCTGTAAACAATCACTGTTAAGGCCGGTCCTCAGATGGGTGACCGTTTTGTGGCATTTCCAGTTACGAACCGTGCTGTGCTTCTGGGGGCCGAGTCTGCTATTTCAATCGTGTGGAAATCGTCGCGTAACAGAACGCCACCCGTACAATTTTGACAGTTTTTCGTAGTCTACTATTACAATTGTACTCTTTTAGACTTTTATTGGTCGGTCAATAGATTTTAGTGTCGCTAGTCAGTGGCCGCTAGTCAGTTGCATTTTTGATAGTCTACTAACATTTTGACAGGTAAAAACAGCGATTCTGGGCCTATTCTACGGCTTGTCAATAGTAGACTCGGCCCCCCGACCCCGACCGGTTGGACGCGGTTGCTAGTAACATGGCAGTTGAAGGCCTTATTGAGGAAAAAAAATGTAAAATTTTGGAGGAAAAATTTTCAACAGCAAGTCGCCACAACCTGTTAATTTCAACACGGCTATGGGCTCACCACTTGTTACGTAGGACAAAAATTCGTAGAGTTGTGGACGTATAGTATACCTCTGCCACTCCTTCGGGGATAAAGACGTTTTAAGCATAATTTAAAACCTCTTGGTGTAAATAAAAAAAATACTTATTTAAAAATAAAACACAAAATTTTTTTCATCGTTAATAACTCCAGTAGACTTGATAATTAAGGAAATTTGAGAGCTTACATCAAAATGGAGTACAATTTTGAAAATGGGGCACAATCTGATAAGCGAGGGTGTAGGGTGCTCATTAATCAACCCAGTGACAGATCGCTTGCCATGTGTTAAGCTTAGATTATGTCCCGTTATATTTCCAACTGTGTGGTTACCCTGTGAGAGCTTGTGTGGCAAACGGTTATAATTCTGTGTAAATAGAAATTGTAGGGTTATTTATTGGGTTAAGGGTTAAAAGTTGTGTGAAATCTAATACTAGTTGTCGCCATGGATTTAAATCAGGCGGCGCCGTCATTATAGCGAAGTAAATATAAAAAAGTAAATATTCTGGATAAGATTATAAACGCGAAAGTAAAATAATAAAAAAAAATAACTGATGAATTTTGATCGAGTGACTGATAAAACCCGAAAAAATGGCTACGTTTTTTTTTTCAATTAAAGCGGCGTGTTTTGCTTGCTAGAATGTTATTAGTGATAATTCTCGTAATCAATTAATCAATCAAAACAACCTACCGCAGTCCACTGATGAACCACTTTCAATTTTTGTCGGAACACACGCATTCTGCATCCAATCCCCACTTCGTCTGCGACCTTTTCTAGATCCATCTGCCTAGGGGACGTCTTAAATTATGTTTGACGAGTCGTGATTTCCACTCCAGAACTCTTCTGATCTTTCTTTCTGATCTCCTCGTTTCGTCGTCGTTGTATCTTCCTTCGATAGATATTATCCTATCTCAATTTATTCTATCCTAATCACACTTTGAGGTGCTGACTGCGAACTTAGTTAACCAGTTCTTTGAAGGCTAACCTCGTTTCGTAGTCCTCAAAATGATGATTTAATATCGTTATCTCATTAGTCATTAATGGGGTTCAAAGGCGCTCCATTATCCCTTCCAAGACAAATGCCATAAATAACATAACGTTTCTAAATCTATTTAAAAGAAAATAGAAAACTCTTGATCGCTGCCAGTCGATCAAACAAACAACCTTCGATTAAACCTCGCAGTTACTCTACGCAGTCGGTTATTATGTCTTTTGTTCTCGTAATATGGTGATTTGATACAATGATGGTCGCTTTAGATGATAGCACCCTTAATGTATTAAAAATGTTGAAAGGGGGATAAGTTTCTTTTTATTTTTGTGGATAAAATAACGTTTGGGTGTTTGGGAGCCGTCATTTGCGCTTAAAGAGTGTCATTATCAGTGGAGGATAAATTGGAGATGTAGTATTGTCAAAAATTACATTATTTAAGGTAGACCAAGACAGATCACGCGTGCAGATTCCACATATACGGAAAGGTCAAAGTGCTCGTATACTCAAACCGATTAATATAATTCTTAAAACCCTCGATCTGTGCTCTCTGACTACGGATACTGCGTGAAAATATATTATTTAGTTAGTATAAAGTACGCTGATACCTATAATACTCAATGAAATTGGCGGGAACGATTTAAATAAGGAGTGATAGATGTTTGACATAAATTCAATAATTCCATTTTGAAAACTTTTTGAAAACTCCAACTCAAAACTACCTGTAGCTAGTAATCTCTATCTTTACTCGGTGGACCGATCCTTAGTATAAACTTAGAAGGCTACAAGTATTATTTTTCTTTTCCGAACAAGCTGTGGCAGTCTATTAGCTTAGGCATCGGACTGAATAAACTGACCGCATCGAGAAACCCCGTGGATCCTGATTTCCTAATTTGGCGCTTTGCATGCAATTGCCTTTAATTCTGTTAGGATCACTTGCTCAAATGCCTCGTGAACTAGTGGAGGCACTAAAACGGAATAAAATAATAAAAAGTGTTTTTAAAGTTTTCTTATTTTTGTCCACCTGATAGAAAGTGGCACCATAACGTAAGGACGTTTCCAACATCAGAAATACTGCATTCGCGCTACCGACCCTGTAAAAACTCTATTTTAAAGAATCCCGTACTGTATACGTTCGGAAAAACCCAGGCAGGTAGTTCATTCCACAATCTAAATCTAATATTTAAAACGCAATAGACGGCGTTTGAAAATAGCGTCCCTTCGATCACAAGAACAAGCCGGCTATGTCATTATTCAAACAGTATCAAACACTCCACACATCAAAGTCCTAACATAAATCAAGGCAGGTACTCAATTTCTATTAGTTCCTTACCATTCAACAGCACAAAGGCCCGGTAGGTGGCGCTTCCAACAAAAGCAGCCGTCACAAACTCCCCTAAAATCTATGACGGGCACTCACCCCCTATAATTAGCAGTGAATATAAATGCATTTGGTGCTAATGGACATTTTATCCCTCCACTCTACACGATTCGGTGACCCGAGCTTTCATTGCTGTACTAAATAACTGTAGCTCTTTCAGTTGAAGTTTATAAATCAGATTTGTTTTGTTGACTTTGTTACGAAATATTGTCTATCTGTACATATACAGTTTAAACACTGGAGCCCTATCGATATCTTTAGGATCGAAGTCATCGTCACCTGCAAGTGGTACACCACTGACCTGCGGACTAAAAGCCAAGATCATGACGAAGAAATGGAAAACTCAAATCAAAATCCTTCATCAACTCGTCTGGTTAGCATTGTATCCAGACCAACCAGAGGAATACATTTTGTCCCATGTAATAGGTGGTAGGCATATTGCCCCGTTAAAACGATCAAGGGCAGGTTGTGGATTTTTTTTCAGCCGCCAATAAGATCGCCAACCTGACTTATCGACTACCATTTTACTCGTAGGTTTTAAACGAGCGTTCCGAAGCACGGATACGCTCGTAAATGTAATGCTACATATGGTCACCCATCTCAGAACTGACTATAACGTATATAGTTATGTATAACACTTGTGATCGTTAACAGATCAGTGAGTAAGCAAACCTCAGAATAAAATATAGAACATGTTTTACTAGAATAAATAGGTGCTCGTATATTATTTTCTCCCATATATCAATACCCAAATTCTCAGTTATACGACGAACGAGGGCTTAACCTTATTACATATTCGTTTGTGACCATTCATGTGTTAAACAAAAATCTTATCAACCGCCTCCCAGTTGCCGCCAAAATATTCCTAAGTATATATTCCTCAGATAATATATTCAGGAATACATGTCGTGGTATCTCAATAATTTTAGGTTATAATCAATAACATACACGCAGAGCGTATCCGTTTTGGAATTGAATGACATTCAATATGACATATCGTATATCGACATCATTTTAGGGTTAATCCCGGTTCAACTTTAACATTCAAGACTGTTAAATCAGATCCAACTATAAGAGTCAGACTTCGCGTAGTAAATTATGTATTTTGGACTTCCGTTTGGGTCAATTTGGTTCGATTCCCGGGACGAGGCAAATATTTGTCTGATCCCAAAATTTTTGAATGGTGTTAGGGTCCATTAATTTGAATGTATTTAGAAATATATAAGTATGTTTATCAGTTGTCTAGATCCCATACCACAAGCTTATATTAGCTTAGTTTGAGTAAGATAGCGTTGTGAAAAAAAAATTCTACCAATATCAATATTCAACTTTAATTCTTTTTTTTAGATTTAGTCCAATGACCAATGTGGGCGTTTAATATGCCTCTGCCTACTCCTTCGGGGCGTGACAATATGTATGTATGTATGTAGACTAATGTTTCGCAGGTTGGACACGTCCAACGAAAGAGTGAGGAACGATTGACGAATAATATATATATATTGTGCGAAAGTAGAGGGTAGAAGGAGTCAGGGTAGGCCGAGACTTACATATGAAGACCACGTGAGCAGATTGCTCAAAAACAGAAAAGTCAACAGTACTTGGATACCCAGACTGAAGAAAAATCTGCAGGAAGCGAAAGAAGTATGCATGGATCACGAAGCCTGGCGATCTGTCCTCTCTGACTACCCCGTCAGAATGAAGCGTTTTTTAAGTTTCGGAGGTTGTTTAGGCTGTGTCATACACAGGAAAAGATGGGGTGTAGCCATACCCTCCTACACCTAAAAGTAGTAAGTAGTAATTTTTTGGCGATTTTCCCTCTAGTGACTAATTTGAATGACGTCATAATGCTATGTAGTTTATTTCTGTTTCAATTTACATTAGCATTGTTTTTACACGGTCGGCAACGCGACTGTAACGCCGCCCCTTAGTGACAAGCATCCTATAGGCTACTGTTATTTATTACTTTCCATTTGGTGGGCTATAAGCTTGTCTGTCACTTTTGTGGTACAAACGAGAAATATAGTTAAAACTAGATTTTGGGATTTAACGAAGATATTTTCATTATTTTATGTTATTAACTTACAATGTTTGTATATTTGTTTTGAAGGGAATCTAGTAAATCAACTTTGAAGCAGATATCTTCAACCCATTGAGCTCAACTATTGTATACACCATAGTGCAGCATTAACTGTGAGACGTCATTCCAAACCAAACAAGTTGGAAAACCCCAGATGGTGGAGTAGCTTTACAATATAGGTATCAAAAGGATTTGCTGAGAATTATTCTTTTAGCTTATTTAAACAATTTTAACTATTTCTTACGAATAATGACATCCGCAGTTCCAGATTCTACCTTTTACCCCTTTAAGCTATTTTCTTGTTTTGACTCAATTTGCGTCGAGATCGACCTCAGGCCGCGAGGAAGCAACTGTCAGACTTGCGTCTTCACGGCCTACCCTAACCACAAGGCTACCAATATTTATGTCGTCGATTAATTCCAGTCCCGTACCATATGATGATGATTACAGATCGCAGATAAATGTAATCCGTATAAATTCAATTACTTTAATACCTTTCTTCGAAATGGTATTTAGGAGTCCAAACATAATTATAATTCTTAAAACTTTGCAGATGTAATGTAACCACGACATGCCTGCGAAAACATGCGAAACATCTTTTAATCGCTCGTCATTTCAAATTACTGAAGCAGGCCTTAACATGATAAAGTAAGCTGATTATCTCCACCTTGAGAGAACCTTTTAAGTAAGCCACATTACCACGAAATGTACCTGGCAGTTTTTTTTAAAAGCTTTCGTAACTACAACATTGTCAAGTAAACATCGAGTTTCAAAGCTACTAAAGGTTGTTACCGACTGCGCCTGTCCATTTTAACACAACAATGACCTCATTACTTGTTAGGGTAAATGTATTTATAAAAACTAAAACACTACTAAAAATATAGTAGGCAAATAGAAATGAACCCTAGGCTCCAAAACCTTACAACAACTGGAAAACACTAAGATGGAAGAAGAAGGGTGCGGTGGGTTTACGTCGATACTGTAATAGAGACCGAACTTCACCTAAGCCGAGAGACCACAAGTTCAACACTCCAAACACGAGACTACCGCCAAACACAAACAAACATATAATCAAAAATTTCACACCTTCACAATTCATATACTCGCAATAACTTAAAACAAAAGCTCGGAAAGATAAGTTTTTCTATTACCACTTTACCGAAAAGTTGGTGCGATGAACACCATCGGAACTCATACATATTAATACATTCCGTGACTCACAATGACTCTCTGAGGAGTATCTGAGAAGCTCCGTTTATTTAGCCCAGTCGATGCGGCAAAAGAATTATTATTGTTTTCATAATGGCAAGCAGTTTCTTTTTAAGTGGCCCTTGTGTATGACTGGACATTGCTTGTTGATTAGTACTGGAATTGTTTCACTTAAATAATGTGTATTTTACTTATTGCATTTCAAATATAATTCACAATATTTAGACTAATAAATAAATATATTTAGAAAAGAGAAACATTGCTCAACAGATTGAAAAGAATATGACCATAGTTCTAATATAAAGGACACACAATTTTAAAATGATAAGTTTTTTACGTTTTTACGTTCTGCTTAAACCAAAAGGATCGAAAATGGTGTAATGATAAAGAAAAGGGAGACAAACAACCGAGAAAGGAGAAAGAATCTCTAATAAAAACACCACCAGTTACAATCTTAGTATTATTTAGATTCTTTATGTAAACTTTGATGTTTCATTTTCAAATTTCCTTTCATCTCTGTAGTGTTAATCCTTTAAAAATGTTATGCTAAATGATTAAGACAAAAAATATTTCTAAGCAGCTAGATAGTTGTGCTTAAGTATTCATTTACACACCTGTCTTCAGACTAAATCATAATAAGAAGCTTATTCAGAGCTCATCGTAATCCACAATAAACGAATGATCATCTCAACCAAGTCCTGACACTAAACAATATTCTTGCAAAAAAATGGGAATTAATTTCCTGCAAACCTCTATATTTCCCGCGACTAAATATAAATAAGAGGCTCGAAGGCTTAGTGGCTGTCGGGAGCCGTGTCCTTGCTTCATAATGTCGCTACGTTGTTAACATCGCGGGATCCATTCGAGCGACATTTTCGTTCGCCATTTTGAACGTTCCAAAAGCGCGGGAATCTGACTGTCATGGCGGTAAAAATAATTACATTTCACCGGCGCACTTCTCGGTTCATTTCTGCATGTTTTGTTAATTATTTCTTCATGAATGTCTTGTTGTCAGGTCTAATAACGTCTTCTTCTTTTATTTTACCGCAAGATTTTCTTTTGTCCTATTTGCCTTACAAAAATGGTGTTGAAGACTCTTTTGTCATTACATATTTAAATGGTTGCCGTTTTGGTCTGCGAAGTTTTCTTCATAATTTTATTGTACAGTATTTGCACTTCTCATTGCAATTGTACATGAACCCTCGCATATACAAATTGATATTAATTGTGTTAGAATCCCTAATAGTGTTACCCCATGTGTTTTTCTTAACAATCAAGCAATTGCATAATCCTTTTTTCTCTTCACAAAGTCAAAAAACACTCAATATACAACCTTATGGAGCAGATAATAGTAACTGAATGGAATCTATTTGAGCAGAAAATTAAGTTAGATAGTCTCGTGTCTCTCACTATTTCTAAATTCAATTTGTGTTCGAAATACAAATTGTGGCGGTTAAATCCCATGCGTCGGCCATATTTGAATTAATTTCGTTTTTAACTAACGCGGGAAAGCTCTTTATAGGGGCGACACCTTGTGAAAAGTGGTTTTATAGTACGTTTGGGAATTTTAACCATGTGAGAGCTGAGACGAATATTGCTGTACTAAATTAGGTATAATTAGTGTGTGAATATTTTATAAGAAAATGCGCAGTAGCGGGTGTGCATTTAATAGTATGAACTTAAGGTACATGAAATAATAAGTAGTTCAAATAATTTATACCTACTGTAGCACATATACATACATATCGTCACGCCTGTCTCCCATCGGGGTAGGCAGAGACTATGGCTTTCCACTTTCTACGATCCTGGCATACAACTTTCGCTTCTTCCACTTTCATAAGTGTTTTCATACACACACGCCGGTTAAGGGTACTCTTGACCTGACCTTTTTCCAAAATGTCTTCTATTTGATTGTCAATATGTACGTCGAGGTCGCCGCTTACCAGGTTGCCCATTCACTCTCTTCTGATAAATCTGTTTCGTTAGTCTACTTTGATCCATCCTCTCTAAGTGTCCGAACCATCTAAGCATACCTTTTTCTATCTTAGTCACTACTTCTTCTACCATACCGCAATGTTCCCTTATTACATTGTTCCTTTCTTTGTCCATCAATTTCACTCCAGCTATACTCCGCAGACTTCTCATTTCCACTGCATTAATTTTACTTCTATGCTTCTTCTGCCACACCCAACTTTCACTGCCATACATGAGTGTAGGAACAAGTACTCCTCTATGCACAGCCAGTCTTGCCTTCTCAGACACGTTCTGACTGCCCATAAAGGCGTACATGGCTCCAATAACTTGATTTTCAGTCAAAACTCTTCGTTTAATGTCACAATCACACTTTCCATCTCTCACAAATTTTGAACCTAAATATACAAATTCTTTCACCTGTTCAACTCGTTTTCCTTCCACAAAAATCGAGCAATCCGTCATACTTTCCTCTCTTTCAAAAACCATTACTTTTTTGTCTTATTTACATTCACTATCATTCCTTTGCATTTTAGCGCATCATGCATAATGTTAACTATCAACTGCAACTCCTCCGCCGATGATGCCAGTATTACCTGATCATCAGCGTTAGGAGGCATTTGACAGTCAGTTCATTCATTTTTAAACCATACGCACTCTTGCAGTTCTTTCAAACAACTGTCCATGTATAGGTTAAACAGCGCCGGTGACGCTACACAACCCTGTCTCACACCTTTTTCAATGTGAAAAAGTCTGTGCAAGCTCCGTTGATCCTGACACAAGCACTGGAGCCCTCATAGAGAGATTTCAGTGCTCGTATCAAGTGACTGCTTACTCCATACTTGGTCAGTGTTGTCCATAGTTCATGCCTCAACACTCGGTCATAGGCCTTTTCCAAGTCTACAAATATGCAATAGACCTTTTGATATTTCGCCAAATATTTTTCGGCTATGCATCGTAAGGAAAAACCTGATCCCCTTCCTTTCATAAATCCTTCTTGTACAACCCACATTTTCCCTTCAGTTTCATTCATCACTCTTTTTATCACAACTTTTGCATACAATTTGCCGACTATGCTGAGCAAGCTTATGCCGCGGTAGTTTTTGCACTCTTGCTGTGACCCTTTTCCTTTGTAAAATGATGACAGCCTTGCACCAATCTCCTGGCACGCTGCCACTCCTTCAGCAAAGATTAGAAAAGGCGGTACAGCTGACAAGCTACCACGCCATGTTCCGCTTTCAGCATCTCGACAGAAATACAATCAAATCCAGCAGTCTTACCCAATTTCATACTACTCAATGCTTCCACAATTTTTTCCATACTTATGATGCTTTCGTTGCTAAGTTCATTCCTTTCCCAAGAACTCGTTTATGCTTCCATATCCTTTTTTTTATATAAGCTTTCAAAATAATCCTTCCATCTTTTTAGCACACATTCTTCTCCTTTTAGAAAACTGCCATCCCGGTTTCTGATATTACTGAGTTTCGATGATGTTTGTTGACGCCTCACAGATTTATAGATTTCCAAAAGAATTTTATATTCTGCTGGAAATTATCAGATAACCTACTATTAAATTTACCCCTATAATTCTCTTTCTCTCTTTCTCTGAATTATTAATGCTTGAAAAATAATAGAAAATTGTTTTTCAAATACTTTTGTTATTAAGGCTGTCTTTACTCTGTGTAACTTATCTCACTTATTTCTCACTAGTTGACGCCCGCGGCTCAGCACACGTAGAGAAGTTTTCCCGTTCCTATTTCCCACAAGCACTTGTTCCCGGGATAAAAAATAACCTATGTGTTATTCTGATGTGTAAGCTATATTATTGTAAAGCTTCATTAAAATCCTTTCATTAGATTTCGCGTGAAAGAGTAACAAACATCCATACTTTCAAACTTTTGCGTTTTTAATTAGTAGGATAATATTTTTATTATTTTCATAATAAGCGCTCGTGGCCCCGCTGACTCAGTGTTCTGTAAACGATAACTGCGTTAAGCAACATTAGCTATAGGTCGTCCTTGGATGGGTGACCACTTTGTGGAATTTACATTTGCGAGCGTTTCCGTGCTTCGGAAGGAACGTTAAGGCGTTGGTCCCCATTGTCAGTAAAACGGCATTCGTTAAGCCTGGTTGAAGGCCTTATGGGCGGCTTGAAAAATTTCAACAGCAGGTCGCCACACATGCGCCTGTCCATTTCAACACGGCAATGGGCTCACCACCTGTTACGTGGGGCAAAAATGCATACGGAGAAATGTGGCGTATTGTATGCCTTTGCTATTTAAAAAATACCCCCTCGGGGATAAAGCCGTGACAATATGTATGTATGTATGTACTTTCGTAATAAAAATAAATGGAGGCTACATGTGAACATTTTTGCCACTTGTTCCAGTAACCTACATTGTTCCCGAGTTACGTACAAAAGTTTGTTGTTTATTTTTCTCTTGAACTATCATCAAAACTACAATAATTGGAAAAGTTTGCTCATTATATATTTCGTTTGACTATTTTTTTGGGTCGAGAGCGCTAGATGTATTAATGAAGACACTTGTACTTTATTAAATGGATATCTCTATTACTGCCGTGGTGGCGCAGTGGTAGTATATTCAACTGCCGCGCTGTGGTCCCAGGTTCGATTCCCGGGTCGGATTAAATATTTGTGTGATCCATAAATATTTGTTTTGGAGTTTGGGTGTTTCATATATATAGTATGTATTTATTTAAAAATATATATATAAAGTATATCTATAAGTTGTCTAGATCCCATACCACAAGTTTGTATTAACTTACTTTGGGCTAAATGGCGCTGCATAATTGAAAAAAATGTTTTTATTGATCTTATTTATGGAATGATTTGCTTCTATATAAGTCCTATTACATTATTTAAAGACAATATTTTCAATGAAAGGCAGGTCATTAATAATGTATGAATGTATGATATTATATTTATGACAGGGGGTTTGGCGCGTGACACCAAATAATGGTACATGGTTGCCGTACATTAGTTTCCAAAACTTATTTATGGAACAATTTGCTCCTATACCAGTCCTATTACGTTATTTAAAAACAATATTTACAAGGTGCCATCACGGACTTAAAAATGTACGAATGTAATGTCACACGTTTATGATTGGGGGTTTGGCGCGTGACACCAAATGAAACGCACGGGTATATTATTTTCCAAAACTGCTGTATATTTTGTGTTTAAAAGTGATGGATTTTTAGACAAGTGTATGATTGATGGAAAGTTATATGTTGCAGTGAAATTTTGTGTGTTCTTCCCAAATCTTAATAATGGATCCACCGATTTATTGGGACACGGACACAGGACTTAAACATAGTAAAAGGATTAGACATGACGGATATTAAAAACAAAATATTATTAATACCAAGTTTTGTTCCAAACAAAGTTGTCAGTATGGATTTTAATACCTAACTCTGTCCTTTGGATGAATAAAGTAACATAAAACTAGATAAATACCAGTTATTTTGTCTGCATTTTGTGCAATTAAGGGTATAATCTCATGAAGGAGTCTGCAAAGTTCTTCATACTACTTAACTGAGAAGGAAGTCTCGAGTGAAACCACAGATCAGAGCTAATAAATAAAATAACAATTCATTATTATTACTAAAATCAAACATTATAACTACATAATTTTTTTTATACCACTGAGGTGGCAGACAAGCTTACGGCCCACCTGATGGAAAGTGGTCACCCCAGCCAGCAACAAACACCAGAGGTGCGACGTTCGCACTACCGACCTTGTATAAACCTTCTAAGACTCATTTTTAAAGAACCCCATACATACATTATATTAGTTTCTAACTAGGTCCTTCTTTATTTGGTCCTTCAAGCCGGATTGATATGTAAACCATGTCAACATTTCTCTGGAGCCGCAAAGGGAGTTTTATGAAACATAATAAGTAAAAAAAACAATGTACCCATGGCTATGACCTTAATACGTACATATTTATATCTCATGGGGGAAGTATTGGTAAATACCGTGGCATTTTCGGGATTGGCATATGTGTACGGTATTTTGTTAAAGGTTGTGTGACGTGCAAAGGCTTTGTATAATTCCATGAAAAGAGTGGATGGAAAAGTCAGGTGTTTTACGGGTTGTTATTTTTCTATATTGACAATGGGTGTTATTATTAATTCCTTGTAACATGTTGCGTAAAAGGGGTCAGTGTGGGTTTATCTTTGAATTAAATGGTATGACATGAAACTGGTGTAAAAGGCTACAAGACCTTCGGTGCAAAAACGACCCCACCATAAATGCGTGGGGATTAATCTTAATATATATAAATTACGTTTCTTCGCGATGGACTCCTAAACTACTTAACCGACTCTAATAAAATTTTCACACCGTGTGCAGTTTGATCCATCATGAAAGATAGGCTATATATCATCACGCTACTACCCTGGAGAGCGGAGCAGTAGTCATAAATGTCGACAAATCGGGCAAATATTTATGTATTATTGTAGAATTTATAAGCGATGGGATTAAATAGGTGCAACGGGAGTTCGAAGTATGTCACGAGCGAAGCCGTGGGGTCATCTAGTATACGATAAATATGGTAACGCGACCTTCACTATAGTAGCGAAGGAATCAGACGACTTCTAAACCGAAACCAGTTTGAAATCCGGTAGTGGCAGAAACTTGAAAATCGCCTATGCACGTATTCATAATGTCCTGAACCGAATTGTGAACTCAAACCTTTTGTCTATATATCTCATGGTTCCTGAGAAAAAGTGCGTACAGACGGACGGTCAGACTGAGCCGTTTTATTAGACTTTTCTCAACTTTAGAGCTTAGCAGTCTATAAAACCACTTATAGATCAAATATATCACCACAAGTTACAAGATGATTTCAAAACCTATGCGATCCAATAGTCAAAGGTGCTTCCAACCAGACTATATTGACCTCCCCGTTCCCACCCGCCTCTGAGCACTGTGGGTAATGAAGGTGCCGGTGAATGCATAATCAGGGATCGACTTCATTTGGACTGTTATATTTATAAGCCGCTGAGGTGCATGTCATAAGATTTAAAAGTATATTTTCATTAAGAATAATGAGGAGATGCAAATTATAAAATCTTGGGTGATTCAGGTAGAGAGTATAAACTTTCATGTGTGTAAGAGAGAGAAAGAAAGAGTCAAAGCCAAACATAGAGAGAGATAGAGGTTGTGAAAACATTGTACAGTATAACGTCATTGGCGTCATATGAAATCGTTTACACCTATTTCCCGTTTTAGTGCACTCTTGAGAGCGGTTTTGTCATACATTTGTTACAGAGGCGTTATCTAGCCCAAACTAAGCTATAAGCTTGTACATTGGGATCAAGGCAACTGATAAACATACTTATATATTTCTGAATACGGATAATATCGGAGTTGGGGTGTTTCCTATGTATAAAATATACAAATTATACATAAGAAATACCCAACTCCAATACAAACGTTTGTGGATCACACAAATATATGTTCCGAATCTGGAATCGAACCTGGCACCTCAGCGCGGCAATCGCATACACTACCACTGCGCCACCGAGGCAGTCCTTATATCAATTGTTGTTGTTTAAATATCATCGAAGTTAAATAAAATGGATGCATTTTTCACAGATTTAGGTTTAAAGCTTTTTTAAGATCTTCATTTTCAATAATCATCAAATTCAAATATTTATTGTGCAACATGGGTACAAAGATGGTGTTTATAAGATAGATTTATAAGATAGGAAAAGTACATTTAATGTTTAATGATCAGCCAGGTTCTGTCGTTTTGACATACAATATTTAACAGAAGCGCTCGTGGCCTCGCGGTCTCAGTGTTCTGTAAACGATCACTGAGTTACGCAACTTTCACTATGGCTGGTCCTCGGATGGGTGACCACTTTGTGGCATTTACATTTGCGAGCGTTTCCGTGTTTCGGAAGGCACGTTAAGCCGTTGGTCTCGGTTGCCAGTAAAATGGCAGTCGTTAAGCCTGGTTGAAGGCCTTAAGGGTGGCTTGAAAATTTCAACAGCAGGTAGCCACAACCTGCGTCTGTCTATTTCAACACCAATGGGACAGGAATCCACACGGTGAAAAGTGGGCATATAATATGCCTCTGCCACCCCTCCTATGGATATTTATTTTATTTTTTCATTTTAATAAACTTAACTTAACTATCTTCACGCTGTATCCCTGACGGGGTAGTCAGAGAGGACAGATCGCCAGGCTTCGCGATCCATGGATACTTCTTTCGCTTCTTCGAGATTCATCAATCGCTTCATACACGCACGTCTGGGTATCCGAGTACTTTTGACCTTTCCGTTTTTGAGCAATCTGCTCACGTGGTCTTCATATGTAAGTCTCGGCCTACCCTGACCTCTTCTACCTTCTGCTTTCGCACAATATATATTCTTCGTCAATCGTTCCTCACTCATTCGTTGGACGTGTCCAAACCAACGGACTACTATTACTACTAACTTTTATTTTAATATTTAACATAAAACAAACTATCAACAGGAAATATAAAGTTCTGGACCTATGTATATTTCTTCTTAAATTGGCTATAGATTACAATTGAAATGTTTAACCTTAATTCATCACATGATAACTTTTAACTTAGGTACATAACTTTATACAGCCTTGTCGACATAACAAAGAAAACTAACGAAAGGTCAAAAATACTCGGATACCTAGACATAATAGCAGCAGTGCAGGACTGCCCTGTCACGGATACAGCGTGATGATAGTTCGTTAGTTTTAGAGTTTTACAGCAGTGGTTATTCATTACATACTGGTTTAAATTGGCCATGAATAGTGCAGAACAAGCATTTTTTACACGCTTGTGTAGATTATTGTAAAGATGAACGATTTTCTTTAATAATAGGCGTATTGTACTGCCTACTCCTTCGTAAATATTAACGTGACTATAATATGTATGTCAAATAAGTTCAAATATCTATATAGTTACAGAAATGATTATATGTTGTCGAACACATGCAAGTGCAATGTATGAGTGTAAATTATGTGAAAATCGCTACATTTCATGCCTTGTGTATCGATTCAGAACAAGATAGCGTAGATTGAGGTTGGCAGTGAGCACTAATTAAACCCCGGATTTACTATCTAGGTAAAGTAGCACCAAAGAAGTGACAGCCAGTCCTGTATATTCCACCCAAGTACGTAAAGCTTTGTGGTGTGTGATGTCAGGGAGATCTCATCTATTCATAAATAGTCTCTTGAATTTGTCTTATTTTGAAAAGCAATTAGTATACCGAACGTCTACAGTATGGGGTTCTTCAAAAGAGGCCTTAATAGGTTTATAAAGGGTCGGCAGCGCGAATGCTGCACCTCTCGTGATTCAAACGTCTATAGGCTACGGTGACTACTTTCCATCAGGTGGGCCGTACGCCTGTCTGCCACCTCAGTGGTATAAAAAAGTATGCCTAACTACAAGAGTACAAAGCAGCGTCTAATTTTATAGAAAAGTTCGTACTTAATACAGATTAAAAATACATTTTAGATTGATTAACTAGCAATTATTGAAAAGTTATATACTGTTAACTTTGGCCGACCGATTACATAACGTAGTGATACGCAATTTGGCAGGTTTGAATTAAAGTGTCAGCGGTAAACTGGAAAAGGGCGTGCTCCGTTGGTTTGGACACGTCCCACGAATGACTGAACTGACTGACGATCTGTCCTCTCTGATAACCCCGTCAGGGGTACAGCGTTAAGATAGGTAGTTAATTTAGTTACTTTATAATGTTTAAGTAACAGGTTTTCACAAAATGCATATGAAAATATACACGGTACATAAAAAATAGATTTTTATTGTTTTTGTCAGTCAGTCTATTTCTCCGCCTGTCTGCTTATTCGGCTAATCTCTGAAACGGCTGGATCAATTTGAATGGGACTTTCACTGGATAATAGCTGATGTTGTAAAGCTACATTATCCCCATATTTTATATTTCGGGGATATCAATAATTACGAGTAAACCCCATACTCTGCTATGGGAAATCTACTCACTTTTTGGGTATAAATATTCGCTAGGATGACAATTAAATCTACATTTAGATTAAAACCAATAACTATTTGACCAACATTACTATATTAACGATCAACCAAATCACCCCGAAAGCTGAAAATGCGTCGTATATTTCTCGTAAAATACAATGTATGGCTTTTACCCTAATTATTTCACACCCATACATAAAACTGTTGGTTATTGCTTACCACGAAATGTATTAAAAATGTATCTCTGTCTATATAATACTAATTTAATACAATAAAAATTGTATTGCCTACTTGCTGGCCCCGCGGCTTCGCCCGTGGGTGGCACCATGGCACCCATTCAATCCCGTCGTTTAATAATTTTACAATAATATATGAAAATATGTCCGATTTTGTTGTCGTTGAAGATTACTGCTCCGCTCTCCTAAGTAGTACCGTGATGTATAAAGCCTATAGCCTTCCACGATAAATGGGCTACCCAATACAAAAATATTTTTTTAATTAGAAAGATTCCTGAGATTAGCGCGTTCAACCAAACTAACAAACATACAAACAAAAAAATAAACTCTTCAGCTTCATACATTAACTAGATGACCCTCACCTCACAGCTTCGCCCGTGGAATATTTCGACCTCCAGTCGCAACTATTTATTACCTATTTAAATTCTACAATGATGCATAAAAATTTGCCCGATTTGTCGACATTTATGACTACTGCTCTGCTGCCCAGTGTAGTGATATATAGCCTATAGCCTTCCTCGATAAATGGGCTATCTAACACAAAAAGATTTCTTCAAATTCGACCAGTAATTCCTGATATTAGCGCGTTCAACCAAACAAACAAACAAACTTTTTAGCTTTATAATATTAGTATAGATTACAATAAAAGCTATTGGGTTTGAATTGAATGGATAATATTATCTAGAAACCTATTGACCTGAATCATTTATTGGGATAGATAAACCTATGACCTGAACTAGGGGTACAGGTCATAAGTCTATCTGTTCTCCATAAATTCAACCGATTTTATTGAACTGAATATTGTTCCTTAATAGTACCAATAGTGAGTAATTATTACAAATTGTAATTTGTGTATTTAAGTAGATTTTTTTAACATTTGGCACATTAAAATGGCGTCGCCCGCCTGACGGTAAGCAGAGACGATGATCCGTGATTGGGGGCCGCTATCCTTGCTAACTGGACTTCCATAGCGACCTTCAGACACAGATATACGCCTTTTCACACTTCTTAAAAAGGTCCCAGAATTGTAAGAGGAAGGAAACGCATGCGACAGCAGTGAGTTCCATATTTTATGGTGCGACATAAGAAGGAACTGCAGAATCTTTCTGTTTTCGGGCACAATGTATATCAAAATGATAACTCTAGTACGCGTGACTTTATCCTTATTATCTCAAGGCTGCTATCTGATAGTATCCTTCTGTCTGTAAAGCCACGTTTACTAGGGCTTCTACAACTATGAGCCTGGAAAATGTAGTTAGGATCTAAAGTCAAGGTATGTAATTATAGGCTGTAGGAATATGATATCTTAGCCTGATGTGGAAACATTTGTTGTTATATAGAAAATGGCACAAGGTTGCTGTGTATTAGTTTCTATTACTAGAGTATAATTCATGTTTTAGTGTTTAATAATTGTGGATTTATCAAGAGTTCGAAAATGTGCATGAGCAAAGGAAAGTAAAATGTTACAGCGAGCATCGGTGTTTTAAGTGTTAGTCTCATCTCATAAAAAGTTGCAGTATATTTCCACCGGATATATAGTCAGTGTTCCCTTTACCTACAAACGCTACCTAAAAGTGAACAGCCTACATTCAATATCCAACACTTTACTGGGGCAAGAACACAGTGCTTAGTACTGGACTTGACATCGACAAAGGACTGCACATGACAAAATACTGGGATAATTCCTATACTAAAGATAAGGCGGTATGGATTTAGTTTTCTTTGCCTGCCCAAAGCAAAGACAAATAACAACAGTACAAGGGTAAGGTTTCTTTAAAATAATGTTCTGTTCTAAATTTAACTATTTCTAGAGTTAACTACATCGTATATTCATCTCTTTCATTAATACTCGTATATATACCTTTCACATAACTCTTTCTCTTTCCTAACGCACTTTCCATTTTACATTTCAGCTAATATCCAAATTTAACTTGTACAACAATACACAATATTATTCCATGATCTGCGAAACGTTAAACGGACGTCAGTTAATTCATGCAAATACTTGGACATATCGGAAATGGTAGTCTGATGAGGAATTAAATGAAACTATATGCAATTATCGTCAACTAGTTAATGCCCGCGTATTCGGCTGCGTGATTCCCTAGTATTCCTGTAACTTTTCCACTGTTTTGTTTCCGGGATGAAAATGTCTATTACAGAGTGGTAATCAGTATGCCAAATTTCAATCTAAATCGTTCAGGGGTTGGAAGCATGACAGAGTAACAGACAGTTTTTCAAATATTCAGCTTTAATAGCGTAGTACGATATTTTGATTATTTTTCCGTGCTTCGGAAGGCACGTTAAGCCGTTGGTCCCGGTTGCCAGTAAAATGGCAGTCGTTAAGCCCGGTTGAATGCCTTATGGGCATGAAAAATTTCAATAGCAGGTAGCCGCAACCTGCGTCTGTCTATTTCAACACGGCAATGGGCTCACCACCTATTACGTGGGACAGGTTAATCTACACGGTGAAAAGTGGGCATATAATATGCCTCTGCCCCCCCTTCGGGGATAAGGCGTTATTTTTTTACGATATTTGTCCGTTGTGTTGCTCACTTCATTAATTATTAAGTCAGTATAATTTATCATTTATTGTTCTTAAAAAAATTAAAAGTGAATTCATATGAATTCTATTTAAAAGGATTTAGTAATCATACGTTATAAGTATAAGTACTACTCGGGGCTTCATGCGAAATAATATTTACTTACATACACACACGCGTAGACGTTTCGAACCCGTTGCAGCGATGGTGGAAAATGAAAAAATGAATGAATACCTACAAAAAAAAAAAAAACAAACAAATAGATACCATGTATAACCGTAAAAATTATCTGGCCACAAAATAATTGGCCGGTATATATTACATGTACTTATAACGTGTATTCGGCCATAAATCTCATACACCTGGACACCACATCGGGAACTTTTCCAGCCCGAGATATAAATCACTCGGCAGAGGGATGGTTTCAGCACGCACAGATGCTAGAGCAGATTTTTTGTTTCAGTTTTACAAAGCTTTTTGTGCTAGAGGAATGCCAGAATGAAAGGACTATAATTAAAAGGATAAATTAATAAATCATAATATATTGCGTCGTACCTAAACGAAATTATAATAATTAAATCGATAGATTGTCTTTTATATATCACAATTTAATATAATACAAAAAAAAACGTAAATAAAACATAGTAATTATATGACATACTAGCATTAGCCCGCGGCTACGCTCGCGTGGTTTTTTGTACATTAAGTTCAAAACTTGTAAATAAATTAACATTTATACTTATTTACTGTGACAATATGGACGATTTTAAAAGATTCTGTTCCACGCCCCGCGCGCAGTCCAGACGAGTAGTGCAGGGTTTCGTTTAGAGTTTACCCTTTTTTAGCCATGTTAGGTGCATACTTTCAGATAGGGCCTCTATACACCCCAATGTTCATTTTCTTGTATCAGACCTATTCTCGAATCGAGACTCATCACGTAACAAAAATCCTATTGCTCTTTGGTTCATGTACTTAAATCGATAGATTGTCTTTAATAAATCACAATTTAATATTAAATAGAAATACAAAAAAAAATCGTAAATACGATAAAACATAGTAATTATATAACCTATTAATTAATTAACCGAACAATATCCTTGTCCATAATGTAAGGGTCATTCAATTCATTTAGATAGTGTTTCTTTCTTTCAAAGGCTCCTCATATAATTACTTAGCTTTATTTTAATATAATTAATGTTTTTTTTTAATATTGTGAGTTTTTTTTTAATGTCGCCATTTCTTTACACGGCAATGGGCTCACCGCTGGTAACATGGGACAAAAGTGCATACGGAGAAACGTGGGCAGGTTGCCTCTTCCTACCTCTTCGGGTATAAAGGCGTGACAATATGTCTATGTCTATGAAGCCATCTTGCCCAAGCTGTTATGATCTTGTAGTATGGGATCTGTCCAATTGATATGCATCCTATATTACTAAAAACTGACTATTATAATTATAAAGCATACATCAAAAGCTTAAAACAAACATTTTCGAATCACACGAATATTTGTTAGGACCCGAGGTTCAAACCCGAAGATTTCAACGCGACAGTCGCACAATTATGTTGCCACAGAGGCATACATAACTATGCTAACTTTATATTGTGTCTTTTACAATTTCTATGACAGATGAATTAATGGCAGGTTTGAATGAAAGTGTCAGCGTTAAGCTGGAAAAGGGCGTGCTCCGTTGGTTTGGACACGTCCAACGAATGAGTGAGGAACGATTGACGAAGAATATATATTGTGCGAAAGTAGAGGGTAGAAGGAGTCAGGGTAGGCCGAGACTTACATATGACGACCACGTGAGCAGATTGCTCAAAAACGGAATAGTCAAAAGTACTCAGATACCCAGACGTGCTTGTATGAAGCGTTTGATGAATCTTGAAGAATCGAAAGAAGTATGCATGGATCGTGAAGCCTGGCGATCCGTCCTCTCTGAATACCCCGTCAGGGATACAGCGTGAAGATAATTTAGTTTTTTTTTTTTGATGATATAAATAGATATACTTTTATTTCTTTTTGTTCTTACCTGTTTTTATAAGGCAATTCACTCAGGTAAACGGCAATAGGGCTTACTCAGATTCAGTTTGTTTTGGATGCAACTAGATCCGTAAACTAAAAGTAAAGACAAAAGAGTGTTATAGTACCTTTTTTCTCTGTTTGTGATTCAAATAATCCCGTATACACATAGGTGATTAATTTATAATCGCTTGCATCCTTAGTCGATTTAGAAATATCTTTAATTGACATTTATAAATCTGCATATTAAATCAAATGACCACAGACAGTTGCCGCGTTTAGATCAGAATAGCATTTTTATTTTTCTATAGAATCCTTAATATCCTGTACATTCTGATGGCTAGACTGAGATACTGTCGGACGTAAATCACTTGATAGATCTTGTCGGAGCTGAGAGCGATCTATCTGAGTAAGCCCACCAGAAATAGCATTTTCGTTTATGTAAATTTATAGACAATTTGGAATAAGTTTTATTTTATATAAGTTTGAATCACACAAGCGAAATATTTAGAGTTGCAACCATTTTAATAGAGAATATAGATTATTAGAATATAATACTTACAAGCAACGTTTAAATTTGCCACGGAGGTATTATACAAACTAGAAACTTATTTTTATTTTATGTTCATGTTCTGAACAGTATAAGAGTATATATGTACCTTTTTCCCTGAAGGCAGGTGTGTACTAAACACTCACATTTCACAAGTTGTTTTTGGTTTGATGTAATGGGTCTATTGCCGTGTTGAAAGAGGTAGGTATAGGCTTGCTACTGGTTAAAATTACGACTATCATTTTACTGACGACCGGTACCAACGACGGCTTAGCATTAGTATTACCTAGTTAGTGTCCTATCAAAACTACATAATTTCTTCTACTTTGTGGTACTATTACTCAGAAGTGAAACAAACGATTTGATTACGCTTTAACTCATTATGTCTCAATTGCTTCGGAAACCTCGCTACGATGAACGAATTTTACATCTAACGTTCCCTTTCTAAACGATACTTTTTACGAGAAGTGATTGTTCGCCTATTACACTAATAAGGGTCTCAGGGTCCCCTTCTCTGGAACTGTAAACGGTTTTTATGACTAACTAATTAAAAGCAAATAAACGAACCGTGAAACATTTTGACAAATATTGCTAAGAAACTTCTCACAATCAATCAAAGGGGGTTCTACGGTACCCCTAATGAGTTCGTTAACCCCTAGACTTGTTGGTTGCGCAGATTCAGGATTAATTACCGCTTGGATGCAATTCGTTCCGTTCTCCCCCATCGGCGACAACCAGTCATTAGAGTGGTTGTCGCAAAGGTATTGATTGATCAGATTTTCTAATGGCGAGTGTTTTTCATCGACTATAAGTGCTTTGTTAATAACCGTTTGTTCTCTATAAAGGACAAAGCTGTGGTCTTATTAGGCTGTAAATTAGACTAATACAATATTGGTAAATCAAAAATTTTATATTACAAGACGTTTCTCAAGGTTACAAAGCTTGCTTGGAAATTAAACAATACTTTATGAAATAAAAGTGAAATATGTTTTATTTTTGTGAGATTTAACCTGGTCACCATAGAGGTTGGTTGACACTACCAAGGTCTTGGTAGAAGTCGTTACACCCTTCGTTATATTTTTATTAGCAGTTATTATTTACAGAAGCATTTCCTTTACTTAGAACGATAATAAAGAAATAAAAAAACATCAATAACATTGCTGAACTTCAGGTTGCCAGTAAAATGGCAGTCGTTAAGCCCCGTTGAAGACCTTATGGGCGGCTTGACAATTTTCAACAGCAGGTAGCCACAACTTGCGTCTGTCTATTTCAACACGGCAATGGGCTCATCACGTATTATGTGGGACAGGAATACACTTGGTGAAAAGTGGGCATATAACATGCTTCTGCCACCCTTCGGGAATAAGGCGTGATGGATAAATAAATAAATAATAAATATAACTTCAAGATAAATCCTTGTATTATACATAAATATCAAAGCAAAATATACTTCAAGATGAACGACCTTCAGAAATACATTTTCCTTAACCTCTTATGAGGGTACCCATCGTAATTCACACCTTTTGCCTTCAAGAACGTGTAGTACCTACGTCTCGGTACGTATTTCCCTTTTGTTACCTATCCGCAATAAATTCCCAGCAGGCGCCTTTGTAGAAAACTTTTCCTGGAATCGAGATCTGATGGGAACAGGTAAGGAATGATACCTATTGTTGGATAATTAATTTCTTCATTAGTGTCCTTTACATAGGACAATGTGGTACTATTGTGGGTGTTATAAAGCCCATTATTCGTAATAGCTCCCTTTTGATTGTGCTCGCTTGTTTAGGCGTTAACACTAAGTATATCTGCGAGAGTAATTTAGTAAAGTAAGGTTCATAAATCTTTTATAAAAGATTAAGGAATTAATCGAGTATGATTTTTAATTACTTTAATTCTTTTTGTCCTATATAGAGAAGTTTAAAATTAACAACTTTTCACTAAACGAATACAAATGTAAATTCAGTACTTACATAAAAAATATATTTCATTGTTTTTCTGTCAGTCTATCTGTTTCCTTATTGCGGCTAATCTTTGAAACGGCTGTACTGATTTCAACAAAACTTTCACTGGCTGAGAGCTAATGTTATAAGGAGTAACTTAGGCTATATTCTAATCCAGTATTCCTACGTAAACGGGTACTACGCGTGTGATACCGCGGGGCGCCAGCTAGTTAGCAATGGATGCACAATCACGACTCAAAAAACAACGCCAGCTAAGTTGAAGGCTATACGGCCGGCTTTAAGAATTTCAACAGCCGATCGCCCCAAATTGCAACTATCCATTTCAACATGGCAACGGGCTCACCCCGTGATACGTAGGACAAAAATGCATACGGTAAAATGTGGGCGTATAGAATGCCTCTGCCGACTACCTTGGGGATAAAAACTATGTATTTATACATACGATTTTGGTCAGTCGGAATCCACAAACGATAAAATAAAACTTTGTGTGATGAGCACGATGGTTTATTCTGTGTCTGGGTGTTATTTATCTATAATACGAGTATGTATGTATTTAGAAATAAATAAGTATGTTTATCAGTTATCTGGTTACTGTAGTACAAGCTCTGCTTAGTTTGGAATCAGATGGCGTTGTGTGAGTTGTCGCAACGATATTTATTATTATTGAGACTCATTCTTGGCGACTGACGAAATTCGGACATGTTAATACCATTGCCCTATTCAAGAAATTATACGTGACTGAATGCATCTTCTGAAACTGTAATTACAATTTATGCAGTATCGTCAAATCTTGTCACCTGACTGTACTGGCATTGTTAGAAACGCATGCATTGTTGTACGTCCATTGTATGTTAACACCAAAGTAATAATGGGTAAACAGATTACAGGTATTGTTTTATTAATGTATTTGACCTACTTATCATTCACGCTATTTTAAACTTTCGCGGTGTACACATAATAATATAAAGTTATATATGTATGTATGTATATAATAATATTACTCTGGGCAGAGTCCAGCCGCGACCACTGGCGCTGCAACGCGTTCGATATTATGTAAATGTTCGTTATGTAAGTAAAATATTGTTTCGCGTGAAGTACCGAATAGTATATAAAATATTATCATTCACGCCGTTATCCCCGTAGAGTAACATAGGCGTATACACGCCTTAATCCTCGAACATTTCACTGTATGCATTTTTGTCCCACGTAACAGGTGGAGAGCCCATTGCCGTGTATTCTATTAAAAAAAAAATATTTTTCTTAGGTATAAATCTAAGCCACTATCTTAGTTGACATTCCTACCTTTACATAATCAATCGTTTCATCAGACGTATTATATCCAGTGTCGACTGTACCGGCATCCGTGAAGCTTAAGGGGTCGTTAAACCGAGCTTAAATACGTGACACATGGCAATAAAGAACGCCGAGCGATATCAAACTACTGACAATAAAAGTATTGTCCACAAATTTTACGATGTCGATTATAAAAAATTTAAACTGGTATCTTATATAGCAAGAATGTTACTAAAATTATAATTAAGTACATCTAAATTGATAGGTGATTTGTGATTGATGTTTATAGTAAGGCGTTAACATAAATAGTTGTTATATTTTATGGTTCTTGTGACCGATTTCGTAATGTTTAATGTTTCTAGCTTCAAGAATTTCCTATTATTTATATTTGTTTATATTATTTTTTTATTTTTATTATGATTCATTTTAGGCTTGATTTTACCGTTTTAAATATGTAACCACGGCTGGTGAAATCCAGTCAAAGCGTTGGGAAATACAAGGTAGGCTGTCTACGTTTTAGTATAATTTATATATAAATATTTAGAAATATTAAAACATATTTAATATTATTATATATATATTAAAACATAATAGGTAATAAAATATGTTAATACATTCGCAATATGTAAAACAAGCAAATCATCCAAAATGTATTTTGTTAACTTACCACTAATCTGGGTAAAAATTGGGTTGGTTCCAATAAACAGTGCTTTATACTTTATTGGTAAATATATACAACGATATTTGAAAATTGTATTAAAATTTTATTTTATTCCTTGTTTTAAATGTTGGCTCCCCCTATAATCCGTATATAACATTAAACGCAATCCTGTCTAACAGTAGTAAATCAGAGCAACCGCCTTCCTTCCATACCTTCAGTCATGCCTGAACGTACACATTGTAACCCTGATATACCTACATAACTTACATATGCAAACATAAATACATATATACATAGATAACTCAAGCATTGCCTCAATTACGTTTGTGTATTTATCACATACAGTTATTTAATCAAACCTTCTTCCCCGAAAGGCATCTGGTCCGAAACGAGGTATATTGGATGCCTTTCAAGGTCTTCAGGGTCCTAAGTCAACATCACCTCAAAGCTTATGCTGATTGATGAACGAGGTTTTAGTATGTGTGGCCGCAATGGGTTTAGATCAAATGACAGTTATTTCTAACAATGCTGAACCCAATCATTATTGTCCACTGACAGTCGATTACAACCGAACTCGATTCAAAAGTAGAAACTTAAAATGTAAAACTACGCTTATATGAGAGAGATAGACAATCGAGTGGCACCTTTGATTTCAAGTAGCTAGTTATAACTTCAAAAATCTAACTAATTAACTATCTTCATGCTGTATCCCTGACGGGGTAGTCAGAGAGGACAGATCGCCAGACTTCGCGATCCATGCATACTTCTTTCGCTTCTTCAAGATTCATCAATCGCTTCATACACGCACGTCTGGGTATCCGAGTACTTTTGACCTTTCCGTTTTTGAGCAATCTACTCACGTGGTCTTCATATGTAAGTCTCGGCCTACCCTGACTTCTTCTACCCTCTGCTTTCGCACAATATATATTCTTCGTCAATCGTTCCTCACTCATTCGTTGTCCAAACCAACGGAGCACGCCCTTTTCCAGCTTAACGCTGACACTTTCATTCAAACCTGCCATATTGCGTATCACTTCGTTACGTATTCGGTCTTCCAAGGTAACGCCGCAATTTTCAAAGTGATCGCATCTCCATAGCATTCAATTTACTTTCATGCATCTGCTGACATACCCAGGTTTTGCTACCGTAAAGCAAAGTTGGCACTAGCACTGCGTTATGAATCGCCAGTCGTGCTTCTTTTACGATGCTTTGTCGCTTTACTAATTGCTAAAAACTTCAAAAATCTATATTATATTATCGAACTTTTTACCCAACTTGCTATCGTTTTCTATCATCAGTGTGTCCCACCAAACTATTTCAACCAAACAGCTGTAAATCAGGCTCGTTACACCATAGTTTTACCATCACTCATGGCACACACCAGGTTCACTACTATGATATATCGCACTTCGAACTTAGTGCTGTTTATGTAAATTAGTTAGAGTACGTTGGATTTTAATGGATTTATTTTGTACTATATCGGTGAAGATATTGTACCTACATTGTTTTTATCGTACGGCGTGGTTCGTGATAAAATAAGAGTTTCTCAATTTCTGATGATTATCGTATCACATTATTGATATATTCTTTTGGGTAGTTCATACTAACTTCATATTAACATGGGAAACTTCTTGCACAGATGCCGCATCTACATGCCCCAGAAACGAACATCTGGTCTAAAATTATACTATTATTGTGCCAGTGTTACTAATCTGAGTTAAAGCGTAATTAGTTACGCATAGAGAACGCGTGGATGGTGGTAACAAGCTGAAATTTGTATCAAATACTCAGGTCTACTGTCTCTTAGAGCTGTGAAAACATCAAACTTCTAAGGCAACGCAATCAAAAGATAGAGCCGTTTATGCCACAAATTACCGCAAATTTTCGACACTTGCAAGGGAATCAAAACCTACAGGGTACTGCCCGTGGACTCAGATTCTTGAAATTTGGTACGCATCAACGTCTTATAGTACGGATAAAACTAAAAAATCCAAAATTTGAAAAATAAGGGGTGTCCCCCAAACATACAGAGTATCATCAATTAACATAGAAGACCTCATAAGTTTTATGGGCCCTCATATAATTCGGAGGTCTAGCTTTCAACTCAAATAACGTACTAACTTTTTATGGAACCCTCTGCGCAGGAGTTCGACTCGTTCTTGACCGGTTTTTTATTCAACCATCGTGGTTTTTATTCATACTGTCGCAAATTCTGGCGGCAAAATTCCATAAACACAAGAACTGCCATAAATATCGTAAGTCCAGACTAATATGATTATGTTGAAGAATTTGTTGTTCGGTTGAACGCGCTAATCTTAGAAACTATTAATCCGATTTGGAAAATTCTTTTAAAAATCACGATACCGTCTAGGCGAACCAATTTTTTTGTCAATAAGTCATCGACACGCTTTTAATCCGATAAGATCACTTAAGATAAAGTATATTTACATGAAATCTGAATTAAGTGTCTTTATGTGCTTTGAAAGGCTTGATAAGAATGATAGATTTAATTCTTTGGACGTTGAACAAACATTATTGAAGTGTACGTAACCCCGTTAGTTCAGTGTTCTGTTAACGATCATTACGTTAAGCATCGTACATTACGCTCGATCTGGGATGGGTGAATGTTGGTGGTATTTCCATTCTTCAGTGGCACGTGAAAACTCAATTTGAACTTACCATTGTAGATGTTAGGTCAGACTTAGGATTTTTTGGCGACGACAGGCCGCTGGGTTCGATTTCCTATTCGGAACAATATTTGTGTGAATGAACGTGGAAGCGCTCGTGGCCCCGCGGACTCAGTGTTCTGTAAACGATCACTGCGTTAAGCAACTTTCACTAGGGCTGGTCCTCGGATGAGTGGTAGAAACTTCAAAATCGCCCATGAACATATTCATGGTGAATCGAACCATTTCTCTCTATATCTCATGGTTCCTGAGAAATACATGCGTACAGACGGACGGACGAACTGAGCCCTTTTCAAAGACTTTTCCAAACTTTAGGGTTTAAAAGTCTGAAATGTAGGACACGCATGTCTATAAATAGCTCTGAAATCTATTTGCATAAATCCTATATACCTTTGCCGCCAATAATTTACATAAAAACTCAAAGTGACCCGTAACGTCTATACCACGCATGGAATAACACAATTGTCTGAGGGTGGAGGCTCCAGGGGAGGCATCCAATAAGTTACCGCTCTATTTCCCCCGGACATCGAACTGCCACTACGAAGGGATGAGCCAGGTCGGCTGTGAAATGTCCCGACCCTCTCGTGTTTTATGTTAAATCAGTTACTTTTTAGCCAAAGGGTTAAGTTTACTTTGATCAACCAAAAATGAGTGAAAAGTGTGCTTAGTCTCTGTCAAAATTATAAACTTTCATTCTTATTTTCGAGTTAAATACTGGTGGCATTACATTTGAAAATAAAAAATTACGAGTTGCACTCCGAGAGTGCTGACAGAAGTGAAAGCTTATTTTAGATGGGTAGTAGGGTAAACCCCAATTACTTTAAGAATAAAAGTACTAATCGGATTAAAAAGCACTATAGTTATTTATGATTTGAAAGACGTGCATGTATGAAGCGATTGATGAACCTACAGGAAGCAAAAGAAGTATGCATGGATCGCGAAGCCTGGCGATCTGTCCTGTCTGACTACCCACTTCAGGTATACAGCGTGGAGATAGTTAATTTGTTTAAGTTTACTTATATTATAGAACACATACAAATTCCGTACAATATATTTGTGTGATATCACTTTTATCACTCACTTTTATTTGGCTACTAGAATGGCAGCAGCTATCGCATGGCCTTTGTTTTTGGCATTTTTTGGACATATATAAGGACGCCTACGTCATTGCCGCGTCCCTGAGTGAACATGTGAGGTCACTTGGGCCCGGAGATCTTGATGAGGCCCGTTACACCCCCAATGAGAGCCCATTATATTAGTACATACATACATACATACATATTGTCACGCCTCTATCCCCGAAGGGGTAGGCAGAGGCATATTAAACGCCCACATTTAACCGTATGCATTTTTGTTCCACGTAACAGGTGGTAAGCCCATTGCCGTGTTGAAATGGACAGGAGCAGGCTGTGGTGACCCGCTGTTGAAATCTTTTAAGCCGCTTATAAGGCCTTCAACTTGGCTTAACGATTACCATTTTATTGGCAACCGGGACCATCGGCTTAACGTGCCTTCCGAAGCACGGAACTGGGTGGGTCTAAAGGGTCAAATAAATGTAATAAAATAAAATGTGTCTATTTTAGATGTTAAATTGGAAAAAAAATTTAAACCCGTTTTAGTGAGGTGGTAACAAAAAGGCTAAAAGGTCTTATGTGCTAGACACTAATTTGCACGATCAATTAAAGTCCTGGTAGTCTCGGACTGTATATTGTGATATTAGTACATACACACACAAATACATATTGACACGCCTTTATCCCCAAAGTGGTAGGCAGTGGCATACTATACATAAGCCCACATTTCACCGTTAGCATTTTATATTTCCCACGTAACAGGCAGTGAGACCATTGCCGTGTTGAAATGGACAGGCGCAGACTGCGGCGAACAGCTGTTGTAATTTATCAAGCCGCCTTTAAGGCCTTAAGCCACAACCTTAACGACTGCAATTTTACTGGCAACCGGGACCAACGACTTAACGTGTCTTCTGAAGCACGGAAACGCTCGCAAATATAAATGCCACAAAGTGGTCACCCATCCGTGACCAGCCATGGCGAATGTTGCTTAACGCAGTGATCGTTTACAGAACACTGAGTCAGCGGGGCCACGAGGGCTTCACGGTTATATTAGTACCTATAGAAATTAATGGCATTAATAGACTATATTAATTTCTGCTCATCTATTTAACCTGCTTTACTTACAAAATCTATCAAAACTTTTACTATAACTGATAAAACTAAATCCAATCATCATTCGCAAGCTGCGAATAACGAGCCATTATGGACCTAAGCCCACGCTCCAATTTAGTTAAAAGCTATACATCCAGATACACAATTCATACATATGTGAATGCAATATAGTTCCTAGATGAGAAATGACTTACAAACATACTATTTGAAATGTGCTGCAATCGAAACGGAAAGGATTCTGACAAATATACGAACGAGGACAGATATTTTTAAGCCATTGCAGTAGTAAACAAGCTTACACTATTCTTTTTCAAATAACGTTGATCCCGATTCAATCATTAAGTTCTAGAAAAGGGTCCTTTTGTTCCAAAAATACTTTATTTTTGCATATCTTGTGTTTAAAAATTTACTTTCATCTTTTACGCCTATATTCCCCAAAAGACAGGCAGAGGTGCACAAATGCACAGATGACCTTTATTTCACATACACAATTGAAATTGTGCAAAATGGCCATTAAGCAACTAAGATATATTTTGCGATAGGGACGTTTACGTTACGTTAGACGTTAAGGGACGTTGTGCACATAATGGACTTTTGCGACGATGCCCTATCACAGTCAACTGTTAAATGTAGGCTTCTCCCAATTCTCATTATCGGAGAGCAATTAGCCTTAACCACGCTAGCCAGACCATTGCTCATGTCCAGTTTTTTAGTTAGTAGGTGCACCTCTTTCATACACAATTGAAATTCTGCGAAATGGCCATTAAGCAACTAAGAGACATTTTGCGACGAAGCCCTATCACAGTCAACTGCTAAATGTAGACATCTCTCAATTCTCATTCTCATCAAGAATGATTAGCCTTAACTACGCTAGCCAGACCATTGGTCATGTCCAGTTGGTTAGCCAGCAAGTGCACCTGTTTCAAGGGAGAATAGACTGGGGCTCCGAAGATTTCAATATCACACCTTCCCATTTACTTCTAAGATTTCTTCTCATCGTGTCATTATTTTCTCAGCCAATTGACCACCAAACCTTCCCTACCTTATTTAGGTGGGGATCTGCTTCTTGAGGAGTGAGTGTTTAAAAAAATAAAATAAATAAATATCCATCACGCCTTATCCCCGAAGGGGTGGCAGAGGCATATGAGTGTTTAGACTGCATCCTTAAAAGTCGAATAAAGATCCAAATCATGTTGTGCTGAACTCCAGGGAAAATATATTGAATACGATCGAGTCTTTACGCTAAAATGAGTTACAGAAAGCACAACAAGATTCACTTAAATTAATGATTCTAGTCCGTCCCATTGAAATAAACATTCGACAACCTCAAACTTTGGACTCAGCGAAATGAATCCACTCGTTTTGTCCTTATCACAACCCCCATGTCCAAAACTTAACCCAACTTGCGGCTTGAAGACACAACTTGGTCAGTCCCTAACGAAACTATCTCTTTCACTCTAATACAGTATGTTATTCTCGTCTCTGTCACTCGTTTTGTAATTAATAATGTATGAACAGTGTAGACGCCATGCATCATTATGATGTAGAGGCAACTCTTAGCCCTTTGTACCGTTGACAAAAAAGGTTCAAAAATGAATATAATTAATTCTTAGCTGATTTATATTGGCGCTACCTGATGTTTCTGTATTAATTACATGTGTTTTAATGTTATATTAATTCCAGGCTATAAAATTAACATTTTTAAAGTTGTTTATTATGCTATTAATATTTTGTTAAACATTATTGGATGATATTAATAAATACTATAGGACTAATGTAATATGAATTTGAAAGCATTAAAACAAACCTAATATATTTTTTATTTAAGTAGTTTGGTAACTATAAACTGGTAACAATTATCCAGTTGTATGACGTTATACTGCCTTTTCCAGCTCATAATATTAAAAGTGAAAAGTCATAAGATCCGATTCACTTATTCATATCAAAAAGTAGTTCTAATTATGGAATAATTTTGAAGTTACAATTATAGATTGAATGGTAATCGCATATGTTGAATATTGTGTAAGCGATTACATATAAGTAATTTTCAGTAGAAGTGAGCATAATCTTGATCCTAGCATTACCCCAATAAATACCAGTACTAATTCAAGTTGCCTATTATGATCTATATGCATGCAATTATCAGGCCTTATTATACTCATAATAAAGCTAATAAAAACGTTTCGTAAAATTATATATTGAGTTTATTTAATGTCTATTTTCAATGAGTACACCTTAAACTTGTGTACATAAAAAAAACAAAGCGTGTTATACAAAACAACCTTCCATTTAATGCGATAGGAGGTTTTAAGAAATCATTAATATGGATTAGAGGACGACCTACGGCACCGTGTGTGTTTTGTGACAGATACATGCCTTCATTTTTGTTAAAATGGAAATTAATCATAAATGTTTTAGAGTCGCTCTTTGAACATTAATAATGCAATGTAATTTGGGATAAATGAGATTAAATTGATTATAATTATAATTAAGAATACAAATTATCTGTCATGTGGATTTGTTACCTTCTAACATTACGTTCTTCATGGATGTTACGAGTGTTCTCATAAATGAAACAAATTATAAAGGGGAGGCAAAGTTTCTCCAGCTTTCACAAGATTCTACAATAACTATTGTAACAAACTACTAGCATACCTATAATGAAAATGATTTATTCGTGTGTTTTATTCAAATTTTTTTTTTCGTAATAATACATCTATATGAAAGCATAATTTTAGATTTTATACCGCTCTCTCTTTTATCAGCTTATAACACCATATTAAAATACGATCGTCAAAGTGCCATAAAATTTAATAGAAAATAATGTTTGTCATCCATATTGATCTGCTGCTTTTTCAATCTGATATGATAAGTATTAACTATATTTACTACAATTCATTCTTTTATAATTTTTAGACATGTCTGCGCTGTCCTATCTTGGTCGCCTGAGAGGCATCGCCTTTAGCGAAATATAAAAATATTTACCACTGTTCATTGAACTTTGTCGTCTATAATATCGCTTTGTTTCTGAAAATATTATATTCTTTACAATATAAAATTTATCTTTTAGCCATATATTTCATTGTTTGTTTGCAGTGCAAGACTTTTTTTTTTGCTAACCATATGCTTTACACGAAAGAGTTTTGATGTTACATATTCATTTCGTTATCTTAGTCTAATGTAATTATAAGAAGCTCACATAAAAGTATCTCGCAGTATAAAAAGTAAGTGGTTCTAAGATAGTCTTAATGATAAATTAGTGGTTCTTTGCAACATACATCTAATATACTAAATGGGAATATAAATATTAAATGGGTGACCAAAATAAACTTTCTACCTTTTTTATAGATTTACGTTCTTGGCTGTATACGAGAGCTTCCAATTTTCAATTTGCCGCCACATCGTAAAGCTAATGACAAATGAATGAAATACATACACAATAATATTGGCAAAGCGTTCCATTTTGAAAATTTGAACTTATTTTTATTTATTATATCGTTTTCAAGTGGCCAGAGTTACGAGGGTGACAAGGTGACACTAAAAGTTTTTACTTTTTAATTTGTAATGTTCCAAAAAAATAACACAATGATGATATAAAACGAATGGCACAAAGGATTTCTTTAGTCGTGCTAATTTAGCCAATATACATGTTCCTGATTTGAATTAATGTGTTCCATTCGACTTAAGTACTCAACTACATTATTGGGATCAGTATATCCAATTTACATTCTGATTAATTTTATTAATTCTAAGATATTTAACCGTTTTACTGATGTTCTGCAAATACTTAATACAGCTCTAATATACTTTAATAGTGATGAATATTTTAGAAAGGACGTTGAGGATATTATTGACCATTTACTAGATTTTTGGTGGCCAGACTTCAGATATTTTCTCCAAGTGCGAGCATGAAGACTTTTTCTTGTATGTGATATACTAATTTAGTATTTTTTGTTACAGGTAACTATAGGTGCAAGGAGTTCATTAGAACACTAGACCTAGTAACTAACAACAAAAAACGGTATTAAGTTTTAAGATGTTAATGGTTGTTGGTGCAGCAGCTTATAGGGAGTCCGTATGACTAAATAACTAACTAAATATCTTCACGCTGTATCCCTGACGGGGTAGTCAGAGAGGGCAAATAGCCAGGCTTCGCGATCCATGCATACTTCTTTCGCTTCTTAAAGAATAATCAATCGCTTCATACACGCACGTCTGGGTCCGTATGAGGTCTCCATAATATATACTTTAAACGACTTACTTATTTTTTTCGACGCCATGTTTTTAGCTTAGGCAACGATGTCCGATACTTGCATACTCTTAACGTCACTTTTTTTTTGACGTAAATCTATACTAGTATTATAAAGCTGAAGAGTTTGTTTGGTTGAATGCGCTAATCTCAGAAACCACTGGTCGGATTTGAATAATTCTTTTTGTGTTAGATAGCCCATTTGTTGAGGAAGGCTATAGGCTATATACCATTATGCTACTACCCTGGACAGCAGAGTAGTAGTCATAAATGTAGACAAATCAGGCAAATTTACATGCATTATTTTAGAATTTATAAGCGACGGGATATACTCGTAATAGGTGCGACGGGAGTTCTAAGTATGTCACGGGCGTAGCCGGGGGTTCACCTAATACTATATAAAACGACATACATTATAATAGTACAGATTCACACTCCCTCTTGGTAGCTCAGGTGGCAAAGATAAATCCTGAATAGATTTTAAATGAACAGCATAAATTTTCAAGCCATAAATTCCCCAAGGTGCATTTAACGATTTCAGCAAAACGAATTGCTCTTTGAGTTATTATCTACCTAAATACTGTTATAAAATTCAGCCTTGTGCTTCATACGAAATATATATTAAATATCTTCATCATCCATAAACGCCCACCCATCTTATTCCTAGCCGTAGTCGCTTTACTCAAACACAACAATCTACAATGACATTACTAACCCATCGGTAACACCTGATCTTGCGTTGCCGTACTGCAGAAAACAACTCTTAATGGTTTGGTATAAGGTTCAAAATTCGATGCTGCCTTGATTAGGCTATTAACGTTGTATTTGAATACCCGGGGGCCGAGTCTACTATTTTCCAATAGAAAACCGTTCTAGTTCTATTCTATAGTGGTTCTATTGCGATTAGTTCAAAAGTAGGTAGTCTACTAAAACTATTACATATATCTATACCAATATAAAGTAAAAAAAGTAAGTAAGTAATATAAAGTAAAAAGAGTAAGCTAAAGAGTTTGTTTGTTTGGTTGAACGTGCTAATCTCAGGAACTACTGCTCGGATTTGAGAAATTCTTTTTGTATTAGAAAGCCCATTTATCGAGGCTATAGGCTATATATAATTACGTTACTACACTGGGGAGCAGAGCAGTAGTAAAATGTCGACAAATCGGGCAAATTTTTATGCATCACTGTAGAATTTATAAACATGATTAAATAGGAGTGATGAGAGGTCGAAATATTCCACGGGCGAAGCTGTCATCTACTATTTCATAATCACAGTTCTCAAGCTGCAGAATAGAGACAAAATAGCTGTTTTTAGCTATCAAAATATTAATATAGACTACTAAAAATGCAAATTAAGAGTAACTTACCTTACGTGGCCCCGCGGTCTCAGTGTTCTGTAAACGATCACTGAGTTACGCAACTTTCACTATGGCTGGTCCTCGGATGGGTGACCACTTTGTGGCATTTACATTTGCGAGCGTTTCCGTGCTTCGGAAGGCACGTTAAGCCGTTGGTCCCGGTTGCCAGTAAAATGGCAGTCGTTAAGCCTGGTTGAATGCCTTATAGAAATTTTTCAAGCCGCCCGGCTTGAAAAATTTCAACAGCAGGTAGCCACAACCTGCGTCTGTCTATTTCAACACGGCAATGGGCTCACCACCTATTACGTGGGACAGGTAAATCCACACGGTGAAAAGTGGGCATATAATATGCCTCTGCCACCCCTTCGGGGATAAGGCGTGATGGATATTTATATATATTTTAACTTACAGGCGCTACAGGAGTTAATAGAATTCTATCGGCCGGCCGATAGAATTCTTTAGAGCGCAATAGTAGACTACGAAAACTGACATTTTTTTCTGTCGGCTCTCTATTGAGCGACGATTTCTATTCTCTTCTGACGCGATTGAATTAGTAAACTTGGCTCCCCGGTATTAAAATTTATTGAGCTTACATACTATCCTAAGTTAACATAGAAATCATTTTAAACCGTCATTGCACGTATTGTATTGATCGGAGTAACTGGGTCTTATGGACCCGTTTTTACTCATGTAGCGAATCGCTAAAGTATTTCATACTTTAACCCCTCATATTTATTCAATCACATAAATCAATCAATCGAAACAAATCAACCTATCGCATCCCATAGCACTACTCTAATTTGGCTACCTTCTATCATCGCACAGCTCGCCATAGACAGGGTGTTCACCCTCACACTTTGCGTCCGGAGCGCTCGCATATGGTTAGGTCCGATAGAGGCTTATTTCGCGTACGCTTAGTTTGTTAAATGAACACCCTGCCTGGGCTTTCCCAAACTTCTTCAGTATGGGTTTCTTCAAAAGGGGTCTCAGAATTTAAAGGATCGGCAGCGCAAGTGCTGCACCTCTGGTGCACTACGGATTGGTGGAATGGAATGGTGGACTACGGTGACCACTTTCCATCAGGGGGGCCGTATTTATGTCTGACACCTCATCATCATCATCATCATCCGAGCGTCTGTCCTAGTTGCGTCTCACGACGCCCGGGGTCCGCTTTCCTACATTTTCTCCTCCACTTCGCACGGTCGTCGGCATCCCCTGTAGTGAGACCATTGGCACGCATGTCATCGCTTACGACTTCTTGGGTGAATGTCACTCTCTTACCGGGACCCGGCGGGGCTGATATGTTTGTGTTTGTCTGACACCTCAGTGGTATAAAAAAATCTTGCTAAATGGCGTTGTGTGACAAATGTCGCGAAAATTAAGTATTAATCACATGCACGATGACGTGGATATTGACTTGATTAATGTACCTACACGGAAGCCTTTTCCGACAATTGATTACATAACAGTGTTATAATAGGCTTACGTTAAGCCTCTTTGATGAAAACACCGTTAGGATTTATAAAGTAGAATTTGAAGGTTGGCGATTACGGACCTAAATTACAGCTTCGGATATTAAGTCGCTTTGTATCAAGTGAAGCAGAATTGAACCTACGGGTGTCGTACAAAGAGATTAAGAGACGGCTCTTATTCAGCATATTTATAACCACGAGTTTACACTGTGTTCAAAGATTTAACGCGGACGAAATGTTTGCCTATGGATCGGATTATGCATCGCACATGGATCGGATTTATGCATCTGTTTCCTGCCAAGAAAAATTTCGTGGAGCCTTTCGGTCGTCCTTCTTTTTTCTCTGTTCAAAGCTTGTAAATCTATCAAGGGTAGATAGCTGGGCTTCCACAGTAGCCGCACTGGGCGCCAGTGACCCCAGAACGATATTCGTCCACCATTAGACTGGGTTTGGGGCGGCAATTATGACTAGCTGTCGTCATAGGCTAAGAAGCTAAGGTTCACTTTTATTTGGCTACTAGAAGCTAGCTGGTCTTGATTTATATTCGCCATTGTTGGGAGCGTCTACCGTCTGAATTCCCGATCTTGTAATGGCGCCTGTGTTGTTGCCACGTCCGTTAGTCAGCAGGAGCACTGCAAGCAGGTTAGGTTGCTTTAGTTACGGAGATCTTGCTGGGGCTCCTTTTTCTTATTAAGCCATGGAAAGCCATGACGACATCTAGCGAATTGAGGGGCACTCCCTTACTATTCATGATTACTAACAGCGTCCCTCAAGTTGGCAGCCTAATGATGTGCCTCTTCATGTTTCGCTTGAAGAACCCGGGATTGTAAGCGGAAGGAGCTTTAGGTATCATATCAACCTTTGATATGATACCTAAAGTTTACCGTTCAGGAACAAGTCATTCTCTTTATGTGATTCTTGTTATTTTAATTTTATTAACTTGAATAGCATGAGCGAAATCAATGAGTGACAAGTCTATACTAGTAACTCATATTGTGTAACGTCACAAGAAAATCCCAAAGATGACAATAAAAAGATTACGGCCGCCATTTTTATTACTCGTAAGGCCAGTTAGTAACAATAAAACTGGGTACATCATCCAGTAATCGTTCGTCAACGTTTTTATGTGTTCGCAACACGTACATGAGTTTTCAGCAGCTTTCAGCGATGTCTGCCAGCGCAGATCCCGCCTGTCAAGAGCGTCTGAAAACTTCTACACGTAGGAAATTATTTCAGCAGGCCCTGGTTGTTGATGGGACCTCTACTATCTGCTTTTATTGCGAGAAGATTCTTATTTTAAACTAGGCATAGGAATTTCTGGCCTGTATCATTTTAGACTTTTGTTCAACTACTAAAGAGATTGGCAACTATTTAGTTGTTTCTTACCTTATTAGGGGGTTTCATATAACCCCTATTTCATATTACAAAGACTTCGAAGACTTTTAGAAAAGGAAAATCTCACATTTATTGTTCGAGATTCGAAATTGAATATTTGAATACCAATTCGTGTTTGAAACATCAGACCATCATAGGAGGCTCAAAATGAGCTTCAACAAACCAATGATGTTTAAGAAAGAAGATGAGTACCTATTTCTATACCTTCTTAAACTTTAAAAAGTGTGGAGATACAAGGCGGTTTAAAAGAAACAAAAGGTAGCATTTGCAATCGGCGAACAGTTACCTATACCTACTTCCATGGGGTGCAAAAAACCCTACAAAACTTATCTGCTATCTGATAAAAACTTCTAGCACATGTTTTTGCTGACATTGATCCATCTCCCAAAACCCGATTTGCTAAATGTAAGTGTAAATGGACCCTGAACTTAACATAAACACGATTTCTGAACGCAAACGGGTTCTAAACGAGTCGCTTACAAAATAGTCGTTCCAAATTCGACAAACATTAGTAGAGAAGTTAAAACGTCATACTGCGCCTCTATTTTAAGACTAAAGCCACACTTACGTACATATGCAGTTTAATAACTTGTCTACATTTTACAAACAACAACGAAACTTTTCGTGAAATATGCATCTAAGTTTAACCTTATTAATGGTGTTAACGTGTGTTTATTCAATCTGCTTACCCTTTTAGAAGGCTGTGTTAATTGTGTCTTTATATAGGAGTAGCTTACTGATGAGATTTTAAAAAATTCATATAAATAATTGAAATAAATAATAAAATAAATATTGTGGGACCACACACAACGCTATCTAACTTAAAATAAGTTTCAAGCTTGTTCTCTTCTTCATCTAGATAACTACTTTTTCTTTTTTTTTAACTTCTTTTTCGGTTCTTCAAAAGGGATCTTAGAAGGTTTATAAAAGGTCGGCAGCGCGAGTGCTGCACCTCTGGTGTTGCAAACGTCCATAGGCTACGGTGACCACTTTCCATCAGGTGGGCCGTACGCTTGTCTGCCAGCTCAGTGGTATAAAAAAAAATGAAACATACTTATATATTTCTAAATATATAAATATTATACATAGAAAACACCCAAACCCCGAAACAAACATTTGTGCATAACACAAATATTTATTCCGACCTGGGAATCGAAGCCGGGACTTTAGCGCGGCAAGTCGCATACAATATAACTTACACCACCGCGACTGTCCTATAATCAGTAATTATTCGTATTGTTTAAAATTAAGGACTTGTGTAGATACAAAAATAAAATAATATATGTAAAAAATGTTGTTTAGCTGAGTTGAACAAAAAGGGACTACAAAGAATCTTAAGAGCCTATTACACTACACGATATTAATATAAGACTGTAAAGTGATGTACTTGTCCACAACGAGTCGAACAACATCCCTATCGTCACAGAACCGCGGCTATCATCTCGATTAAAATAATTCCACTATAATATTGCCTCTGTGGCGCGGTGGGAGTGCATCCGACTGCTACGCAAGAGGTCGTAGGTTCGATTCCCACCCAGGATAAAACTTTGTGTGATGAGCACGATGGTTTATTCTGTGTCTGGGTGTTATTTATCTATAATATGTATGTATTTAGAAATATATAAGTATGTTTATCAGTTATCTAGATCCCATAACACAAGCTAATATTAGCTTACTTTGGGCCAGATGGCGCTGTGTGAAAAGTGTCCCACAATATTTATTTATTTATATTCTCTTTATTTATTTAAACAACATATCAATTACATTTTAAATATATCTATAAAATAAAAAATATATTTAAAAATATATAAAATAGTGACCCACCGGTATCGGGTACAGGGTCCAAGCTACCGGTGGGGCTCCAGAGAAAGGAATTTCCTCACAATACGTGCCGTGTCGAGAAGAACTGCTTTCTGTATCAGGCCCTTGAGCCAGCTGTTTAACGCGAGCCTTTGTAGGTGTTGGTCAAGGCTCTTGGCTATAAATCCATGGACAGATATGACTATCGGTACAATGACCGCTGAATCCACACCCCACACGTCGACAACCTCATGAGCCAAGTCTAAATATTTCTTTTGTTTGTTTATTATTATTATTTATATCTCTTCGACATTTGGCGGGAAGAGTGACAAGTGCGGACGCTTGCTTTATATTATTTTCTAAAACTAGTGCATTTATCTTGTTTTATGTGCGGGAGTGGTGGTTTCTTGGACATAAAAGTTGTGTTAACGTGCTATAGTGAAAGACAATGATATATATGCAGTGAAATGCTATTTTCTCTCTTGCCGCGAAACGTCCACTGACAACCTTAGTATAATATTCACCATTATACTGAGGGCAAGGACCAGGACGTAGCCTGAGGACACGACATCGACTGGACAGGACTAATTAGAAGATAAGATTGAAGAAATATGATATAAAAACAAGGCCATTAAATAATTATTAAAAAAAAATTATATCTCTTCTTTTCTCGGGTATCTTCTTTTTTTTTCTTGAAGATACCCGGGCTTTTGGTAGGCTTACATGGAGACATAGGTCCAACACGCAGAGGCCCTTTGAGAATTTTAATCTAATAGGGAATGGGACCCTCACTTCAGATAGTCCACGCCCGCCTTATGTAGAAAAACGGTAATGGATCACCTCCAATGGGAGTTAAACTATTGTGAAATGTGCTAACTATGAAATGGGCTATTGGGTTGGGTGTTAAATGGATTGGGTGATTTAAGCTATTGATGAAAACGGCGTCTGCCTTTTTAATATATTATTATTATGTCTCTTCTTTTTACACGGGTATCTTCTTTTTTTCCTCATGAAGATACCCGGACTTTTGGTAGGCTTACATGGGGACATAGGTCCAACACGCAGAGGCCCTTTGAGAATTTTAATCTAATAGGGAATGGGACCCCCACTGCAGATAGTCCACGCTCGCCTTATGTAGAAGAACGGTAATTGTCCACCTGCAATGGGAGTTAAACTATTGTACAATATGCTAACTACTAAATGGGCTATTGAGTTGAAGGTTAAATGGAGTATGTAACTAAAACTATGGTTGAAGACGGCGTCTGCCAATTTAATATATTATTATCAAAATACTGGCAGATGGTGACTTGCCAACTCACTAGATGGGCCCCCTATACAATCGCCATAGGCATGATAAGCCTGTAAGGCGACAGAGGGCAACACCGGTGTGAGCGGCTTGGGGTGTCGAGCGGTGCGGCGCCGGTTTCACCCTCGCGGGTCAGGCCCGGAGCGGGCTTCCCCGTAGTTATGCCCTTGAAAATGACACTTCCACACCCGAGCATATAGCTCTGGCTCCCTCCCTCTGACTGGCCAATTAAGGCAAGCCAGAGTTAAGATTTGCTGCACTCCCGGGAGTAGCACTCTCACTGCTCTCCCGTTAGGCCATTAAATCCTAACCGGTGCAGAAGGGCAACAAAACTCTGAGGAATCGGGACCGATGTGTAGCCACGCACATTCAACTCGCCACAAGCTGCCCTGCGGATGTGAGCTTTTCAATAACTTACTGATACATTTTTTTGTTGGTATCAGAAAGTAGTTAACTCAAAAAGCGAATCTACTATGCCCTCATAGGGTTGCGTTAATCCTATAAAAGATAACGACTGTCCTCGAGGGGTTATTATTATTATTATTTATATTATTATTATAGAATAAAAATAATAATTCACTTAATAAATTATTTTTACAGACTAAATATAAGTAAATAGGATGTGAATCCCCAAAACAGTGTTGCCATATTGTTCTCCATTCTTTAAGTAGGGGTTTATTACAAAGTTCTCAAATAACACAAATGTTTGGATTACGATTCAGATCTGCACCATGTGATTTAATGTTGTGTATTGTTATAGTTGTAATCTGTAATGTGTTTAATAAAATAAAATAAAAAATTAAGTTCCTACATCAGTTCTTCTATTGACGCCTTTAATCCACACCCATCAGGGTATATTACAATCAAAACATAATCAACCGCTCGTTATAAAGTCAATCCAAAATCGCTAAATTTACTCCGAAAATAACCAAATTTTGACGTAAATCCTATCGCCAACCATCCCGAGGGCTGTTTAAATTCCCAGAATATCCTTTATGAAAAGTAAACAAATATGACGTTACCTTAAAATTTTGCGTTCTAGCCAGTTAAAACAAACGAAATTTTTATTATTATATTTTTGTCTTATAATTTGTAATCAAATTTAAGAATTTACATGCTTCCAGTAACATGGCAGTCGTTATGCCAAGTTGAACGCCATACGGGTAGCTTGAAATTTTTCAAAAGCAACTCAAGATGGAAGGTATACTTGGGGTTTTAGTCGGTAAGAGTTCGGTATATAATAATATATAAAAAAAGGTAGCCCGCAACCTGCGTCTATCTATTTCAACACGGCAATGGTCTCACCAGCTATTACGTGGGACAGGAATACACACCCTGAAAAGTCGGCGTATGATATGCCTACTCCAACGCTACAGGGATAAGGCGTCATTGATAAAAAAAAATTGATGTCGGGCCGTTTTCTTTGGTTAGTTAAAGCTTTATTTCTAATGAAGATTATGATACATGATTATTTATTTTTGGTATGTAATAGTGGCCCTGGCAAGCCGATCAGGTGCTGGGCGACCCCCACACAAACCCATTGCTGTCTAGCATGCTGGCTAGCAGTAGTAGGTTCATCTATTTCTTCCGTTTTCTAAGCCTTTTGCCCAGCTAGAGTATAAATAAATATTATGGAATATTTTTTTAACACAGTGTCATCTAACACAAATAACGCGAATATAAGATTGAGGTTTGGGATTTAGACAACAGATAACCATGCATATATGTTTCTAAATACATACAACTCCGAAACAAACATTTTCGGATGACACTAATATTTGTTCCCTTAATCGAATCTGAGATCGGTCGCATACACTACCACTTACCCTACCGAACCAGTCATCATTATCAGCTGAGTTAAAACCTTCCCCCCCCCCCTCGTTATTTAATAATGTAATAATAATGTTTATTTTTTCTTCCACAAAGGTTAAAGTTAACACTACAAACACCACATACAACACACATATTATCTCTCTCTTGCTCTTAAAACACAATAGGTATATAATCCTATAATAAACAAAAAACTTAAGATTCTGAATCATTGTAAGAAATCCTAATAAATGACGTGTTTACATAACTTACAGGATTAGCAGTTGTTTATGGTCGTAAACGGCTTACGTCAACACACTCCTCGCCCACAACAAAAGTCAAAATGACACGTCGAGTTCCCCAAATCCTCTTTCTCCTTCCAACCGCATTAGTGCAAACCTTTCTATAAATCAATTACCACTATGCAACGTTTGTCAATTTAACCCTAAAATGCGTTACAAAAGGTACACCTGAGCGTCCCACCTGCAAATGTCGTCTCGAGTTAAGCCGATAATTATGGGATTATTCCTCCGTCTAGATCCCCCTTTCCTGTCTCGTCTCCCTCCACTTCAGTGCGCCCCCATACTTCACTTTGCTTCAATGCACCTCAGTATGTGTGGTAATGGTTTTTAGGAGTATAATTTTTCGTCTGATGGGATTTTTCGTGAATAATTTTCGAGCAAAATTATATTCTAGTGCACTTGAAATTTAAGTGTTTCTGTTTGTCGATTGTTTGATGTAAAAGGCTATGTAAAACGCCTGTGGCGTACATTATATTTAACTGTTTGTTGTAGGCTTTTGTGTATTTTGCATTTAACTTATTTATAAACGTGATTTTAGTAAAATAAGAGAACCTTTGAAGCTAGTAATATTTTCTCAGCAACACATCACGAACAAATTGCCAAACTTTCTCGCAATTTTTTGCTTTAAAGACATGAATGTTAAACAATTTTAATAAAACGAGATTGTACTGCAATATTGACGGGAAATAATGTAAGAAATTCTTTTATTCTGACTAATTTAACAGTAACTATTAAGTATTAGAAACAATTTTGAAAAGTAGTATGCCAACTTTTTCTAAATTTAAATTTTTAAGTGGAAAATATTTTCTCGTTCAACGTCTTCTGATTCAACGCATCAGACACGTTTACCAACTATACCACCGTGACATGCTCGAAACGACGAATTAGATCACCTCTTTTACGTCTTAAGGCGACTGCGCGCAAACGTGTTTGGTGCGTTGAACCAGAAGACGATGGTTCGAGTCCAACTCGTGACTGATTTTTTTTCCACTTTATAATTTATAAATAGTAGTCAACTGTAAATACTGAGGTCCCAATGAATCTTCGGAGCCAAAGTCTACCTCATTTATAAGTGTAACTTACTGCAGTTATTGATAAGGGCAAGGCCAGGAGACCTGGTCGGAAGGTCGTACGGCATCGTCAACAATTCCGAAAATATTATACCTATATACGTAAAAAGCGGACCCCAGGCTCCAAAATCCATGTAGTTTTTGGAAACATCTGTAAAAACGCTGAAGAAGAAGTACGTGTTCTATTAATAGACTCTAATCAATCAATCAAATCTCTATCTAAAATTTTGAATACAATGTGAACGTGATCTTCTCAAATCTAAAATAACTATTCAGCCGTCAATAGCCGCCAAACCTCAAAACCCGGAGACATTATTCCAGCACTAGTTTAATACGAAGTGTTTGGGAACTCAATTAAATTAATGATTATATCTAACATTCTAAACAGGCCGTAGGCGCCCTTTACCAAAGTAATCCTTGCAAGACTTCGTACTTGAGCAAGTTGGATTGGATTGTGATTTATTACGTGTTATTGCAAATTTTGGTCGACGGGACCACAGTAAATATATGAGCAGTAAGGAAACTTCATACAAACGTGCGAAATGGTTTACCCACATAGACGCACACATTTACAGGCCGAGTGAGCATCGTATGTCGGCCAGTCGCAGTGTTCACGTTCTATACAATGAGTATTTATATATTAGTATCTATACTAATATTATAAAGCTGAAGAGTTTGTTTGTATCTCAGGAACAACGGGTCAGATTGAAAAATTCTCTTTATATTCGATAGCCCATTTATCGATAAAGGCTATAGGCTATATATCATTACGCTACTACACTGGGGAGCAGAGCAGTAGTCATAAATGTCGACAAATCGGGCAAATTTTTATGCGTCATTGTAGAATTTATAAGCGACGGGATTAAATAGGTGCGACGGGAGGTCGAAATATTCCACGTGCGAAGCTATCTAGCAATTATATATATTGAGAGTGTGACTGCCTCGGTGGCGCAGTGGTAGTGTATGCGACTGCCGCGACTGAGGAACCTAGTCAGAAAAAAAAATGTGTGTAACATAAATGTTTGTTTCGGAGTTTGGATGTTTCCTATGTATAAGTTATATGAATTTAGAAAATATAAGTATGTTTATTATTCAACTAGATTCCATAACACAAGCTTATATTACGAGTAGCTTACTTTTGGCTAGACGGCGCTGTGTAAAAAAATGTCCCATAAAATGAGTGATCATATCAGTATGATCACTCATTTTATGGGACATTTTTTTACAATGACTGGTCATGGAGCAATTCATTAAACTCTGCGCTTGCCCTGCAAATAAACGAATTTTGGCGATAATTCGTATTACAAGCAGGGACGTGAAAAGGCAGATAACGTCGCGGGTGATGATTAAGTGGAACACAGAATTTGATCTCATTTAATAGCTGAGGACCTATGTATAATATGTATGTGAGATATATAAGTATGTATATCAGTTGTCTAGATCCCATAACACAAGCTTATATTAGCTTACTCTGGGCTAGACGGCGCTGTGTAAAAAAAGTGAGTAAAAGACCCCTAATCTAAAAATATAATAAAATTATAATAGTGTCCAGTGCAATCTATCTTAGGTAAAGCGTAATTTCGATTTTATTTTAATTACACAAACAACCCTATCGAGAGATAGGTATGAAATTTTAGATTTAGGTCTAGTTTCCTTACTGCTGTAATAAATGTACTGTGATGGAACGTTTCGACCCACCCTCACCGTTACAGGGTTGACCGATACTGAAGGAAATTAATTTTGGTATTTGTACCTAGTTAATACTGTTTGAGTTTAGCGTTACATAGTTTGTTTAATTAATATTATATTAATGAAACTAATATTGGTTGTATGTTAGCGGTTTGTTATGGTGTTAATGCGGATTTAGGATTGATTATAATTGTTTTACACGCTTTACTACAATAATAAATCCGTTTTTCTGAAGGTTTTTGCACGCCTCATAAGCGAAGCGTTGGGTACTACTGTCACTTCGCGCAAAACATCTGATTTTTCAAACTTAAAATGTCTCTATTTATCATATATTGCACTTGTAAAATAATATATACACACACATATCAAGAAAAAACACTATTTTTAACACTCATGATATTTTTGATGCCATTTTTGTTATTTAAACTAGTTAAAAAACTGTTAAAAATGTTCCGTCTTGGACGTCCGTGTGTCTGTATGTGCGGATTATTTTTTTTTTATCACGATCACGATAACGACGATCGAGTCTTTTTTTTTCTCTTACGCTTCAGTATAATTAGGAATAGAACCCTTTCAATTTTCATGGTCTGATTCGATGTGGTTTAATTGTTATTAAGTAAACAAAAACAAAATATCGACTACTCTTCATAGTTATAGTATATCTATATATTTATTTTTTTCTTTTCTGCATATACTGTATTTTTCACTTTGCCTCAAACAACGCTACGGGAGATAAATGTATTACGTATTGAACAATATTTGGTCTCACTACAGGGGATGCCGAAGACCGTGCGAAGTGGAGGAGAAAATGTAGGAAAGCGGACCCCGGGCGTCGCGAGACGCAACTGGGACAGACGCTCGGATGATGATGATGTATTGAACAATATTTGATACCTACTGTCGATATTTTTTACATCTTTCTTATATATATAATTAAATATTTTTTTGTTATCTTTACTGTATTTTTTTTATAATATAATAAAAGCGCGTGAGGCGTGCGCTTTTGGACTTTCCAATTTTTTTTTAAAATATTATTAACGATATGGGTTTTAGTAAATTAGCTCGTTGGTTGGCTCGCCGTTGGTCCCGGTTGCCAGTAAAATGACAGTCGTTAAGTCAGGTTGAAAGCCCTAGGGCTATTGATGAAATTTTCAACAGCAGGTTGCCACAGCCTGCGCCTGTCCATTTTCAACACGGCAATGGCCTCACCTCCTGTTACGTGGGACAAATATGCATACGGTGAAATGTGGGCTTTTGGTATGCCTCTGCCAATAAAAGTAAACCTCTGGTTCCAAAGAGCGGCAGAACTTGAAAGCAACTGGGAAAACAGTTAAGACATATAGTCACGCCTTTATTTCCGAAGGGGTAGGCAGAGGCATACTATACGCCCACATTTCACCGTAAGCACTTTTCCCACGTAAAAGGTGGTGAGCCTATTGCCGTAAAGCGACAAAGCATCGTAAAAGAAGCACGAATGGCGATTCATAACGCAGTGCTAGTGCCAACTTTGCTTTACGGTAGTGAAACCTGGGTATGTCAGCAGATGCATGAAAGTAAATTGAATGCTGTGGAGATGCGATCACTTCGAAAATTGTGCGGCGTTACCTTGGCCGACCGAATACGCAACGAAGTGATACGCAATAAGGCAGGTTTGAATGAAAGTGTCAGCGTTAAGCTGGAAAAGGGCGTGCTCCATTGGTTTGGACACGTCCAACGAATGAGTGAGGTACGATTGACGAAGAATATATATTGTTCAAGGGTAGAGGGTAGAAGGAGTCAGGGTAGGCCGAGACTTACATATGAAGACCACGTGAGCAGATTGCTCAAAAACGGAAAGGTAAAAAGTACTCGGATACCCAGACGTGCGTGTATGAAGCGATTGATGAATCTCGAAGAAGCGAAAGAAGTATGTATGGATCGCGAAGCCTGGCGATCTGTCCTCTCTGACTACCCCGTCAGGGATACAGCGTGAAGATAGTTTAGTTTAGTTTTAGCCTATTGCCGTGGAAACAGTTAAGATGAAGAATATTGCCTAATGTTTGGGCGTAAAGTATGTCTCTGCCTACCCCTTCGGGGATATAGGCGTGGCAATATATATGTATTATATGTAATAAGTAGGTAAAAAAAATTAAAGCCCTTAAAATTAACAGTGAATCGCAAATATATAAAGATAAACCTCACGTTCAAAAATAGATCTTAATCTATCTGAATGGTGATGCCGTGCTCCCATCATACATATTACGCGATTTGTATCAAGCCTATCATCACGCCTTTAATAGCGGTAGGTCGGCACGAGCCCATCAAATTTGTGGAAAATACTGTATAATAATAAGCGTAACCGCTTCCGAAGGCACGTCGTGAGACTTATGGCCTCGGATATGACGTAATTCGCGAAGAAAAAAATGGCGTGTTTATTTCTAGTTTCTATACTTTTACGATCATAGAAAAAGCGAGGAGGGTAGTTTCCTACTTTAAAATAAATTTGAGATTTTTTTATTTGATTTAACATTATAAAGATGTGACGTCATAAATGCTTATTTTGAATTTGACATTTCTGTTTCTGTTTCCGGGAGGTCTGACTAGATTCAGACTTAGCGGAGGTTCAACAGATCAAGGAATATCGCTCGCAGCCTCGCTCGCGCCTATTACAGACGAAAGTAATAAGAATATTGCGTGCCAAATTTACGTCAAACTGTATGTGAAAATCGCATATAAGACTAATAGACTGCATTTCCGCTATTCTCATGTTTTAAAAGGGGAGCCCCCGAAATCCGTAAATACCCCGCCCAAAGTACTGGATGCTGGCTCCAATGGCTTATGCAAGAAAAAACGGACGAGTTTTAGTTACTTAAGCCTCTTGAGAATTATATACTTATGTCGGTGCTTAGAGAAACGATTACATATTTCACAGACTAGTTAAAAATTTACTTTAAACCCTTTAGTCCCTCCCAAAAAGTCTTATAGTTAATATACATTGAACATCAATGGAGTTTATAGATGCAATGGCCCCATTACAGGTCTTCATCAATCCTTCTAGATATGTTTACGATGTACTGAAATAAAAGTTCTATTTCAGTGAGCGTTAACCTTTATATACGGACAGCAAAGGGCATTTTACATAAACATCTATAAATGCGTTTAGTTGCCCGACTAGTTTAATGTTTTAAACAATACGCTTGTAGCATTGTACTTAAAGGAAACTTGAGAATTAAATACTAAGATACATAATATACACTTATGATAGGCATTGTTCACTTTTCTTAAATGTGTTATTTAAATGAAAAACCATTTCCAGGAATACAGTTACAGACCACTTATTATAACTTAAAATTGGAAAATAATAATGTGGGGCGGTGCTGTTTTTGGTACAATCATATTACAATTAACACAATCATGTTATAATTCGGAATGCAGAAAGCAACCCCAGACTAAGGTCTCCAAAGTCATTATTAGCAAAATCAAGGTAATTAAATTCCCTTTTCAGAAGTACCTATAGCCTCCAAAGTACTTAAAGAGTTTTTCAGTAAAAGCGTACATGATATTAATAGGTATTCATCACTATTTTACTTCAATATACACTGCATAGTTTCTTGATGAATACGAACTTTTCTTACTGAATAACTTAAACGTCGTAGGAAACATACCTTCTTTTACCAATCATCAAAATACATTATCGTTTTAATAGTTCGGATTGATTAAATCCACTCTATGCAAACGATACTAAAGCTACTGTTTCTGAGTTAATCTACTGACGTACAAGAGGGGTAGGAAACACAATTATTTTTATGGCAACACAATTTTCCCCGGCTCATTACATACATGCCGTGGTTAGACGTACTGGCAACATTAACATGCTATTCGGGTGGGGCTGTTGTAATGCCCGCTGGGCACGCGAACCCGTTTTTGATTATTTCCCCAAAATTATATCCCATTTTCACACCAAAGGACCTTTAGCGTGTGCACGACTTGAGGCGTCATGTTCGTGACCAAAGACAAAAATGTTGAGAGTCACGGCTTCAACGCAATCGGCGGCCATTTTGTTCTTCTTTCAATCTTCCCGCCTCGGGTGGCGGTAATTACGATATTGCGATTCTTTTCGCGTGAACACATTGAAATTGATTTTTTGTGAAAATTAATGATCGTGTGTTGAATGTAAAAAGTGCTATTTCGTTAAATTGTTTTGTTTTATTTCTCGATGATTGCTTTTAGGTACATTTTGTGCTGGTTTCTAGACAATATTCGTTATATTTAGGAACATTTTAGTTTTGCTCAGATAAACTAAGAAATGTCTCATGTCAAATAACAAAAAGATATACATTTTTTAAACTTGTATGTGTGATTGAATGAGCCTTTGTTGAACCGAAAAACTTTCTAAGGCAAGGTTTCTAAATGTATGTGGGCGTATATGAAGTAAACAACATGACATTTTTTTAGCTTGACTGGTACCTATTGTTCATTGAGGTAGGTAGGCCTTGTTTTTTTTTATTTTATGTCATTAATCATAAAATTCTAGGTCTTTTCTTTAAACAATAATTGAAATGGTAGAGGATATTGCGTGTATAGGAATGGAAAGTCTTTGTATGTAATGTGTTTAGTTTAATCGAAGCGAAATAATTATAATGAAACTGTTTTTTAATTGACATATTTATAATTCACAAAAGTGCTAGTGGCACCTCTAGTTAAGTGCTCTGTAAACGATCACTGCAGTAAGCATCAAACAATACTGTTAGTTCTGAGAACATAACATTTTGCATACCCTTTACAAAAAAGTGGCCTGAGCATATTACATATATTCACTCAACGAATTCAGTAGAAATTGTTAGTAGGTATCTAAATTTACGTGAAAATGTTCGGAAAGTTAGAGAAGCAACTGTCAGAGAACTAGGACAGCTTGGACTACCGTCAAATTCTGTAATAGATGGCTTCCATTAAGTTTTGTTTTTCCATCCCGAAAATAAGAAAACCCATCCTCTTTAGATAATGTAAGTACTTAGCCTACTTTACATAAATCTTGTTAATGAAAACAAATATGTAGAAGAAATGAAAGTATCACCCAAATAAATGACAAAATACGTTATTGAAATTGCTCAATATAAAATACAACTGTGAAATGTGGGGTTGGTGTGTGGGTTTAGTATGCCTTGTATATAATAGGCCTGAGTATTTGTATGTGTGAAATTTATCTTCGCAAAACTGATTCAAAAAACAAGCTATTGAAAATCGATCTATCTAAGTTCTTCATGCCGTATCCAACTTTAGGCTGCATCCCTGACGGGGTAGTAAGAGAGGACAGATCGCGAAGCTTCATGCATACTTCTTTAACTTCTTGCAGATTCATTAGTCGTTTCATATATGCACGTCTGGTTGTCTGAGTAAAATAAAAAATGTTACTATTGAAAATCAGTTTATGAGTTCTGTAAGATTTAAGTTTGAGTACTATCATACAATTTGAGTCCTTTAAAAAAAATTACCAAATACTTTAATTCAACAATTTTTCACGCTTTCAACATTAGAAACGTCACTTTCGTGTCCGGATTCTCGTGAAAAAAATTTGTCCTCCTTGTTTATGGTCCCGATTTAGATAAAGATATTACGAGTTAAGTGCGCTACTGTATCAAATTTGCTTGCCGCACATATATTTTTGTTATTTAGGCAAAGCACGCAACGGGTAACATGACCCAAGAATGCCGTTATCGTTCGTATTTCAAAACATTTTTTTCAGTGTTGCCACTTACATTTGACGTGTTTCGGCTTCTTTTTATGAAACCTTTTTTTGGTACTTAAAATTTATTAGTGACTGGGAGCTGTCTTTAATCCGGAACCCGTAGTCCGATTTTGTCTACTTCTCCTGCTGGCAGTTGGCTAAGCAACATGGCCAGTCACTTGACACACAAGACTTCACAAGACCAAGTCACAGGCCATGTCGACCAAGTGATTCTCTTGAATTAATGCTTTCCTAACGCGATTTCTCCGCGTCATCCACCGCAGCATTTGCATCTACGCAACATGCAGCTCCTGTCTATGTTATCCAAGCATCACAGCCACAATATACAGCTGTATACAAGGACTGGCCTAATTATGGTTTTGTAGATCGGCTCTTTTAGCCTAACTTAAATTTGTGGTCACATCTGACACCAGCCCTTTGATACCAGTTAGTCCAAGTGTGTTCCAGTCTAAAATCACTAAATCATTTCTATTAAGTGAAAATCATTGAATATTATCATAGGCTACTTACTCGGCTAATTTAAAACTGTATATAGTGGATAATAGTAATAATACCTTACCCACCTCTATCTATTCAAAATGGAGAAACTCTATTATGAATATAGGTAACGTATACGTATACGTTTGAAAAGTGACACATCTCTAGAGAGACGTTCGATTTCAAACGATTTGGCGGGAACGCGACGCGTGACATCGTGATGGCCGCCAGTGGTGCCACAGAGCGACATCGTACATATCGCACCAATTCTTTTGTGCTAACTTAGTCTTCAATTCGTATTCTGATCCGATTCGAAAGGACAAGATAATCTCGCTATCTCTGTGCTGAATGTGCTATAAATTCAACATTTTTTATTTAGATCTAGGTTTTGAATAAATTATATTGCACCAGTCCTAAGAGCACCAATCTTTCTGATATTCTATAGATATGCTAAAAAATTTAAAGAAGTTATCTCTCACATACATTCCCGTTCGTCGTACCAATTTGTACCCTTCATGACATGTGTTATGTTATAAAATTAGGGAACATGAAATTTTAATACCGTATATATCTAAAATCACCTAGATAGGAATATGTATTAAGTATATGTGGGTTTAATCTGGACATTAATTTTATAGATACTTATCTACATAACGAACGACTATTTTTTATGTTCAAAGTTCAGATTTAGTAATATTCCATAAAACATTTATAGCAAGAAATAAACATATAAAATCCAAGTCAAAAATGCAATCCGATGTAAAAATAACTATAGAATAGGGTTGTTTTTAGTATAACGGTCGGACACGCCCCCACAGAGTAATATAGTGGTCACCATTAAAACGTAACGAGTTCTTTCACTATAAATAACCTACAGCCATTATAATTATAGCGAACGAAATTCCTCTTATCACGCTCATATTTCACCACCGAGTCTAGCATTAGGCATAAACACAAAATTCCGTGGCCCCAAAAAATAACATTAGGTATTTAGAGAATAACGCGGCAAACAAATTACTTTCTTTCACCTCGATTAAGTGATCATTACATGAGCAAATATCATTTATAATAGGCCCTGGGATAGCTTCGGTGGATTCGCGAAAAATAACAGCTCTGGAAATTACGTGTGCGGTTAAAAAAGTAAGCTTCACGACGAAGTGGCGGGAACGACAAGCGTACTTTTGACATGTCGCCATCTTGAAAATAATCTTTTGTCAAGTGTAACGAAACGTCGATCGAGTCACGTATTGCGGTTTCGTTAAGCAAATCTTTGAGAGAACAAATTTCCTTTGAATATTTTTGATGTCTTTATAGATTAGGTTGACAAATAATAACACGTGTTCTTGATGGAAATGTGATTGAGATTACAAGCAGGATATTAAGTAAGAGGATGCTCCGTTGCTCAGGTTCTGTGGAAAATATTCTCGCACACCGAAAACCACAATAGCCAGATTTTCAAACTTTCAATTAGGTTTGTCCCAATGTTTTGAAGCTTTTACATTTATTAGGATTGTTCCAATGTTTTGAAGGTTTTACATTTAAATACGTCTCCAAGGCATTGTCAGATCGACTTCAATTCAGTTTGAAAAGGTTGTCTGTAAGAGATTGCCTTTGTGCGATAAGGCCGCCAATTGTAAAACCAATTGTTATCACATCATCTTTATGTTAAAAATGTAATTTGGTGTTGAAATAAAGAATATATCAATCAATCAATTAGATGTATGAAATGTATTTGAGAGTTTTTACAATTTTTGATTATTTGGAAGTTGACAAACGTACATACATATTTTCAAGCATTTATCTACGAAGGGGAAGGCAGAGAAGGCAGAGGCACTATACGACCACATTTCACCGTATGCATTTTTGAGTTGACAATTAATTGAAAAATAGTTCTAATTAAACTTAGCGTACGCTTATTAATGTAATAGTGGGAACCCAGATCCAAATAACAAATAAAAGGACGGTGTTATGACTTGATTTGGATCTGAATGATATTCAAATTTTCTTTCAAATTCACAAACATTTGATTAAAAGACGTTGATTTGATTTCGACACCTACTATTTAATTGCTTTTCTTTTTAAACACAGTTTAATAAAAAAATATTTTCATTCATTTATCTACAATTCCACTATATTCTCACAATTGTTAAATTTGGAATAATTGGCGAAATAAAAGAAGATTCGCTTTATAACATATAACTGAGTTACGAATCGAAAACAGCGGACGGTACAACACTAAATAGCGGAGAACCGGAACGAACCGATACGTAATCGAGTTGGCGGAGTATCGATTCGTTGAAGAAACTTTTACGGTTCCCGTGGCGGCAAGACAATTATATGGAATTGCATTTAAAGCTCTGGTATTTTTGTTAATAAAAATTTTATTGACTTTAAAATCAAATACTTGTACTTACAGGACATACCTGTAAATAAATAGACTGCTTTTGTTTACGTAGTCACATAAGTGGTAGCACAGATAATATAATATAATTCTTGTGGTAGTAAAGATACACAATGTGTCTTTTCCCTGCGTAAAAGTATTAACGAACAAGATTTAAAGTAAAATATGGGTGTCAGCTATCGGTATACCAATTTTTAGTCAAATTGGTTCTGGGTTATAGTGTGAGTTACTGACAAATATGTCTTCAAACTTTCACATTTTAATGTAAGTATTTTCTGTGCAAATTGTTCGCAAGAAACTATTTGATCTATTGATTGCACAGGCGCTCGTAAATGCGATTACACAAGAAATCCCCGTGGATTGCCAGCACCAAAAAGTATGGAGGGTAGAGGTAAGGAGGACTATCTCTGTGTATACTGTGTATGAAAAAGTGTCCGTCGAAATGCGTAAAATTAGGGTGGCGCTACAATCGCATCAGTCGCATCAAAAATAATAAATTTATTTACTCAGCACACTTCAATCTGTCTACGTAATTTACGTAGTCCAAAATAATTTTGTAAGCAGCGGAAGTTGTTCTTTCCTTGTTTATTTTTCTATCTTACTCTAATAACTTTTGGCGTGGTTTTTAAAATTTACACTGATGCGATTGTAGCGCCACCCTAATTTTACGCATTTCGTATTTACTCAGCACACTTCAATCTGTCTACGTAATTTACGTAGTCCAAAATAATTTTGTAAGCAGCGGAAGTTGTTCTTTCCTTGTTTATTTTTCTATCTTACTCTAATAACTTTTGGCGTGGTTTTTAAAATTTACACTGATGCGATTGTAGCGCCACCCTAATTTTACGCATTTCGACGGACACTTTTTCATACACAGAGATAGTCCTCCTTACCTCTACCCTCCATACCAAAAAGTAAGAAATAATTCCCCTTTTGTCGTCGAGTACGTCACATCCTAATGTGTGAAATAATATTTCTTTTGTAACAAAGGCCTTAGGCGTTGTCGCAAATACTCTGACGTGCAGAACATAGCAATAGGTATGTAATTCAATAGAGGATGCGAGGGAGATGGTAGGCATTCCACCGATTGTATATTACCGCATGTGGCAACACTGAAAATTGACCTTAAAATTAAACCCTTGAAATTAAGGGAGGTAACGATTTGTGATTCTTTCTTCGATTTATGATTCTTTCTTCGATTTATGATTCGATTTATGATACTGTGCTCCACCAAAATTTCGGGAGCCTTGAATTTTCTTAGAACAACGCTTATTTTAAAGTCCCTAAAATTACAGGATGTAGGTAATGATTTACGAATCTTTATTTTTTTATTTCTAATTAGTAAGAAATGAAAAAGTCTCCATTAAAATTTCTGGAGCCCTAGCGATCCAGTGGTACACACACACAAGAGGGCATGGAATAAGTCGGTTTTAAGAGTGGATAGGGATATTTTTGTACCCAGCGCCATTTAGCCCAAACTAAGCCAATATAAGTTTGTGCTAAATGATCTAACACCCAACCTCCGAAACAAACATTTACGGATGACACAATTATTGCTCCGACCCGGGAACCGAACCCGCGATATCAGTCAATTTAAGTTTAATTGTTTTAAACATGTGTTATTTAAACCATGTACAGCATAATACCACCCGCAGTCACAAATAGTGTTGTTACCGCAATATTCCATGAGTATTCTCCTGGTATCGGTTGGCTGCGGTTGTAACTCGACGCCGGCGGTCACGGCGTACATTCCCGGGCCGGAATTATGCGGTTGTTATGTACTAACCATGGTTTCCAACTTTCATTGAAAACAGTTATAGTGCTTGATTTGTACACATATCCACATATACTTGGACAAAACCGTTTGGTTTGCAGGCAATCAACTAACAATAAGAACATAAGAACATGTTATTTTTAAACTTTTCATATCTTATAACGATGATATATTTACATAAGTTTTGGAATGTTCAATATTAGTTGCATATAGTATCAATATGTAAAGAAGCACTCCAAAATTTCACGCCTTTTGATTAGGCATAATATGTGAACTGAATCGTATCTTATCAAAACCACGTATCATACCGATATTCATGCAAATAAATATTATTAAATATTAAAACTTGGAACTTTACACAAAATGTAAGAAAATATAACTGTAACTTTGCGAGAAGTCCCGAGTATATTAAATAAGAACATACATAAATACATATTGTCACGCCTTTATCCCCGAAGGGGTAGGCAGAGGCATATTAAACGCCCACATTTCACCGTATGCATTTTTGTCCCACGTAACAGATGGTGAGCCCATTGCCGTGTTGAAATGGACAGGCGCAGGCTGTGGCGACCTGCAGTAGAAATTTTTTAAGCCGCCCATAAAGCCTTCAACTTGGCTTAACGACTGCCATTTTATTGGCAACCGGGACCAACGGTTTAACATGCCTTCCGTGCTATACGTGTTGCAATTTTCAATATTAGTTGCATATAGTATCAATATGTAAAGCACTCTAAAATTTGCACGCCTTTTCATTAGACAGAATATGTGGACCTAAGAATCGTATTTTATTAAAACCACGTATCATAACCTATATTCATGCAAATAAATATTATTAAATATTAAATGTACTACTCCGAACTTTACACAAAATGTAAGTTAATATAACTTTAACTTTGCGAGAAGTCCCGAGTATGTATAAAATAAGAACATAATGGATTATTTAAACATAAAATTAACTTCTGAACATCTTTTTGTTCATTCTAATGTATTTCTAGTTGCTTTCAAATTCAACCTGGTTTTGAAGCCTTAGGTTCACTTTTACTTGGTTGCTAGAAGAAGCAGCTATCGATTGGCTTTTAGTCTTCGGTGTTATTGGAAGCGACTGTCTCCTGACATCCCAACCCTGTAGGTCGACTGCGTCTTTGCCTCGTCCGTTAATCAGCAGGTAAGGTTGCTTGGACCTCGGAGATCGTGGTAGGGTTTCTTACAATCAATGGAAGGTGAGGCCTTTTACGCCCATAGGCATTGAAAACTATTAATTATTTTCCATGTATCACAATTCACCCGGGAGTAGAACACACACAGCACAACATTTATAATAAAAGTCGCCACACTGCACCATCGAGGTTAATTTTCCTATGGGAAAATACAGTAAAAAGATCCTTATAAATAAATCGCACGTAATTCGAGACTCGAGAAATGTAACCCGGTTTTTGATCCTGTCGCTTGCGGTCTACTTTGTTAGGCTTCTTGCGTTCCTATTGCGACACCTTATAGTGTTATGAGTTGCATACATGAAGTATGGTTGGTATCTGGGAGAGACGAGTTATTTTTTCGATATATTGCAAAAATGAACCTATGTTACTCCCCGCAGAGTAAGCAATAAATGTCACTCGTAAGCAAGAGAGACCTTACTCTATAGATACAGCCAAGCATGCCAGGGAGCGTCACTCTTTTATAACATAATTACACTAATTACTACAAATATATGACAGGCAAGTGACAGGCCGATTATGCGATTCTCGCTTACAGCCTGACGTAAACTTTGCACACTGAATTATTGATAGTGAAACTAAATATTTATTTATTTAAAAGTATTAACCTCTTTAGGCAACTGCCTAAATAAATAAATACATCTCATGTGTTCATCAAATGACTTGTCAGCTATAATGATTACAAATTTCATTACAGAACTTTGCATTATCTCAATAGTATAATCAAAATACTATCTAAAAAAGCTGCAGGTTGCAACGTTATTACTTTTGATTCAATATAACCAGGATTTACAGGTCAGATGAGAGATTATGACCTTCCTACCATTGTTTACCTACCCACAAATTCATCATGAAGTTTCTAAAAAGTATCACTTATACATTTTTTGTGCTGACAATAGATTTCTTTTGAAGGGCACCACCCCAACCTAAGGGGTTCGGGTATTCCCTTAAATTTAGTACACACTACATTGTACACCGCGGAAAGCGGTTTATTTATTGCCCTTGCAGGGGTTCTGGAAATCCTTTAATACCTGAAAAAAATAATTCAGGTAGTGAACGGCACTGTAAAATTTACTAAACTTTGCCAGTTGTAAAATATGGTGTCTGTAACGGTAGATTTTACTACCTTCTACCATTGTGGTAGTTTTAGTAGGTTTTAGATGCAGTCTACTTTGTATTGTCTGTGAAATATTTTTATGACACTATTAAAGTTTGTACCGCGAATGTATTCTTTGCTTCCGTTTTGTTTTTCCGACATGAAATTTTAAAACAAGAATGTACATGTCATATTTTTGTATTTGGTTTGTAACTTGTTAATATATAACTATAGACTACTTTTATTTCGTTTACCATTATATTTGATAAAATAACTGTAGATATATAAGAAAGGGTATACTTAAAGAAATATTTACATATCAAAATGAGGGGTGGTGGGAGTTTTGGAGGTAGGTACAGGCTCTAGTCTCTAGTTTAGTAAATTTTATTAAAGAACCATTGTGTTTACATAATCGCAAATGTTATAATATAACTTCCGCTTGCAGAAGGTTTATGAACTCATACACCTTCTTCAACATGAACTTGTAACATAATTAGTTACAACTATCAGAATATTTAGGTACCTTCTTAAAATTCTACCACAACACATGTCCAGAATAATTTATATTAGACCAAATAAGTAAAATGATTTTCTTACTGTTTTTTACCGTTTCTTGAGCCTATGAACTAAATCGTAATTTTAAAAAAAGCAGCGAACAAAAAAAGATGGTCCCTAAAAAGTATATAGTTTCTTTTTTATTTTTTTTTTGTAGTTGAACTTACAATACATTAAGCGTCTCTTTCATTCAAACTGTGCTAATTGAGTTGTACAATCTATTGTTTCTCAGTATAGCCTGAATATGTTTCTCCCTTTTTCTCCACTCAAGTGTATTACAACGCGTATTTTAGATTTTCTATTAACTAAATTGAATATTTCAGTGTAAAGGGTTGAAAAAAACTGCTTGTTTTATTGCCTATATGACTTTGCAAAGTTTCAAAGTACATTTACTGACCCTTTGAGATCCCAAAGGGTCAATAGACGAATTACTATGCAAGGGATGAGATTGCAATGTGCATGACATAGGTACTGATATATTTATATTTATAAATACAGGCTGAATTTATAAAGCTATCAACTGAGCTATTTATAAATACTGTTACTATTCTGTTATCGATCTATCGAAACTTCGGTTTAAATATTGTAAGACATTTTGTACACACAAAATGTACTGTGGGGCAGTGGTAATGTAAAATCCTTGGTCGGAACAAATATTTGTGTGATCCACAAATGTGTGTTTTGGAGAATGTTGTTTCCTATTTATAAAATAGATAAATAATTATCGTTGGTAAAACTCACACAATGCCATCTGATTCCAAACTAAGCAGAGCTTGTACGATGGTAACCAGATAACTGATAAACATACCTATATATTTCTAAATACATACATATTATAGATAAATGACACCCAGACACAGAATAAACCATCGTGCACATCACACAAAATTTTATCCTGAGTGGGAATAGAACCCACGACCTCTTGCGTAGTAGTTGGATGCACTCCCACCAGGCAGTCTAAATGTATGTATTTAGAAATATACAAGTATGTTTATCAGTGGTCTAGATCCCATACCATAAGCTTCTATTAGCTTAATTTAGTGTAAAAAAAATGTCTCACAATAAAATATTGAATTATTGAGTTAATGAATAATACGGTTAATGAATAATAATTTTCAACACGGCAATGGGCTCACCACCTATTACGTGGGACAGGAATCAACACGGTGAAAAGTGAGCATATAATATGCCTCTGCCACCCCTTCGGGGATAAGACGTGATAGATATTTATTTATTTAATAATATCTTTTAAATTGGTCCAATTTTGAAAGAAAAGTGATAAGTACCCTGTTTTTGGGTCATTATCACTTCTTTAAAAACATCAACCTGTATATATTTGGCTTCGGCTAGTATATAATACAATATACTTTAAATCGTATTGCTATATACAAAAAAACTCGCAAATTGTATAACCGGACCGACGCTAAGGGTTCTAGATTGAGGAAAAAATCTTATTTGGACACCCTCTGCAATTCTCACCTCCCTACTGATACGCGTGAAGTTTTCGCCAGAGTAAATCATACGATTTTGTGTTGGATTAATATGGATAAGAAAAAATAAAGTAATAGATGAAAAAGAAAAATCTTTTTAATTAGGCTAAAAAGAATAATTTTCAGCAAGACTTATCATTTGATACCCATATGGTAGGAAAGCTAAAATAAATTAACAAGCATCTTTAGTTGTTAGAAATTATTAGTACGCCATTTTGGGTATTCCACCGTGTTAGACCTAAAATGACGCCATTCAAATTTAATGTGAATGCAAAATTTCAACTCAATCAGTTCAAGATATCTGTTTCAAAATTGAGTCTCAAAATTCCACACTAAAATAAATATTGCAGGTTATAAAAAGCTTATAAATAAAATCTACTTTTTTTCTTGTAATGCTCTATCGATCAAAGCTGCTTTACTATGACTGAACGTTCCCAACACATAAGGCAATTCTCACTGTAAAAAAATCATTGTTGCCTAGTATTTTTTTTTTTAAATTTACTCGAAATGTCTTTACTATGCTTACTATTAAAACTTAAACATATAGTCATTTTTATTTTCATGAATTATATTATAGCAACATCTATCAATTCACTGAAGCTCTATCCTCTTTTAATCAAACGACAAAAAAAAAAAGAAAAATGAAACAGTTCACACAGGAAGCTACTTGTACGTGATCAGGGGTGAATATATCCACCGTTATAAAATCTCTAAGGGCCTACCGACCCCTCTCGTGTACCAATGCAACTATTATTCTCAAACGATTTACTTAAATCACATACTATTTTCGTCAAAGGAATTTGCACCTTAAATGGGCTCAAAAAAATTCATTTTAACTTGAATCGAAATTTCGAGTAGCTATACAAGGTGTAGTTTTTATGTCACAGAATTTAAAGACGGCCATTCATTGGGCGCCTTGGAATATATGAAAGTAGGGTGCTTCATATCTCAATTCGTTTATAGTGTCCAGCCGAACGGCATAATCGTGTTCGACAATCGAGAAAAATTTAAAATAAGTCCTTTATAGGCCCACTTTATGGACCAATAATTGATATATCTATGAGTTAGCTGACGCACCTTTAAGATAAAGGATTGACTAACTATCTTCACGCTGTTGTCTTGCTAGCCGTTTCAGAGATTAGCCGGAACAGACGGAGAAAATTAAAAAAGATGTTTTTTTTTTGTAAAACGACTTTTATATAAATTTAGAACCGCTCGTGGTCCCGCGGACTCAGTGTTCTGTAAACGATCACTGGATTAAGCAACTTTTGCTATGGCTGGTCACGGATGATTTCCGTGCTTCGGATGGTCTCGGTTACCAGTAACATGACAGTCGTTAAGCCAAGTTGAAAGCCTTATGGGCGGCTTGAAAAATTTTAACAGCAGGTAGCCACAACCGGCGTTAGTCTATTTCAACACGGAATGGGCTCACCAATTACGTGGGACAGGAATACACATGGTGAAAAGTGGGTATATAATATGCCTCTGCGACCCCTTCGGAGATAAGGCGTAAAAAGTAAATAAATAAATATAAAATTAGTATAAAGCTGATAATTTGCAATTAAAAACATACACTTCAATTTTATTTATCTGTTCTTTATCTATTATAAAGGTTTTTTAAGATGTTGATTGTTATAGCCGTTTAGTTAGATAAAAGAGATACTTAAAGGAAATTTAGACTTGAAACATGCAAATTCTACGTGTTGCTAAAGATCCAAAATCGACCACAAATCTCACCGGCTTTATTTTTATCAGAGCCCGCAAGTTACGTTCCGCTTTACCCTGTGTTACCCCAATGTTACCGATTTTACCAATGTTACCGCCAAATCGGGCCGCGATTTTGTAACTCGTAAAACAAGTAGTAAAACGTCTCCATCGGTTTGAGAATCGATCGCCCGGGATGTCAGGCAGGCTCAACGTGCCTCTCTCGTCCGCCATTTTATTGCCGAACGGTTAAATCTTTTAAATTTCGAATGGTACCCGTTCGATTTTTGTTTTTACAACTTCAGCTAGTCTTGATGTCTGCAGGTGAGCTGTTCCGTTAAAAGAATGGAATTTCAATGTTTTGTTTAACGCTTTCAATTTTATACGGTGATGAACTTTTATTTGATTGACTAAAATAGAGATTAAACGTAAATATACGTTTAAAATAAAAATAGATTCATGAAAAATTGAATATTAGTTAATGAAATTCAATTTTAGTCATTTGGAACACATATTTATACTTTTAATAGTTAAGGTGAAGAGTTTGTTTGTTTGTATGTATGTTTGTTTGGTTGAACACGCTAATCTCAGGAACCCAAATAGAATATATAATAAGTGGGCTCTCGAACACAAATAATATTTTTGTGTTCGAGAGCCCACTTATCGAGGATGGCTATATAATCATGACGCTACTACCCTGGAGAGCGGCGCAGTAACTATAAATGTCGACAAATCGGGCATATTTTCTTACATTATTGTAATAAACGAAGGGATTAAATGGGTGCGATGGGGGCTTAAAAATATGTCACGGGCGCAGCCGCGGGGTTTTATAGTATTATATTACATAGTATATGTTGGTTTACAAAACCGCGTCTTTCCATAACTAATAAAAATGGGCATTATGAAGGACTTAAAAGGTAGGGTAAAACGCCCAGTTACAGGCCGTGTCCGGGTTTTGGTAGACAATATGCAAATTCGTATAATTAAATCCACTGGTCATATTTGACGGTTAAAACTGGTGACAATTATATTTTGGTTTTATGTGCTTTTATAATTTTGTGTACGGGGCTTAAGATATAATTAAGTTTGTATTCAATAATGAGGATCATCGTTGAGATTGGATGGAAGGTATCATTTGGAGAAATCATTGTGTTAGACACAACGATTTACAATAACCAGAGAAAGACCTCGGTGGCGCAGTGGTAGTGTATGCGACTGCCGCGACTGAGGTCCAGGGTTCGATTCCCGGGTCGGAAAAAATATTTGTGTTATCCACAAATGTTTGTTTCAGAGTTTGGGTGTTTCCTATGTATAATATGTATGTATTTAGAAAAATATATAAGTATGTTTATCAGTCGTCTAGATCCCATAACTCAAGCTTATATTAGCTTACTTTGTGATAGATGGTGCTGGGTAAATAATAAAAAAAAGTACTTAATAGGTATGGCATGTTGTTTCCAAGAACAAAGGTAATTTTTTTTCAGAAATAGTTCGTACATGCTTGTATATCCATACTTAATACATAAAGCTGAAGAGTTTGTTTGTTTGGTTGATTGAACGCGATATTACAGCAACTACTGGTTCGAATTGAAAATATCTTTTTGTGTTGGATAGCACATTTATCGAGGAAGGCTAGGCTATTTATTATTATACTTCTACCTAGGAGAGTGGAGCAGTAATTACAAATGTCAACAAATATGTGCAAATTTTCATACATTATTGTATTATATACGAGCTGAAAGCTCCCAGACGGTATTTCTTTTCGACACCCCAACAAATAACATAACATACTGTCACGCCTTTATCCCCGAAGGGGTAGGCAGAGGCGTACTAACGCCCACGTTTCACCGTATGCTTTGCTTTTTGTCCCACGTAACTGGTGGTGAGCCCATTGCCGTATTGAAATGGACAGGAGCAGGTTGTGGCGACCTGCTGTTGAAATTTTTCAAGCCGCCCATAAAGCCTTCAACTGGCTTAACGACTGCCATGTTACTGGCAACCGGGACCAACGGCTTAACGTGCCTTTCGAAGCACGGAAACGCTCGCAAATATAAATGCCACAAAGTGGTCACCCATCCGAGGACCAGCCATAGTGAGAGTTGCTTAACGCAGTGATCATTTACAGAACACTACGTCCGCGGGGCCACGAGCGCTTCCCAACTAATTTTGTTATAATTTAGTCAATGTATGCAAAACTATAACAAATTATACATTAAAACCTTCCTTATAAATCACTCTATATATTAAAAATAAACCGCTTCAAAATTCGTTACGTAGTTTTGAAGATCTAAGCATACATAAGGACAGACAGCGGGAAGCGACTTTGTTTTATAATATGTAGTGATATACGACGGGAATAACTGACTGCCTCTGTGGCGCGGTGGGAGTGCATCCGACTGCTACGCAAGAGGTCGTGGGTTCGATTCCCAACCAGGATAAAACTTTGTGTGATGAGCACGATGGTTTATTCTGTGTCTGGGTGTTATTTATCTATGAAATGTATGTATTTAGAAATATATAAGTATGTTTATCAGTTATTCTGATTACCATAGTACAAGCTCTGCTTAGTGTGGAATCAGATGGCGTTGTGTGAGTTGTCCCAACAATAACAATAACTTAGTGTCATGGGGTTCAAAGTATGTCACAGGCAAAGCCTGTTTGCTCTTTGCTGTTTGGGTCAGCTAGTTTAGGTAAATGTAAAAATAACTACATTATATAATTTACTAGATGACCCCCACAGCTTCGCCCGTGGAGTATTTTAACCTCCCGTCGCACCTATTTAATCCTGTCGCTTATAAATTCTACAATGATGCATACAAATTTGCCCGGTTTGTCGAAATTTATGACTATTGCTCTCCCCAGTGTAGTAGCGTAATGATATATAGCCTATTTCCTTCCTCGATAAATGGGCTTTCTAACACAAAAATAATTTTTCATACCCGACCGGTAATCCTGAGATTAGCGCGTTCAACCAAACTAACAAACAAACTCTTCAGCTTTAATATTAGTATAGATAACACAAATTTCTGCTACGATTGGCTGGGTTAAATAATGTAAGCATCGTTCATAAAGCTTCATCTTCACCTGTTACATATGACATTCTCTCAAGTGCCTATACAAAGCTTGGCATACTCCAAGATCTCGTAAAATGTCCTATAAAAAAGCCTTTTCAATTTCCCACTCCGGTGCCTAAACGTATCACTTCATAAAATTATAATTTAGTCACATTCTGGAGCGTTTACAAGGGTAGAGACGTTGAAAACATCGATGTCAGGTGTTTATTTTAGCAGTTACTTTACTTATACTGGGGGCCAAGTCTACAATTCAATCGCTTCAGAAAAGAATAGAAATCGTCTCTCAATAGAGAGTCATCACAATTTCGACAGTTTTTCTTAGTCTATTATTACAATTGTACTCTAATAGACTTCTATCGGTCGGCCAATAGAATTCTACTAACACGTACCGCGCAAGTGGTCGCTAATCAGTTGCATTTTTGATTGTCTACTAACATTTTGACAGCTGATACAGCGATTTGGTTCTATTCTACGGCCTGTCTATAGTAGACTCGGCCTCTAATTTATTAGTCTTCAAAAATGATGTCAGGTGTCAAGTGTAAACATATTTAATTTACATATTTTTTAAACTAGGATGGAACACGTTCACCTAGAAGAAACTTGTTTATTCTCTACTAGTTAACCCCCGCGGCGTTATATACTTCCCTATTTAATCTCGTAGTTTATAATACATTTTACAATAATGTATGAAACTTTGCCAAATTTATTTACATCTATGATATACTACATTGCAAAAATCTTACTTATGTCTAGTTGACGAAAGCATAAAGTGATTTAATTTAGGTTACACTATGTGGACACGCGTAATAATCCTGGCGTGTCCAGATGACGAAATAATAAATGATAATAATTGGAGTTTCACCAACTGAACACACGCGTGTCCTGTTTCTTGTGTCGAGATGGTGAATAACACGCTCTGCTGGGTAGTAGCGTGATGATATATAGCTTATAGCCTTCCTCAATAAATGAGTTATCTAACACAAAATTATTTTTTCAATTCGACCCAGTAGTAAATTAGTGGGGCCCCTTTATACCCACCTACGAGTACCAATCTTCTCAATATTCGTTGAAGTATAGTCTATAAATTTATTATCCGCAATATACAGTGTAGCTCACCTTACACTTTTTGATACGTTAGCAAAGGTAATTTGATCAAATTATGACCCCAAAAAAGAATATCAAATATCAAGAATTGGATTCCATGATTCCCTCTAAAAGCCAAATTAATGTACATCCCAATGTTATACATCTCCCATCACTATTGCTGTTATTTATATTTGATATTCGACAGCGAAGCGAACATTTGTCCATAGACAACATTAGACAAAAAGAAACAATATTACCAAAGACATAGAGTCGAAAATTTGTTAAAATTAATATTAGTTTGAATGCAACAATATTGGTTTCCCGGTGAATTTAATTCAGTCCATCATTAATCGAGATCCACGTTAGTTAATACTGATACAGAGGGATTATCTGGAATTTTATTAACAGAATTTCTGGATTGTGAAAGCATTTGAAGTGGAAAGTTAAACTCCAAAATCACTAATAAATAGTTTTGATATTTGCTAAAATATCAGATAAAGTACTGAAGCTTTGAACCCCATCGCACTCATTTAATTCCGTCTGGTTGAGCGGGCGAGATAAATAAATTAAAAATGGACTGTATTTGCGGGGAAAGACAAAAAATGAAATTTACACGCGATTGTCGACGGAAAATGAAATGGAAAAACAGGAATGGGCACACTACCTTGCGGCTTGCTGCGAGATGCTGAGGTGGAGGCTGCCGAGGGCGTCCCTGGACTTGAATTCCTGGTTTCCTTGCACGAAAACACTATTTATCCATGGAAAACACAATCATTGCGATAGTTGGTGCGGGCGCGCGCGCGCGGTCATTGTTGGAACAGACTGCCAGCCTTCAATCGTGGTCGCTGCCCGTGAGGCTAGCGGCGCGAGCGTAGGTACTTGCGCGCGTAATACAGCTGTCTCGCTCCTCCTTTATGCGAGACAAGGTAGGTGCGAAAGAGAAAGGAAAACAACATAGAAAAAATAACGCGGTTATTCTTTTATCGCATGCCGGTGCAACCACCGTGCTTTATTACTTTTACCTCGTTTGTTATTATGAAAATTTGCCCGATTTGTTGATTTACCATTTATGCAATGCACTCCAGAGTAGTAGCGTGATGATATGTAGCCCATAGTCTTCCTCGATGAATGATCCAGCACTATGTATTTAGATGCATTTAGTGAAAAATTGAAAGTTTGAATTTACAAACATACTTTTCAGTTTTATTAATCTGTATGGGGCTCCGTTAAACAATTATTGACTAGTTAATATTATGGATACTTTGGATACCTATAGATCATAAGAGAACCATATTTTCAACCCTCTATTGTTCTATTTCGCACCCCGGTAAACAGTTCACTGGTCTTACCCGACACTTTTTCTGCTAAACTCCAAAAACGCGCCATCATCTACCAAGGGATACTTGTAAATTGTTTTCATCCCCTAACGAGTGGGCACTGGACGTCTCATATAAATCATTTTTATTATCCACCCTCGAGCCCTGCGATTAAGGGGGTGACTAACAATTTTGCCTACGATATACGTATGTACGATACTTTCGAGGGATTTAAAACATGTAGTTTTTTTATTTCCTATATAATTTCAGCAATAAGTTAATATACATAATAAAGTTTGTTGTATTTTGATATCTAGACTATTGCGTTTGAACTAACTATCTTCACGCTATATCCCTGATGGGGTAGTCAGACTCGCCAGGCTTTGCGATCCAAGCATACTTCTTTCGCTTCTTGCAGATTCATCAATCGTTTCAAACATGCACGTCTGGGTTGCGTTTTAGACTTCTAAATCCTAAAGTTTAGAAAATTCTTATAAAATGACTCAATCTGTCCGTCCGACTGGCTAATCTATTTCTCAGGAACCAGTAGAGATAGAGACATACGGTTTGCGTCAATCGATTCAGGTCACCAGGCGGTTTTGAAGTTTCTACAACTTCTTTTTTTTTAAACTGATTCGGTCTAGAATTCGTCGAATTCCTTTGCTATGATAGTGAAGGGCGCGTTACTTGTTTTTCATTTGTCATGATTTTATCCCTGAAGGGATTGTTGAGTAGTCCCACGTAACAAGGGGTGACTCTATTGCCATGTTGAAAGGGTTTCTTAAAGGATTGGTTGGTTTTTGTTAAATTGTTCAGATTTTTTTATCGTGGGAAATCCTTTTGGATAGCATCCAGATCTGATCTTCTACCTTCTACTAACTAAAACCACATGATACCCTTCTACAGTAAGCGTCCGCTGAAGATCCAATCTAACAGTATCTAATTGTCCCAGCACGCCGTTTCATACAACATTGCTGGAGTGCTGTAACGTTCCAAATTCAAAAACCGCTCCAGCAATGAATTTCATTTCTCTGTCCCTAAATGCGTATTCTTTTTTCGAAATAATGACAGTATTTCCATGTATATTTGAGAAAATATATTTTTACCCTAAAATAACTTGCCGTTTAGCCTATTAACGAACTACTTAATTAAAGAATCTTTTGTGAATATTACAATGAAGGTACAAAATAGTTCTTGTCAACTATTACCATCCAAACGAAACAATTAATGTTATATCGATGTATCAGTTATTAAAACGATGAAAGACTTCTCTACTGAACCATTCGTTAACCCTCTAATTATTCCCATTTACCACTACAATTTCGTTATTTTTGATCGTTGTAAATGTTTTATGTTATTAAATATGGCTCCCTAAAATGTATAGAATATTTGAAGAAATAAATATGTCCCTTTTTATTTTTCTTAGATGCTTTCAAACCCTCCCTGTATGTAGAGTCTGGGGTCCACTTTAATTTTGCTGCTGTTTAGCTATTGGATTTTGGCGGGAACAGCGAAGGACACACTCAGCCACTATAAATTTTTCATAACTAGTGTTTGTTTGAATATTTATGTGTAAAAATGATGATTTCTCAAACATAAAAGCTCCGACAACGTGCGCAAGTGTTGTGAAATTGGATAACTCAGTGGAACGCGGCATTTTCTGTTACCTTATTAAAAAGTTAGCATACTAATTACTCTAAACATTTATCCATAGAATTATTCCTACTATTCATAAAGCATTTTAGTGTATGAAACCGTTAATTATTTCCTAACATAAGCCTAAAACAAGCCCAAAATACCCCTAGTGAAGTAACTCCATTATATTCAGTTGCTCATTTCGCGGTATGACTGGCAAAACCTATAAACGGTCTGTCAGTGCCATCATTAATTTACCCAGATTTATTATAATGCTATGCTCACAATAAGCGCAGCTACCCTATTCCACGAGCGATAATATTCGTATAACATCAATCGCTGTTTTAGTACAAACGATTTTTTTTATTGCCAAGAAAAGCGGCATTGGAAAGTGAGGTGAGCGAGCCTGTTTTTAGTCAGCTTCACAAATTGATTATGAAATGTTGAATAGGCAGTTTTCGTATTGTCTTAGAGGTGTTCCTTTTTAGATAAATGGTTTCGTTGTGTAACGATCCAAGGGTACGAACTGATCAAATGGTTGATAAGTTTAATTAGATTTATTTACAGGCTGACGTTTTCTTTGTTTCTTTTTAAACAAAAAGAAAAGGAAAGAAGATATATTTTCTTTTGATAATGATGAAGGTAAAAGATGTTTATTTCTGGATGGCCTAACAGGCTTTGTATCGTTACCGACACAAAGCCTGTTAATAAAGACTGTGGCTGTAAGGATATTATTATGTACCTACCAGAAGAAAGAAAATCATTAGCTGAAAATAAAATACAAAGACTTTTGTTTGTGTTTAAATTGGTTACTTTTCGTTAAAATTTCTTCTTGTCGCAATCTGATTTAATCAAATCAAATAGTGGATTCTAGGCGAAAAATGGCGGAAAGCATACGCTTCCTGTATATTATTTTCTAAAACTAGTGTATTTATCTTGGTTTATGTTTGGGAGTGGTGGTTTCTTTGACATAAAAGTTATGTTAACTGAAAAATGAAAATATATTTATTCATGTAGGTCTTCTACATTTACATTTACATTTAAACATATAACTATAGTGAAAGACAGTGATGATGCAGTGAAATGCGATTTTCAATATTGCCGCGTAAAATCCACTGAAAACCTAACTTTTGTGGTGTTGGTCATTGCTATAGATCCTGCTTTACAGGAGTCACAGTGATGGGAATGCGGGTGGGATTAATCCTAATAATAAATAAATTATCGAATAATAAATTAATATAATATGGAACTATTGCGCTTAACGCTTCGTGAAGATCCATAAAAAAATGGTGCGCTCTGCTAGCGCACCTTTCTTTACTCTTACAACCCCAGGTTCTTAAGCGGAGCATGTAGAGACTCATCATTGGGCCGTCAACTTGACGTCCACTTTCAATCGCCGTGTGGTCTGGGAGATATTGCCCTTTTTTCACTAGATGTTGCCATTCCATTCACATTTGACGTCATTTTCTCGACCTATATAAAAAAAATCGATTCTTTCAGAAACGTTGGCAAAAGAGATGATGGATAATCAAGACTAATAACACAATTTTCGGTATAGATTTTGTCCCCAAGAAAAACTAATCTTATCCGCCATATTTGTTACGTGTATATGACCATTAATCAAAAACGTTGGTCGTGCAATTTGTTGCTTGTACAAATTAATGACAAAAGCCAATATTGTGGTAACTAATATATCACAAACTCATACAATATCTAGGACCTAATAAGAAAATGACTTTATATATTAATTTTTTGTTCGATTAGTAGCAACCTCTAACTTAATGTTCTGTAAATGATCACTGCGTTACGCTTCTTTCGCAATGACTAGTCCTCAGATGGGTGCCCGATTTATTTCCGTGCGTTGGAAGGCATGTTAAGCCATTGGTCAAGGTTATTTATAACATGACAGTCGTTAAACCAAGTTGTAGCCCTTTTATGGACGTCTTGAAAAGTTCCAACAGCGGTACGCCAAACCTGTGACTGTCCATTTTCAACATGACAGGGCCCACCTCTGCTACAAAAAACTTATACGGTGCAATGTATGTCATAAAGCACACATGCCTCTACCCTCTACCACTCCTTCGGGGAAAATTACATAATGATACGTTGATATTTTTTAAATAACATACAAAAAATATAGGAATTTGTTTATAAATAATAAATATTATGAGACTGTTTTTTTTTTATTCTATTTACTGGCCACCAAAGTGAGCTAATATAAGCTTGTGGTATGAGATCTAAACAACGGATACTTATATATTTCTAAATACATGCTTATTATATTTGGGAAACAACCAAACTTCGAAACAAACATTTGTAGATCACACAAATATTTGTTCCGACCCGGGAATCGAACGCTTCTGCCATAATAAGTATTAGATTCTTTATTCCCTTCTGTGATCTGTCTATTCGTCCATTTGTCCATCAGTTTCTACCAAGTTATCGTACAGTACCTACAGTTATGTACTAACTAAAAAATGCCTTTTTCTCTGTCCACAGAACCTCGGTATGAAACCGCCTACGCGTGTGAAGGAAAAACGTTGAAGATTGGCTGCAGAGAAGGTTCCGTCATACACCTTATCAGGGCCAACTATGGAAGGTTCTCGATCACGATATGTAACGACCATGGGAACACCGACTGGAGTGTCAATTGTATGTCGACGAAAAGCTTGCGGGTTCTTCATAGCAGGTAATTGAGTCAGTCATATTGTAGTATTAAGACTTCTGAAGCGAAGCGGCAATGGCGGAGAAAGTCTGTTTGGAGCCCTGGGGTTTTAGCCGGGGCTGCCGGCCTTAGGATAGATGGAAGGGCACCGTTTAGTATTAGTCGGTAGGACTCCAGCATAACATCCCTGAGGATTTCCTCACGTAGTAATGAGTATTTAAAAAAAAAAATTAAAAATCTTTATTTGGAACAGACAAACAGTATTCAATTTGTTTTTGGGAATCGATAATGACTGCATTAGTAACAACTGTGGCGCAGTCATTAACGCCCGCCTTCAGACGCTTAGCACATATTTGTATGGAGTATTATAATTATGAGGTGAGTGTTAGTGTGCATGTATATTGTGAATTAGTATAGTATTGTGTATTAATGTATGTGTGTGTGTGTGTGGGTGTGTGTGTAGAATGTGTGAGTGTGTGTGTGCGGTGTGTGTGTTCATTAAATAATAGACGTGATTAGGTCCTCAGTTTCGTCATACGATAAAGAAAGCAGCCATTTAGTAACTCGTGATTTACATTCTAGTGAAGCAGTAGGATAAATGTTCAATATCTTATTTACTTTGTTATACAGTGAGGGGCCAAAAAAATTGAAGTGACGTTTAGCTAGTTGCGTTGTGCAGAGTTTTATAATACAGACTCTGTCCTTTCTTTGTTTATCGCAGTTTGGAACAAAAGGGAGATCTGCGTGCTTACGAAGTATAATTGTTAATAGGAAGAGTTTTGTTACTGTTAAAATTTTAAGTTCATGGTACAGCTTATTTGTAGCAAACCATATAGGATTAGTACACCTCGATGCGCTCTTTCAAGGGAGAGGAGTTTGATTTTTGCTGCATTGCCCCAAGCCGCAATGCAATAACCCGCAACCGACTGTACCAAAGCAAAAAATACAGTTTTAAGAACAGGGAGCTCTAAAACAGAGCGTAGCCTTCTATATTCTACATAAGTTTTCTTATTCTGGAGGTGGTGACATTTATATGTTCTTTCCAAGAGAGATGATTATCAATCCAAACTCCAAGGTATTTGATTTTGGACTCACAAACAATCTGTTAACAGCTGCACATGGGGTTTTTTCTACAAGATGGCACATGGGCGACAGGGGTAAAGGAAGAAGGTGGAAGTGAGATGGAGTTGTGTGCAAAAGTCAGGCACTTGGTTTTCTCAACATTTAATGTTAATAGGTTCTGCGAAAGCCAGTGGTTTACTGTAGATAAAGCTGCCTCGGCATACAATTTGGTATCAACCCAATCGGCCCCATGAACAAGTAAGACTGTGTCATGCGTACGTGATTATCTTGCAATTTTTGATAGTCAATTTACAGAGGTCGTTGATGTAAATGAGAAACAAAGTAGGTCCTAAAACGCTACCTTGGGGCACCCCAAAAAGCAGGGGCTCACGCTTGCTAACAACACTGCCCACTCTAACGCACTGAAAACGGTTTTCAAAATAATCTCGGAAGAGATTGTAGACGATCCCTCTAACTCCAATGCACTCCAGCTTTCTGAGTAGGGTGGAAACAGGGACAGTGTCAAAAGCTTAGGAAAAATCTAGAAATATAGCAGCGGTTTTAAGGTTTTTATTAAGATTTATAGAGATCATATCTGTTAAAGTTAGGACTGCATCCTCGGTACATTTGCCAGTCCTAAAACCAAATTGATTATTAGCAAGAACATTATTACAATTTAAATACTTTATTAATCTATCATTAATTATTCTTTCAAATATTTTAGAAAAGATTGTGAGAATAGAAATAGGTCTATAATTATGGACATTGCTCCTATCACCACTCTTGTATATCGGCAAAACGAGACCAATCTTGAACACATCCGGGAAAACACCCTCCAGGAGACAGAGATTAAAAACATTTAGCAGGACCCGCTTATATTTTAGACTTTTTTTTTGTAATTACACGAAATGCTAAAATAAGGAATTCCGATGCAATAAGAGCCCTTGGATTATGATAATAATGAAGTTAATAATTTATCTATGTGAGTACCTCATGTGAGTATGCAGTCCTCATAGTTACTGCGACCAGCGGTGTATAAGGTCATCGATTCCCAGATTAGCATTAAAGTACAAATTGAACTATTCAGCTGGGTGTGTTGTACTTGTAACTTTGGATGATAATTACACGAGGTTTATAAATTTTATTTATCTATCACGCCTTATCCCCGTAGAGGTGGCAGAGGCATATTATATGCCCACTTTTCACCATGTGTATTCCTGTCCCAAGTTATAGGTGGAGAGCCCATTGTCGTGTTGAAATAGACAGCCGCAGGTTGTGGCTACCTGCTATTGAAATTTTTCAAGCGCCCATAAGGCCTTCAACTTGACTTAACGACTGCCATGTTACTGGCAACCGGGATCAACGGCTTAACGTGCCTTCCGAAGCACGTAACGCTCGCAAATGTAAATGCCACAAAGTGGTCACCCGTCCGTGGCCAGCCATAGCGAAAGTTGTTTAACGCAGTGATTGTTTACACAACACCGTGTCCGTGGGACCACGAGCGCTTCAGGTTTATAAATGATTTTAAAAAAGGTTTCATGTATCGTATGTCTGACGACCTACCTATTTGCTACAATAACCGAACTTTTAAAATCTTTTTAGTATCATTCTTTGTTCTTACTTTGCAATTTTATCAATATATCACATACCGTATATAATATAAAATAAAATATTATGTTCAGTCCTATTCCACTTATAAAATTAAGCATGCATCACTGCAACATTCGATAGATGTCTCCCTTGTTAAAATCGTATTATATCTGATAGACTGCGTTCGAATAAATTGTAGTATAGCATCGCTTGCATATACTAGCAACTTATAGTTGGTATTATTTAGTATCGGCAACCTTTTATGAGACAAACTGAAATCTAAAAAATTATTAATAAAAAAATATAAAAAAACATGTGGCACTCGGGGACTGCCGAGGTAAAGCTATTGCATAGCATTTTTATCAACTTATGCAATTATAAATATTTATTTATACTGTATTATTAATATATATATATATATATAATATATATAAATAAAATATAATATTATATTATTAATATTATTTATACAGCTCGTCTCATACAGTCATACCATATTCATACACGTTAAGCGAACGCTCGGTGAAGCTTGTGTGAGCTCGGGTGTTAGGATTTTTCGTTACGGAATTTCTTGATTCTATGCAATAGCTTAATAAAATATTTTGAGACAGTTTTTACACAGTGGATTCTTGTCCAAAAAACTTATATTGTCGCTATAGCTTACCCTGCGACTCGGCTGAAAAGAAAGTGGGACACCGCGGGGTTTAGTGGGTAGAACTAGAAAGAGCACTAATTCTATATAATATTATTATTATATAATTCTATATAATAATAATAGTTCCCACACACCGTTTCTGCTGCCTCTGCATCAGAGATGACCGATCGTAAAAGCATTTCCCGTCAGCAAAAAAAAAAACTAATATAGGCTTCAGCTATCAATCTAGACAACTGATAAACATTACTAGAGAACTCTTTGGTTGTTAGAATAAACTGTATTTTTCATCATGAAAATATTCAGAATTCCACTGAATATTCTCATTATGAAATCTGTTCCAATTTATAGCCTGTATCTTAAAGCCTAGATACTAGAAAACAGGTGAGATCTTGGGGGGCCTTTTACGCCAACTACAAACCACAACAAACAACTACATAATATCATTTTACACTATTAAATTTCTGCTTAACGAAAATAGTTGTGGCATCCATATAAATACACAATAATCTGTTTACGAATCAGTTTAAATCCGCAATGGCGATGAAATTCGATTCTGCGGTTTTATATTAAACTGATATATGCAAATATTTCGCTTTCTACGTTTTAAGATATTTGATTAAAGATAATTATCTGCAGAAATGCTAAGCCTGTGCGCGGTTTCGTATAACTCATAAATATTAATTAGGTAAATAAAGTTAATTCAATATCGTTTGGTATTAATTGGAATTTGTCAAGAATTATTATACTTAAATTTAGCAAAAACCAGACTCTGAATTTTCTATACAAATTGGTGAGGAACGATTGACGAAAAATATATAATAATAATATATAACGACGAAACGAAAAATATATAATGTGCGAATTTAGAGGGTAGAAGGAGTCAGGGTAGGCCGAGACATACATATGAAGACCACGTGAGCAGATTGCTTAAAAACGGAAAAATCAAAAGTAATCGGATACCCAGATGTGCAATTATGAAGCGATTGATAAATCTTAAAGAAGCGAAAGAAGTCCTCTCTGACTACCCTGTCAGGGGTACGATACAAAAAACTAACTATCTTCTCGCTGAAGATAGTTAGTTTTTTGTATTTACTATGAGAACTTGACTGTTAGAATAGTTTTTGTACAGATATATATGATTTTCTTGTTTGTATTAACGTCACAGTGTTATCTGTGGAGGAAGGAACAAACTGCGATGTTTCCTTGACCAGACAAAATTATGACGACTGGCGGGCCGCAGCCCAAAGTCAAGACCCGGTTTCTGATTTCATTAAAATTTCATTGAAATTGCAATTTTGGGTACACAATATATGTAAATTAATAATATTAATATACGATATATGTCACTATGGCTGGTCCTCGGATGGGTGACTACTTTGTGGCATTTACATTTGCGAGCTTTTCCGTGCTTCGGAAGGCACGTTAAGCTGTTAGTCCTGGTTGCCAGTAACATGTCAGTCGTTAAGTCAAGTTGAATGCCGGGCGGCTTAAATATTTTCAACAGCAGGTAGCCACAACCTGCGTGTGTCTATTTCAACACGGCAATGAGCTCACCGCCTATTACGTGGGACAGGAATACACATTGTGAAAAGTGGGCAAACAATATGTATGCCTCTGCCACGCCTTCGAGGATAAGGCGTGATAGATAAATAACTAAAACGAAATATGTATCTACTAGGCATACTGTATGTCCTAAATTACACTTTATTTCTGTATGTTTTGTGTAAAGTTTTACAGAAAACTAATGAATTAGAAAGCCGTCCGTGCCATGTCCGCGCTCGATGCCATTTTTATTTGGCCTGTGCCCAACGGTTTATGTTGGGCGTTTGTAGAATACCTTTATTATTAAGCGCGAAAACTCTTAAAGCGCGATACAGGAGCTTACTTTTTTGAGATGTTCTTCAAATACTCTTCGTTATGTACATTTTCAAACCCTACCTTAATTTGGAGCCTTATTATCTGGAGTATTTACGATATGTACTTTAAAAATCGGCGTTGTCTGACTGTTTTCTGACCTCTCAACTGCGTAATCTTCTGGGCCTGAGCTCAGTCAGTTGGTTTGCAGGTGCTTTTGGAAACACCAACACTAATACCTAATTGTCTCAATAGGCTGATAGCAAAATCCTGTATACTTTTTATTAAAGAAAGTTTGTTGTGGCAACTCTAGAAATTGCCCCTTCTTCGTGTCTGCCTGTAATGTGCTCAATACATGTCTCCGATCAAATTTATGATATTTTATTTATCACGCCAGTATCAACATCCAGAACCATAACATCGACCTACAAGCAAAAAATACAGTCCGCTACAATATTGTACCTACAGGTGCATCACTTGCAAGAGGAGTAAGCTTGGTCCTTGATGATCTTGGAGGGCCCTTGGACCCACAAATCTATACTTAAATAATTTAAAGCTCTTATCTCTACGGGTCGGATTAAAAAAAAATCTTTTTATGTTGAATAGCCCATTTATCGAGGAAGGCCATAAGCTATATATCACGCTACTATCCTGGGGAGCGGAGCAGTAATAATAAATGTCCACAAACCGGGCAACATAGGTGCGACAGGAGTTCGACGTATGTCACGAGCGAAGCCGTGGAGGGTCTTCTTGTAAACAATTTACTGAACAGAAAAATCTCCCATTTATGGTATCACAAACATTTACTCCAACCCTACAATTATTTTACCTACACTGTGCCGTTTTGTGGAAATATACTATTAATATAATATACTATTTTAATAAAAAAAACTTCAACTTTCAAACTAATCTAACCAACGCGAAGGGTATCTAATATAAATACGATAATAATTACCAATTCACGAATCGTAGTCCCGAGGCTTTCCGGAAAACACCGAAAATTCGTCTAAAATTAAATACTCTCGCGCGCTCATCTCGTTACCAGCGAGATTGCCAATAAAGTGCAGAACGACCCCTCTAACTCGGCTAAACGATGGCGGAATTGATTGTAGCGTCATATGCTGATCTAAGTAAACTGATATTTAATGAAATTATCACTCGTTTTAATAAATATTTTCATTACAAAGTGTTCGTGTTGGGGTCCTCACGCTGTATCCCTGACGGGGTAGTCAGAGAGGACAGATCGCCCGACTTCGGGATCCATGCATACTTCTTTCGCTTTCCTTTAAGTCTCGGCCTACCCTGACTCCTTCTACCTTCTACTTTCGCAAAATATATATTCTTCGTCTATCATTTCTCACTCATTCGTTGGACGTGTCCAAACCAACGGACCACGCCCCTTTCCAGCTTAACGCTGACACTTTCATTCAAACCTGCCATATTGCGTATCAATTCGTTACGTATTCGGTCGGCCAAAGTTACGCCGCATCTCCACAGCATTCAATTTACTTTCATGCATCTGCTGACATACCCTGGTTTCGCTACCGTAAAGCAACGTTCGCACTAGCACTGCGTTATGAATCGCCAGTCGTGCTTTTTTTACGAAGAAAAAGAACATCATTTATTAGTTATCTCACGAAATACGAGATCTTTGCCTACCCCTCCCTGCAAAAAGTCGTGGCTGTATGTATGTAAATAAGTACCATTTGAAGTCTTGGTAAAAGGATAAAAACGTATTTCTGATTCCTATCTACTAAAATTTAAATTCGTATTTATTTCCAGATGTAGTATGCACCAGAACTGCAGTATACTGGCAAGTACGAATATGTTCGGCGACCCATGCCCGAACACTCTCAAGTATCTTGAAGCCCATTATCAATGTGTACCAGGTAAGTGTCTTCCACAAGGCTTCAGTAATATTTGTTGTGATGCTCGGATTCCCAGGCATAAGCCACATAGTCTTTCTTTGTAATATATTAACGTCTTCCCGGTTGCTTCCAATCCCTACTTGGATTTGACTTGGAGTTGACTGCCTCGGTGGCTCAGTGGTAGTGTATGCGACTGCCGCGACTAAGGTCCCGGGTTCGATTCCCGAATCGGAATTCTTTTTTGTGTGATCCAGAAATGTTTGTTTCGAAGTTTGGGTGTTTCCTATGTATGTATTGAGAAATATATAAGTATGTTTATCAGTCGTCTAGATCCCATAACACAAGGTTACATTAACTTTCTATATAGCCTCGTTCGTTAGTCAGCAGGTGTAACAATTGCAGGTGAGATCGCTTGGGCCCCATGGATCTTGGTGGGGCCCCATACATCCAACAAACCACATTGTATTACATTACAAAGCTGACCATGTTGTACCCTATCTTTTAAGTCACATTTATGTATTCCAGCATCAACAACAAGCACAACAAACCGGCCATCACCTCCATGGCTTATCACATCACAACCCACAGTCTGGAGATCAACGGTACCGCCGATCCCTAAGAACCCCGCACAGACCCAACAGAACGAGAGGAAGAAGCCCACGGTGATCACGCCTCCTACATTCAGACCACATATCACGTTACCGCCAGAAGTGAAGCTTGGAGATGTAGCGATAAAGGTCAGTTTTTGTTAACACTCTTTCGCAATACGTGGTTTTCCACAATGTTTTCACTTAGTGATACATGGTTTGCACAATATTGTCACTTAGTAATACATGGTTTGCACAATATTGTCACTTTGTGATACATGGTTTGCACAATGTTGTCACTTCTTGACTATTTATGATAAGCGAAATGCAATCACTCTATTATGATACAGGGTTCAAACAAAGTGTACTTGCTTTACCTTCTTAAAATAATTGTTACTGTCTTTTTCACACAGTTTTTACATTCCAGTTTTTACTTGACTGTCAAAGAAGGGGTTATTTACTCATCCCATAGTGGTATGAAGAGGTTACTTGCCATGATTCTAGCATATTTCTTTCGTTTTTTCTACTTTCATAGTAATATAAGTACCTACCTAGTTTTACGCCGGTTACAGCTATTTTCGACCAGACCGCGATTCACAACTTCTATGGAACAACGTTGGTTCTGCGGTGATATGTCAATTTTGCTATCGGAATTTGAGAGCCCAAAAAACTTAGGTCGAGATTTACAATATAGCATTGCTGATTAGGCGTGTGACTTAACTAGATCGCATATCTTCATGTAAGAACATCTCTTTAGCCATAAATTCTTTCAGAAGATCACAACCCGTCAACCGGATTCGTCGTCAGAAAAAGGATTACCCCAAATCCCGCGGGAAACGATACCTGAAGTCAAGGAGGAAGTTCCAAAGAATGTGGAACCAGAACTTAGCTCGAGGGGGGACAAACCGAAGGAAGGGGTCCCTGGTAAGAACCTTCTCTTAATTCAAGTAGCTTTATTTATTTTATTGTAAAATTTGAAATCGACCAGTAAGCTCACTGTTATAGCAAACGGCTCTCTTATGCGTAATGGTTTACAAGAAATATGTGAACAGCCACAGGGCTTTGTTCTGCAATCACTCCCAACCCCCATGGCCGAGTCTACTCTTAAACAAGCCGTAGAATATAACCAGAATCGCTGTTTTTAACTGTCAAAATGTTAGTAGACTATCAAATATGCAACTGACTAGCGGCCACTGGCGCGGTACGTGTTAGTAGATATCTATCGGCCGACCGATGAAAGTCTATAGGAGTACGATTATTATAGTCGACTACAAAAACTGTCAGAATTGTACCGGTGGCTTTCTATTGAGCGACGATTTCGACACGATTGAAATAGCAGAATCGGCCCACCTAGTTGCCTCGTTGCTGAAGTGCGTAGTGTATGTGTCATGCATTTTAGAGGCATCGGGTTCAATCCTTTGTTTTTATAAATATTTATACATTCATACAATCAGCGTAATAATATAATAAGTATACTTTCTTAGTGGTCTAGTATCTCATACTTTAAGCATTGCTTAGTTTGAAACTAGAGGATAATACGTGTATTATATCCCTTAACTTCTTCTTTTGAATCTCCCTTGTTTCCACTAAACTCTACCCGATGATTTGGAGACCATGTAGTACACACCAGTATCACCCAATCACCCACCCGAAAAGAAATTTGAAGAGGCCCATGACCAGCAAAGGACAGGTAATATAACAGGGTGATTTGATTGATAGTTTGAAATACCTCTCAATTCTTTCAGTAATAACGGAAGGCACCCTGGAATGGCCAGCGAAAGATGAAGACACGGAGCCCACACCATCACATCCAAAGGATAGTAGACCAGATACTGATGTTGTTGACGATTTTGACAGGACTTTTTGTAAGTTGCTATTGTTTGTTTATTTTTAAACTTTTATACCGCAACTGATAAATTATTTTTGATGATTTTTGGCATAGAGTTTAAAAGTTCACTTTCCTAAAAATTTCTTTAAATAAAATATGAAGAAGAAGAAACGTGGTATTGAAAAAAGGTTTAAAAGAGAGCTTTTTTGTCTCATGTTCCAGTTTTAAAGCAGTACCTACTTTTTGTATTATATTTCCTTTAGCTTAATGTTTAGTCTACATGGTAAAGCTTTCTCCTAACCATTTCTGTTAGGAAGTTGTGCCCGGGACAAAAAGTAACCTTTATTTTATTCCAAGGTGTCAACTACCCCCATATCAAATTTAATTCAATTCGGGACAGCCGTTTAAGCGTGTAATAGTAGCGAACATTCACAACTTTTGACTAATAGTTTTAGGACTGAAATACTGATTATTGCGATACATTGCTTACATTCTCGCCTCGCTGTATTTGATTTCAGTTTGTAAAGCTTTTTTTAATCCATAACAAATGTTATTGCCAGATTTTTTCCTCACAGCTTTTCAGAACTTTCAGGCAATAAATGCCAATTCTAGTAATTGTCGTGCGAGTGTATAATAGTTACCCACAATATATAGTTTCTTTTCCAGCTACCAGCTCAATACCAAACATAGGCCGTCGAGCGTACTGTCCCCAGGTAATGGCAAGAGGACTCAATTGGAATTGGACGTTGGCCAACACATATGCTGTTCAACCCTGCCCTGGAGGAGCGACAGGACTAGCGAGGTGGAAGTAAGTGCTATTTTACATGTACATATCTATTTCCAATGGAACATTTGGCCTATAGAGGTCGGGGTATTAATATATGTACATAATATATGTACATCATAGGTCCTATGTGAGCTATATTTGATTCCAGTAGTATGTATGGCAGGATTAGCAGGAATGTCTAAAATAAATAAATATCCATCACGCCTTATCCCCGAAGGGGTGGCAGAGGCATATTATATGCCCACTTTTCACCGTGTCGATTCCTGTTCCACGTAATAGGTGGTGAGCCCATTGCCGTGTTGAAATAGACAGACGCAGGGTGTGGCTACCTGCTGTTGAAATTTTTCAAGCCGCCCATAAGGCATTCAACCAGGCTTAACGACTGCCATTTTACTGGCAACCGGGACCAACGGCTTAACGTGCCTTCCGAAGCACGAATGTCTAAAATCTAACTAAAAAAAGTACACTACTCCCAATGTAACTGCATGTAACTCCTAACCTAACATACTCGTAATATATCGCTCGTTTCGCCAAATGCTACACTCCTAGAGTATGTGATGAGCAGTTTTAATCATATTTGAAACTAGATGACCCCCATAGCTTCGCCCGTGGAATATTTCGACCTCCCGTCGCACCTATTTAATCCCGTCGCTTATAAATTCTACAATGATGCATAAAACATTTGCCCGATTTTTCGACATTTGTGACTACTGCTCTGCTCCCCAGTGTAATAGCGTAATGATATATAGCCTATAGCCTTCCTCGATAAATGGGCTGTCTAACACCAAAATAATTTTACAAATCTGACCAGTAGTTCCTGAGATTAGCGCGTTCAAACAAACAAACAAACTCTTCAGCTGTATAATATTAGTATAGATTATCTGTTGGACACTGATAGAACGAAACTGATAGACGGGACGGACTCGACCAGCCTCAATGAATGTTAATTTTAAAGTGGATTTTTTTTTGTCACGAACTGGACTCGAACCAGCTTCTTCTGTTTCAACGCACCAGACGACGTTTTTTACCAAGTACACCTCCGTGACCTGCTAGACATGTAGTTTGCTCCTAAAGTTACCACGTCCTATTTATTACTGGGTGGCTATCCCACCTGGACTTCCAGACTCCTGGACATTACTATCACAGTAATTCCATCTCATATAATACGGCTAACCAAATCTCCTTTCCAGGTGTACCTTAACCGTTCATCAATACTTGGAAGAGGATCGTCCCCGGAGAAGAGGCACGGGTCTACCTTCAGGGGAGAACTACCATGACCTGGGACTCGAACCCACTGATAAACAGATAGAACTTATTAGAAGACTGGGCTCTGAAGCATTGCTTAAAGGTAAGTAAAATATAACAGACATAATGGTGTATAGTCATTGAGTTACTATACTATAGAGTCACAATCATAAACAGACAACACTCAAAAAATGTCCGAGCGTTCTACGTTCTACATACCTATACATTTAATATAACAAAGTTCATAATGACATTTGCTCGAATTTAGGCGTTAAGCCGATTGCATAATGTTCAAAATCGCTCGTATGCAATGTCATCATAATTCACTATGGGCTTGTGTACGAATAGGGAACAAGTCAGCAGTGGAGACGTTATTGATACTCAAATTATTATATTTTTTTTATATCAAATTACGCAAGCGCTTGACCACAAGTTGCCTGATGGTAAGCAATGCGGTGTTCCTAGATGGAGTGCACTTGCCTAGAAGAAGTGTATAATGTAAAATGTAAAGAATAATATATAACAAAATTAGACTGTAAAAAAGAGTAGATTTAAAATATACCTAGAAGAACTCCGAAACTACCATCTGATTTCAAAAAAGGTTTCAGTATTTTTATTTCATCTACCTATCATATTATTGCACTAGTAAATTAAGTAAGTAGTGGTAAATTCATTTAAAAGGATAAATTCTTACTTGTAAAGTAGGTTTTGCATTTTTGTTAAGCCTGCTAAAACCTTTCGTTGTTGTATAAATGTCTGAAGGAGGAAAGTGATTGGAGCATACAACCGTCTCTTTATATGGCTTGAAGTTAAATTCATTTCGGGCTTTTGCTATAATAACTGTCCATTCTGAGCATCTTATGGGGTTTCGAGGAAAACTAAAAACAAAAATATTGTACTTAATTATTTATACCTTAAATTAGTAGAACGCAATCGACCTATTTTTAGTACGAAAAAACTAAAAAATAAAACATTCAGCAACATGGTAATACATAAGTATAAATATTTAGTTAACTAACTATCTTCACGCTGTATCCCTGACGGGGTAGTCAGACAGGACAGATCGCCAGGCTTCGCGATCCATGCATACTTCTTTCGCTTCTTCGAGATTCATCAATCGCTTCATACACGCACGTCTGGGTATCCAAGTACTTTTGACCTTTCCGTTTTTGAGCAATCTGCTCACGTGGTCTTCATATGTAAGTCTCGGCCTTCCCTGACTCCTTCTACCCTCTACTTTTGAACAATATATATTCTTCGTCAATCGTTCCTCACTCATTCGTTGGACGTGTCCAAACCAACGGAGCACGCCCTTTTCCAGCTTAACGCTGACACTTTCATTCAAACCTGCCATATTGCGTATCTCTTCGTTACGTATTCGGTCGGCCAAGGTAACGCCGCACAATTTTCGAAGTGATCGCATCTCCACAGCATTCAATTTACTTTCATGCATCTGCTGACATACCCAGGTTTCACTACCGTAAAGCAAAGTTGGCACTAGCACTGCGTTATGAATCGCCAGTCGTGCTTCCTTTACGATGCTTTGTCGCTTTACTAACTGGGACAAAGCACCGTTAACTTTGTTTCCGGCAGCTACTCGCCGTTCTACATCCAAATCACATCTTCCATCCGCGCTAAACATACTTCCTAAATACACAATTTCATTCACTTGCTCTAGACGTTCCTGGTTTACCCAAATCTCGCATTTAGTTCTTACGTCGCCTCTTTCAAATACTAGAACCTTAGTTTTACTTGCATTCAAGCGGAGACCCTTACTTTCACATCCCTCTTTCATATTAGTGACTAATGTCTGTAGGTCGGCTTCTGATGGGGCCATGAGCACCGCATCATCAGCGTACAGCAGACAGTTTACTGTAAAGTCACCCAAATTCACACCCATATTAAAATCTTTCAACTTCTGCAGGCAACTGTCCAGATACACTATGAACAGCCAGGCGGACATGACACAACCCTGTTTGACGCCTGTACAGACATCAAAAAGAGGTGACACATCCCCCCCTACTCGCACGCAAGCCTTACAGTCCCTATAAAGCGACTGTATTGCCCGCAGTAGCGAGCCGTCCACACCATATCCTGGCAGGAAGTCCCACAGCGTTTCTCTCACAACGTTATCAAATGCTTTCTCTAGATCCACAAAAGCGCAGAAAACCTTCTGTCTAAGAGCCAGAAACTTTTCCGCGATCATGCGGAGAGAAAACACTTGATCCATGCAACCTCTTCCACGTCGGAATCCGCATTGAGCCTCCCATAAATACCTTTCAGACTTTTCTTGCATTCGTGCCGTTATAACCTTTGCATACACCTTACTAGCTAAGCTGACCAAGCTGATCGCCCTGTAGCTGGAGCAGTTTAGGCGCGAGCCTTTCCCTTTGTAAATAGGTACTACAACTGCTACTCGCCAGTCATCCGGGACCTCACCCGTCCGCCAGCACAAGTTGCATAACAGACATAGTGTGTCCCAGACACGCGACCCACCGTACTTGATCATCTCAGCAGTAACTCTGTCTTTTCCCGCAGCCTTACCACATTTCATACTTCTTATCGCTTGTTCTATTTCTTTCATACTAATGACTTCAATGACATCGGGATCCGGAGCATCGAAGTGAGCTCCACTTCCCGATGTGGCATCTCTGTCTTTTCTTGCATACATCTTTCCATAATATTCACTCCATCTCTGCAGGACGTCACTTTGTTCTGTTAGGACGTCATTGTTAACACTAAGCACTTTATTCATACTGCAGATTGCCGAACAACTCCGGGTCTTGCCTACCTCTTTCCAGAAGAGCTTGGCATTATCCCGGAAATTGGACGACAACCTTTCATCCGCTTTCATTCTGCACCTTTCACGAGCTTCTTCTATCAGTGCCTTCGTGTTAAACTTCTGCAGCTTGTATCTCTCTTTCATATTAAAATCATTCCGCGAGGCTAAGTAGTCTAGCCATGCTTTCTTCTTCATTCGAACTGCTTCTTTCACTTCTTCATTCCACCATGCATCACGCTTATTACTACTGCCTCTTTTCGTTTCTCCACACACTTCCACAGCGGCATTTGTCATACTGTCCCTAAGGTTCTGCCATACACTTTCCACATTCTCACTGCTTACATTGACGTCGCCAAGCTTTTCGGCTACCCTTTCATTATATTTATCCCTAATGGATGCATCCTGCAGCTTCCAGCTTTTGATGCTATAAGTCGGCTCAGGTTCAGGACACTCGGTACGATGACGCCAACCCGCGAACAGACCCCTAATCCTAGTTATGACTAGGTAGTGGTCTGATCCCAGCTCAGCGCCTCGATAAACCCTTGTGTCCATCACCTGTTTACGGAGCCGACTATCCATTAGGAATAGATCTATCATGCTTCTCTTTGACTTACATCTCCTCGTATACATGTGAATTTGTTTGTGGTTGAACATTGTGTTCGCCACAAACAAATCCTTTTCCTTACAAAATGCCAGTATTAGCTTGCCAGCGTCGTTCACCCTTTTATCCCCATACTTCCCGAGTACCGACTCAAAACCATCGCGAGCGGTACCCACCTATCCATTCATGTCTCCACATACTATAAGTCTTTCATTTCCTTCTATCACATTTAGAGCTTCTCTCATACTCTCCCAGAAGTCCTCTAGCTCACTCGCGTCCGACGAAGATACTGGCGCGTAAGCAGCTACCAGAAAAATCTTCGTCAAACCAAGTTTTACACGGATCCAGAGGACTCCAGACCAAAGCGCGAGCATCCCACCCGGGAGCTCCAAGACTTCGCTGCCCTTGCGCTTGGTCTCTGTCAAGCACACTGCATCTAACTTTCTCTCATTCATAACATCCATCAACTCATTCATCTTATCTGTCATTCCTCCCCTAACATTCCACGCAGCTACCCTGCACTCCATCCTCCACTTCCCGCCGTGTCGGGCCGCGCGTGTAGGGTGGCGGTCCCCTACGCCGCTCTGGCACACACTTTTCGCACCAGCGGGGACGAACTGGTGCGCGTCGCCTCGGGGGCACGCCCTAGCAGTATTCGCCCTGGTGGCACTCGTGTTGGAGTAGAATTGCAGCCGTAGCTGGCAGGGATGGCGACGTGCACGCTTCTACTCTTCATCCCCTCTACTCTTCATCCATAAACTCAAAAAATATTATAGTCAATCCGCTCCATAGCTTTCCGTTAGAACACAATTTGCAAGTCACTCTCGGACGCCACACCATTTGTTTCTCTTTTACTCTTGCATATTTATCTAAAGTGTGAAAGAGATACACTTTAGACGCGATGCGCGGTCGGGCGGTCAGCATTTTATGTTTGCTAAGAAAATGATTTTTTATAAATTTAAATGTAAACACGCACTGTGGATACATAAATACGTAAATTCGTTTTGATACTTACCTAAAATATGAGACACCATCCTTTTTTGTCACGTATCTGCTGTTATTTGGGCAGGAAACAACCGAACACTTTGGCATCACGGACGTTGTACGAGGATTGCGGTCGCCTTACAACCAAACAAAAACTCTGCGCACTTCGCAGCGTGCGCCGAGTTTCGGCGCGGACATTTTATTTGTCTGATTGTGACTCTATAGTATTGTAACTCAATGTGTATAGTATATACCTTCCAAAATGGTTTTTTTTATAATTGGCGATACTTTGTAGTGGACTTCCCTCGGCTAAGATTAAATGGTGGAGTGATAAGATTTAGAAAAAAATATCTTCTTTCTAGAGGTGTTCCATTCCCAGCAGGATATATTCTCTACATCTTAGTATATTCCCAGTTGCTTCCAAGCTCTACCTGAATTTGGAGCCTGGAGTCTACTTATATGGCTGCTAGGAGCAAGGTATCTTTAGTGTTTGTTATTCGGCATTGCTAGGAGCAACTGCCGTCAGATTTTCCAACCCCGTAAGGGCGCTTCCGTCGCTGCCTCGACCGTAAGTCTGCGAAAGATCTTGGTGGAAAGCTTTACATACCCAGTAGAATACACTGCCTTGCTCTAATGGGTGAGCAGAATAATGTTATCTTGTAATTATACACTTGATGATGCTCTCAACTCCGCTCGCGTGGTGAAGAACTCCTACCCATTTCTCACAATAACAGTTAAAAAGCCATATCTAATGTGTGAATCCAGGGGGTCACTATCTGTATACCAAGTTACAGTCAAATTGGTTCAGGGATTAGAGCGTGATAGAGTAATAAACATTCAAACACCTGTACAAATTTACATATACGAGTATGATATTCTTCAGGTCGTGATGGAGACTTCATTGAAAACATCATCGACTATCGAGGGTCGGTTCCCGCATCCGACTCACCGAACAACCAACTTACTACCGACTTCGGTTACAGTAAGTATACTGGCCATCGTTTAAGAAATTGTAACCGAATTCGTCCTGGTAAATAGGAAAAACCAACAAGTGCTGCCTTACCGTCGTAAGGGATGACATGCGTGCCAATGGTCTCACTACAGGGGATGCTGACGATCGTGCGAATTGGAGAAGAAAAAATAGGAAAGCGGAGAGCGAAACGCAACTGGGACAGACGCTTAGAAGTGTTATTATAAAAGACAATAAAATTTGTTACAATGTCATAAAATTAAAGCAGCACCTCCGGCAAAGAGAGAAGTTGAGGATTCAATTCCAAATAAAAAATATCCATTTGAAGGTTATGATTTGGGCAGTATTCTAATTGCTTTTCAAAATTATATCTTATATTTTATTTGTTCTTTTCCCAGCTGACTCAGTTCCGGAGTGGCATGGCGATACTCCGGACCTTAGCGAGTGTCGCTCCGTGTGGCTCAACAGCTTAGAAGCCAGGGTCCGAGAGGGGGAGTCTCTGCTCAGCATCAGCAATGACTTAGCACAGGTATGATACAATATTTATTTTATTTATATATTTTAACACCCGCGGCTTCGCCCGGTACATATTTCGGACTCCCGTCGCACCCATTTGACCCCGTCGCTTATTACTTTTACAAAAATGTATGAAAAATTTTCCGATTTGTTAACATTTATGTTTACTGCTCCGCTTCTCTGGGCAGTAGCGTAATGATATACAGCCTATAGCCTTCCTAGATAAAAAGGCTAGGTAACACAAAAAAAAATCAATTCCTACCAGTTTTTCTGATATAAGCGCGTTGAACCAAACAAAGAAACAAACTCGTCAGCTTTATAATATTAGTATAGATTTTGTGAGTTACTGATCTATGAGCGCTCAGTTTTAACCTTTGGAATGCATTTATGTTTAATATGGGCTCTTTAAGGAAATAAAAAGGGATACTTCAAAGTTATCCATGAGGATAATTGAAGTGAAGCCGTGGATCACCATCTTTTCTATTTTCTTCGTGTGGAAATCGTCATGGATATGCTATGCCGGACCTTTACCGACTAAAACGGTAGTCTACCGGGCATTTTTTTTCTGTACCGCTGAGGTGGCAAACAAGCATACGGCCCACCTGATTGAAAGTCACCGTAGCCTATGGACGTTTGCAACACCAGACGTGACATTTCGACTTGGTAGAAGGGCGTGCTATGAGGATTGTCAACGATCTTCTACTAGCGGGCGGTGTCGAACCCCTTCGCGGCAGGAGAGACTTTGCCTCCTTATGCGTGTTCTATCGCCTGTACAAAAGTCTGTGCTCTGAGGAGTTGTTTGACATGATGCCCACGGCTACCTTCTATCATCGCACCTCTCGCCATAGACGGGGTGTTCACCCTCACACTTTGCGTCCGGAGCGCACGCAAACGGTTAGGTCCGATAGAGGCTTTATTCCGCGAACCTATCCTCTTGTTAAATAATAACAGTTACTTACACATTCCTTTCGAACATATCCAGGTGACATCTTCCAAGACCCTATACGGCGGAGACATGATGACCACGACAAGTATAATGAAGAAACTGGCGCAACGCATGTCGCAGAACGTTCGGACCTTCGAGGACCCCAAGCATAGGGAGGCGTTAGTCACTGATATGCTGCTTGGCGTTATCAAAACTGGTACGTATGGTTATTCTGTCATACCGGTTATGTTAGAATGACTCTTGGGTTATACTCGTATCATGTAATTATAATCAGCATCAAATGGGTTTTTGAAGGTTTCACATCTGGTCTTGCAAACGTCCATAGGCTACGATGTCCACTTTCCATCAGGTGGGCCGTATGCTTATTGGTAGACAAGCATACGGCTCACCTAATGGTAATAGGTCACCTCATTGGAATAAAAAATATAGAATAAGAAATTAATTCATAGTAAAAGTATTTAAAAAAAATAAGATTTTAGTCCAACGTATGAATGAGCAACGTTTGACGAAGAATATATATTGTGCGATAGTAGAGGGTAGAAGGGTAGGCCGAGACTTACATATGAAGACCACGTGAGCAGATTGCTCAAAAACGGAAAAGTCAAAAGTACTCGGATACCAAGACGTGTATGAAGCGATTGATAAATCTTGAAGAAGCGATAGAAGTATGCATGGATCGCGAAGCCTGGCGATCTCCGTCAGGGATACAGCGGGATACTGCTCAGTTTAGAATCAGATGGCGTTGTGTGAGTTATCCCAATGATATTTATATTTATTTATTATGACAGGTTCGAATCTACTAGAAGAATCTCAACGGTCGTCGTGGGCAGATCTGAACGTAGAGGCGCAATCTCGCGCGGCCAGTGCGCTACTAACTCAGTTGGAAGAGAACGCCTTTCTGCTAGCAGATGCCATTACCAAAGAAAAGACTATACTGCAGATTGTTAAGAATATTTGTAAGTATCATACATATAAACATATTGTCACGCCTTTATCCCAGAAGGGTTAGGCAGATGCATACTATACGCCCACATTTCACCGTATGCATTTTTGTCCCACGTAACAGGTGGTGAACCTATTGCCGTGTTGAATTGAACAGGAGCAGGCTGTGGCGACCCGCTGTAGAGATTTTTCAAGCCGCCCGTAAGGCCTTCAACCAGGCTTAACGACTGCCATTTTACTGGCAACCAACGGCTTAACGTGCCTTCCGAAGCACGAAACGCTCGGAAATGTAAATTCCACAAAGTGGTCACCCATCCAACGACCACCTCTAAGGAATGTTGCTTAACGCAGTGATCGTTTGAACACTTAGTCAGCGGGGCTATGAGCGCTTTATATGCATTCATCAACGGTATTTCGCTGAAACGCGCTTTATTCAATGATAGCTTAAATAGAAAAATAAACCAAAAAGGTATGTGTGTACATGCGTTAGAAGTTTTACTTCTTTGGCGTAACAAGATAAAAATATGTTTAAATGTTTTATCTTTCGCCTTTGTTTGTAGAAACAACCAAAACCTTGACTATAGCTATTTTCAGGGTGTTTGAAAACTACTTTGAATTTAGTCATAAGTTGTCAATCAGCTAACTTCATGGTTTCGGTTTTTCGTGACGGACTGTGCGCGTTATAAAAATTACTCCCTTCATTTTTCCCTAACGCGCCTAAAGAAGTAAATTTACAAAAAAAAACTGCCCGTTGCCTTGGAGAGGCAACTCTCTGACAAGCTGAGCAACACATACTACCCATAAATTTTGATTTAAACCGCAGTACCTTTCAAAGAAATACATCTAAAAGTCTAACCCCTTTCCAGGTTTATCAGTAAGGGTTCTGGAAGTGAAGAACGTAGAGGATGAGACATTTCCGTCAGCCATCGCCCAGGAGCAGTGGAAAGGGTCCGAAGACACCATCACCATACCCAAAGCAGCTTTACTTGGTATGTATCTCCACTTGAACTGTCTAAACTCTTGAATGAATTATATTGCCTGTTTTCAAAGTCGCTTGCGGTTCTGTGAAGTTTTCCCGATCCCGTTTCCCACAGGAACTTGTTCCCGGGATAAAAATTAGCCTATGTGTCATTTTGAAGCGTAAGCTATATTATTGAAAAGTTTCAAAATCTATTCAGTAGATTTTGCGTGAAAGAGTAGCAAACATCCACTCTTACAAACTTTCTTGTTTAGAATATTAGAAGGATATGTGTGTTTATGTGTTTAACAGAGTTGACATATTTAAAAGACCCAGAATTGTTTGGTAAAATGTGGACAAAACTAAATTGGGAAAAGTCTTTTAATATTGACTAGACAATATATTAGAACAGGCTGTACTGTGAATGTATTAGTCCAGACCAGACTCAATAACTAATAAACTATCCATACTAGATATAGCATTGCATGCTGTGCAAACCAACTTAGATCAACCCAGAACAAACTCCATGCCTATTTCACGACCCGTATGCGAGTCGGAACACCACGATAGTATAGAGGGTAGTTTGACCTCGCTCCAAATTTATTTATTTTTTGTCTCTGAACTAACTAGTTCAGACTACGGCTGTGTAAAACTTCTCAGCGTGAACGCTAGCACATTCATGCACTTTTATTTTCTTGTAATCTTATTCATATGGGTACAATAAGCTTTTGCCTACTTACATACTATGCACACGCGTTAATAACTTGAGTCGTCAGACCATAATGTCAATACATACATACATATTGCAGAGGCAAAATAAACGCCCACATTTCACCGCATGCACCTCCGTCCCACGTAACAGGTGGAGAGCTCATTGCCGTGTTGAAACGGACAGGCGCAGGCTGTGGCGACCTGCTGTTGAAATTTTTGGCTTGGCAATTGGCTTAACGACTGCCATTTTATTGGCAACCGGGACCAACGGCTTAACGTGCCTTCCGAAGCACGGAATTGGGGAGAGTCTAAAGGGCCGAAAGCGCCTTTTTAGTAAGGTGGTAACAAAAAGGCTAAAAGGTCTTATGTGCTAGACACTAATTAGCACGACCAATTAAAGTCCTGGTAGTCCCGGACAACGTCAATAGAGATAGAAATATAAAATAGTGATGTGTTTCAATAATTGCCTCTATAAGGCTAAGTAAGAGCAAGCGAGATAGACATAGGGATATGATTTATGACACGACGCCTCATAACGCATGCCGCGATGCCTCGGTTCATAACGCAATTTCATTAGGAAATCAGATATGAACATGTTTCTTTTTTTCAGAAAATCGTCAAAAAGAGCTAGTCCGTATAGTGTTCTTCGCCTTCGACCGTCTGGAAAGAATTCTACCACCGACCTTCGGGAAAAGTCCTAGGTTCATAGCCTTTTCTACTGACCCTGGGGCTTCTTCGACTACTAGCATCAACTCGGATAGAGAAAAGAAAAACATTACCAAGGTTTTAAATTCTAAGGTAAGTTATTTTTTTTTGATAAAGTCTCCTAACTTCTTCAGGGTGTAAAGGGCCTAACCTTTTTTAGGGCTTAACCTAACTTAACCTGACCTAAGTATCTGGGGCCCAAGCAACTTTCCCTGCTAGCAGTGCCGCTTAGGTAATGACGTAGGCGCTATTACGGGGTTGGGAGGTCAGACGGCTTACCCAATAATGCCGAAGATCAAAGTCAAACGATAGCTGCTCCTCACAGCCAAATAATAGCGGACCTCAGACTGGAATCTGGGGTCCGCTATTATTCATTCATTTTCTGATGTATGTCAGATAAATAAATAAAATAATAAATAAATATTTTTTTTTATTCATTTAATCCAGGTGGGGTTTGGAAGCGTTTGGGAATATCTATATTAATTTATAAAGCTAATATTTGTTTAGTTGAACGCACTGGTTCATATTGAAAAATTATTTTTGCGTTAGATAGCCCATTTATCAAGGAAGGCTGTTGGCTATTTATCATCACGCTACTAGCCTGGATAGCGGAGCAGTAAATATATTTTTTTCTTTTTTTTTTTAGTTTTCTTCGTTTTTTTAATAAATAAATATTGTGGGACACATTTCACACAGCGCCATCTAGCCCAAAGTAAGCTAATATTAGCTTGTGTTATGGGATCTAGATAACTGATAAACATACATATATATTTCTAAATACATACATATTATAGATAAATAACACCCAGACACAGAATAAACCATCGTGCTCATCACACAAAGTTTTATCCTGGGTGGGAATCGAACCCACGACCTCTTGCGTAGCAGTCGGATGCACTCCCACCGCGCCACAGAGGCAGTCAAGAAAAAATGTCATAATGTATAAATAAATGTCAAATAAATGTCAACTAATTGGGCAAATTTTTGTACATTATGGTAAAATTGATAAACGACAGGATGAAATGAGTGCCATGGGGGTTTGAAGTATGATACGAGTGAAGCCACGGGACTCAGCTAGTTCTAAGATAAAGAGGTAGATGCAATAGGGTTTGTAAAAAAAAAGTATTTAAGTCTTGCGTTAATCAAAAACATTCCACATAAATTTATTTAGATTCTGGATCCAAATAAAAAAATGTGTATTTGTAATGAAATCTTGAAAAATTAAACCCCTTTAAACAATTTTTAAAGGTTAAAATGCTTATTTTTTTGCAGGTGATCTCAGCCAGCTTGGGCAACGGTCGACATATCGAACTATCTCAAACAGTCAGGATCACGATGAAGCATATTATGACTGAAAATGTCACCAATCCCGCTTGCGTCTTCTGGGACTATACGCTGCAGTAAGTTTTCTTTTGTACTTTAATAAATTGTTAGCAAGGAATAAATACTTGTACTACTTGCTAAAATTTTCCTCTTAAACCCCTGTTCTTTAAATGGGGTGCGTTCAGCTGTACATGTTAATACATTGATAGCAAATAAAAAAGATTTCCTGCTCATAAAATTTCTCTTTAAACCCTGGTTCTTTATCAGATGTACATGTTAATAAATTGATAAGTCAGCTGTGAGCATCAGTTAGTATTTATATATGTAGGAATATTTAAGTATGTTTATCGGTTATCTAGATCCCATACCACAAGCTTATAATTAGCTCACTTTGGACTAGATGGCGTTGTGTAAAAAAATACGAATATAATTTTTAATATCACTGAGGCGGCAGATAAGCATACGGCTCAGCTCAACGGCACCACCAGATGTGCGGCACTCGCGCTGCCAACCCTGTAAAATATTTCTAGGACTTTGGAAAAACTTATACTCTAGACATTTGGGGAAAAATATTAGTTTGACCAGAACCGCTGTACCGCTCACTGCGTACAATTTTGTATGCAGTGAGCGGTACAGCGATACTGATCAAACTATATTAATTTCATAACTAGAGATACTAACGTCTACTATATTCTTACATACAATGAGTGAATTCCGCAGCAGCTGGTATCCAGAAGTCTGTCCGGTGGAATGCGATTTACAGCCGGTTTCAACAAATCTATTTTAGATAGGTTATTGAAACCGACCGTAAATCGTCGTTGCAAAAAATTACTTCATAAATATTCTAATTTCATACCTAGAGTTACTGAAACGTCTACAATATTCTTACAATAACTGTATTCCACAGCGGCTGGTCTCCAGAAGGCTGTACGGTGGAATGGTGGAACGCGAGTCACACGGGCTGCGCCTGCTCGCACTTGACCAACTTCGCCATCCTCATGGACGTGCGAGGGGTGCCGCTAAGCCCCCTGCATGAGTTGGCACTGCAGACCCTCACGTACATCGGCTGCGGTATTTCAACTGTGGCTTTGGCGGCCGCCATCATTGTCTTCATGTGTTTCAAGAATGGAAAGGTATGTAGAATAAATCTTATTAACGCTTCTTAAGAAGCGCTCGTGGCCCCGCTGACTCAGTTTAATGTTGCTTAACGCAGTGATCGTTTTACTGCGTTAAGCAACATTCGCTGTAGTTGGTCTTTGGGTGGGTGAGCATTATTTTTGTGTTAGATATTGTGATTGAAGCGCTCGTGGCCCCGCGGTCTCAGTGTTCTGTAAACGATCACTGAGTTACGCAACTTTCACTATGGCTGGTCCTCGGATGGGTGACCACTTTGTGGCATTTACATTTGCGAGCGTTTCCGTGCTTCGGAAGGCACGTTAAGCCGTTGGTCCCGGTTGCCAGTAAAATGGCAGTCGTTAAGCCTGGTTGAATGCCTTATGGGCGGCATGAAAAATTTCCACAGCAGGTAGTCACATCCTGCGTCTGTCTATTTCAACACGGCAATGGGCTCACCACCTATTACTTGGGACAGGAATCCACACGGTGAAAAGTGGGCATATAATATGCCTCTGCCACCCCTTCGGGGAAAAGGCGTGATGGATATTTATTTATTTTTTATTTTTTTATAGATAGATAATTTATCGAGGAAGGCTATAGGCTATGTACCATCACGCTACTACCCTGGAGAGTGCAGTAGTCATAAATTTCCACAAATCGGACCATTTTTCATGCATTACTGTAGAATTTATAAGCGACGGGATTAAAAAATAGGTGCGACGGGAGTTCGAAATATGTCACGGGCGAACCCGGGGGAGGTTCACTTAGTTTATTAATAAATCTATAAAAATAAAAATGAAATCTATTTCCCTTGGTCACGACATCACGCGTGAACGGCTGGACCGATTTGAAATAATCTTTTTGTATTGGATAGTTCATTTATTGAGGAAGGTTCTAAGCTATATATCATCACGCACACAGGAGAGCGGAGCAGTAATCATAAATGTCAACAAATCGGGGAAACATTCATACATTTTTGGAAAAGTAATAAGCGACGGGATTAAATGGGTGCCACGGGGTTGGAAGTATATGTCACGGATGAAGCCGGGCAGGTCAGCTAGTATTATAATAAATTTCTCTCTTCCCACAGCAATCTGACCGCGCGCTAATACACAAGAACTTATGTTTCTGCCTCCTTGTGGCCGAGATAGTGTTCTTGGCTGGTATCGACAAAACTTACAACCGGATATTCTGCGGACTCATCGCTGGGGTACTGCACTACTTCTTCCTGGCTGCCTTCGCTTGGATGTTCCTTGAAGGTATGGATTCTTCGAAGCTGGAAAGTTCGTTAAGCCAAGTTCTCGTAAATGACATGCATGCTAGGACGATTTAACCAATTGACGCGTAATATACTCAATAAAGTATGAAATCACGTTCAACCAACTTTCGTGCGGGGGGGAAACTACACACATATTGATTTCTTACTCTTGCATGAAGTGTTGTCACTGTCTAACAACCAATATAAATACAACTGCAAATAGAAAAATATAGGTATGTAATGCGAATTTGACACATTATTATTCGGCTAATTTGAGATGGTAACTATTTGTATAATGTTTATAGAGAATGAAAGTATATTGAATATAGGCCGATTAAGTTGTTGGTATGTTTCAATAATTAATAGTTTTAATTATATATTGATTTTTAAAAATAGTTATGTGAATGAAATAAAATTTTACTTACGAATGAAAAGAAACATTTATTGTTCGACCGCTAAAACTTTTTTCTTTATAAATTACCCTCCAAACGTGTACGATAGACTGAGGCCCGAATTCCAGAACGTTTCTCAATACTCAATCGACGCTTGGGAGTTGATTTTATAAGGCAAAATCTAGAACAACGCGGAACAGCGACTTAGCTAAAAATGCTTAGCAAATGGCAAGCGGGGTATAGGCGCAAACAGTAAGATAGCGCGTCCATTGGTTAAATCGTCCTAGCATGCATGCATTCAACAGCAGGCAGCCAAGACCTGTGTCTGTCTATTTCAACACGGTAATGGGCTCACCACCTATTACGTGGGACAGGAATGCACACGAAGACATGTGGGTGTATAGTATGCTGCAACCACCTCTACAGACCTTACTGCTTCTAGTGCCCCTATTTCGTACGTTACCCTAAATTTTTTGAAAATCCAATATAGCCTACGTTACTCACGAAGAATTAAGCTTTCTATAGATGAAATTATTTTTAAAATATTTCCAGTAGTTTTTGAGCCTATTCATTACTAACAAACTTACAAATCTTACCATCTTCTGATTTATTTATTTTATACTATACTATACTATACTATCTTCATGCTGTATCCCTGACGGGGTAGTCAGAGAGGACAGATCGCCAGGCTTCACGATCCATGCATACTTCTTTCGCTTCTTGCAGATTCATCAATCGCTTCATACATGCACGTATCCGAGTACGTTTTATGACATTAGTTTTCTTCTTTCTCATACCGAAAACTACCAATTTCTCACAATTTTGCAATCATTTGACTGCCTCTGTAGCGCGGCTACGCAAGAGGTCGTGGGTTCGATTCCCACCCAGGATAAAACTTTGTGTAATGAGCACTATGGTTTATTCTGTGTCTGGGTGTAATTTATCTATAATATGTATGTAATTAGAAATATATAAGTATGTTTATCAGTTATCTGGTTACCATAGTACAAGCTCTGCTTAGTTTGGAATCAGATGGCGTTGTGTGGGTTGTCCCAAAAATATTATTATTATTATGTCTCTTCTCTTCTTTTTTTTTTTTGAAGATACCCGGGCTTTTGGTAGGCTTACATGGAGACATAGGTCCAACACGCAGAGGCCCTTTGAGAATTTTAATCTAATAGGGAATGGGACCCTCACTGCAGATAGTCCACGCCCGCCTTATGTAGAAGAACGGTAATGGATCACCTCCAATGGGAGTTAAACTATTGTGAAATGTGCTAACTATGAAATGGGCTATTGGGTTGGGTGTTAAATGGATTGGGTGATTTAAGCTATTGATGAAAACGGCGTCTGCCTTTTTAATATATTATTATTAAACTATTGGCAGACGGTGACTCGCCAACTCACTAGATGGGCCCCCTATACATTCACCATAGGCATGATAAGCCTGTAAGGAAACAGAGGGCAACACCGGTGTGAGCGGCTTGGGGTGTCGAGCGGTGCGGCGCCGGTTTCACCTTCGCGGGACAGGCCCGGAGCGGGCTTCCCCGTAGTTATGCCCTTGAAAATGACACTTCCACCCCCGAGCATATAGCTCTGGCTCCCTCCCTCTGACCGGTCAATTAAGACAAGCCAGAGTTGAGATTTGCTGCACTCCCGGGAGTAGCACTCTCACTGCTCTCCCGTTAGGCCATTAAATCCTAACCGGTGCAGAAGGGCAACAAAACTCTGAGGAATCGGGACCGATGTGTAGCCACGCACATTCAGCTCGCCACAAGCTGCCCTGCCGATGTGAGCTTTTCAATAACTTTCTGATACATTTTTTTGTTGATATCAGAAAGTGGATGACTCAAAAAGCGAATCTACTATACCCTCATAGGGTTGCGTTAATCCTATAAAGGATTACGACTGTCCTCGAGGGGTTTATTATTATTATTATTATTATTTCGTCCATTCAAAGGTTGCCTGAAAGAAAGTGCTCTTATACGATAAGGCCGCCATTTGTACATTATTCATGTTTTCATTTGTTGTAATTTAATTCATTTTGGTGTACAATAAAGTTCTAGTTACTTACTTTTGACTTTTCCTTAATTTTTTTACCTTTTTTTTCCATTTTTTTTTATTTATTTTGATTAACTTTTTCCAGGTTTCCACCTGTACGCGATGCTGGTGGAAGTGTTCGAGCCGGAGCACCCTCGGGCACGCTGGTACTGTACCTTCGCGTACCTGGCCCCGGCGCTGGTGGTGCTGGTGTCGGCCGCGGTGTACCCGGCCGGGTACGGCACCGAGCGACACTGCTGGCTCTCCACCGAGCGATGGTTCATGATGAGCTTCGTTGGACCTGTCATTTTGGTTCTGGTGGTAAGTTTTTTTTTTTTTACACCACTGAGGTGGCAGACAAGCATACGGCCCACCTGATGGAGAGTGGTCAACGTAGCCTATGGACTTTATAAACTTTTATTAACGTAACAGGTGGAGAGCTCATTGTCGTGTTGAAATGGTCAGGCGCAGGTTGTGGCGATCTGCTGTTGAATTTTTTTAAAGCCGCCCCTAAGGCCTTCAATTGGGTTTAACGACTGCCATGTTACTGGCAACCGGGACCAACGGCTTAACGTGGCTTCCGAAGCACGGAAACGCTCGCAAATGTAAATGCCACAAAGTAGTCACCCATCCGAGGACCGGTCATAGTGAAAGTTGCTTAACACAGTGATCGTTCACAGAACACTAGGTCCGCGGGGCCACGAGCGCTTCAAAGTTATATATAAAATGTTATATAGTAATATACATTTCAGGCTAACTGGATCTGCCTGGTGATGGTGATATACATGATGTGTACGCACTCCACCGTCTCGCTGAAAGCAAAGGATGACGCCAAACTTTATAAAATGAAGTAAGTACCTTCTACATTCTTCTAATTCAATTTGTTATCTCCGTGAAAAAGGTTGGAATATTTTGTCAAATTATTTGCTAAATTTTCATACAAGTTTCGTTTCGAAAAAAAATAACTAAACAACTAACTATCTTCACGCTATATCCCTGACGGGGTAGTCATAGAGGGTAGGTCGCCAGGCTTCGCAATATTTCTTTCGCTTCCTGCAGATTCATTAATCGCTTTTTCTAACCTTCGCTATTTTTAACCTTTCCGTTTTTGAGCAATCTGCTCACGTGGTCTTCATATGCAAGTCTCGGCCTACCCTGACTCCTTCTACCCTCTACTTTCGCACAATATATATTCTTCGTCAATCGTTCCTCATTCATTCGTTGGACGTGTTCAAACCAACGGAGTACGCCTATTAACATAAAAATAAATAAAAAACTATTAATAGTAATTTAGATTTTAGAGCATTATAGTACATTTATATTTATTAAATTAAAACGGAAACCTATTGTTCTTTATCCAGGGTATGGCTGAAAAGCTCGATAGTCCTGGCGTTCCTGCTGGGTCTGACGTGGACCTTCGGTCTGCTGTACCTCAGCGAGCAGACGGTGGCCATGGCGTACGCCTTCACGATACTCAACTCGCTCCAAGGACTAGTCATATTTATTTTCACATGTCTTCAGAATGATAAGGTAAACCATTTTTATTGTTATCGTAGTTTAGTTTTTCAATTTTCGAACCATTTTGTTTTTCAATTTTCTCCTCTGATACCCAGACGTGCGCTATGAAGTATGCATAGATCGCGAAGCCTAGCGATCTGTCCTCTCTGACTACCCTGTCAAGGATACAGCGTAGTTTTGTATTTCAATCACGCCTTATTCCCTAAGGAGTGGCAGAGGCATATTATACGCATAAATTTCATTGTGTGCATTTTTGTCTCACGTAATAGGTGGTGAACCCTTTGCCGTGTTGAGATAGACAGACACAGGTTGTGGATACCTGCTAATGATAATTTTCAAATCGCTCATATAGGCCTTCAACTTGGCTCTACGACTTAATGTTACTGGCAACCGGGACCAACGGCCTAACGTGCCTTCCGAAGCACGGAAACGCTCGTTAATGGAAATCCATCCATTCGAGAACCAAATATAGCCAAAGTATCTTAACGCAGTGATCGTTTACAGAACACTAAATTAGCGGGGCAACGAGTGCTCAATTATTTTGTTCATACCTCATTAAAGTTTTTACGTCTACAATGGCATGCTGTGCCATCTCAACTATGGCGTGCCATATATATGGGCACGTCATAATTAAACGTTAAAATTCATCGTGGAGGTGTGTGATAAGTGTGAGTGCTTGGAATATCAAGGTCTCGTTTTCTCGTTCCGAGACGGTGATGCGTATGATAGAGGCAGCGAAGAGGTAAGGGAAAGGTTGAATGCTTTTCCTGGCGGCAAGACTCCACCCAGTTTGGAAGCAACTGGGAATATACTAAGATGAAGAGAGAGGTTTTGTATAGTGTCTAAAAGTTTTCATGCTTTGGAAGTCAGTTAAGTCGTTGGACCCGGTTGTCAGTAACATGGCAGTCGTTAGGCGAAGTGAAAGGCTTTCTGCGACGGTTTGAAAAATTTTCTGCATTCTGTTTTTTTTTTTTTTGCAGTGGTACTTGACAACTTTTCCGTCCAAAGGTTGCCAGTAAGAGATTGCTATTAAGCGATAAGGCCGTCCTTTGTACATTTATGAATCAGTAATCTCTTGTATGTGAGTGTTTAATATTTGTGTGCAATAAGGTTAACTCTATTCCATTCTATAAGACTCTAGTGGTAGAGGATAAAGACATTAATGTGGGTAAGCAACTGAAATCAGTATAATGACTTAATTCCTTTAATTTCAGTTTCGCAACGAATGCGCCCGTATCGGCCGCCGTCATCCCTGGCTCTCGTGTTGTCTTCACTTCACGGGACAACCCTCGGAAACTCTCCAGCACAATAATGGACCCACAGCCTCGTCTTCTAACCACATGGACACCCGACAAGGCTCTGTCAAGAGTCGGAGATACCACCAGAGTAATGCTGATGTTGATGACGTAGTAGATCCCAGGGATGTCACGGTTAGTTCTTGGTTTTTACGGTAGTTTATTATTGTTCTTCAAATCATCTTATAATATGGGGTGCCACAAGGTTCTGTTTTAGGACCTTTTTTTTTGATTTTGCAATTAAGTAAAGTTTTCAGTGTGAAGAGAGAGATAATATTCCATTTATGTTTACAACCGAAATCAAAAGTAATTATTCTTTGTTTGCGTTTGTACAAAACAATATTCTTTATTGTACACCATAGGCTTACAATAGGAAGTTACAATTTTTTTCTCGTAAATAATTTAAACTATAGGGTACCATAGACAGTCTTATCGCAAGGCGCTATTTCTTCCAGACAACATAACATACGTAAATAGTCAATTCACTGGCCGTAGTTAACATGTCCTGCCCTTGTCAGATCCACATCTATATATTTTTGGGCCCTTTTTTATGATTAGTTCATTCAATCATTCGTGTTTACTCTTTCATTTACTATAAATCTTATTTGTAAATTTTACTTTATATCTTCGAGAACTATCTACTAAAGCGCTGTTTTCTTTCGATATGTTTGCCTTTTAACTTTTACGGAAGATGAAAGAAAAGGTCTTTAAATACTATTAAAATGTTATACATTGTTAGAACAATTGAGTTGTGGCGGCTTTAATTACTGTTTGATTTCGGTTGCTACATACGAGGTCTTATTGTCAAATGGAATGCGCCATTTATGCTTGGAATTGGGAAATCTGGTGCTTTTAAATATTTAGTAATAATGTTATTTTAAATTACATCATATAAATGCCTATTGCATATTCAAGACCAAAAGTTCAAGTCTTTAACCGTGCTTTAACCTAGTCTTTAACCTAGAATATACTAAAATTAAATGTCAAAATTATTATATACTTAACAATATTTATATATTAGTGGTGGGTATAAATAAATAACCATTTAATGACACATTATATCTTTACTAATATTGAAAATTTGTGGTATGATTCTGATATATTTTTTTACTATTAATAAATAAATTTTAGTAAATAGAAAATAAAAATAAAATAAATTTCTAACAGAGCACAGCCAGCACTTCTGGACTCACCGCTGCGTCAGCGTCAACAACAAATAATTTAATTATAAAGACTCTAAACGTTGTAGTGAATAACAACAATCATAATAATAATAACGTAGTCAATAACGCGGCTGTCGCTTCACTAGCGACTGCTGCAGCAGCTCATAGCTACCACACAAACAGAAATAGGCGTACATCACAAGAAAACCCAAATTTCGGTCCTTCAACCAATTTTGGACCTAGTCTAAACGCCACAACGGCTAGTTTTGGACATAGTATGCCAGAAAGAGAGCCACCGGCCCCAATGACGCAACTCAGAAGCCCCATGAATCAAGGGAGCGGAAGATACCCTCATGGATACCGGCAGAACGGCCAGCAAGGTGGGTACGCATATAGAGATAGGACAATTATTTCCAAAATTCGATAAAGTTATAAAAAAAAACGCCAAATGACACCACGGCTTTTGTAACTAATTGGTTAAAGACAGCTCAATTTTATGTTTGTGTTTATGTTTAACGTTTATTTGTGTGAATACACTAACCATGTTTTTTTTACTGATTGTCTTTTTTCTCGATGGTAAGTTATGTTGTATTTTTTTTCTAATTGTGTCTTTAAAGCATTTTTTTAGTCTTTTAACGCTTTACTAACAATAACTTCAAAGTTGTATTAACATTTTTTTTCTTTAGTGGTGTCATGGTTATACTTACAGCATTTCTAAATGGTTTCTAAAATACTCACATTTAGTACCATTTAGTTTGGAAATACGAACATCCTATCTCTAAATGCGTATCACAAAGTTAGTCATTCTATCGTCTATCCTCTTTATATATGTATATTTTATTATATATGTGTAATATATTATTTTATCTTTAATATATAGACCTACAGCTTGCAACCCGAAGGAGGGAGATGGAATATTCGACCGACCGCACCGATATACGTACCGAACGATGACACAAGATCTATGCGCGTACCAACTCCACAGAATATACCTCATTCTACTTCGCATACTCAAAGTATCGCATCGATGCATAGCTACCGAAATAATATCGAAGTGCCGAACGATTACCAGAACCTTCGTTCACGGTCGCCATCTTGTTTCTCAAACAAAATGGCCGCATCGATTGGCGCGAACGACTGGGCTGTCTTGGCGAATGCAAACGTTTGGAAGGTGAGGGGTGGGCTGTACAAAAACGCTTTAGTTTTTCCTCTAAATATGAATTGTTTTATTATGTAGACGTTTCTGCGATTTGGTAAGATCTGTTTATTAATGTTTTGACTTAAACAAAATTGCTGATCTTCATTTGGTATTTAAGTCTCGCAGTGTGCCTTTTTGTTTACTACATTAGAGCAGTTGCTCTCAAAATTGCTATGGTGGTCTTCCAAGAGCTAAATCAAAGAATTTTCCGGTACCTGTTTCTCATAGGAACTTATTCCCGAGATAAAAAGTAACCTATGCTGTATTCGATAGCGCTGTGTAAAAAAAGTCCTACAATATTTGGTTGTATATTATTGTTTAGTTTCATTAAAATCTGTTCATTATTTTTTGCGTAAAAGTGTATAAAACATTCTTCTTCCATAGTTACGAACTTTTGTGTTTATAATATTAAGTGTGATGTATATATACTGTTGTCGATGTTCTTCCTTCTAGCAGTGGAAAGTTAAATCAATTCTTTTTTGTATTGTTGATATTTTGATATGACATTTACTCCCCATTTTCATCGGTGGTGGTATAATAGCTACATAAGAGATCTTACTAAATTTAAGAAATAATGTTTAACTGCATGACTTTTGTAGCAGATATTGCATGACATCATTCCCAGCCTGCCCACCTCCTTCCATAACACATTAGCACTTAAATAGCTAAGATTTAGCACTTCATTTACTTACTAAGTTTTCTAACACAATTTAGTTTACAATTCTGTACATATAAATCATTTTTGTAAGAAACTTTTCATTAAACAGCAAGAACTAGCGCTGTCCTGTTTTACCTCTTAAAAAATATAAATAACTAGAACAAGACAGCTAGCGAAAATGTAATTTCACTCTCAATATAGTTCTAGCTCAACGTAACTTAGTTTACAATTCTATTTTATACAGTACTTTTTTTACAATTCTGTTTTATACAAAATTGTAAACTATGTTTACGTTTATAATACAACAAGGAATAGACATACTAATGCTCGGTCCTTTTCTGTCTCTTAGGAATTTATTTTTCTAGACTAAGGCCCACTTGCGCGATCTTAGGTTAACGTGTATAACTCGGAGGTATGGACTAACCCCGAGTTAAATCATTAATTTATCTCGCATCACCCCGAGTTAAGGGTATACCTAGGGTTAAATCGCTAAAATTTTAACTTATTGATTTCTGAGGGTTAATTTGTCAAACGTTGGGTTAGCAGCTGACAGACAATACAGTAGCACTTGACACATGCGTGACACGGACTCCTCAAAGAGACACGCCGCGCAAACATACTACGATAAAAATAAAATGCACTCGGCTGTCATGTTACATTCATTCGTGTAAGAAAAAAGTCTAATGTGGCAAACTGATAGACATACCTGTTTCATTCTTTGTTCAATCATTAATGTTTAATTGGATGACATAGAGTGACATAAAACACTGGGTTAGTTAACCTGATGATATTTTTCTACGGTGCAAGACATGATTAGGGTTAAAAGTTATTTACTTAATTCCGAGTTAACTAACTCTATAATTATTTATTTAACCCCAGCATTCATGCAAGTGGGCCTAAGACAGATTGCGATAGTGGGTTTGCGGTATCGCAATCTTAAGACACTCTTGTTCGAAAGAAATGGACACAGGTGTTCCACTTAGATTAGATCCATGTTAACGTCCCCTGCAATTGGAGCACCTAATTATGAGGTCTGAACGTAGGCAATAGTGCAAAAGGAAGTAGAAAATAAGAAACGGGAAGAGTAAGAGGGATAGATATAGATTGATGAGTCTACATCGCGTCTGCCCGACTGTTATTATATTTTTTTTAACACCATTGAGGTAGCAGCAAGCATACCTGATGGAAAGTGGTCACCTTAGCGTATGGACGTTTGTAACACCAGAGGTGGGTCACTTTCGTTGCCGACTCTGCAAAAAACTCTTGCCTCCTGCCTGATCAAAGAATCAAACCACACAAAGAAATAACTATGACTTCAGAAACTACCTAGAAGTACGCATTTAAGGGAATAAACAAATACAAGATAGATTTTGAAGATATCTGTATATTAGACTGCCTCAGTGGCGCGGTGGGAGTGTATCCGACTGCTACGCAAGAGGACGTGGGTTCGATTTCCACCCAGGATAAAACTTTGTGTGATGAGCACGATGGTTTATGCTGTGTGTGGGTGGTATTTTTCTATAATATGTATGTATGTAGAAATATATAAGTATGTTTATCAGTTATCTGGTTACCATAGTGCAAGCTCTGCTTAGTTTGAAATCAGATGGCGTTGTGTGAGTTCTCCCAACGATATTTATTTATTTATTTTATTTTATTAGAGTAGTAAGATAACTATCATTATGTTTACTTACAATAAGCATGTTTTTTTTAGGAAATAAATACTTAATTACAATAATCTTAGCTTATTGATATTTATTTATTCATACTCAAACTAATTATTAACTTTCAAATAGTAGGTGTTTAAAATTTATATCAACGCTCAATTTGAGCACCTATTTGTTTTATGCAAACATAAAATGAGTTGTCATTTAAAACTTACTTATTTATAGATATTTTTAACAACAATTTGTATGCGAACTTTTTCATATACATTTTTATGAAATTAAAATCTGTTCAGGAAGGGATTCGAAATCGTAGACATAGCTCTAAGCCAACAGAACTACCAGAACACTACCGAAACAAGTTGTATTTCTTCACTATATTTGCAAAAGTTAATTTAGAGGAAAAAGCCAGAGCCATCTATAGAGCTACTTAGCTATTCTTATATAAAATGAACAGTATTACAATCATTATAATACATTAATGCGATGGACTCCACTCATTCACTAAATGAATAAATGGCTTAGAGTATTGCTCCGATTTGGGTTCTGAACCGAGTTGTTATTTTTCATCTAAATTACTTATGTATAGTACTTTTATCTTCAAAATAGTAATAAAAACAATTTTTTACAGAACACTTCTTCTAAACATCACTCGGGCAATTCAGCAGTTCAACACCACGACACGCTGTCTAGACAAATGGCTCAACAGAACCACCTCCATAGCCCTTACGAGTGTGACGCACCAATTGCTCCCGGGTCCCCTCGACACGTGATCAAAGATGAAGAAAGTCCACTACATCTTCCCCAGGGCTATCAAACTACAAGAAGCTTTAACCATGACTTCAGAAACCCTCACGTTTATATGTCACAACATTCTCCTGGAAGTCAAGAAATGATCTTCCGTAAACACTATAAAGATGATAGAAGGAAACATCATCACCACCATGGAAGTCAGAATATTAATCATACATACTCCGAAATCGCGTCTCAGCAAGGAAGGATTTATAGGCGTGGTTCAGACCAGGAATTCAGGGTCATTCAGGACGATCCAGTCTACGAAGAAATCGAAAGAAACGAAACGCTTATGTCAGACATGTCAGATGACAATTCCGGACCTGATAATTGCAGGCAAAATTCAGGTCATCACGGCTCTTCCAGTTCCAAGTTTTTTGGTGACCATCGCCCTTTGATCTCGTACAGCCCGGGCGAAAGGCATCATCACCATGACCAAGAACATTATGGGAAATATGGGAAATGGGATACTTTGGACCGTTATGATCAGAGGCATTATGAGAGTGGAAGACTGATGCATCCATACCATCAGCCTCAAGAGAATAATATGAGAGCTTTAGCAGCGGTACTGAATGGGGAGAATGTCGTATGCCACTTGGAGCCTCATAACTCCTATGACGTGTATCAACCGCAGAGTGGCAACCCTAGGACTGTTTCACAACCCAGTTTTTAATCAGTGCAATTTGAAACTTGTGATTGTGTTGTGTAGGACATTGACTTTAAAATTATGTACAGAGAACTAGTGAAAGAATTTTTCTATGGACATAGACTTAGAAGTCTTAGCGACATTTATGATTTATTTAGAAAAAAAAAATACTTGCCATAACATGGACATTATAATATTATAGTATAGTGAGTTAAATTTTAATCACTTTTTTCACTGTGATCCTATTTAAATATAATGGCTCAAAATCTGTCGCAACCACGTGTAATCATTGCGGACAAGTCGATAGTAATTTTGTACATATAAAATGGTTAGCATTTAGTACTAGATTTCCAGCGTGACCTTACTGTTGATATTTGGTTACAATCATGGCATTCTGTCGCGTTACATGTTTATAACTATAGTAAGATGTCTGTGATGTTTCGGCTCGGTGTAGTGTTCAGATTTATTTGATAGAAATTTCAAAATCGATTAAAAAAAAGGTTTCCATATTGTTATTGAATTCAATGATATTTAAACGTCTAGTGATATTTTGAATGCATTTTCGTACATTCAGTGAAATTTTAAACAATTTCTCATATTCAGTGACAATTTACACCATATATGTGACATTTTAAATGATAAAGTTCAGTTCAATTGTAAAATTATTTTCTTAAAAACGCCTCATATTGTTAAAATTACTGAACACAGTACTGCGTCGTTTATATTTAAGTTCGCTTATTGCCATTATTGTATCACTGCCATTAAGAACGTGTCTCTGCTTATTATATACAGTTGGTAGCTTATTGAACCGTTTTATAAAGATTTCTGTAACTGTTTTCGCCAAAATGAAGTATTGAGAGCTCCTGTTCTTGTTTTTATTATTAGTATCCAGTCCGATTCCTTTACCGCATTCAGTGACAGTTTACATAGAACTACATAAATTAACTGCATAAGTACTTATTAAGAATATCTCAGCCAGTGATTTCATGAAAATCAATTGATCTCACTGAATGATCCATAATAACGACAAAAGTATTGCATATTCAAGTAATATTAACAAGTACTATTAGAAGCGTATGATTAATCTAGCACCTAACGTTACATAATACAAGTAATTATTTTTCTACTGTCCAGCGCCATCTAGCGAGAATAGGCTACCATACTAGTACCATACTATAAATCCTAAATCACGCTATTAAAATTTTCACGTTGGACAAGATATATACAATAATCAATAGTCCACTATAAGATCCACATTGCATGTTACAAAACAAACTCATCTAATACATACCGGTATACTTTTAATTTACTATACGTATTCTTATTTAAGTAATCCATCTAAATGACTTCATTTAGTTCTATCATCATCATCCTCTGACCGGTAATCCCGGTTGCATTCTTTTGTTCACTGCCTTAAGGAGTCTCTGAAATATTTCTACGACAGCTTATTTATGTTAATATTTCGAAAAAATCCATCCATTCAAAACCTTTTATAGACTGACACCACTTGATGTTGTGCACTACTCTGTACATTAGTTTTAGCATAAAACTTGTTCAAAAAGATATAAAAAAAATGATAAAAAAATGTAAATTCTACTTAATGTAGATTTTTAAATGCCATGACTCTATCTGTTGTTTTCAAAAACTGCCATTTCTTTTTGACGGTTATAAATGCAAAAATAACCAAATGGGGTGTGGCTGTGTGTTGTACTATAATTCGTCTTGTAACGAGTATTTACAAGTTTAACGGTAATATTTTAAACTTTAACGAACGTAGTAGCTTCTTGGAGTCAAAAGTTACACTAAATAGAAATCTCAAAACACAGCAAAATGACCTCAAAATGGCAACGCTTTCCGTTTCACTAAGAGCGAATTGTCACAGCCCTTACTTATCGTCATAATTTCTTTGATCCTTTAGCTTTACATTGGTGTAATTGAATTTAGAATGGAGATGATAGATGTAGCTACTATAACAAACTAATTCTATTCGTTTTTTTTTGTTGTGTCCCCTGGGATGCCATTTTGTAAACGTCCCAATGATGTTTCTCCCGGTTTTTTCAAGCGAAGTGTGCGCTTGAAGAACCCCGGAAGAAATTTTAGAGAATTGTCAGCATATTATGCATATTATGTATACTGACATATCGTATGTTTATATGGTTATTATAAATAGGCTTTATAACTTCAAATAGAAATGGCGGCTGTAATAAGGAATTGTTTGTTTATAGAATTGATTACAGTACAATAACAACACCGATTTTCGTGTATATTTTGAATGTAAAGCAATATATATTAGACTGAAGTATTTAATAAATTTTCGACCCTTTTTACTGATAATACAATTAATTTATAAATGTTTATACTTGTTGGCGAAAATTTATAAAATACTTTTTATTGGGATAATAAATGACATAAAAAATTCTCGGGGAAAGGATTATTTTTTCTAATTGGGTATACTAGTCCGTCACTTTCCCAAAACGTCTGATTATTTTATTATTAAGTGTACATTGTCATGTATTTCTGTTACATATTCTATGTATTTTTTTTGTTTTTGTAATGTATTTTTAAAAAGTTAACGTCATTAATGTAAAGTAGAAAAAGACAACATGTAAATAAATTAAAATTTATAAAAATAAAGAGCGCCGTTCTGAGAGGACGGCTCAATATGACACTTTGGTTTTTTAATTTATACTTTGGTTTTTTTCGTTTTTGAAAATTCTAGAAGCTAAGTTTATGCGACTGAATGAATGAACGAACTTTATATTTATATTTGTATGAGAGAAACTTTATAGCTGTAAAAAAATGTCTTAAAGAAGTTTTACTTCTTACCTGTGTACTCGGGTACCATTGAGGTGCGAGACAAGCATATGGCCCCACCTGATGGAAAGTAGTCACCGTAGCCTATGGACGTTTGCAACATCAGAGATTCGGCACTCGCGCTGCCGACCATGTAACGAAATTCCTTCATTTTCGTAGCGAAGAAATCAGCTGAATTTTAAACCGAAATCAGTTTAAAAACCAAAAGTGGTATAAACTTCAAAATCGCCTTTGCACGTAAATATTTATGGTGTCCTGAATCGAAAGCCGCAGTTTATCTCTTATTGTTCCTGAGAATTATGTAGTTGCGTACAGACGTACGGATGGACGAACAGACTGAGCCATAGCCGAACGGTACTGACAGCAGTTGAGGTCCCTATCACTGCAATAGATTCACCACCTAGAATGTAAGTAAAAAAGAAGAGTTACTTACCTCTTCCTTTTAGGAAGCGCTTGTGGTCCCTAGAACTCAGAGTCCTGTATACGATCACGGCTGGTCACGGATGGGTGACCACTTAGTGGCATTTACATTTGCGAGCGTTTTCGTGCTTCGGAAGGCACGTTAAGCTGTTGGGCCAGGTTGCCAGTATCATAGCAGTCGTAAAGTCAAGTTAAGGGCCATATGGGCGGCCTGAAAAATTGCAAACAGCGGGTAGCCACAGCGTACGTTTGTCATTTTTAACACGACAATGGACGTACCACCACCTACAACGTGAGACTGGAATACACATAGTGAAAAGTGGGTATATAATATGCCTCTGCCACCCCTTCGGTGATAAGGCGTGATAGATGAATAAATAATAATAAGTCTTCTTCATCTTAGTGAATTCCCAATTGCTTCCAAACTCTACCCGGATATTTGGAGCCTGAAGTCCTCTTCTATTTGCTTACTTGAAGCATCTGTGGTTTGGCTTTTTCTTTTCTGACCTCCTAACCCCTAACCTTACTCCTTTTATTAATTTTACCTCCTAACTCCTAACCTAACGGGCCACAGTGAGGGAAGAAGATCAGCCACTAATCCACGATGTAACCTATTTGGACGCTAAGGGCTTAGTACAACTCCTCGCTCGGACCTTCTATACGGAGGATCGAGTTGAGGAGGATACCGAGATGCATCGACAGATACGCGAAAGAGCCGAAAAGGTCGAAGATAGGTCATAATGTTGATGACCCACTTTTACGGTGGGCGAACTGTTCGATGCACTCCATAAATTTAACCCGAAAAAAGCACCGGGGGCGGACGGCTTTACAGCCGATATTTGTGCCCATGCCATTGGGGCCGACCCTTCGCTCTTCCTGGAGCTGCTTAATCGGTGCCTCCGCCACGGCTACTTTCCTAAAATATGGATGGAAGTCGTGGTGGTGGTGCTGAAGAAGCCTGGTAAGGACTCGTACACTGTTCCCAAATCGTACAGACCGATTGGTCTGTTACCGGTTCTGGGAAAGGTGTACGAGAGGATGTTGGTCACTCGACTCAAGTACCATTTACTGCCGCGGATGAGTACTCGCCAGTACGGCTTTATGCCCCAAAAGAGCACCGAAGACGCCCTCTATGACCTCATGGGGCACATAGTGGCTAAACTCAAACAGAAGAGGATAGTCACTATGGTGTCCCTGGACATAGAGGGGGCCTTCGATAGCGCCTGGTGGCCAGCCATAAAAGTACGACTGGCTGAGGAAAGATGTCCGGCAAACTTGAGGCGAGTGATCAGCAGCTACCTTGGCGACAGGAGGGTGAGGGTAAGGTATGCGGGTGAGGAGCACATTCGCCCTACGGGTAAAGGGGTCCAGGGGTCGATCGGCGGTCCCTTACTGTGGAACCTACTTCTGGATCCGTTGTTGAAAGAACTTGAGCGATAGGGTGTGCATGTGCAGGCTTTTGCGGACGACGTGGTGCTGGTCTTCGATGGGGATACGGCTCTGGAGATCGAGGGACACGCCAATGCCTCTCTCGAACGTGTGCGAACGGGCGTCGGAATGAAGCTGAAATTCGCACCGCACAAAACCAGTGCAATGGTAATCACGCGGAAGCTTAAGTACGACGTCCCGCGCCTTAGCATGGGCGGGATAGACATTGGAATGTCCAAAGACATAAAAATCCTAGGGCTCACCATAGACCACGCACTCACTTTTAACACACACGTCACCAATGTTTGCAGAAAGGCGATCGGCATTTACCGGAAGTTAGCGACGATGGCCCGGATCAGCTGGGGGTTACACCCCGAGGTGAACCGGATGATCTACGTGGCGGCCGTGGAGCCGACGATATTGTACGCTACCAGTGCTTGACACGCATCGGCAGAAAAGCTTTGTGTCCAAAAGCAGCTGAACGTGATGCAGCGCGGTTTCGCCCAAAAGTTGTGCAAGGCCTATCGGACGGTCTCCTTGAACTCGGCGCTGGTCTTGGCTGGTTTGCTCCCTCTGGACCTCAGAGTTCACGAGGTGGCCTCACTGTATGAGGCCAAGAGAGGAGTGAGCCAGCCATGGCTGGGAGACTGGGAGGTCGAGCGAATGGCCCCAGCGATAGAGGCCCCTCACCCCGTGGAGCATGTGCCTTTGGAGTTCACCAGCTTGGTAGACGAGGGGCAACTGGAAGATGCAAACCGTTTTTAGGTGCGCATCTTCACAGATGGGAGCAAGATTGAGGGCCGAGTCGGTGCTGCGCTATCGTTTTGGAATAGCCGGACCGAAACTAAGGCCCTCAAACTTGCTCTCGCGCCCCATTGCACCGTCTTCCAGGCCGAGCTCCTGGCGCTATGCAAAGCGGCCAGTGAGGTCCACAGGCGCGGCGCGTCCACGTTCGGTATCTTCAGCTACAGCAGAGCCGCTCTCTTGACGGTAATCAACCGTCATGCCCTCCATCCCCTGGCAGTGGAAGCCAGGGCCGCACTTCAGCGCGGATTGGCCCAGGGTAAGGAAATTTCCTTATTCTGGGTCAAGGTCCACGCAGGGCTGGAGGGTAACGAACGAGCCGATGAGCTCGCGAGGGAAGCGGCTCTGACGTTGAAGAGAGCACCGGACTACGGTCTGTATCCTGTCTCATTCGTGAAGCGTGCCCTTAGGCGGGACACGCTTGGCGAGTGGAACAAGAGATACGGAGAGGGCGGGACGGCCTCCGTTACGAAGCTTTTCTTCCCATGCGCCGTGGAGGCAAACTGTATCGTCCGCAAGATGACGATCGCCGACACCGTAACCCAACTGCTGACGGGGCACGGTGGGTTCTCATACTTGACACGTTTCAAGTGTAAGGAGGATCCATCGTGCGCCTGCGAGCCCGGGGTAGACGAGACGGTCGTCCATCTCCTGACCGAGTTCCCTATACACGCAGCGGATCGCACGGATCTGGAAATAAAAACAGGTGTAGCAATCGTAAGCGAAAACTACCCTGAGTTAATTAAAAACCATAGAAGACAGTTCCTAAATTATTTAGAAAAAAATATTAAAATAGTAAATTTAAGAAATCAAAATTAACAAGTATTTTATTATTATTCCAAATTTAACCGAGTCCTTTTACAATATGCTTTCATATTTAACAAAAGGGCAATGCAAAGTAAGTAAGTAGAGAAGGTGTCTGTCTGGAGTTTTAATACGTTTAAGTTAAGGTAATAATATCCTCATCCCATCCCATATTATATGCATAGTATAATAGGCTAAGAGTGAAAGCGCGAGAGGAATAAAAGTGTGATAAGTATGGAATAAAGATAATGAAAGAAGAAAAATAAGTAAGAATTAATTATTATTGTTAAATCAATTATTAGAAACCACAATGTTATAAAAGGAACCACAATGTAAAGAACAGATAAATATTATAATAGCTAAATAAAAATATAAAGTTAAAAGCCCACAGAGGCTAAGTAAATATAAATATGTATAAGGACAAGTAAAGCAACTATGGCTCTGCCCCTGGTAGAGATGTGAGATTTAAAAAAAAAACCCCCTAACCTTCTAGCCTAAGTTTATATCATCCATTAATGGAGAACACAAAAGGTTGACCCTTCGTTCGGCGTTCGGGTGCGAAATAGAGCGCGACTGTTGAATGGGCAGGGTTGTGACGTATGCAGTCACCCGCGTTATACGCACTTTGATGGTAAATATTTCAAGCATTTTTTGAAATATAAAAAAGTAAAAACACCTTATTTCAGACCCATTAGCAAGTATATCGCTAGTACATGAGGTCTCTTGGACCCCGAAAATCTGGGTGAAGCCCTTTTATCCTTGTAATAAGTGTAGGCTACGGATTGGTGACAGATTTTTGGTGTTTTCATTAGCTAGCGTTTCCGTGCTTCGAAAGGCACGTTTAGCCATTGCATCCGGTTGCCACATAGCAGTTGTTAAGCCAACTTGAAGGCCTTATGGAAATTTCAGCAAGAGATAGCCACAACCTGCGTCAGTCTATTTCAAAACGACAATGGGCTCACCACCAATTACATGGGACAGGAATGCACGCGGTAAAATGTGGGCGTATGTTATCCCTTTGCCACCCCTTCGGAGATTAATTGATAATGCATTTATGTCAGTTAAAGATATATGTCAGGTTTCTCTCTAATAATCCCAAGTTTGCGCGAAAGACTGCTAATTAGGAAGTCTGTTGATGTTTTATGTTTGATGGCCGGTGGATACGATAAAAATTTGTACGAATTTGTGATGATTTATTCGTGTTTCATTAGAACAACCCAGCAACTCACTTTAGTTCTAGAACGTTAATACACGTGTTTGCTTTTTTATTGCTACCAAGAATTGATCCGTTATCCGTACATAATAATAGAAGATATCCTCTATCCAGTGTATAGATTGAACTATGGAGTACCGCAAGGCAGCATGCTAGGACCACTGTAGTTTATTACTACACACACCGGCACAATTAGCGGAACATAAAAAAAATCTCTTTTGCGGAACATAAAAATTGTTCAGTGATGAGTGTAGAATTCTTTTAAATGAAATTGATGGACGTCAAAGATTATGGAGACGTGAAGGGGAACGATACAATCAGTTAAATTTTGAATCTACGGTAGCATACGGCGGAGGGTCCACAATGGTTTGGGGGGAGGATGTTTGGGAGCTCGCACGGACTAAGTGGTGTTCGATAGTGGGAGTCTGACTGCTGATCGATACATAAGGGAGGTTCTTGAAGAAAACGTGGTACCTTTTGCCCCCTTTATCGGTGACGGCTTTGTGTTGATAATGGCTAGGCCTCATACCGCAGTGCGAACTCGCGAGTACCTTAACCATGTGAACATCGCAGTAATGGAGTGGCCAGCAAGGTCACCAGACATGAATCCGATTGAACATGTCTGGGATTTACTAAAACGTGGGGTGAAATCCAGAATACCCGCTCCTGTGACTTTAGATGAACTGCGAAATGCCGTATTGGAGGAATGGCAGAGACTTTCCCAAGAAACGATAGACAACATCATTCTTAGCATGCCAAGACGGGTAGAAACTTTGATAAGGGCACGTGGAGGACATACTCGATACTGATTTATCCTTTATTCCAATGAAAAATAAAATGTCTTATTGTTTTTTTAAATTTTATTAGCATGAAAATTCAAGAATGTTTATTTTTTAGTAATGTTTATTTTTGTCAATTAAATTGCACCAAACAAAGTACCTTTTAATTTTATAACATGGTATTTTATTTATGACAGCGAATGGCGTTTATTGGTTTTAAAAATAAAATTGTTTTGAAAAATATTTAGCATTTTTTTTGTTCCGCTAATTGTGCCGGTGTGTGCATTTATATAAGTAGAGAAGAAAAAAGTCGACTTCTACCAGCACAGACACTGCTCAGAGTATTTTTTTGGGTTATAGAATATCGTTTAGAGCAACCGGTTCAATTGTAACTCAAATTGAAAAAAACATCAGTCTCACTTAAGGAGCTGTTTCATAAGACGTCAATAAAATTCCAGCAGCTCATTGAAACTTTTCTAATGTCTTAAATTCGAATCCTGCAATATATCAAATATCCGAAAATGTTTGTTTCAGAGTTGCAATGGTTTCTATGTTTGTATTTAATATACAAAGGGGTCTAGATTCCGATATCGACTGCCAGCCATGGCTCCGTATCACGGCTGGCAGCGAGAGATCCATCCCTACGCTGCCCTTAAGGGCACCACGCGGCCCGTGCTAAGTGTATCCAAAACCCAGTCGTGTCCATGGCGCCGCTAGTGTCGACACATGGAGTCCTGTTCCACAGCCACAGGCTCACTCAGGTACTTGTCAAAGCAGCTATACCCTATGACCCTTTGACTGCCTCTGTGGCGCGGTGGGAGTGTATCCGACTGCTACGCAAGAGGTCCCGGGTTCGATTCCCGGGTCGGAACAAATATTTGTGTGATCCACAAATGTGTTACGGAGTTTGGGTGTTTTTTTTTGTATAATATATATGTATTTAAAAATATATAAGTATGTTTATCAGTTATCTAGATCCCATAACATACATACATACCTACATATTGTCACGCCTTTATCCCCGAAGGGGTAGCCAGAGGCATATTAAACGTCCACATTTCGCCGTAAAAATCCCATAACACAAGCTAATATTAGCTTACTTTGGGCTAGATGGCGCTGTGTGAAGTGTCCCACAATATTTATTTATTTTATTTATTCATGAGCAGCTGAGTGAGGTGGTACCTTAGTATGGACAAGATGGCGTCGTGCCCAAAATTAATAATATTATATGTATCACTGTTTCCACAAGTAAAAATAACAAACAAATAAAATTAAAGTAGCTTTCATACACATATATTTCTTATAAAAAAATTACCCACAAAATAATACGAGTTGCAAAGAATTGAAAATTTATTTTATAAGAACTTATCATCGTATGATCTAGTGTTAGTTTTCGACAATAATCAGGTTACGTTTCATATATTCTAAACACAAAATTCACTTAACACTAAAATGCTTGTCAAGAGCATTTTTTTTTTACTTCTTTGTTATAATATCCAAAACTTTTGGGAGATCCTTATAAAGGCATTGCAAAGAGTTGGCGCCCTAAAATGAGATCTATTTTTTGAAAATTACTACACGCGTCAAAATTTTTCTAAAACAAACTTACATTACAAATATTGATCAAATAAACTTGATCACGCCGATATAATACGTCATATTCGGGGTAGGTACTGTAACAATAATATTTTTAATGTTTATAAATAAAGCAACTATCGTTTAAGCACCACCGCTCAAATCTTAATAGAAACAATTTTATTCTTATAAAAATAAAATTTTGAACGAGATCCAAAAAATATCAAAGAGAATAAGTATTTCATTACATCAAATTACAAAATGGCTACCTACTTAAAATTAAATTTTGATAATGAAATATTTTGATAATGAATAATTTTGATAATGACTATAATATTAGACAAACAATTCATAATGAGAAGACACATTCGAATATGAGAAAATAAAGTAAGCAAATTCACAAGCCCGTGAACATTTTTCAAATAAAAATATCTATTGTAAAATTGTATGACATTCTGAATATTGATGCATTGTTTATAAGAATAAAATACTAGTAGAATATAATCTAAAATATTCCACCAAATATCATTATCACAAATTCGAAGAATCAATATTATTTATAAATGTAAAAAAATGCGATATTGAATTTTACAGTCTAAATTAAGAGTTATTACTCAAACATTAAATGCCGTTTTGTATAAATATCAACAAAAATTAATTAAAAAGTCAATCGGTCACCATAATAAAGAGACTAATTTGAATAAAAAAAGTAATTGAAGATGATATGTTTGATTTAGATAGAATAATATTAAGAAATAATGATAAGAATACAACTTCTCAAATTATTAGTACACTGTCATTACTGTGGGGCAGGTCGAAAATACCCTGTTGAAGAAACAGATATGTCAATTTTGTGATACTTTTTACATTTGATGTTATAAGACATGATTAATAAGTCCATGTGAGCCTAGATTAAAAAAACCATTTATTATTTTAGAAACAAATATTATGACACTAATTTAGTAAATAAGCTGCAGTAGATTACAAAGAGTTTTACTAGTAAAGATGCTATTGAAAAGTAAAATAAAATATAACTAGACTCGTAAGAACCAGACATTACAATTGAAGAGTTAATAAACTACATTTGTTAGGGTATACAAGCCCACCTGATGGAAAGCGGTTATCGCAGCAGTCTATTGACGTTTGTAACACCAGAGGCACAAACGCGCCGCCGACCTTGCAAACACCTAATACTTCCTATGAATAACCCATATTACGGACGTTCAGGAAAACTAGGCAGCTCATTTCACAATATAAGTACGCGGGAAGAAGCCTTTTTTGGACATTGCCGGCGCTCTTGTCACAAAGTTTGAAAGAACATCCTGTCTGTGGTCAGCGGTGCTATGATATGTGCAAAAACAGAAAAAGGAGGTGATAGCTAGCCTGTAAATAGACGGGTCTGTTATGTCTCCCTTCTTAGACACATGGTGTACGTGTGCGGTCTACCACAAAGCCGGGATGTTTTTCGTGGAATACAAATCCGTCACACATTAATACCACATACAACTCAGGAGCACACTGCTTAAATATGTGTGTCTGGCCTACTGGACTTATGACTTATGAATGTTGACGTTAAACTTAACAAGAAATTCTAGAAGGTCGGGTTTCCCTGGTACTCTGGGCCAAACTACCCTTGGGTTTAAGTAGGGGTGGTAAATCATACTGATAGAAGTTTCCTTCGGCAGCACTGGCGAGCGACCAGAATTCTCGATCCCCAGAAAGATTGCCTGCGAATCGCTCCGCTCACCAATTCTGCCAATGATATCGAATTTAGCCCTGATAATTGTACTTTTGCTAGCCCTCAAAGCAACTTTTACTTTATATTTCACTTTAGAGATGTTGGGATCTGTATTAGCCCGAGTCGAGGTGCAAGCTCTGTAGGCAGCTTCTCAGCAAAGCCGATTAAATCACGGTAGCTTTTTGGCCCCGGCGATACAACAGTGAGGAATATAGCTTTCCATGCCCGCCAAGGTTGGCAGATCTCCTGCGCAGCGCAGGAGTCCATCAGCAGTCAATCATCTTCCAAAGTGCAAAGTTGTTTACGTGGGTACGATGTAAAGAATTCTCGCTGATAGATGTTGACACAAATGTAAAATAAAAATGTACATATTTCACACTCACGACACACAACACAAAAAGGTTTGCAGTCTTCAACCGAATATCACATAGCTATAGAATCCACAGTCAGGGCTCCAAGATTTAACAAGATACTGGATCGATTGCTTCATGAAAAACATGGATGAAATGACACGGGCAAATAGCTTTTTTATAACTACAACTTACAGAAATATAATTATAATAATTTGTTTTAATGATGAATCACAATAAAAAGATTTCGAATTTTTTCGAAACAGTTTTATCTATGAAAGAAACCTAGAATGTTCTTCTGATAAATATTTCTAAGCCCTATTCGATTTTTATATTGTAACTTCAAGTGCAGTAATTATATTTCTAACATTGTAAATTAAAATTGATTTTAGCAGTCTTACAATACTTTTTATCATATTCTATTGATCTTGGGAAAAGGTATTATCTTAAAAAAAAATATTTGTGATTTAAGCTACTTTTCAACACATTAGAAAAGGAACTCTTGGAGCCCATTATTATTTCAAAATGACAGTTGCTATGAACAGCCACAGGTTTCGACCACCATACCAGGGATAGACTCGTATATAATATTGAAGTCGTGATCAAAATATAGCATGGTTATGCTGCTCATCCTTCGAGGGGCACAGCAAGGACCACCACTTCTTTGAGGAGACGCGAGATGCACGAGGTGTGTATGAGGATATTTTTGAAGAAAGCTATAAGGACACTCCCCGCTGCAATAATTTGCATCGTAGGTCTTTGGAGCTATGATCCAGTCCCAGCCGAAATTTTCGAAGTTCACTTCGAGGGGATATCGGCAACAACGTGATTCGTTGGAGGTCTCTGTGCAGTCCAATCCGATGGTACGCCTAGTGCGCCTATGTGTATTGTCCTTCAGACTTACATCTAAGTATGGCATCTGAAAATAAAAGTATTATTTAAAACTAACGTATCAATTATAAAAAAAAGGTCCTGCAGCTCTATCAGCAGGTGAAACTAAACTGCCTGACCTTGAACATATTAGGGAGCATAAAATTGTTAAAACCCCTATTTTACCCCTCGTTGGTAGTATCACAAAACCTAATAACCACCATTTTCATTTTCAATGGTCTATCTATATTTTTTCGATTTAAGTGCCTGCGAGTAATGGGTTTTCAGAAAATTATAACTTTCTGAAAACCCAGATTTGAACCAGAACCCTAAAGATTTGAACTCCATCGAACTAATTTTTCGAAAATGCATGCCTAATTACACATTGTGCTTAAGATTATTAACAGAGTTCTGTTCTGATAATAACTGCGACCTGTAGAAACGATTGTCTGACGTCATCATTTTTACTTACAACCGTAGAAAAATGATGACGTCGGACAACCACTTTCACCCTTTTCAAATTAGTTCCAAACTTATGCTCTCAATATATTTTTCAACCCTAAGTATGTTTTGTTCATATTTTTATGTATGGATATAAATTTGTAAAAAATTGTAAATACTCACCAAACCATTATTTGATTCAGAGCTCGGATGTGGCACAACCAAACTGATTCTATTCATTGAGTCTTGTACTCTCACAATTATTGCTAAATACTCCCGCGGCAGTCTGCAAAACTCCGCAACCATTTTGGTAATATTTATTTTCAACCATTTGCCTACCTTCAATTCTCTTCTACTCAATTTCACTGTATTATTTGAATAAATGACTAAGGCTTTGCCTGTGTGATTGGATCTGGTGACTCTACCGACATGCATTGTGATTGCAAAGTGCTCATTAGGGTTGGCGGTACTGTTGCGTGACTCCAACTCTTGTAGGTGAAGATTGAGAACCGCTTCATCCAGCTCATTCTGCAGCACCTTGTTGGTGATTTTGAACTTGATTACCTTGAGCCCTTTGAAGTGATGCCGCGCCAACTCTGTCGGTCAGAATAAAAAGTTAAAATAAAATAAAGTCAGTAAAAAAAAGTTTAAATAAAAAAAGTCAGATAAAAATTTTGTTCAAACTTATTTATAGTAATAACTAAGTTCGAGCCCATGACAGAGATATAATAATCATTTCGCCTACTTACTATAAAATTTTGATTACAGTGCAATAATTCGATTAAAATAGAATTAAATTTAATTAAGTTCTTTAGCGTAATGATTTAATTTGTTGTTAAGTATAGAAATCTTTCTACTCTACTTCAAGTATATCTAATATCCTAAAGTTAATATTTTAAACATTTTCTTTTTGCTGCCGATTGCTGCCCGCGATGCCGTTAAATTTTAGTGTAATAATTTAACAAACTACTATAGTTTTCCGATCTTACAGACAATTAGTAATAATATGTGTGTTTAAATATGACCTATTAAATAGGTACTAGTAGTATTTTAGAATATAGTATTAATGAATTTTAAATTGAAAGGATTAAGTATAATGCCTTAATATTTATTAATATCCACAATCAAGCTCTTACTATCACCAAACATATGGCTGTTTTACAGAATATAAAAGACAAAGCCGCCACTTTGTAAATTATATCTATAAACCGCCCACTTATCCATCACCCATCCACACTATAAATATGAATAAAAATTAAGTAACATTATACTTAATCAAATAGAAAAGTAAATTATCTTGTAACAATTTGATTAAATATTTGAAATAATATGATTAAATATTTGAAATAATTCGATTTGAAATAAATTGACACATTTTTCATTTATGTTTTTACTGTACTGCTATATCAGCAACTTTTATTAATTAATCAATCATTTTAGATTTTAAAACAACCCATCAGCCACTCCTTTTATCCCCGGAAGGGATGACAGAGGCATACTAAACGCGTATTTTCCACCATATGCATTTCTGTCTCACGTAACCAGTGGTACATTGCTGTGATGAAAGTGCAGGTGCAGGTGGTGGCGACTTGCTGTTGATTTTTTTTCAAATCTTTCATCAAAACTCCCATATTGCTGGCAACCGGGACCAACGGCTTAACGTGCCTTCCAAAGCACGGAAATGCTCGTAATGAAAACGCCTCAATGTCACCCATCTGAGAACTAGCCATAACGAAGATGCTTAACGCAGTGATCTTTTACAGAACACTGAGCTAAAGGATCTACAAGAGCTTCGCTTAAAAGAACCATTTGAACGCTTTAATCTTCAAAACATCCGTCAGCTGCCATATCTGAAATAAAGAAACAGGACGTTAGTAAATTTGTATTAGGTATAAAAGAAATCATTATGCGCTGGAGATGAATAAGAGTATGTGGCAACACGCAAAGTGATTTTTTTATAGGCTACACGACAAACTTTAAAAAACCAATTTTATAAGTGCTAACTGGGTTACGTTTATTTGCAGATTTTATGCAGATTGCTCAAAAACGGAAAAGTCAAAAGTACTATGGATACTCAGTGGTGGGTGTATGAAGCGATTGATGAATCGGCAAGAAGCGAAACAAGTATGCATGGATCGCGAAGCCTGGTAATTGTCCTCTCTGACTACCCTGTCAGGGATACAGCGTGAAGATAGTTACTCATGTATTTGGAATAATAAATGTTAATATACCTAATATGTACATTTTTTTGAAATCAGGTGGCGGTATTAGATCTTCGGGGCACAACACTATCTCTCCTGTTGATCAATCGATGAGGCTCTGGCACAGGTGCTCTTATGAAAAACCTTACCAGTAAAAACGGACCCCAGATTCTAAATCAAGGTTTGGAAGCAACTAAAAAGACAATAAAATGAAGAAGAAAGTTTAGTAAATTTTTGTATATTAAAACATTTCTTAAACTATTTCTCGTCTCGGTAGTTCTTAGTTTATACTTATCAATCACGTCTTAACCCCATATGTCACAGTGTGCATTCCTGTCCCACGTATACCAATAGGTGAGCCCATTGCCTTCAACAGCAAGTTCTGGCTACCTGCTGTTGAAATTGTTCAAGCCGCCCATAAGACCTTAAACTTGGCTTAACGACTGCCATGTTACTGGCAACCGGGACCAACGGCTTAACGTGCCTTCCGAAGCGCAGAAACTCTCGTATAAATGGAAATACCACAAAGCGGTCACCCATCCGTAACCAGCTTTAGCGAAAGTTGCTTAACGCAGTGGTCGTTTACAAAACGCACATCATCGGTATTTAAATAATTTTAAATATAAATAATTCCTTCAACTGTTTAAGTCTTAGAAAATATTCCACTCATATAAGCCAATTCATTTGAAACATTCCACGGTTCGCAGTTTTTAATTTCTAATGAATACAGTAGAAAAATAGAACAACGATACTGCGAAATCTCTTCCAGCGGACCAGCGAAAGGAGAGCATCAAAAAAATATTTGAAAAGGTAGATATTTTATGTGCGAGATATTTATTATCATATAATATACATTTTCCATATTTGGTTAATGATTATGCGTAGGTACTAAATTTAAATATTTTTTTTCTGTTTTCTGAGTAAACAGACTGAATTTGGGACTAATCTCACCCTTATTTCCATTACATGGAATTCCATTACAACAGGATCTACAGCAATGACGAAGAACAGTAAAGTTACAGCGAGTTTGAGAATTAGAATATCTTGGAACCGGCATCGAAATAAATCAGAAGATAATTTGAGGGAGTTGGAAAAAAGGACGTAACGCCTCTTTCCTCATTTGCAAAGCGAAGAGACCTTTAAGTAAAGTGGTAAATTGACAGTGAGAACACGAGTGATCTTTTTGAAACCTCAATCAAGAAGTCAAGTCATTTCAAATCCAAATCAAGAGTTCCAAAATTCATTCGAGTACATAAATCTCTAAAAACAAAGGAAAATAAAGTCTGATTGGTTACATATGCCTTTGTATACATAATATACACGTAGGTTTTGCTATCTACATACGAACTGACCTACACGCTGAACTTGACGCGAATGATATCTTTCGTTAGCAATCAAGGTTGGCGACCAGCGCCAAAATAATTCGCAAATTCTATCACATGTTTCGTTTAACATCTGTTCTTGAAAAAAAAACTAGCACAGTCTAATGTTTCATGGTTAATTTTTATTTTAAGTCATTATATTCTGTCATTTTTTTTTTCTTTGTTTTAGCTATTTCAAATTTGTAAGTTAATCAAATTGTATTTTAACAATTTTGGTTAAGCAATACGTACCCGTGTCACTCTTATATTAAAATTCAATTGACATCTAGAATTCTTTCTAGAGTTTAATTTTAATGATATAAATATTATTTGTATATGTCTTTTCTTTATTGAATGTCTTTCTAGAATTTAATACACATGATTAAAATATTATTTATTGTACTTAAGAATTCTTTAATTAAGCTGGAAATTCATTTTATGTACATTTAAATTACAATAGTAAAATTTCGTACCTACCATACATATTTGAAACACTTTATCAAAAATATTTGAATTAATTTTTTCAGCAAAATGATCATGCTACATTTTGTAGAAAAATGACATCCCTTGCAATAAATTAATCAATTTAATAAAAAAATATTCATGATCACACCGCTGAAAAAATTTACACAAATAAGTTGAAAATTTGAATCACACTGAAATTAATCACTTATGTAGAATTAGCAATATATGTCGCTTGGTATCTGTGGGGTGCCTCGGCCGCATCTTCTCACACTAGGCACTCAGTTAAAAGTTCGCGAACTGAACAGGTGCTAAAAGATCTAAAAATAAAGAGTTCGTTCATCTAGATAAGAAGGCCAGCTCCTCCCACCTATGGATAGCATCATCGCAATGTTTTAAAGATAATAATTTACAAACTATTCGACACCCCGCTCTGAAAAATGGCTGGCGTTTTGACAGCTTGTATATGAATCTGTCATCGACTGTTTACAATTAAGTTTTTCGCATTTGTTGATACAGCGCAGATGGTTTTCACATCTTGGAAGTATCAGAATATCCTAAATGGGCACTTAGAAGAGGATATAGATTTTTTGGCTTTGGTACAAAAATAGGATTCTCACTTTACCAAAACCATTCGAAAAGGCCCGAGTAAATTAAGTAGGTGATTTTTTGCATTATACGAGTACAAGAAAATGCCTTATTTCTAAAAATGTATGCGTTGAGGAGTTTTTGAATGAGTCTCTAAACAATCTATCTGAGTGTGTAAATTAGCGCCAACTTCTTTATTTCAATTTAATATTCCGTGTGAAATAAAAAAATATAATTCAGAGCCCATGCCTCTATGTATAGGCTAAAGGGACTCCTGCAGCGTTGGCCGGGCTCGAGAGTACTATTCCTCCTGTGGTAAAGTTTACAGAAATTAATCCAATCCAATATGACAGGTACCACTCTCGCCTCAGTGACCCCTTTTCTTTCTATCTCAGAAGACTGTACAGAAAACTAGTAACGGTTTTTTGAGTATAGACTGAACAGTATGCTGTTCGGTATGAGTACAATTGAACTCTGTGCATTGCTTTTGTGGACTACGAGATAGCCTTCGACTCTGTTGAAACCTAGGTTGCCTTGGATACTCTGCAGCGATGTCGTATTGATTCGTGATATATCGATACGTTGAGATGCTCGTTCTTGACACCGATACCATGACAGCCCAGCTTCAAGAACTGAAGACCAACCTCATTGAGCTGCGTAGAGGGGTAAGACAGGGAGATATAATATCCCGCAAGATCTTCACCAAAGCGCTTGAAGATGCCTTAAAAATGCTGGACTAGAAGGGATGGGGCGGGAATTTTTACGGCGTCACTAATTGTATATACAAACTGGTAGATAGATAATTTTGTAAAGACTAACTTAGGTTAAATTTTATCCCCTGCCCTGATCAACGGCCACTATGCGGAATAAAACTTCTGGACGTCCGCCGCTAGTTAAATTTTGGGAACGTTTTAATCCAGCGTCATTTAGCCCAACGTAAACTAATAATAGCTTGTGCTATAGAATCTAGACAACTGATAACCATTTTTATATATCTTTAAAGATATAAGATACATACACAGAACAAAACAATGTGCTCATCCCACAGAGAAATTTGTCTTGGATAGGAACTAAACCCACGTTATATGGATTGGTACTCAGATACTTTCACAACTAGAGCACGAGGTCAGTCACTTTACGATTAGTTCCCGTATCTATGCAGACTAATTCTATTTTGCTCCTAGAGACGAAAATGTTGTTTTAAATTAATCAAATTCAACAGAGGATGCGTAACATGCCAGATATATGGCCTAAACATGTCTTCGTTTATGTGTGGAAACATCTCGCAAATGCGATTCAGCGTACATTATCAAGAAATTAATCTACATTTATCAACGTGTCAACTGCGAAATGTGGCCGGCATTCAAATAAATCATTTAAATATCATTTCCTTGTATTTGATTCGATAGTGGTCTTTCACTGGTTACCTACACGTTTTCGGGTTCCGTACCTAAAAAGGAAATTAGGCCCTCCTAAAACCCTTTTAAGAATAGTTAGGGGTTTGTCCGTCTGACTCTCAAGTTTCCACAAGTAGAACTTGTTAGTTCGTAGTGTTGCCGGCTCTTCTCAGGTGAGGCAGGACGCGTTCCGGTGGTCACTATAAATATATTATTTTTTTCTCTAGTTTTAGTGTATGTCATTTTGTAAGCGCCGTTAAAATGGTCTATGCAAAATAAAGACATTTTTATTTTATTTTAGTTAAGAGTTTCTTTTTTTATTTTTATTTTTTAACGAGGGTATGATCGCAAAGTGAACCTGTCACCCTCATAGGGGCTAATACACTATTTATATGCTACATATCCACTTATCTACGCTTAATCCATAAGTTTATTAAATTATACAATATTTTTGCAGACAAACTTAAAAGGTTACCAAGAATATTATTACATTCACCTAGTTTATGTACATCAGTTAGTTAAGAGTGGGATAGGTATGTCAAAAGTTGTGCCTCATCTGTTGGGTTACAGGTCCGCAACTAGCAGATATGGTCGCATGAGAGTGAGACCCAGAGTTTTTAATAATCCTTACACTACTACCTTCGGGGATAAAGGCGTGACAATATGTATGTATGTACAAATTCTTCGCTTGGATCTATGCACTGAAACACTATCGCACTGTTTAGCTTCGATTACTTCGATTCTCACTTTTCGCTTCCTCAAAGGAGACTGTATAGTAATTTGTGGTAAATTCGAATAATTTAGTATGTGATAGAACCTCTTCGGAAACGGCCTGAAACCGCTTTACAGCCTGCTGAAAACGCTTCCAAGGCACAGATAATGACAATTGAAGTTGTTCACTAGTCCACCGGCGTAACATTATTATACATAGGAAACACCCAAACTCCGAAACCAACATTTGTGTAACACAAATATTTGTTACGACCCAGGAATTGAACCCGGGACCTCGGCGCGGCAGTCGCTTACACTACCACTGCGCCACCGAGGCAGTCAAAGGTATGTTCCAGATGTAGGTTGGTTACGTGAAAGATCACGCAAAAACTACAAAATAGATTTTGATGAAACTTTACAAAAATACGAGTACAGCTTATACATCAGAATAATACATGGGCTACTTATTATCCTACCTGTGGAAGTCGCAGGCGTCAACTAGTTATATATAATTGGATATACTTTCTAGAAAGTACTTAATAATCTGTATATTTTATTTACAAAAAATGTCAGATTGAACGCAGAACGCAGTTGGTGTACATAAATTGTCCAAACATTCACTTTATCAATGATTATTTCAGCGTGAGTAATACGGTGACCTCATAACTGCACCTCTGAATATGAAAGCAATTTTGTGCTTTAATTTAACTTCTTTTGCGGTAGTTTTATATTTGCTACCATGAAAAAAATCATAACTACTTCAAGGTAGGACAGAGAGAGAAACTCTAGACTTCTTGTCTAGAGTTTTATTACTGAGGCCTAGTGATGTGTAAGATCGGCAACCTCCACCTTCATCCTGGGAACGATAGCATCAATGTCTCGTCTAACTGCAGGACAGCATTGGCTCTTGAGGCATATATTTATGGCCCATTTATTTATGGGCTGCCCAGTCAGGGAGCGCTGGAAACGCATGCCTCTGACTATGTTGACTGTCGATGGAGAATTAGAGGACCCGTTACCTTCCGGCTGTTGAATGACGGTAGGGATACCCCTTTTGATGTTCCCCCCCAACTTTCAGAGTTGCCCTACAGAGCATAAATTGCTTTTCTGGAGTTATGGCGATCCTTTGTGGAGTGACAGTGACTTAACCCTTCGCTCCTGCTACCCATCTTGCCACTCCGGAGACGATGTAAAATACCGTGGAGGTTTAGTGAGCAGCCGAAAGAGCCGCCTTCGAATCATAAATGACTAAATAAAAAAATGGGACTCAGTGGGGCCTGACTAATTATACGCATATTTATTACCGTGCTTCGGAAGGCACGTTAAGTCGTTTTTCCCGGTTGCCAGTGACCACATTTTTTTTAAATACTGTTTGGTATGAACTAGAGAACGCCCCAAGGTTTCGCAGTGCCATTCACGTTTGCTATGGGAATACGGGGATAAAAAGTAGCCCAAGTTCCTTTTTATAACATGGCCACCTTTAAAGTGGGACAGGAATACACACGGTGAGACCTGGGCGTATAATATGCCTCTGCCACATTTTCGGAGATAATGCTTGATTGATAAACATAACCAATCTATTTGTCAGGGAAAGTCCCGTTGATATAGGACCTGTCGTTGCAGAGATAATGAAAGCCGGAACAGACAGACAGACAGAAAAAGTAATAAAAAGGGATGTTTTATGTAATTATTCATATGCATTTAATAAAAAGATGTTATTAAGGAATTACAAACGGACACTTCAATTATATTTATTTGTATATATGTTTATCAATCACGCCCCTATCCCGGAAGGGGTGGCAGAGGCATACTATACGCCCACATTTCACCACATTTTCATCTCATTTAGATGCATATATAAAAGATACTTTTTAGAAAATTCACAGCAGGTAGCTACAATCTGCGTCTATCTATTTCAATACGACATTGGGCTCACCACTTATTACGTGGAACAGGAATATACACGGTAAAAAGTGTTCGTATAATATGCCTCTGCCACCCCTTTGAGTAGAACACATGATTGATAGAAAATTCACAAAGAAGGAGAATATTAACGATATTTTTCCGATATTATGCACGTAGATCATACCTAAATGCGTTGAACTTTTTGCGCAGTTAGTTTCCATTCCAAAGCTAAGATTTAGGTAAACAAATGTCTATTTGAGTATAATTTTATTAATTGCGCATCTCTTATGTAGAAGATTGCATTAATGTTGTTGAAAGGAAGCAATTAGGTATATTCTGAAAATTTTCCACAATGAAATGCAATCTATTCTGGCACCTGGCAATCTATTCTCTCTGACTACCCCGACAGGGATACAGCGTGCAGACAGTTAGTTAGTTTACTCATCGAATTTGTACTTTCGTTATATTATTTTTTTTAGATATTAAACATTTAACATATTAACATTTACAATTTAACATTTTTACAGTAAACAGAATTTAAACAAAGGGGTGGGAATTAAAATTACCACAACACTGACAATGATAACTAGGTGTCGAAGAATTCCTCCCCATCATAATCAACCTGTAAGGTTTCCGCAATAAGGCTATATGGTTTAATTAATTTTTTAACCCCCGACGCAAAAACGACGGTCTGTGTGTGTCTGTCTGTGGCATCGTAGCTCTCGAACAGGTGAACCGATTTTGATTTTGTTATTTTTGTTTGAAAGGTGAATTAGTCGGGAGTGTTCTTAGCTATGTTTGATGAAAATTGGTGGAGCCGTTTAAAAGTTGTGGGGGTGAAAGTGAGGAAGTATAGCCGAATGTCTAAAAAAATATACTCGAGTGGGGTCTTAAATGAAAGCGCATCACGTGCACATTACAAAATAATATGTTCAATGAAAATCTGTTGAGCTGTAAAAAAGTTTATGTTAATGTGTTGTGGTTTTAAAATTTTATCATATTATATTCCCAGAAACCACGTTTTACCTAATGAGAGCAGACATTGGTTCTGACCGACCGAAATGAATGGCGCGTTCATCAATTTCGGTGGTACGAGTAGAGAACTACCTGCCTGGGTTTTCCCGAACGTCTACAGTATAGGGTTTTTCAAAAGGGTTCTTAGGTTTTTATAGGATCGGCAGCGCGAGTGCTGCACATCTGGTGTTGCATACGTCCATAGACTACTGTGACCACTTTCCATCAGGTGGGCCGTACGCTTGTCTGCCACCTCAGTGGTATAAAAAAGAGAGAGGAAACAGTAGAGTCATTAGAGATATAACTTACTGGTGATGTCCTTAGTACACAGAACTCGATGATTTTTTTTCAATATTGTTAGTGCATTTGTTTGTCATAAACTCATAACTTAGATCGCAAACGTTAGACGTTACTAACTTCCACGGATTAATAAGGCCAATTCATTTAAGGCATGCGAGCCTGAAAGAATACCATGAGGCATAGACACCTAAACGAAGCACGCCTAACTTGTCGAGACACTAGGTCCAGGGGGTCGCGGCGCACATGGTCTGAAGGAAGTCAGATCCTCGTGCAAGGAACTTTTTCACAAAAAAGCTTTCTACAATTTTTTAGCGTGGGAACTCTGCCTGCATAATACCGAGGGGACCCAGCTTATGTTTTGATAAATAGGTAGTTTTAGGAATAGCTTTTATTTATTTCATTTTATATTTTACATTTGACGCGGATCCGACTGCTACGCAAGAGGTCGTAGGTCGTAGATATTTTAATTTTAGTTTCTAATTACAAACGGGCTTTTCATATATGTTGATTTGTTTAAACTAAGGCAACAAAACACCAACAATTATAATATACGAACGCCAATAACTATATAAGAATGCCAACAACTCTATACGAACGCCAACTACTAGGAATATGTATAAAAACACCAAAATATATCAGTTACAACCACTAATATATTTTATCTATCTAAAGATTAAAACTTTAAGCGACAAGGCCATCCATTGTGCTGAATGTTTAAAACAAAATTCCAAGTCTGTATATAATGGGACGTGCGCCTATAACCTTCCTCAATAAATTGGTTATCTAATACAAGAAGTTTTTTCTATTTGGGTTAATAGTTTCTGAGATTGTCTTAAACATCCATACTTACAAACTTTCCTGTTTATATTTGTACCTATTTATCCTCCTAATATTATAAACGCGAAAGTTAGTAAGTATGGATGTATGTTTGTTACACTTTCACGCAAAATCTACTGAATGGATTTTGACATAATATAGCTTACACATCAGAATAACACATAGGCTACTTCTTATCCCGGAACGGGAAAGCTTCTCTACGCGGGCGAAGTTGCGGGCGTTAACTAGTAAATGATAAATATCGTTATTATGTTTGTTTTTTGTTTTGTGGAAGGAGCCCCACCAAGATGTTTGGGGCCCAAGCTACCTCATCTGCTAGCGGTGCACCTGCTGATAACGAGGCAACGAAGCAGGCGCCCCTAGGGGATTGGGAAGTCAGACGGCAGTCGCTTCCAACAACGCCGAACATTTTAAGTCAAACGATAGCTTTGATAGCTGCCAAATGAAAAGGGGTACCCAGACTCCAAATCCAGGTGCTTCGGATGGCACGTTAAGCCGTTGGTCCCCGGTTGCCAGTAAAATGGCAGTTCAAGATTACTGGAACAAAGTCCTTTTACATGGCAGTGAGACGTGGCTAATATTGGAGCGACACAAGCAGGAGCTTCGTGTTACGGAAATGAAGATGTTGCGGTGGATGTGTGGAGTCACGCGGATGGATCGCGTGAGGTACTCTCGCATCCGTGGCAGCCTTCATGTCCGTGACATTGCAGACAAGTTGAAAGAGTGTCGCCTTCGTTGGTATGGTCACGTCGTGCGGCAACCGCCGGGCTACGTAGGAAACAAATGTCTGGCCATGTCAGCCCCGCCGGGTCCCGGTAAGAGGGGCAGACCCAAGAAGTGCTGGCTTGACGTCGTAAGGGATGACATGCGTGCCAATGGTCTCACTACAGGGGATGCCGACGACCGTGTGAACTGGAGGAGAAAATGTAGGAAAGCGGACCCCGGGCGTCGCGAGACGTAACTGGGACAGACGCTCGGATGATGATGATGACTATAGTGATGTAAAATGTAACATTACATTACTTTTAATTTAACATTAAAGTTGTGAGCGTTTCCGTGCTTCGGAAGGCACGTTAAGCCGTTGGTACTGGTTACCAATAAATTGGCAGTCGTTAAGCTTGGTTGAAGGCTTTATTGGCGGCTTAATAACTTTCAACAGCAGGTCGCCACAGCCTGCGCCACATTTCAACACGGCAATGGGCTCACCACCTGTTACGTAGACCTAAAATGCATACGGTGAAATGTGGGCGTATAGTATGCCTCTGCCTGCCCCTTCGAGGATAAAGGCGTGACAATTATGTATGTATGTATGAGTATAATGATGATTCTCAAGTCGAACTTCAATCCGTCTCCAATATAAACGAAAATTGTAGTATAGTTAATTTTTTTGGGTTAGCTTTACAGGGTAAACGTTTAATTTAGTAAGTTTTTTCTAAACAATAAATAATAAATACATTTTGTTAAAGAAAAATTAAGCAATAAAAGAAATAAACTTTGAGAGTACACAAATGAAGTTTAAGTTACATTTTATTTTTTTCTAAAGTTCTAATAATTATACTTATTAAATTTAATGATTTGCCTTTTACTTAAAAGCTTACTGAATTAATTGGATATTTTTTACAAAAAACTTACCGAATTAATCGGATAATTTTTACAAAAAGTTTACCGAATTAATCACAATTAATAGAAAAATATCAAAATAAAAATACTTACCTATTATTTTAACGAACATCTTGCTAAACACTGAACAGTGAAAAAATTTCTCAAATTAAATCGAAAATATTTTCGAAATATATGTATCGCGAAATCCATTTTTGGATAGCGCTCGCACCCTGATGCTGACAACAGCACACTGATGCGGGGCTCAAAGTATAGTGAACAAAACGCGTGGGATATTCACTAAAAGATTGAATCATATTCACAAATCGAATTTTCAACTCTATTTTAATACTCTTAAGGCATACTTCACAATACAATGATTGAATTTACCTTTTTAATTTATCAATTCGTTTAATTATACGTGCGATCCTCTGGTGAAATGTGTTGCTTTCAATACCAAATATGGCGCAACGATAAGTATAGCCTATACATAAAATCTGCAAGTTGATTTTGCACTCTATGGTAATTTAAACACTATAAGTCGTTGGAGGTTACCCCATAGTGTAAAAAGGGGGTTCTATAAGGCTTCTGTGAGGTGTCATGTGCGTTTAGTTACACTGTACTTGTAAATATTCATTTAAAGTTATAAGTAAATACCCCATCGATTTTTTTTGTCTTAAGTATGTAAGTATGAATCTTATTTTTTTATAAGAGGTACATTCTTGTAGAGCAGCGTATTCATGTCCAGCTTTGGTCAAAGTAATACTCCAGCAATGCTATGGAAACTTTAATAGTACTATTTGTGGCGTTTAGAGAGTAACAAAAAAAGCAGGATTCTACTGCGTGACATATTTCTCGTCGCTTCCTAAAATCCCGTCTTTTATAAACTGATGTAACTATGAAAATTTAGCGATTTGTGGACATTTATGCTAGCCTGGAGATCGAACAGTAGTTCGGTCTCTAGGCTAGTAGCGTGATGATATATAGCCTATAGCCTTCCTCGATAAATGGCCTATCTTACAAAAATACTTTTTGAATTTGAACTAGTAGTTTCTGAAATTAGCGTTATAAATTAGTATAGATTTAGACTTGAACATTGCAGTATGACAGAAGATGAAGTGACTAAGATAGAAGAAGGGATGCTTAGATGGTTCGGACACGTGGAGAGGATGGATGAAAATAGACTAACGAAGCAGATTTATGTGGCGAGAGTGAATGGAGAAACTGTAGAGGTCGACCTCGGATTACGTATGTCAATCAAATCGAAGACCTTTTGGCAAAGGCCAGGTCAGGAGTACAACAACCTTAACCGGCGAGCGTGTATGAAAACACTCATGAAAGTAGCGACAAAGCGACAGTTGTATGTCAGGATCATAGTGCTCAGTCCGAGACTACCAGGACTTTAATTGGTCGTGCTAATTAGTGTCAAGCATATAAGCCCTTTTAGCCTTTTTGTTACCACCTCACTAAAAAGGCAACGGGTTCAAAATTTCTTCCAATTGTAACATCTAAAATAGACACATTTTACTAAATTTATTAGGCCCTTTAGACCCACCCCAGTTCCGTGCTTCGGAAGGCACGTTAAACCGTTGGTCCCGGTTGCCAATAAAATGGCAGTCGTTAAGCCAAGTTGAAGGCCTTATAGGCGGTTTAAAAATTTCAACAGCAGGTAGCAACAACCTGCATCTGTCTATTTCGACACGGCAATGGGCTCACCACCTATTACGTGGGACAGAAATACACATGGTGAAAAGTGGGCATATAATATATATGCCTCTGCCACCCCTTGGCGTGATAGATAAATAAAATAGTTAGTGGAAAGTCTCTGCCTACCCCGATGGGAAACAGGCGTAATTAAAAGTGTACGCACTACAAACCTTCAGAAGGAGAAGAAATGTATCGGAAATTTTGTGGAGAGTATTTGGATGTTTGTTACTCAATTAGTCTCTAACCCTAAAACAATTAAATTTGGCTGAAACTTGGTGCTCAGGTTAACAAGGTTAAATTTATCCCGGGAAGTGAAGTGATTCTTGTGGGAAACAGGTACGAAAACCTTTACCACAAGGCGGAACAGCGTCAAATAAATACCCTACTAATCCTACTAATGTATTTTTACCACCTGATGGAAAGTGTTCTCCGTAGCCTATGGGCGTTTGCAACACCAGAGGTGCAGCACTCGCGCTGCCGCCCCTTTAAAAACCTTCTTAGACTCCTTTTGAAGAACCTCATACTGTAGGCGTTGGGGAAAACCCAAGCAGAGAGTTCATTCCACAATCTAAGCGTGCGCGCAATGAAGCCTCTATCGGAGAATTATTCTTATTCAAAACTTGGCGACAGGAATGCATGCACGATTGTGCAACTAAAAAAAGAACATGGGGAGTCCCCGGTTATCACAGATTAATAACGTAGTGTAAGCGTTTTGTCCCGTTTCACATAACAAATATGATGTTTTTTGGGCAGTGGCCTATCCCTGCACACCATCCAACACAGCGTGCCATCCTCCGTGTGCTAACCTCGGGCTGCGTCGACGAGACCACTTCAGTATCTTTTTACTGATTACACTCGATCACTTAGAAGAGGTCGCAGGCGGTAGTAGCCAATGTCTGTCGGGAACCCAGGCACACCCGTCCGAGAATTTACCCGGGGGGTACAGCGCTAAACGGATAGGTAAGGACCGTACCGTGTGGTTTAAAACTTGTTTGTCGCTAGCGAGCAGCTTATTGAGCAGCTTATGGTTATTTAAAATAAACTACATTTATTATTGTTTACACATTTATATATTCCAAATTCGTCTTTAACGGCTTAATAGTTAATACCCTTATTCGCAACCTTCTTTTTTAATCAACCGATCCCCACGGTTGACATGCCGATTTGAACTTTTTAATTCTGAAAGTACAATTTTCATTTAATTTTAAACTAGGTAATCTCCCCCCCGGCTTCGCCCGTGACATATTTCGAACTCCCGTCGCTTATAAATTCTAGAATTAAGCATAAAAAATTGGCCGATTTATCGACATTTATGATTACTGCTCCGCTCTCCAGAGTAGTAGCGTGATGATATATAGCATATAGTCTTCCTCGATAAATGGGCTATTCAACACAAAAAGAATTAATCAAATTCGACCAGTACTTCCTGAGATTAACCAAACAAACTTCTCCGCTTTATTATATTAGTATGGAGTATAGATTACTAAGGAGTATACTCCTCGAGACTTCTCGCGAAATAAATTACTTGTACAAATTACTAGTATTACACCAACATTGAGGGTTCAAAGATTGCATAGAGTTACACACAGAAGTAACTCCATGAGTTCTCTCGACCCCCACCACAGTCCAGTCGCAACCACATGCGCTGCATCGCATCCGAAACGTCGGTGTAAGTAAGTTAACGTCATTTTAGAAATATATAAGTACTCGTATGTTCGTCGGTTGTTTAGATTCCATCTTACTTATCACAGAGCTGCAAATATATGCGCAGTTGACTTAAGAAACAAAATAATCTCTGTTTTAATACAAAACAATGATAATTCGTTCGGTAGGTACTTATTTTATTGTCATTTTTCTACAATGTCCGTGCCTGTCTGCGAGATTAGCACTTGGAATAACTAATTCCACAAAACTAGACAAGGCAAAGTTAGTTATTACCGGGACTAAACGCGGTTAATCTTCATAACTTTTTTGTTACTTGGAGAAAGAATAACATCAAAAACACCGAGAATGTGTGGGTAGATGAAAAACCTTCTACCACACGTACTCGACGGCGGAGGGCGTGCATCGCTGAGCCAGTCAGCCTGTGTCCACGGGTGCAACCTGGTCGAAACGTCAGGCAACAAAAAAGGTATAAAGATTAACCGCGTTTAGTCCCGGTAATAACTAATACATTACACTTAATTAATAAAAAAAAACTTAATATATACAAAGCAAAGTTAATTAATAACAGCGTAAAGATAGTTAGTACAAAGTATAGTCCATATGAAAGAAGAGTGTGCGAGAATATGTTGAAATATAAGATAACTAATATCTACACTATACTATCTTCATGCTGTATCCCCTGGTGGGGTAGTCAGAGATTACTCATCGCATGGCATCTGAATCCTTGCATTGATACCTACTTCTTTTGGTTCCTGCAGATTTATACATGCACGTCTGACTGGGTATACGAGTACTTTTGACCTTTTTGAATAATCTGCTCACGTGGAATTAATGTAAGCTTTGTTCTGCTGTCTACTTTCGCAATTTCGCATAACAAATATTCGTAAATCATTCCCCACCCTTTAGTTGTATGTACCTTTACCCAAAGTAGAGGTGTACCCTTTAGTTTAACCCTTGGTTGTAGATATGGGTGACGCCTATCTGCAAACGCGACAGACCGTCTGTTACGCGCAACCTTTATCTCCAACACACATGCAACAAGCTCGTACGAACACACACAAGTACAATATAAAAATAGCACCTAGGGTTGTACGTCGGGCGTTCATTACAGCAAGCACCGTGACAATGAACCTTTGCAAAGACCTCTTCGACAAATCGTATTTACGAGTGTTTATGCACGTGCAAATTGCAGTTTGTTTTGTTTTATGAGTTTTGTGGAGTTTATGAGATCGACTACATGCGAGGTTATTGAGTATTTTGTCTAACTTAAAATTCCATTCCATAAAAAAATCCACTTTGAAGATTGTGGTCTGCTTTGACTGGATGTTATAAGTAGTTATATTATATCAAATAGCCAGCTCACGAAGGATTCCCAATGTACTCTTACTGTGGAGCTTCCCTTTTTCTATAGAAGGTACACCTAGTTGCTTTCCAGGTCTGCCACTTTCTAAAGGAAGAAAGAGGCGTTAAGTTCTATCTCCAACTCCTTCAAATTATCTTTCAAGGCAATCTAATTTCTCCTGGGACTTCACCGAGAGCGGGCTCGGTGTAAATTTTCTGGTCCCTGTCATTACTCATATTGATGATATTTCGGGTCTTATTCGCGACGTATATTATTAGGTACAAAGCCTACCTTATACTTCCCGACGTTTCGACCGGATTACAATTTTATTACGGATTTCTGGCATTACTGTAGATCCTGGTTAACAGGAGTCACAGTAATGGGAATGCGGATGGGATTATTCCCATATTATATCAAATACCGATAACAATTAGATAGCACTACCGTTCGCGGTCCCAATGTTATCTACGGACCTCTGCCGACCTAATTTTCAACTCATGCACTTGCTTATTTTATATGACTTTGACAATTGGTATAAAAAGTTCAATGTCCCATGTTCAGTTCATGTCCTATCTATATACATAAAACAGAGCCGCGTAAGTTACACCATTACTAGATAACGCGTGGGCCGATTTTTGTGATTCTTGATTTGCTGGATAGGATTATCTCTATGATTTGTTGGATAGTAAAATTATTTTTGTGTTGGATAGCTTATTTATCGAGGAAAAATATAAGCTACTACCCTGTAGAGCGGACCAATAGTCATCAATGTCGAGTAATCGGGTAAATTTTCATATATTGTGCTGAAAGTATTAAATGACGGGATTTAATGTGTGCAATGGGGGCTCGAAGTAGGTCATGGGCGAAGCCGAGGTGGTCAGCTAGTGATCTATACTACGTTTTAACCTAGACTCAAGTTCAATCGAGGTCGTTTCAACTATTAGCAGCGTGCCTGTCACACGACCCTCCAATTGATGTATTATTTTTCATTGTCACGTTACGTACTATAACGTCATGATCCTGCAACGTGTTGTGATCAAAGACATTATACTTATAACTAGACTGTGCACTACGGCGAAAATATCGGTCCGCGTGAGAGAGCTCTCGGCGGTAGTGTGTCCTTTTCTAAATAAGTAACCATATCCAAACAGAAAACGGGACAAATTCCTTAAACGATTGATCGAACCTACTGAATTTATAGTAAGTAAAAAATTAAATTAAAATGAGGAAATTTATCAGGAGAAAGTAAATGAGCAAACTGATACATACATATTTCAATCAAATAGAAGACATTTTAGAAGAAGGTCAGGTCAAGAATACTCTTAACCAGGGTGCGTGTATGAAAACCGCGGAAAAAGCAAAAGTTCTATGCCAGGATGGATGCCAAGTGGAAAACCTTAGTCTCTGTCTACCCCGATGGGAGACAGGCCGGATGATATGTATGTATGTATGATCCTCCAGTTGGATACCCAGACGTGCATGTATAAAGCGAATAATGAATCTACAAAAAGTACATATGGATCGCGAAGCCTGGCAATCAGAGCCCTCTGACTACACCCTCACATCATACAACGATACCAACAGATATAATCAACTCCTATATCAATCAATCAAATTAGCCTTTAGCGACAACTCACAAATTCCATTTCATTCCTATACAAAGTTCGTCCTCGTCTTGATATCTTTAAACCCATCTTTTTCTCTTTATGAAACCGCTCTAAGTGGTGTCTGACCTAATATATTATCTTATCGGTAGATGAGCAAATCTACGTACAACGTCAGAATGACAAATGAGGCTGTCAGGTTATGAGGTTTGCATACTAGGAGGCATAGTTGCTATGTACCTTGGTCTAAGCTATGTAGATATATAATCTCTGATTATATACTTTCTGCAGTAGTACAGGGTAGGTACGGTGGATACTCTTCGTACCCGTTACACAAGCATAAAGAAGACGATGCGCATGCTCACCACAACGATAGGTCACGGCAATGTTTCCCGTCAAAAATATAGGGGTCAGTGTAAACGGGAAAATCATGTATACCTCTCAATGTGACAGAATATGGTTGAAATATTTTTCTAATAAAACAGCGGCAGCGGCACTCAAATATAAGGGTATTTTTTCATTTCCTGCAGGTCATCATCATCCGAGCATCTGCCCCAGTAGCGTCTCGCGATGCCCGGGGTATGCTTTCCTACTTTTTCTCCTTCACTTCGTACGGTCGTCGGCATCTCCTGTAGTGAGACTATTGGCATGCATGTCATCCTTTACGACGTCAAGCCAGCACTTCAATTCAATTCAATTTATTTATTGTGGAAACATAGGTACATAGGTTGTTTTTCAATAATTAAGCTCAGCTATTTCCAGCCGCTTAGGCATACAATGTTTAAGTATTGTAATCATAATATTAGCTACATTCAAAATTAACAAACAAATTACTAATAGTCAACAAAAATACAATAAAAATAATCAATAAAATACAATAATCAATAAAAATACATTCAATAAAAATACAAATCAATGCACGATTTCATTCCATAAGTATGTCATCAAAATAGGTACTATGTCAGGTTAATAAAAATGTATATCACGTCAGATAAAAACTAACTACACTAGGAATTACATGAAGCACTCGCATTATTTAATGAGTTATTATCCAAGTAGTCACTTATTGAGTAATAACATTTATCAATTAGCAGTTCAGCAAGTCTGTTTTTAAATACATTAACATTATTATGACTTTTTATATAATTCGGAATTTTGTTAAATATACGATGTGCTATGCAAAAAATACTGTCATGCAATAATGTCGTCTTACTTGGTCGTCGCACTAGAGCTCGTCGTTATAACGAGCTCTAGTGCGGTAATCAAACAAATTCAAATGTAATCTTACATACACTGCTACTTCGTAGATATGTAAGCTTGGCAAAGTTAGAATCCTGTAATCTTTAAAATATTGCCTGCATGAATCTGTTTGCCGTAGACTAAATATCGAACTTATACATCGTTTTTGGGCTCTAAATGCATACTCTCTGTCAACAGAGTTACCCCAAAAGATTAACCCATATCTTAGGGTTGAACCAACATAGCTATGGTAAGCCGTTGAATAGTCGACAGTATGACAATTTTTTTCAATCTGTACAGAGCGTAAGAGAATGTGTGGAGTTTTTTTACAAATATGTTCAATATGTACCTTCCAATTTATTTTATTATCTAAGTGTAATCCTAAAAATTTTGTTACTTCTATCTCCTCAATACTATTACTAGAATAACAAATATTCAATACTTCACCTGGTTTTGGTCGCTGTTTAAAATTCATAACCTTAGTTTTGTTAAAATTTATTTTTAAGTCATTTTCTTCAAGCCATTCAATTATTGATGTCAAAAAAATTTCAATGTCGGTTTCAATGGTGGTCCAATCGTCCGAAGAAAACAAAACAGTACTGTCATCAGCAAACAATGTCATGTTATATTTAGTAATTGAAGGTATGTCATTTATATAAATTAAGAAAAGTAGTGTGCCTAAAATAATACCTTGAGGAACACCCGTCAAAACCTCCCTTGTCCTAGATACATATGTATGTCTTCTCTGTTTTAGTGGTTAATGACAATCTTTTAATTTCTGTAAACTGTTTTCGTCCATGGAGATATGATTTAATAAGAACATGTACATTGCCAATGATTAAATATGAATATAATTTTGTCAAAAGTTTCGAGTGATTTACACGATCGAACGCCTTGGACATGTCCATATATAACGCAACAGTCGGTAATCTTTTGTCCATATTGACTAGAACTTCAAACAAACATACATTGCTTGATTAACCGATTTGTTCTTCCTATACCGACACTTTTAGTTTATCGGGAAACGTACCCTTCTCTACGATTAAGTTTATAATATGGGATAACGGGAGCGCAATTATTTTAGCAACGTCTTTCACTATTCTGGTGGTGACTCTATCGTATCCTACACTATTAGTATTCCGTAGTGAATGTATGGCTTTATAAATGTCAGATGGTATAGTAGGAGACATAAAAATTGATTTATAATCATAATTTAGTTGAGAATTTATTTCGATTAGTCATGTCTGGTGCAGAACTGGTTGGTTCGGTAGTGATTAAAAGTAATCATTAAATGCATTGGCTATACTTCTAGGGCTAGTAATAATTTCATTATTATTTATTATTTTTTCTACGCCTTTGAAATTTTAAATTAACTCTTTTGATCATTTATCACTTTCCAGGAGGCTTTACTTCTGAATCTTCTTGGGTCTTCCCCTCTTACCGGGACCCGGCAGGGCTGACATGGCCAGATATTTGTTTCCCAAGTGCCGCAAGACGTGACCATTTCATTTCTTGCAGGTACTTTTTATTTAAGCTAAAAAAAATAAATAAATATCCATCACGCCTTATCCCCGAAGGGGTGGCAGAGGCATATTATATGCCCACTTTTCACCGTGTGGATTCCTGTCCCACGTAATAGGTGGTGAGCCCATTGCCGTGTTGAAATAGACAGACGCAGGTTGTGGCTACCTGCTGTTGAATTTTTTTAAGCCGCCTAAAAGGCTTTCAACCAGGCTTAACGACTGCCATTTTACTGGCAACCGGGACCAACGGCTTAACGTGCCTTCCGAAGCACGGAAACGCTCGCAAATGTAAATGCCACAAAGTGGTCACCCATCCGACGACCAGCCATAGTGAAAGTTGCGTACCTCAGTGATCGTTTACCGAACACTGAGACCGCGGGGCCACGAGCGTTCACTTAAGCTAAAATATTTTTAAGCGTTTATTTAAGCTAAAATATTTAATTTTTATTAAATCCAGTACACTTTTGTAATAGAAGCGCTAGCAGCCTCGCTAACTCAATGTTCTGAAAACGATCACTGCGTTAAGCAATTTGCGTTATCATTAACGAACGTTTCTGTGCTAGGGAGGGCACGTCAAGCTTTTTAGTCACAGTCGTCAGTTACATGGCAGTCGTTAAGCCAAGTTGAAGGCATTATAGGCGGTTCGAAGCAGGTTGGTACCTGCGTCTGTCCATTTCAACTACCTGTTACGTGGGACAATAAATATGCATACAGTGAAATGTGGGGGTGTTGGAGTATGCTTTACTTATTTTCAGCTTGTGGTTATCCCCACGGATGTTATGCCGGACTCGAACTTACAAAAACTACACGGTTCTTACCGGGTAAGGAAGGCTGCCCCATGGTTTGACTTTGGCTACCAATGCGGCCTCGTCTAAGAGCACGGGTGTTATTCCGCTTATTGGGCGTTATTTCGCTTTGGAGGTTGGTTCGGGGGTTCCGCTTCTTTGGCAATTGGTTGGGGCACTCCACGCCATCGTCTAGGATCTTCTTCTGTAAGGACGGCGTGCAGCTCTCCCACCGTCTTTAGACCTCCGGTCATGGAGGCTGACAGTCTTTACATTTGTAGTATACCTACTTACCATAAAAATAATTATGGCAAATATGGTAGTGACCAAAGGAATGTTTACTAAATAGTGTAAGGGACTGCATCAAGATCTTCGCCTCAATCCATTGTAACTTCTAGTGACGCACCTGCTAATTAAGGGATGATACGACGCTTATAGGGCTGGAGGGTGTGACGGCAGTCGCTTCCAACAAAGCCGAAATTAAAATTCAAATAAATAAATAAATATTGGTGGGACAACTCATGGCCTTCATCATGGCAGTCGTTAAGCCAAGTTGAAGGCCTTACGGGCGGCTTAAAATATTTCAACAGCAGGTCGATACAGCCTGCTCCCTGTCCAATGTCAACACGGCAATGGGCTCACCACCTGATACGTGGGACGAAAGTGCATACGGTGAAACGTGGGCGTTTAATATGCCTCTGCCTACCCCTTCGGGGATAGAGGCGTGACAATATGTATGTATGTATGGGACAACTCACACAACGCCATCTGATTCTAAACTAAGCAGAGTTTGTACTGTGGTAACCAGATAACTGATACACATACTTATATATTAATTAATACATACATATTATAGATAAATAACACCCAGACACAGAATAAATCATCGTGCTCATCACACAAAGTTTTATCCTGTGTAGGGATCGAACCCACGACCTCTTGCGTAGCAGTCGGATACACTCCCACCGCGCCACAGAGGCAGTCGAAATGATAAGTAACTTCTCCTAGCAGCCAAATAAAAGTGAATTCCAGGATCCAAATCCGGTAGGGCTTGACAGCAACTGAGAATACACTAAGGTGAAAAAGGCTACCTACTATTTTTCTTCTTCTCGCTTGTAAAAGTTTGTTGGGGATTGGGGGTTTCCTGTAGCTAGGCGCCAGGGTTCTGGATTGTCGTCGTTGGCTGGCCTATGCTCCTCATCTCAATCTTAATATTTCTTATCTTTATCGTCATCTACCCAAGAGTTTAATTGGGATGTTCATAGTCATTTTTTGCAGGGAAGTGAGCGGCCCGCTTCATAGTTTGTGCAAACCTGAGTCTTGGTAGTGTTAAATTTGTGTACCACAACGGACGGACGGATCTAGCAAGAGTAGCCATGATTTCAGACACAAGTTGTTCATGACTTTCTTCCACTGCAGACCGAGGGATACTGGAGCGACCCGTGTAATAAGTGTCACCCGTACTATCATATGCATTACAATGAATGCCGTCAATGGACAACATGTCATTGATATGCAGCAAAAACAGGATGGTTTTATACAGTCGGCATTGTAAACGGGATTCAAAGGGTGCCACTGGGTTCGAAGAACGTCACGGGTGAAGTCGTGGGGGTCGGCTAGTATACAAATTAACATGCTTTTACCTTGTCAGAAACTCCGCATTACATTTTTAAGTAAAATAAAACAAGACAAATTTTGTAAAAAGTAACCATCGATTAAAATTCCATCCAACAAAAATAATCAATATTGCACGGAGATATCATTAATTATATCGATGATGCCAATTAGCTTACATTATCAATTAAATTACTCATGATTCTGAACGATCTTTCAACGAAGTTCAATAAAAAATGACCTCTGAACCCAATCGAAACCAATTCGCTATCGATAAGAACTCGCAAAATTCGTCCCCGTTTCTGCGCATACGCCGAAACAGAGAACATTAAACAATTACGGCCAATCTTGCGATTCGCACAAACACTCACATGCCCAACCTTGACAAACATTTGATCAAATTATTGTACAAGTAAAATTGAATTTTGTTGCTATAGAAATAAGAGATACTGGTGAAGAATTTGGTCATTTCAGCAATGTAAGATGATCATCGTTTGTAAGTTCAAAGTCACCGCTGACGCTAACGTACTGTACGAATCTGTGTGAGTTATCAGAGCTCCATTTATACCAGTTTAGTACAAAAGCCTAGTTAAAGAATACTTTGACAGTTCCGGGGCCTCTAGGATGATTTATATGAGAAATATTTAATTGATTCTAATGATCTTCTACAACCATATAAACTTGGTACGCTCTGCCAACACACGTTTTTCTTCTCTTTCCTACTCCAGGTTTTTCAAACGGAGCGTAATTCACTGGCCACATCATTGGGCCACCTACTGGAGGGCCACTGTAAATAGTCTTGTGTACTATAAGAGTATCCCTCAAATCGTAAGAAATCACCTGGCTTTTCATCAGGCAGCTGGCATAATTTTGGCAAGAAAATATTTAAATAAATAAATATCCATCACGCCTTATCCCCGAAGGGGTGGCAGAGGCATATTATATGCCCACTTTTCACCGTGTGGATTTCTGTCCCACGTAATAGGTGGTGAGCCCATTGCCGTGTTGAAATAGACAGACGCAGATTGTGGCTATCTGCTGTTGAAATTTTTCAAGCCGCCCATAAGGCCTTCAGCCAGGCTTAACGACTGCCATTTTACTGGCAACCGGGACCAACGACTTAACGTGCCTTCCGAAGCACGGAAACGCTCGCAAATGTAAATGCCACAAAGTGGTTACCCATCCGACGACCAGCCACAGTGAAAGTTGCGTAACTCAGTGATCGTTTACAGAACACTGAGACCGCGGGGCCACGAGCGCTATATTTAAAGATATATAAAGTCAGCGTTAAGCTGGAAAACGAATGAGTGAGGAACGATGGACGAAGAATATAAATTGTGCGAAAGTAGAAGGTAAAAGGAGTCAGGGTAGGCCGAGACATACATATAAATATATAGCCTTACATATAAAGACCACGTGAGCAGATTGCTCAAAAACTGAAAAGTCAAAAGTACTTGAATACCCTAATGTATGTAAAATGCATGTATGAGGCGATTAATGAACCTGCAGGAAGAGAAAGAAGTATGCATGGATCACGATGCCTGGCGATCTGTCCTCTCTGACTACCCCGTAAGGGATACAGCGTGAAGATAGATAGATAGATAGATAGATAATATAAAGAAAATCGTAAAAATAGTCAAAATGTTTGAACATCGTACGTCTGATATTAGTATTATAGAAGGCTCTTTACCCGATGCTATGTATATAGAAGATCCTATTTCCATATTTTTAACTAACTAACTAACTAACTATCTTCACGCTGTATCCCTGTATTTCCATATTTTTGATTGTAATAATTATGGTAGAAGCGCTCGTGGCCCCGCGGTCTCAGTGTTCGGTAAACGATCACTGAGGTACGCAACTTTCACTATGGCTGGTCGTCGGATGTGTGACCACTTTGTGGCATTTACATTTGCGAGCGTTTCCGTGCTTCGGAAGGCACGTTAAGCCGTTGGTCCCGGTTGCCAGTAAAATGGCAGTCGTTAAGCCTGGTTGAAGGCCTTATAGGCGGCTTAAAAATTTCAACAGCAGGTAGCCACAACCTGCGTCTGTCTATATCAACACGGCAATGGGCTCACCACCTATTACGTGGGACAGGAATCCACACGGTGAAAAGTGGGCATATAATATGCCTCTGCCACCCCTTCGGGGATAAGGCGTGATGGATATTTATTTTATTTATAATTATGGTTACATGTTAGACAGGTTCCTTTTGAAGCTCGGGCTATTTATATCTTGACATATCGGATACATTCTACATCCTTACAATTTAACAAAACTCTAATGAGCGAAAGGAAGCGATCATGGTCCCGCAGACGCAGTGTTCTCTAAACTTTCGCTATGGCTGGTCACGGATGGGTGACCACAGTGTAGCATTTTAATTTTCGGGCGTTTCCGTGCTTCGGACGGCACGTTAAGCCGTTTGTTACCGGTCGCCAGTAACATGGCAGTCGTTAAGTCAAGTTGAAGGCCTTATTGGCGGCTTGAAAATTTTCAACAACAGGGAGCCACAAGCTGCGTCTGTCTATTTCAACACGGCAATGGACTCACCACATATTACGTGGGACTAAAATACACATGATGAATAGTAAGCACATAATATGCCTCTGCCACCTCTTAGGGAATAAGACGTAATAGATAAATAAATATATAATTAATTAATTTCTAACTATTGATATCTTTCGCTCTAAAACCAGCTTAACTTCATCGTTTCACAACTTCGGACATAATCTGTAGAACGTACGTACGTCTTGCTTTACTGCCCAATTTACTGAGTATATTTTGAATGACGTGTTCATGTTTGGACCTCCGGCCATTGAGATGCAGCAATAATGTAATAACGTTCAAAATATCATCAGTAGAGGCATTAGCCTCTCGTGACCTCACAGGTTCATTTGGATTGGATGATTCTCATCTACGTATTTGATTCTTCTGTTTATCAATCACGCCTAATCCCTTAAGGGGTGACAGAGGCATATAACACCCACATTTCACCGTGTGCATTCCTGTTCCACGTAAGTGATGAGACAATTGCCGTGTTAAAATAGACAGACGCAGGTTGTGGCTGTTGACATTTTTCATAAGGTCTTCAACTTGGCTTAACGACTGCCATGTTACTGGCAACCGGAACCAACGACTTAATGTGCCTTCCGAAGCACGGAAACGCTCGCAAATGTAAATACCCCAAAGTGCCAAGTGGTCCCCGTTCGTGACCAGTCATAGTGAAAGTTTCTTATCGCAGTGATCGTTTATAGAAACCTGGGTCAGCGGGGCCACAAGCGCTTCAAAATTAATAAATTGTACCTAATTATCTTAAAAAATATAACTAGGTGCACTTGCAGTCCCCGGTAAGTCTAAATGGGGGGAAGCGTTTTGCCGTTCTTCGAGTTTTTGTGTCAATGTCTACTTTCCTTTCGGTGATTATTCCTCCATGGTATGTCCGATTTTCTATTCTATTTTTTCTAAACCGTCTATCTATGGCTAGATGTCGTATTATAGGTCAAATTTGATCGAAAAAATGTTGAGTGGTTTGGGAGGAGTTCGAGGACAAAGCGAAAATCCGAATCGGGGAACAATGGAGCTACGCTCCAACAAAAAAAACAACGCTTCGAGAAATTCCTACGCATTATCCCTGACTGTATGTTAACTTAAACTTTAATAATTTACAAAAATTTACTATAAATTAGTAAATATTTAATCATAAAAATATTATACAGTGAAAATTACTTAAGTATGTCAGGCTTTTTTCTTAATCATTTAAGATTGAATTTGGTCCCTGAGATTATCATCATCATCGCCACCACCACTAAAAAATAACCAAATTACTATTATTACGTAATAAATAAAAAAATAAAATAAATATCGTTGGGACAACACACACAACGCTGTCTGATTCCAAACTAAGTAGAGCTTGTACTATAGTAACCAGATAACTGATAAACATACTTATATATTTCTAAATACATACACATAATCACTACATACGAGTATTATAAAACAAAGTCGCTTTTCGCTGTCTGTCTCTATGTATGCTTAGATCTTTAAAACTACGCAACGGATTACGATACGGTTTTTTTTAATAGTTAGAGTGATTTTCATAGAAGGTTTTTATGTATAATTTGTTAAGATTTTGTATATATTGACCAAATTATAACGATATTTGTTGGGGATGTCGGAAAAAATAAGCCGTCTGGGAGCTTTTAACAAAAACGCTGCCTAAACCCTTTGAGATATAACAAAATAATGTATGGTGCAATTGTGTATCTAATAAAGGCCTACAAAAAAGTCCGTGACGACATATGTCTATCTCTTAAGAATAACATACTATATCCATTTTAATACTTTAAAAAAACAGCAATTATTAAGCGGTAATTTGAAGGCTATTTACACAAATATGCTATTAATCCTTATAATTTTTACTACGTTAGTTGGCTTCAGCATTTCATGAAGATTATTTTGTACCTTTCCAACTTGCAAATTAAATGAATATCTTACGAGTTATCGCAAATTCAAAATTAGGCGCAAAGAAATTAATTTAATTCGACCGGGCCGTTCGGGTAGGTAGGTACCTAAGTACTGGAGAGCGGAGAAGTAATCAATGAATTTGTAAAATGTTCATATATTATTGTGAATGTGAAATTATTAAACAACGGGATTAGATGGGTGGCACGGGATTCGAAGTATGTCACGGGCGAAGCCGGGCGGGACAGCTAGTTATAGTTAAATAACACCCAGACACAGAATAAACCATCGTGCTCATCACACAAAGTTTTATCCTGGGTGGGAATCGAACCCACGACCTCTTGCATAGCAGTCGGATACACTCCCACCGCGCCACAGAGGCAGTCTAATAATAATAAGATTAGCTTCTTTAAGTAAATACCGCCAATGTGTCAAAAAGGTCCTTAATTCTTGAGATCCACAGAGCGCAACGGAGTGGCCACACCGTGAAGGGAAGCGACTCCATTCCCACGGCGATGCCGGATGCTGCGGTCAGTACCAGAGATCGAGTCAGTGATGTACAGAGTCGATAAAACATAGGTTTTCAAATTTTTAAACTTTCGCGATTGTCACTCATATTTATAAAATTTCGGGTCTTATTCGCGATGTATATTATTAGGTACAAAACCTACCATATACTTCCCGACGTTTCGACCGGATTACACCAGCCGTGGTCACGGGTTGACTGATGAATTCATATACAAAGCCTACCTTATACTTCCCGACGTTTTTACCGGATTACAACAGCCGTAAAATACGTCGCTAATAAGACATGAAATGTCATAAATATGATATAGGTAGTTCCTTTTCTAAAGCTATCGGAATAAACTACCTGTGAACAAATAAATTTTAAATTTTGCCTATCAGTCACGCCTTTATCTCCGAAGGGGTGGCAGAGGCATATTATACGCACACATTTCACCGTGTACATTTATGCCAAACGTAACAGGTGATGCGCCCATTGCCGTGTTTTTTTTTAAATAGTGGGGCACTCAATGAATCTTGTGTTATGAGATTTTCACAACTGATAAATCTATCGACACTATTATAAAATTGTAAAATTAGCTGTGACGGTACATTCAAATAAATTTATTAAATAATTAAAATTAAATTAAATGAAAAAAAAAATTAATAAAAAATAATAATTGTAATCGACTAATAAAGGGATTCTGAGTCCGAAACTGTCATTTTCGTGTCTAATGTATGCAAAATCCAGGCGGTTGATCACAACTACTATGAGAATATTGTGAGCAATTTATATTTAATCAAAATCGACTCAGCAGAAGTAATCATATAGCTCGAACTATTTCTCACTAGACGCGCTATCATTGGACAGGTCAAAGTATTTTGGTTTGTTAGTTGACATTGATTAAGACACCATTTTTTACATGCCCGTTGATTTTAAATTATGGACATACTCGTATCGAGTTGCCTTCACTGGTAACTATACGATGAGTAAAGTTAAGATATCTATGCGCGGTCTACTTTCAGATGGGTCATAACGCACATCGAGTTAAAGACTTTGAGAGCAAGTGGGTTAAGGATCAATGACGTAAAGTAATCTAAGCTCCGTCTACTTTTGGAAGGGTGACTTTGCGAAATCGGCAGTTTCTAACAACAACTTTAGTGATATTTTTGCACATAAGGGACATTCACTTGACTCAAACCAGCTTCAGTAGCACTTGCTAACAGGTAAAGGTGCCAAGGAAAGCTCAGGAGGTAGGTAAGCTAGAGGCAATTGCTACTAATGTATAATCTATACTATTATAAAATTGTAAAAATAGCTGTGACGGTACATTTAAGATAAATAAATAAAATAATTTTAATCGACAAATTGTTATGTCTGGTGAAATATGATATACATTGTTTCAGAGCGGTCACCCATCTATAGGTAGAACGTACATAGAACGCTTAACTTCACTGATCTTTTATCCATTAGAGACTGTAACCGAAAGAAACGTATCTGCTGAAATGCGATGCACCTACTTTTGAAGTAGTCACCCATCCAAAATTTGAACGCACCTACATAACTTCACCATCGTTTAGTCATCGGTGAAGGCAACTCGTTATGAGTATAAGCATAACTGAAAACCAGCAAGTATGTGGAAAATGGAGTTTTAATGAAAGCCAATCAACCAACCAAAATACTTTGACCTGTCCAATGTACAGCGTGTCTAGTTAAATATAGTTCAAGCTGTATTATAACTTTCGCGGAACCGATTTTGATGAAATATAGCGCAGTATTTAAGCTGGAAAAGTAACTACAACATTCTAATTTTAGAATTGTGATCAACCGCCTGGATTTTGCTCCAACTCCGAACAAATATACAACCAAACAGACACGAAGAAAAAAAAAAGACAGTTTTGGACTCAGAATACCTTAAATTAATTACATTTGTTTTTCTTTATCTTAAATGTACCGTTATAGTTTTTTTTTATAATAGTACAGATATAATTGATTTGCGTTATAATTCACAGTTATTATTATATATGTAGTATCTGTATATTTTTTTACTATTTTTAAGTAGTTTAATTTTTTTTCTAGCTTATATAGTTTGTCAGATATCTCGATTTTAGTAAATTAAACCATAGGTTAATTAGGAAAAAATGTGTGGCAGTGCCTTGAAGTAGCGAAAAAATCAAATCTCGTTAACGTAATATCAAGATATTAAGATACTGACGTTTATTACGGAAAACATATTTGAAGGTACTTAATTAAATTTTATAGGGTATTTCCTGTTAATCTAGAACCACCCAGTCGGGTATGTATGAAGCGGTTAATGGAGGAAGCTAAAAAAGTTTGCATGGATAATAAATAATAATAATAATCTATATAAGGAACATTAATATATCAGATACACAAATACAAAATTGAAACGAAGACAGCTGTAAAAGTATTAACTGTCATCATCACTCCAGATTGCAATGACGAAAGGAAATTCCAAACACAGTAAAAATAATAAAAGTTACATAAAAGCGACGGTTTGTAACACATCCTTGACCACCACCAAGGTGCAAGTAATAATCTATTTAATATAAAGTAATAAAAATAGTTTATAAAGTAAATAAATTACGGATCCCGAAGCCTTGCGACCTGTCCTCTTTGACCACCCTGTGAGGGCTACAGCGCGATGATAGTTAAATGTTTAGAACTGTGAAATTTATAAATATACCACGGTGATTAGATGGGTTGGTACAGGGTTTAGTTTCGAGGTTTCCTTTTCTTCGCAACGGTGCAACACTCGCCGGACAGTCTGGCTTAGACCACGAAAAACTCTGTAGGGCCTTCATTGCACCCCATTTTGATTGGAATGTTTTTATTTTGTCCGTCTAGTTTATCACGAACCACGAACTTTACTAGGATGACAAATAATCTGGCACCTGATGGAAAGTGGTTACTCTAGTCTATATCTATTTCACTACAACAGAAGTATTCCACTCGCGCTGCTTACACTGAAATTTGTCCAGAATCCTCGGTTGGCGGCTCGCTAATCCGGTGTTTTTAAAGCTATCCTTGTATTCTTTACCATCGAAGTATCAAACAAATACAACAAAGTTTATAAAAAAAAACATTTTTGCAACTATCGATAACACAACACACAGCACTATCAAGAAATAGGGTCATTCGCCCTCTCACAACAAATCATTTTTAATTGTGTGTGTTTCTTCAATTTTTCCATTACAGCTCAACGATACATGTGGCCCTCACTAGAGGTCTTTGATCCTTTTTTTTCGCATATTAGAGGACTAATAAAAAAATGGGTCAAGTCAGTTTCATGACCATACCCGAATTCAGATTGAAACACTTGATTGATTTATGCTGATAGCCAGGAGTCCATTTGTTTTGTTCAGGAGGTTTAACATCTTTTGTTTTATTTTTCTGTTTAACCAATTATGACCATCTTTACAGTCTCTTTTTCATTATCTAAGCATTTTTCTTAGTTGATTCCAAACGTTCTTTTCCTACGTTCTTCTGCGTTCGTTTTTCTACGTTCCTTTCCTACTTCTTCAAATTATCTTCTAATTAATTTTATTGCGGGTTCCAAGACATGCTAACTTCTCCTGGGACTTCACCGAGATCGACCTCGGTGTAACTTTTCTGGTGTTTTGGTCATTTCAGTAGATCCTGGTTTACAGGAGTCACAGTAATAGGAATAGGAAAAAAAGGTTGATTTCAAACCCTACCTGCATTTGTAGCCTGGGGTCCACTTTCCCAACCCTGGAAGGATGCCTGCGCCGTTGCCTTGTCTCCACTTGGGCCCCGGCGATTTTGCTGGGGCCCCTTACACCCGCAATCTAAGCAGTATTATAATTCAATTTCAATTTTCAATTACATCGATCATTTTTGGAAGGTGATTAACCTTACTATACCACGGTGAACTTTGTAGGGCCTTCAATGCACCCCATTTTGATTGGAATGTTTTATTTTGTCCGTCTAGCTTTTTTAATGTTTGACATGTCAAAATGACGCCGCGCGCCTGATGGAAAGCAGAAACGACAATCCGTGACTGGAGGCCGTTATCCCAGCCGGTATGGCCCCAAAAGCGACCCGATCCGATCACGCTTTTCCTAGAGGACCCAGGATTGTAAGAGGAGGGAAACACGTGCGCTGGCTGACAGTTCCATGCTTTTATGGTGGAAGTTTATCACGAACCACGAACTTTCCTAAGATGACAAATAAACTGGCACTGGTGGAAAGTGGTTACTCTAGTCTATTTCTATTTCACTACAACAGAAGTATTCCCCTCAATAATTGGTTACTCACAAATTTTGATTATATGAAAGTTTTTTAGTTCAATGATTCAATGACTTGGTATCACGGACATAGTGAGACTATTAAATAGACCTAAATATTTTGAGTAAGTGTAGTAATATTGAACAAACAATAGTTAGTCAAGTATAGTTCTATCTAATAAAACAAAAGTTTTATATACAAGGTATTTTTTTGGGATCTTAAATAGTAATAAAATAAATGTTGTAATAAAGAAAAGAAATTAAGAAGGACTAAAGTCGTCAACAAATTTCAAAACAAAATAGTAAAATAGACAAAATCCTGAAGAACTAAACAAGAACTGATCTCAGAAATTACTATATATATTAATATCTAGGTCTTTAAACAAAGTCTGATTAGTTACACCATTTGCATCTCAAGAACGGGTTGGCCGATTCTTAAGCAGAATTTTCTTCTGATGTTTCTTCTTCTGGCTTTTACTTAAAAGCAAAGAAAACCTTACAAAAAAGATAATAAAATTAAATTATGCTCATACATTTTTATGGAACTGAATTTTAAGGGCGGTATCATAAATTTACCCGGAACGACTATTTTATAATATTTAGTAAATAGTTAACGCCCGCGGCTCCGCACGCGTGGTGAAGTTTTCCGGTTCCCGTTTCCCACCGGAACTTGTTCCCGGGATAAAAAGTAGCCTATGTGTATGTGCTGATGTGTAAGCTATATTATTATAAAGTTCCATCAAAATCCATTCAGTAGATTTTACGTAAAGAGTAACAAACGTCCATACTTATGAAGTTTTGCGTTTATAATGTTAGTAGGATAATTGTAACGGACTCAAAAATTAAATTTATTCCCAACAATCCATTATAGTAACGTGGCCAAAACAGCCACTTTAGAACGGCCCTCATAACCCACAAAAGGGTCATAAATATCAATTTATAGTGGATAGTAAAAGCGATGAGGGACAACCCTGATTGATTAGTTGTCGCGATAAAACGAAGCCAAGGCTAGCGAAGGACAATGTTCCCGTCCGGTGCAAACTGCGCCCCTGTCATTGTACGGTGCGCGGGCGCATTTGGCTCATGGAGTGTTATAGGGGGCATGTGTTGGTACATTAATTGCATTAGTGTGAAATAAAGTTTGAATTTGGAAGGTACAGTCAGTAACAAAAGTTGATGTATTTCTGATTTAGTCATTTATTGAAGTGAAACTTCTTTATCGACGTTGTGAGAATTTTTATAGCTGTAAATAAAAAATGTCGTAAAGAAGTTTCACTTCTTATCTGTGTACTCTGGTACACACACTTTTCTTTTTTCATTTTAATACTCTTCTATACTTACTGTAATTATGATCGGTAAATTAAATAAGTTGCCAATCGAAAATATTTTGACCCCATCGGCTGTTAGTTCTATGCGTAATGTGTCCCGCCCATACTTCGCACCATTTAAACTTGAAACTCTCTACCGGCGCAAGTGTTTCCCTTCTCTTACAATCCTGGGTCATTTAGGAGAAGCGTGAAAAATCATATTTCTGGTCCATCAACCTGAGGGCTCCTGTCGGAGCCTTTTTGGTTGTAATAGCGGCCTTCACGCATAACAAGTACACACTCACGGGTCTCTGCTTTCCATCAGGCGAGTGAAGCCCTTTTGACGTGCCAAACATAAAAAGAAAAACGTTGCGAATGCCGAATGCCTCTCGCTCACCCAGTGACCAACGTCTCTCTTCCAGGGTGCGAGTTTTCACATCAACACACATTAAAAGACCAAAGTCTTAAGACTGCTGTATTTTAGGTGAAAGGATGTTCCGTAGCTTCCTGAACCCAGCCCAGTTGAATTCGACTGTTGACTTCTATTTTATTTTTGACTTACCAAAGCAGATGGTTTATCTTAGGTATATATAATCGTTGACAATTTCGAACGTTGACTTGCCGATTCTAATTAGAGTAGGCACGACATGAATGTTCGACATGATTTTTGTATTGTCTATGTTTATTTTTAGCCCAGCTCGTCGTACATCTTGCTGAGGTAATCGTACATTGTGTTGAGCTACTATTAGATCTCAGTCATCATTACTATGAGCAGGGGTCTCGGGTTCGATTCCCGGTGCGGAGCAAATATGTGTGTCATACACAAATGTTTATTTTGAAGTTTGTTTGATTAAAATGTATAATATATATATGTACGTAAAAATATAATTTTTGTATGTTTCAATCAGTTGTTTAGATCCCATACCACAATCCCATATTAGATTACTTTGGGCCAGATAGCGTTGTGTAAAAACTGTCCCGAAATATGAACTGAAACAATATTTATTTTATATTTTTATACTTTTAGTTGCTGACTGTACTACAGATAAAGTATGGTAATTGTTTATAATAAATAATAAATATTATGGGACACATTTTACACAGCGCCATCTAGTCCAAATAAATCTATAAGATTATGGGATATAGATAAATTTATAACAAAGGACTTATTATTTCAAAAATTAAATTAACCTAAAACTGAGCATCTTGTTATATAGAATTGAAACGATCGTAGCCCCGCTAGCTAGCTATCAATCCCTGCGTTAAGTATATTCCGCTACGGTTAGTACTGAGAGGGGTGACATTTGTGGTATTCACATTTACGGGTGATAACTTGAGGGCCACTAATTATAGTATTTTAGACTGAGACTCTTAGGTCCGTAGTCCAGAACGTTTCTCAATACTCAATCAAAAGGTAGACTCAAGCGTGGCTAGATTTTGCCTTATAAATAAGTACTACTCTCTCTCTATTGAGAAATGTTCTGGAATACGGCCCTTAATTCACTAGATATCGCCATTTTGGCTAGCAAATATTAAAAAAATCCAGACAAGACAACTGAGAGTCCATTTGTGAACAGAGTGTTGCATAAAAATACGTTTATTGCGTAGAAGTTTGAATTTTGCACAGCTTCAAGGAACCTTAGACCTGGCTCCGGTTTTTCCTTTTGAGGTACGGATCCGTAGAAAGGACAAATTCTGAATGAACTGGGACTGTTACCGAAATTATTATGATAATTTCCCTTGTGTAACACGGTATAATATACTGAAATATTATTTATTGTCGAAACCACCCATATTGAAGGAATTCCGTGTGTGGTCCAATGTTTCCGAACCCTATTGAGTGAAGTAATGAATTCGCTCGATGATGCGGGTGTGCCCACACATGGCCTATTTAAAAAGGGGTGGATATTGTTACTATATCTTACAAATAAATTTTGAATGTGAGTTTGTTTGTCACCTATTACAGACAGTCCCAAAAGTATAGTATAGTAGTGTATGCGAATACCGCGCATGAGGTCCCGGGTTCAATTCCCGGGTCGCAATAAATATTTGTGTGATTCACAAATGTTTGTTTCGGAGTTTGGGTATTTCCTATGTATAATATGTATGTATTTAGAAATATATTAGTATGTATATCAGTTGTCTAGATCCCATAGTACAAGCTTGTAGCTTAGTTTGGGCAAGATGGCGCTGTGTTAAAAGTGTCCCACTATATTTATTTATTTATTTTTATTTATGTATATTAACAAAAAGAATAGTTCATTCAATACAAATATTATAAAGATGAAAATTTGTGAGTGTATCTTTGTTACTCATTTACCCCCAAACGGCTGAACCAATTTGGATACAATTTAGTTTATAGATAACGGAGTCTATATATTTACACATAAGCTATTTTTTATTCTGTGAACAGAGAATATATTAAAAATAATTACATTACATTCCGATTGACGAATTGGTCGTGACGAAGCGGTCGTGGCCCCGAGGTCTCAGTGTTCGGTAAACGATCACTGAGGTACGCAACTTTCACTATGGCTGGTCGTCGGATGGGTGACCACTTTGTGGCATTTACGTTTGCGAGCGTTTCCGTGCTTCAGAAGGCACGTTAAGCCGTTGGTCCCGGTTGTCAGTTATAGGCGGCTTAAAAAATTTCAACAGCAGGTAGCCACAACCTGCGTCTGTCTATTTCAACACGGCAATGAGCTCACCACCTATTACGTGGGACAGGAATCCACACGGTGAAAAGTGGGCATATAATATGCCTCTGCCACCCCTTCGGGGATAAGGCGTGATGGATATTTATTTTATTTTATTTATTGACGAATTGAGGGTGTATGGTGGCTTCCTCTTCAACAACTCCCTTCTTATCGCTCTACGATCGAAATCCGCGATGGAACGTCGGATTCCATTATATTTTATTTTATTATATCAGTCTTTAGGGTCTTTATATATTAAAATTTAATATATGTATCTGGTATAGTTTTCCAGTAATCTGTCTTATATTTATTTATATACGACTAGCTAATGTTCACGACTTCACCCGCGAGTCGAACTTAGGGAGAGTGCTTACCTTTCTAACTGTGAAAGAATTTTCAAAATTAATCTCAGTAGATCCACAGATTGCACATCTCCCACAGATTACATAGATACAACCTCACTAACTAAAGTCCATCATTAAAATAAATATATAAATAAATATTGTTGGGAATACTCACACAACGCCATCTGATTCCAAACTGAGCAGAGCTTGTATCATACTGGTATATTTCTAAATACATACATAAATAATATGTATTATGTAAATATTATACATAAATAATACCCAGACACAGAATAAACCATTCCACAATAAATTCCTGAGATCGTCGGAGAACTTGAGATTGAGGATGCCCGGACATTCCACAAACTATTTAGACAAATCTTTCTCTGTCCAAGCGGTTCGGTTGTGGAATGCATTGCCAGTACCTATAAGACGTGCACAAAGTCTAGCCACATTCAAAAGACTTGTAAACGACCACTACTTGAGAGACATTGGTTATACCTAGTTTTTTGTGCCACCGAATAGTCAATTATAATATTTATTGTAATATTTGTTATATCATAGGTATTTATGTATGTATTTTGTATGTATATATGTATTTATATGAATTTGTATGTATGTATGTATGTAGGTGTATGACATGTATGTGTGTACGGTATATTGTGTAAATAAGATATTTTAGTGAAATGTTATATTTCAATGTAACACCATTCTGCCCCAAATTCAGTTCTTGTAACAGGTCTCCATTCAAAAAGGATGCCTGTAAAAGATTGCCTTTGTGCGATAAGGCCGCCAATTGTAAAACCAATTGTTATCACATTAACTTTATGTTTAAATGTAATTTGGTGTTACAATAAAGAATATATCAATCAATCAATCAATCAAACCATCGTGCTCATCACACAAAGTATTATTCTGGGTGGGAATCGAACCCAGGACCGCTTACGTAGCAGTCGAATACACTCCTATCGCGTATTTTGTCGTATCTGCAAATAAATCTATGTCAAGATAATAGTCACGTATGTCAAGATGTAAATTCATGTCTCAAGGCTAGACACGTCCTATGCATGTATTCCTGACCATTGCAGACGGCTGCCAGACGAGCCAAAAAGAAAGCTTCAACTTTAGGCAATACGTGACTTGCATTCCTATGTTTTCAAAGAATGACGTTATCTATATATTACTAACTGACCCGCGCAGCTTCGTACGTGTCATAATTCGAACACCGTGGTCGCGTCTCTTATTAATTTGACAATACATTAATGCATGAAAATTTGCCCGTTTTGTTGAAATTTATGATTACTGCTACGCTACCTTGGATAATAGCTTGATAATATATAGCCTATAGGCTTCCTCGATAAATAAGCTATCGAAATCAAAAAGACTTTTTTCAATTCGAACCTGTAGTTCTTGAGATTAGCGCGTTCATCCAAAAAAATACTAAACAAACATGGTTAATTGCGCTAATCTCCGGAACTACTGGTTGGAATTGAAATATTATTTTTGTTTTTGATAGCTCATTTAGCAAGGAAGCTTATAGGCCATATATTATCAAGCCATTATTCAAGGTAGCGGAGCAGTAATCATAAATTTGTTAACATTTACAATTCTTCAGTTTTATATATTTTATAGATTTTTGATTCTCCTTCTTAACCTTAGTGTATTCCCAGTTGCTTTCAAACTCTACCTGAATTTGAAGCTCGAAATCCACTTTTAATGGGCTGCTAGGAGCAGCGTTCATATGTCTTTTATTTTCGGCATATTTGATAGCAACTTCCGTCTGACCACCCAACCCCATAAAGACGCCTACGTCATTGCCTCGCTCGTTGGTAGGGAGGTGCACCGCTAGCAAATGACGTCATTTGGGCCCCAGAGATATTGGTGGAGCCCCTTACATCCAATATTTTACTGATTTTTAGGATTCTGCCCCTCATAAGAAAATAAATGGAACCTTTTGTTGTCCGTCCGTACGTCTGTCTGTCAAGATCCTTTAATTGGAGAACGCGTGAAGGTATCAAGTTGAAAGTAAAACTATATTAAATTAAATTAAATTAAATTCAATATTGTGGGACACTTTTCACACAGCGCCATCTAGCCCAAAGTAAGCTAATATTAGCTTGTGTTATGAAATCTAGAAAACTGATAAACATACTTATATATTTCTAAATACATACATATTATAGATAAATAACACCCAGACACAGAATAAACCATCGTGCTCATTACACAAAATTTTATCCTGGATGGGAATCGAACCCACAACCTCTTTCGTAGCAGTCGGATGCACTCCCTCCGCGCCACCGAGGCAGTCAGAGGCAGTCAGTCAGTATAAACTCACATCTATACTAAAGAAAACTCTAAGTCTATGTCTATGACGCAAAAAAGTTTTAAGAAATCCGTTTTACGAAAATGATTAATTTTTACAGAAAACCTTACACTACCTATGATGGTGTCGTATTGCTGAATGAAGACTATGTTCATCAATTGAGTCTGAGACAATCAACGAATGAGTGAGGAACGATTGACGAAGAATATATATTGTGCGAAAGTAGAGGGTAGAAGGAGTCAGGGTAGGCCGAGACTTACATATGAGGACCACTTGAGCAGATTGCTCAAATCGGAAAAGTCGGAAGTACTCGGATACCCAGCCGTGCGTGTATGAAGCGATTGACGAATCTTGAAGAAGCGAAAGAAGTATGCATAGATCGCGAAGCCTGGCGGTCTGTCATTAGCCAGTCAGGGATACAGCGAGAAGATAGTTAAATCCTGCATCACGATATGGAAGTTCTCATTACCAATTTTGTATTTCCAAGTTCTAAGGCTGAAGATCAATAATATATACAACAGCCCAACATCAATAGTTGGGCAACGGCGTGATCACCTTGCCTGATCAGGGAATCCTCCTCCCTCCGTTCCTCCATAATTATAATGACAGAGTAATTCAACTTTAACACATAAGTAAATACCTTATGTGTTAAAGTTGAGTACACCCCAGGATATACTCGTCATAATTCTGTACAGCCGAGAACTCTGGGAGATCTGCCCTGGCTTCTTAAATCACCCTAAGGATATAATACTAGACTCAAACTGTGTGTGTGTGGTCGCCACACGGTCATTACCAAACCGTTTAGCGCCTAAAAGGAGCTAAAGTCTGGTGTAAACAGGGGTTTCTAACAGATTTTGGCTACCACCACGGCATCGCCAAAAGGTTTTGTTATCCCGCTTCTTTGGGGATTTGTTCGGGTGTTATCACGCCTCTTACCTCGCCACAAAAAACGTGAAACTCTTACGTCACGCCATCTTCTTCGGCCTGCTTCTATAAGGACGGCAAGTTACCCTCCCGCCATCTTCAACTCATGAAGAATCAGTTAACAGGTAAAGCTATAAAGTAGGTTGAACCTAAACATTTTGATAAAAAAAATATCACTAACTGGTAATACCTAATTAAGATATTAATGAAACGGTACAATGCTACCATTATTACAGTTATAAATAACGTCTATAATTATATTACTCTACAATAAATCGTGAATAACCGACAGATACTTGTCATACAGAAGAACAGCCGTACAAACAGATAACACTAATTAATTTTATGTATGTTGTTATATTCAATTTTTCTGCCCACTTTCTGATAATAATGTTTTGTATAACCCATAAACGGGATGACGGAATCGAACTGCGCCTATCACTGTGGTTATAAATAAATAGTTTGGGTTTATTTTAAGGGACATTTGATAAGATAAATTCATTCTGTTGTCGGTATATTTATATACGAATAAAAAATGAAAATAAAAACAGTAAAGATTAATTTGTTTGAAGTCGATAAACTCTGGAGCTATTGAACCGATTTTAAAAATTCTTTCACCTTTAGAAAGCCAAGTTTATAAGAAGTATTATGGCCAATGGCCAGGTATCTTTATGTTACTACTCAAATGGGACTCAAGTGTAACAGTTCTAATAATAAATGCCAAGAAACCAGACGGATTTAGAGCAGAATATGGGCATAAGGTAAAGGCACCAATTCCGCGGTATTTTCACCAAAACTTTACAGATCATTAAAAATTATTATTAATACATATGACGTAATTTATCTTAAAGACAAAAAGAATCTGTGAATTGCATATAAATCTCGATAATCTAAATAAATCAAATGCCATTTTTAGAACCCCTCGGAATTGGTTAAACAGGTGAGGTGTCTGTATATATTGTAGAGACCCCTTACCTCTCCAAGATCTCAGGAGCCCAAGCATCCTTAATTCTCACCTACTAACAGCAGTGCACTGATACTCATATATACTGCAACTGATAATCTGAGGTCAGACGATAATCGCTACAAAATATACCGAAATTCGATATCTGCACTTAGAACTTCTATGTAAATAAAAAAATACTGGTTGCACTTGAGTGCCGTCAGAAGTAAAAACTTATTTTGGCGGTTTAGACATTTTTTAGATGGGTACTAGGGTGAACCCCAATTACTTTAAAAATAAAAGTACTAATCAGCTTAAAAAGCACTATAGTTATTAATAATTTGACTGTGTTTAAATACACAAAAAGAGTTATTTCGAGCCGGATTTGAACCAGCGACCTATGAATTCCGCTCTACCACTATGCCAACTAAGCTATCGAACTGATTTTGGAATTATCAATGTAATACTTTAAAATTTTTGCAAAAGATGGCTGATGGAAAGACGGCTGGGTCAATTCGAGAATTTTTTTTTTATTTATTCTTTGTACTCCAAGGAACGTTTTTACGTAGAGAAAATTTTGAAAAATTGTAACGGGAACGGCAAAGCTTCATTACGCGTGCGGAGCCGTGGTTGTCAACTAGTAGCCAAATAAAAGTAAAGCCCTGGTTCCAAATTCAGAAAGGGTTTAGACGTAGCTAGGAAAACACTAAGATGAAAAAGAGAAGATAGACTGCGCTTGTAAACGTTTCCTTAATAACCAAATCTCAAATACGAAACGTCGGTCGTAAAAATTAGAAGTACTATTTCTAAATAAGCGCTTAACTGACATTTACAAGTTTGTTACCCTCGGTGTTAAGCGTCATAAATGTCAGCTTAACCTTTTACTAACTCCTGCGACGGCGTTTACGTGTTGCGGTCTAAACAATAAACTAACGCGAAAAGATCATACAACTCTTAACTTTTATTTATTTTCCAACAAATAATAATTTAATAAAATTAAAATTAATCCTTACAATATCTGTCAGTGAGACTCGTTAAAATCGGTCCACTCGATTTAGAGATTAGCCAGAACTAAAGAACAGAAACAATTTAAATTATAAAAAAATTATGCCTAACTACCGTACATTCTTACGGGAGCCCTTTTGATCGCATAATCTTTTTCAGCAAAATGTAGTTTGGTATAACAGTTTTAGCATAAAGTTTTCTCGCATAAATTATGATAAGCAGAGTGTTATAAACGCAGAATGGTTTTATTGGCTTAATGATAACTTACTCTAATAAGAAATTATAATACTTTTATTCTGCATAAATTTAAAGGGTATAATTGTTATACGCCTAAAGATAATTTAGCATAAAATACAAAACCCATAATAATTCTTAGCAAAGTTTGTAAGCTGTAACATATGAAATTTTAGGACATAATTCTATAAGTGTTATTAATTTTAGGCTAGTCTTGGGCAAAGGCGTACGACGATGAGCGAAGCGAGGAGGAGTGTTAGGTTACTTGTGATTACAATGAGCGAGCGTGCCGCGTCAGCGACCTGATTCTTTTTGTATTTTCTCTATATTCTATATATTATATTATAGTCTACTTTCTATATAGTATTAGTGATGATATTTTGAACTTCAGTATAGTGATAATCGACATTTTTAATCAGTCGGCATTTAAGTCTTAGACAGTTTAAGGTTAGATTTAAAAATAAAAATATGTACTCGTTAACATTGAGGTATTCTATAGTATGACTTGTAATCTTTATGCCATAGACTGAGATGCCAATAAATGTTGTGATTAGTAATCGTTATTGCAAAAAAAAAGGTGAACTTTTTATACTGGTATATCATTATAATAAAAGAAGTTATGGGAAAATAAAGTATGCCAAATGATTAATTCTGTTTGAACATTATACGAAACAAAGACTAAGGCAAAAAACGTTATGCAGTTTTATATTATGCCTCTTAAATTATGCAACCCAATACGGACCCCATTCTTACATGATAATGAAAGAATGAAAAGCTGGTAATATGGGATTGCAAACAGACTCTTCTATTTTATTTATCTGTATAGATTAGTTGTCCTGTATTTATTCCCATACGTAATTGAGTTTAAACAATTAATATTTAAGTATTAATAATATAACGCTGAAGAGATTGTTTGTTTGTTTGGTTGAATGCACTAATCTCAGGACCTATTGGTCGGATTAAAAAAAAAATTGTGTTACATACCCCATTTATCGAGGAAGGCTATCGGCTATATATCATTACGCTACTACCCTGGAGAGCGGAGCAGTGTCCATAAATTATAGGGTAAATTTTTATGCAATATTGAGATAGATTTATAAGCGACGGAATTAAATAGATGCGACGGGATTTCGAAGTATGTCACGGGCGTAGGCCTTCACAAAAGGTGTCAAATAAATATTAAGGATTTTGTTATTATATCATATTTTACTTACTCAATTTGATTGGTACTTTAAGAAGTATGAGATGTCTACGATACGCATTGTTCAAATACTCAATATTCTGAAAACGTCAGTAAGATTTATTCACTTTGATGCAGACGAATCCTAATGCTAATGCAATTGTTTTATCTACGAGTACTACCTAAATTATTTTTAGAATCCTAGACAGAATATTCTTGTGTATATTTCTAGGTAGCCATAGACAGATTATGCTATGATTATATGACAAGAAGTGTACTTTGGAGTCTACTTTTGAATTCTACCTATTGTTTAAGCCTCTAAGATTTTCGTGATCCAAGCGATCTCTCATTGGGGCCGAATCTATTATTGAATCAAGCAGTAGAATAGAACCAGAATCAAAATATTAGTAGACTATCAAAAATGCAACTGACTAGCGGCCACTGGCGCAGTACGTGTTAGTAGCTGACCGAAAGAAGTCTATTGGACTTCGATTGTAACAGTAGAAAAAACCTGTCAAAATTGTACCAGTGGCTTTCTATTGAGCGACGATATCGATTCTATTTCGACACGATTGAAATGGCAGACTCGGCCCACTGCAAACGGTGCTCGTGCTGACTAACGGACGAGACGAACGCAGGTCCTTACGGGGTTTTAGAGATCAATCGGCAGGCTTTCCTAAAAACCAAAAGCCAAATGATAGCCGCTCCTAGCAGCCAAATAGAAGTAACGCTCTAAATCTAGGTAAGGCTTTGAATGCGACTGGGAATACACTAAGATGAAGAAAGATTGAAACCTCCAGTTATAGTTTCAAATGGTGCAAACGGTAAACTACTTTATAATGTTTCAGGAACTGTAGAACTCAGCTACATGCGATAAGAACTCACATTTATTTATAATCTGCTGGACAATGATCTGCTAAGTGATCCGTTACGTTAGTAGGCAGAGCATTTAATCAATTGTCTTTTTTTGGTAAAACGCTATAAGAAATGAGTTCTAGAGTGGAGACTGCGGCGAACGTAAGGTAGGACGCCATTAGTCAGATGGAACATCAACCTCCTTTACAAGGACGCAGAGGAGAACTAAATGCGGAAGGCCCGAACAGTGTGTGGTTGAGCGGGCGAGATAAATAAATTCAAAGTGGACTGTATTTGCGAGGAAAGACAAAAATGAAATTTACATGCGGTTGTCCACGGAAAAGAAATGGAAAACAGGAATGGGCACACTACCTTGCTTTTGCTGCGAGATGCTGAGGTGGAGGCTGCCGGGGACGTCCCTGGACTTGGATCCCTGGTTCCATTGCACGAAAACACTATTTATCCATGGAAAACACAATTATTGCGAAGATTGATTGCGCGCGCGCGGTCATTGCAGTACTAATAGCAGCGAGCCTTCAATTCGTGAATCTGTGAGCGGCGTTTTAGATCGCGCGTAATACAGCTGTCTCGCTCTCCTTTTATGCGAGACAAGGTAGGTGCGAAAGAGAAATGGAATAAAGGGAAACGGGGGGAGTGTCGACAACTAATTAATTAAAAACAAATGTAGATCGGCGATGCAACATAGAAAAAATAACGCGGCTACTCTTTTATCGTATACCGGCACAACCATTTCCCCCCCGGCTTGAATGGTTACCTTCGAAAAAGGAACAACTGACTATACAGTTGCCACTAAGCTTTAGCTGCTAAATAAACAAAATGCTATCGAACTAAACTAAACTAAACTAAACCTAATCGAACAAGATAAATTTGTTATTGAAGTTACTGTTGATTAGGCCAAGGACAAAGACGAATAACTGGTCAAGTACGATACGACAAGTACGAACCAGTTGCGGTTTTAACGCGAACTATACGGGTGATCCCATTTGACACAGGGTAGACTTCTTCTACTACCCCAAGAGGCCAATGTAATGTAGGCATATTTTCAGTTAAAATAACTACGACAGTACCGACAGTAATAGGGTTCGATGGAGTATTCCATTTCTGACGTGACTGTAGCGTATGCAAATAGTCTGTCCTCCAACGCTTCCAAAACGATTGAACGAGTTTATCCAATAATGCATGACGCGAGAGAAGATGAAGTCGATCTTCCTCATTTCAAAAGCGGGTAAGTATTTTAATGGTGTAACATTCATCACTAGACAAGGTTCTACAAAGAGGACGCGTATTCATTACGGCCTCGACTTGAGTGAGCACGGTGCTCAGCTCTTCAAACGTAAAGTGTTTGGAACGCAAAAAAATTATGTAGTTCGGAAAGGTTACGACGAGCTCCGACGTAATTCGTACCGTTGTCCGAATACAATCGAGATACGTAACCCCGACGCGACAAAAATCTTTTAAATGCAGCCATGAAGCATGGCGTGCTCAAATCACCAGCTAATTCTATATGAACGGCGCGAATTGTCATACAAACAAAAAGACGAACATAAGCTTTCGTGGAGCGTATACCACGACCACGAGAAACTGTTATCCTGAAGGGGCCAGCGTAATCGGTACCCGTGTGTACGAACGGTTTAGCAGCCTGAACAACACGACAAGGATGATGATCGGACATTTCGGGCACGATTGACTTCGGGCGAAGTTTGATACACGGAATACATCTATGAACTATCGAACGAATCAAATTGCGTGCGGAGAGAATCCAGTATTTCTGGCGCAAAATCGACATCAATAAATCTGGACCAGCGTGACAATTCACCCTATGGTGATATTCAAGTAAAAGATCAAAGATATGATCCATACGCGGGAGAACTATAGGATGCATTTGATCGTACTCTAATGCGGACTGGCTCAAACGACCACCAACTCGAATGAGGCCATCCTTCAAAAAAGGTTTCAAATGTTGAAAAGCGCGACTACAAGGTTTATTTAGTTCCAAATTTCTAATTTCAGACGTAAAATAAAATCGCTAAAGTTCACGAAGCACGATTAACTCAGCCTTGTTTAAGTCAAAGGCGGTAACATTCTCGGCACGAGGAAGGATTTTCAAAAATCTACAAATAAAAACAACACTACGTAAAAAAATCGACCACGATGAAACACGGCTAGCCAACTCTAAGATAGGCGATTTTTCGAGCGGTGCGGTAGCAACTAAAGAGGTTTTCTTTTCCTCTGGCGGCGTGGACACAGTAGCGGGGTTGAAAGGACTAACAGGCCAGGAATTTTTGCCACCCTATTTTCGACAAATGTATCCCAAGAATGGGGCGAAGAATGTGTCCAACACAAAGCGACGGTCGAGTCCGAGAATGCGAAAATTCTATCTATATTAATGCGGTGAAATCGACGATCTGATTCGCGAACACCAATACAAAGAAGCATTTGTCTAATTGTCGGCTGAAAGCGCGACAGCGAATAAGCGAAAGTTAACTATAACTTCGAACAAATTACCTTGGAGATTTCGACCACTGTGCAAAATATCGTTTACCGAAACATTCGAACTAGTTTTGGCGCTGCCATCTAAAACAACGCGCAACTTGGTGGTTAGTTTATCCTCGCGGACAACTCCATGGTGCGGTATGGTATACGAAGGAGCGTGCTTCGTCTCTTCGGTTTCGGGAGGCGCGGGTGAAATGAAACCTTTATCCAAATATTCTACTATTACGCTATCGTAAGCCTCCTTCAACTTTGGAGATGTCTGCATTTTCCGTTCTAAACGAAAGAAACGTTTTTCGGCTGACTGAAACGAATCTCCAAGCGAATTAACATCAATCATCATCATTAAAGGGGAGTGCGACAACATAACGACCATCACTATCGCGAGTAGTCGTGCGACTATAAAACTCTTCACAAAGTTTATCATCCGGGCTGACAATAGGAGGGACGTTCACCTCTTCTATCTGCCAGAATTTACGGACAGCGGAGTCCAGCGGCTCGACGGTGCAACAACATGACACTGTCGAGTTACAATCAAAATAAACGGGTGCGGAACCAACAATAACAAACCCAAGAACCGTCTCTAATTCGAGCGGCGCGCGGGGTGCGATGCGTGACCTTGAACCTTAGGCTGCGACAGGAGGTGCGGGAAAATCGAGGCGCCAACTAACAAATCAATATCTCCTGGAACGGCGTAAGTATCATCGACCAACGGCAAATCTCTAAAATTAGTCAATAATGAGGTATTGACTGCGATAGTCGGTAAAAGTTTGGTAACCTTATCGACGACTAGCGAATCCATCGAAAAACTAACATCATAATCAAAACGCGAGTGGAATTTAATCCCTACAGAACCTTGAACGGCTTTAGTGGAACCCCCAATACCTTTCACAACATTGCAGGCGGGGCGGTTATTTATAAGCAAACCAAGACGACTACAACAATTTTTACTAATAAAATTACTTTGAGAAGCACTATCTAAAGTGCTCGAACACTATGTCCCCTACCATGCGAATCGTAAACAACAACTCGAGCGGTTGCCAGAAGTACCGTAGTAGGGCTTGTGTGCAAACTTGATAGCGAACAAAGCGACATCGTTCGGCTGGAGGCGCGCGGCAGTGGCGCCGCCGTCGCTAGGCGCGGACGGGGACGAAAACACGCGAGTGCGCTCCAAATCGCGACTCAACGGCGCGGGCGGCTGTGACGTCACAGCGGACGGACGGTTAGGCACTGAGTTCGCGCAGCTGGAATCGACGGGCGAACTACCGGACATGGCGTTATTGTTTTCGAAGTAAATAAAAAAAAAAAAAGTAAAAAAAAGAAAAAAGAAATAATGAATGGTTCTTACCATTACACTTGCGACAAAAATAATTCGAATTACAGAATGAAACACGATGTTTCTTACTCAGACAATTGATACATAAATTACTAGAACGAACAAATTTATAGCGATCGCTAGGAGTGAGTTTATTGAACTCCGAACATTTATAAAGTTGGTCATGGTGACCTTGACACAAAGAACAATTTTTCGAATGCAACACTTGCGATTGCGAAGTTGTGGGTTCGAAATTAACAAAAGATTGCGTGGACTTCGTGGGCTTACTACGATTAGTCGTACTATTTTTCGCTACTCCGTGGTTTAACGAAGTTCGTTGCAAAATTCGAATACATTGACGAACGAAAGTTTCTAAATCGTCAAATTTAGGTATTTGATGGCCACGTCTATCCATTTCAAATAAGCGAACGGTTTCGGAATCTAATTTCTTTAAACCGATATACAATAACAAAAAGTCACAGAGGTCATTGACTTTGACATTCTTTAGGGCGCGAACAGCTGATGCAAAAATATCTAAGAATTTTTCCAAGTAGTGTTCATTACACATTGAGCTATTTTTCAAATTAAATATTTGATCCAAATAAGCGGTTGTTATTAAGCGTTTGTCTTCGTATATGACCTTCAAAGTAATCAAAATCAAACTATAATTTTCGGCGCAAAGCGTTATACCGGCGTAAACGGCTTTTGCTTTCCCGGTTAGTTTACTAACTAACTAACTATCTTCACGCTGTATCCCTGACGGGGTAGTCAGAGAGGAGAGATCGCCAGGCTTCGCGATCCATGCATACTTCTTTCGCTTCTTCGAGATTCATCAATCGCTTCATACACGCACGTCTGGGTATCCGAGTATTTTTGACCTTTCCGTTTTTGAACTAAGTAATGTAATTTTTCGTAATCCGATAATGAATTATTATTATGGATCGTATTTTCGAAACTAGCGAAAAACAAAGGCCAATTTTTAATATCGCCATCAAATTCGGGTATTTGTATGGGCGGTAATTTAGGTCGGTCCCGTTTCAGCAAATCAAAACCGGCTGGCCCGGGTCTCGAATCAGTAACTAATACGGGCACGGGCGCTTGCAATGACTTAGCGACACGTTTTATGCGACAAATCAAATATTCGAAAGATGACATGGCGTCATAAGTTAATAATAAATCGGGATTAAATCTTAATTCAAGCAAGTTAATTTTATCGAGAACATTTTCGAAATCTAAGCGCAAAGTATCTACTGTTTTGATCGAGGATATAAACAATTCTTTTATTGATTCATCTGCGATCCTCGATGAATAATCACAAATTGATTGCATACGCTTAAAAAGGCTATCCTTCTTAGCGTGTAATAGTTTTAACTGTAGATCCGGAATCTCTTTCGGAGGCATTTTTAATACAAAAAACTATAGTAACCTACAGTGCAAAACTAACGAACTATCAAAATGGGAGCGGTGGTAAGCAGCGAGACGCGACGCGAACGAGCGTAGGTACTAGCGCGCGTGGGCCTAGGTACCTGCCCGCGTGATCTACCTATTACTATGCGGTGCAGTCGAAATTACCCACTATTTAGTACCTACCTATGCAAAAAACAGTAGGTAGGTATGCGTTTATTCCCTAATGGAATAAAACTATTATCTATGCGTTATTCCGAATGGAGTAAAAACTATAACCTATACCTATGCGTTTATTCCGAATGGAGTTAAAACTATAACCTATACCTATGCGTTTATTCCGTGGTGGAATAAAATTATAACCTATACCTATGCGTTTATTCCGAATGGAGTTAAAACTATAACCTATACCTATGCGTTTATTCCCTATGGGATAAAAATTATTGCGTTTCTATTGGCAAACTACTAAAGCGAATGGATCAAAATCCGGATCGTTAGGACCAGAAAATGGTTGAGCGGGCGAGATAAATAAATTCAAAGTGAACTGTATTTGCGGGGAAAGACAAAAATGAAATGTACACGTGGTTGTCGACGGAAAAGAAATGGAAAACAGGAATGGGCACACTACCTTGCTTTTGCTGCGAGATGCTGAGGTGGAGGCTGCCGGGGACGTCCCTGGACTTGGATCACTGGTTCTATTGCACGAAAACACTATTTATCCATGGAAAACACAATTATTGCGAAGTTTGATGCGGGCGCGCGCGCGGTCATTGCAGTACTAATACAACGAGCATTCAATCCGTGAATCTGTGAGCGGCGTTTTAGATCGCGCGTAATACAGCTGTCTCGCTCTCCTTTTATGCGCGACAAGGTAGGTGCGAAAGAGAAATGGAATAAAGAGAAGCGGGGGGAGGGTCGACAACTAATTAATTAAAAACAAATGTAGATCGGCGATGCAAGATAGAAAAAATAACGCGGCTACTCTTTTATCGTATACCGGCGCAACCAGTGTGGTACGATGAAAATTGAGAGAAGATCACGTCCAGTAGTGAACTGCTACAGCCTGATTTGATGAAGACTCCACAGTTTGTTTTCTCAAACGTTTTACGTTTGTTCCACGAATTTGACAATTCGTTACAAAGCTAAGTACTGTCATACATTAAACAGTGGAGTTGCGACATCGGTAGGTACTCGCTGTTAGATTCAACCATAAATATTGCATTATATGGATTCATTAATATTAACATATTATCACGCCTGTTTTCATTTGGGGTAGGAAAAGGCTATGGTTTTCCACTTGCTACGATACTGACATACCACTTTTGATTCTTCTATTTTCATGAGTGTTATGATACACGTACGCCGCTTACTGGTACTCTTCCAAAAGGTCTTCGGTTTGATTGACATACGTACGCCGAGGTCTACCCCTATCAGTTTGCCCATTCACTTTCGCCGCATAAATCTGCCTCGTCAATCTATTTTCATTCATCCTCTCCATCTGTCCGAACCATCTAAGCATCCCTTTTTCTATCATATCTTTTTCTATCTGTCATACCTCAATGTTCCCTTATCGCACTGTTCCTTTCTTTATCCATCAAATTCACTTCCGCTTTTCACCTCAAAAATCCTCCATTGTCACTTCTGTGTCCCATACTGATGCCTCGATCCATGAGGGACGCACGTGCATCCATGAGGCTGACACTGGTCAAGTTTAACGAAGGTAATGCCAGCGTAACCGCATTCCCTGTGATTTCCACTAGTTGCGTAGAATTATAACTCAAAGTACGGTTAATAAAAGTAAGTAATTTGTTATATCCCTGACGGGGTAGTCAGAGAGGACAAATCGCCAGCCTTCACGCTCCATGCGTACTTCTTTCGCTTCTTGCTGATTCATCAATCTCCTCATACATGCACGTCTGGGTATCCGAGTACTTTTGAGCAATTTGCTTACGTGGTCTTCATACGTAATTTGTTATAAAAATACCGTAGAACAATCTGTTCAGAAGTTAGGCTACCAAGTCTTGGCAGGTTGCTAGTGTTCTGCTTATGACCCTATATTTGTTGTTTTATACAAATAAACAAAAATAATATCACATTTGTGGCGCGATGGGAGTGTATAAGAGGTCGTGGATAAAACTTTGTGTGATGAGCACGATGGTTTATTCTGTGTGTTATTTATCTATAATATGTATGTATTAAGAAATAAATGATTATTTTTATCAGTTATCTGGTTACCATAGTATAAGCTCTGATTAATTTGGAATCGGATGGCGTTGTGTGAGTAGGCCCAACGATATTTATTTATCTTGTACCACACAAAATTTGCAACGTGAAAAGCAATTAAAGTCAAACCACATCTTACTTCTAAGGAGACTTTATGAACTGCGGCAAACGATATCGTTAAACACGATCGTATAAAATAATTATTTTTGCTCCTTAACGTATTTCTGCTGAAGTTCATTTTTAAATGACCAGTAAAATAAATATATTGTAAACATGCGTTCAGTCTTAGATTTATTTATAAAAAAATGGGTAAGTATCTACCAGTTAGACTTCCGAGAGGGTTCCGTAGACGTTTGTACGTAAGAATCGTAATAAAAAATACGAATTGCACTCCGGGAGTACCGAAAGAAGTACAAACTTATTTTGGCACATTGGACATTTTTTAGATGGGTACTAGGGTGAAATCCCAATTAAAGAATAAAAGTACTAATCGGGTTAAAACGCACTATAGTTATTTATAATATGACTGTGTTTAAATACACAAAAAGAGTTCCTTCGAGCCGGATTTGAACCAGAGACCTATGGATTCCAATTTATAACCATTTATAGTCCACCGCTCTACGGTGGCGCCGCGGACGTAGTGTTCTGTAAACGATCACTGCGTTAAGCAACTTTCACTATGGCCGGTCCTCGGATGGGTGACCACTCTGTGGCATTAATATTTGCGAGCGTTCCGTGCTTCGGAAGGCACGTTAAGCCGTTGGTCCCGGTTGCCAGTAACATGGCAGTCGTTAAGCCAGTTGAATGCCTTATGGGCGGCTTGAAAAATTTCAACAGCAGGTCGCCACAACCTGCATCTGTCCATTTCAACACGGCAATGGGCTCACCACCTGTTACGTGGGACAAAAAGCAAAACATACGGTGAAACGTGGGCGTATAGTACGCCTCTGCCTACCCCTTCGGGGATAAAGGCGTGAAAGTATGTATGATGCTCTACCAACTGAGCTATCGAAGGTTGATAACTGACTACGAAATTATCAAGGACTTCATAGACAGAAGGACGGATATATCCGTCCTTCTGTGAATTCTTTAAGGGTTCTATGAATGACCGCTGACTGACCTCCCAACCCTTTAAGGGGGTAAATCCGCAAGTGAGATTGCTTGGGCCCCAGAGATCTTCGTAGGGCCACTCTTACACTCATTATCATTTGATTATTAGGGTTCATTAACCCGCTGCAATCTGCATCTATTACCAAAGATGCATAGTCCAAGTGCGCACGCGCATAAAGTTGAACCTAAGGCATGCATATCACGTATAGTCTAGACAAAAGTTGTTGTATGCAAATCGACGATTGTCAAGCGATTTTCGGCAATCAATTCGTATTCCTAATGTAAAGTACATTCTTAAGGCACAGGCGTATTGATCTTTGAGATCGATAAGGATGTGCGGTTCACTGTACTTCAACATAGCAGTTCGGTTTGTAGGGAACAAAATAACATTTAATAACACTTCGGTTCATCATCATCCGAGACTCTCTCCCAGTTGCCTCACGCGACGCCTGAGATCGACTTTCCTACTTCTTTTCCTTTATAAGTGTATTAACTAATATTATATTACCGGGACTAAATGCTGTTATTTTTCATACCTTATGTTGTCTGACGTTTCGCCCAGGTTGCACCGGCCGTGGTCACAGGATGACTGGCTCAGCGATGCACGCCTTCCTCCGTCGAGTCATCATCATCCGAGCGTCTGTCCCAGTTGCGTCTCGCGACGCCCGGGGTCCGCTTTCCTACATTTTCTCCTCCACTTCGCACGGTCGTCGGCATCCCCTGTGGTGAGACCATTGGCACGCATGTCATCCCTTACGACGTCAAGCCAGCACTTCTTGGGTCTTCCCCTCTTACCGGGACCCGGCGGGGCTGACATGGCCAGACATTTGTTACCTACGTAGCCCGGCGGTTGCCGCAAGACGTGACCATACCAACGAAGGCGACACTCTTGCAACTTGTCTGCAATGTCACGGACGTGAAGGCTGCCGCGGATGCGAGAGTTCCTCACGCGGTCCATCCGCGTGACTCCACACATCCACCGCAGCATCTTCATTTCCGTGACACGCAGCTCCTGCTTGTGTCGCTCCAATATCGGCCACGTCTCACTGCCATGTAAAAGGACAGGTCTAATAATGGTTTTGTAGACCTGTCCCTTCAACCGGATCGGCATTTTAGGGTCACAAATGACACCGGTCATCTCCCGCCATTTGGCCCACGCGGCAGCAATTCGTGACTTGACATCGCAATCGATGTCACTGGACGTGTGAAAAACAGATCCCAAGTATTTAACCTGGTCCGTGCGCTCGACCAAATCACCGCCTATGCGGACGGATGTGGAATCTGTCGAGTTTAGTGCCAAGTACTCGGTCTTCGCCACATTTAGTTTCAGACCGCCGTTCTCAAGCGTCTCCTTCCATGCCTTTAAACGTCGCACCAATCTGCCCCTTTCCGCGTCTGCCAGCGCAATATCGTCAGCATACATGAGCAACCATGGAGGCTGCTCATGCGGGTTTCTGATGCTGTCCGACAATTCGTCTAATATTACACTGAACAGAAGCGGACTAAGGACAGAACCCTGGTGTACCCCGACGGTGATGGGGAAGGGTTTCGTGTCGCCAACAGCAGTCCGAACCATTGAGTCGGAGTCACAGTACATGTCCCGGATAGTGTCAATATAGACCTCTGGAACCCCTTTGGACCGCAGTGCCCACCAGATCATCGCACGAGGAACACAGTCGAAGGCCTTCTGCATATCTAGAAACAAACAGTGCAGAGGCGTATTCTTCGACCTGTATTTCTCTGCGACGACCCTCAGGGCAAAAACAGGGTCCGTGGTCCCATGACCAGGGCGAAACCCATATTGACACTCCGAGAGAGTACACTCCTGCCGGATCCGAGAGTCTATAATCCTCTCGAAGATCTTCATGGTGTGGGACATCACCTTAATACCGCGGTAGCTCCCGCACTCCTGCACTGACCCCTTACCTTTGAAGACTGGAGTAAAAATACTCAGTCTCCATTGGTTTGGGATCTGCCCGCTGAGGAGTATGCGGTTAAAAAGGTTTACTAAGATGCCCACACCGCGAGGACCCATCGCCTTCCAGGCTTCGATGGGGACTCCATCGGGTCCGACAGCTTTCCGATTCTTCATGCGGCGAAGCGCAGTCAAGACTTCTCCAGGCGTTTCCGGTGGCACTAGTCCCTGATTCGGAGGGAGGTCCGGAGGCTGCACCTCTTTATGCTGCTTATTAAGCAGCTCGTGGAAGTACGAGCGCCATCTCTCCTTTACCGCGAGGTCTTCGCTTAACAGGTTGCCCTCAGGGTCTTTTACACAGCGACACTTGGATATATCCTGTGCCGCTTTGACCCTGGAGCGCGCCAGCTTATAGATGAGCTTCTGCCCCTCAGACGATTCCAGCTTATCATACAAAGGTTGTAAGTGGTCTCGTCTGGCTCTGGCTACAGCTCTCTTTGTGGCGCGCTTGGCAGCCCTGTACGCGTCGCGGTCTTCGGGAGATCCAGTCGCTTGCCACTTTTTAAAGAGGGCTTTCTTCTCCCTGGTCTCCCTCAGGACTGCGTCGTTCCACCACCAAGTTTCCTTGTCACATTTGCGTCCACCCTTAGACTCACCGAGCACCAACTTCGCCGCTCCAAGGATGGCCGCCTGAACTTTGTCCCAGTAATCTTGAACTGGTTCGCCTTCAGTGTCGGTGCTCTTGTCACCGACAGCTGAGACGAACTCCTGGGACCTAGTATCATCAAGCAGCCACCATCTGATGCGGCGCTGGCACCGCTCGATGCGTTTGCCTTTAGGCTTCACGCAGAGGTCAATGACAAGGAGACGGTGTTGTGCAGTAAGACTCTCACCGGGTATGACCTTGCAGTTGGCCACCATGCCGATGCTGTGTCGCCTAGTGAGTAGGAAATCGATCTGAGTTGTACGCCTCCCGCTCTTGTAGGTGATGAGATGTTCGGATTTCTTTTTGAAATACGTGTTCACAATGGCCAGATCGGCAGCCGCACACGTTCTGAGGATAGTTTCTCCTTCAGTGTTGCGGGTGCCGTATCCAAAACCACCATGAACACGTTCAAACTCCTCACACCTCTCACCCACATGACCGTTTAGGTCGCCGCCCAAAACGATTCCCTGTGACAACGGAATGCTCCGAAGCACTCCCTCGAGTTGGCCCCAAAACGACATCTTATCGGCGTCGCTACAACCGGCCTGTGGCGCGTAGGCACTTATCAGGTGGGTAATAATCCCATCGATAAGCACCCTCACGATCATAAGCCGGTCGCTACAGCGTTTCACCTCCAAGATGCCGCTCTGCAGCCCTTCGGAGAGCACCACGGCCACCCCGTTCTCCCCACCAGGCGCACCCATGTAGTACAGCTTGAAGCCTTTCTGCAAAGGCCGGGCTCTGTTGCCCTTCCACCGAGTCTCCTGCAGGAACGCCACGTCCACCCTCCGTCTGGAGAGTACTTCGGCCAACTCTACCGCACGCCCAGTCAGCGTGCCAATGTTCCAAGATGCGAAGCGGATTCGGGTTGGGGCTAACTTCTTTAGCCGTGCTGGCCCGACACACGGCAGCCCTAGCCCACTTGCCACAGGAGTCGGGCGGGGCTCCTGCGCGCCGTTTTGCGGCGGCGCCCTATCCCTAGCAGCATTCCTTTTACTTCTTTTCATTTTTGTTTCGGCGGGTGGCTTTTATGGGAGCGACGCCCTCAGACCTCCCAACCCCAGAGGGGAAAGCCAGCGCCAGAGCCTCGTCCGTTAATCAGCAGGTGCACGCACTGGCACGGGAGGTTGACTTGGGCCCCGAAGATCTCCTCCGTCGAGTACGTGTGGTATAAGGTTCTTCGTCTACTCGCTTATTCTCGGTGTTTTTGTTGTTATTTTTTCTCCAAGTACCGTCACACACTACACTCACGGTGTCCCTATTCTGGAAGCTAACTCATACACCCTATTTTGGTGTTTACCCGACTGTGCATAAAGGCGAGGTTTAATGTTGCTAATCACTTCTTCTCCTCTACTTCGTATGGTCATCAGCATCCCATATAGTGAGACCATGTGCACACATATCATCCCTTACGACGTCTAGCTAGCACTTCTTAAGTCTTACCGGAACCTACCAGGGATTTAGGTTGCCGCAAGACATTACTATGAAAGCGACACTTTTGCAACTTTTCTATCGCGGACGCTTGAGTATGTAAATATTTTCAACGTAAATTGAACCTCTTAGTATAATAATAACATGTTATTCAGCAAGAGCAATTTCAATATCGAAGCGTTTTGCTTATGCAAACAACATTATATTAGTACTTTACTTTATCTTTATTTTTTTTTTAATAAATAAATAATAAATATCCATCACGCCTTATCCCCGAAGAGATGGCAGAGGTATATTATATGCCCACTTTTCACCGTGTGGATTCCTGTCCCACGTAATAGGTGGTGAGCCCATTGCCGTGTTGAAATAGACAGATGCAGGTTGTGTCTACCTGCTGTTGAAATTTTTCAAGCCTGCCATTTTACTGGCAACCGGTACCAACGGCTTAACATGCCTTCCGAAGCACGGAAACGCTCGCAAATGTAAATGCCACAAAGTGGTCACCCATCCGAGTACCAGCCACAGTGAAAGTTGCGTAACTCAGTGATAATTTACAGAACACTGAGACCGCGGGGCCACGAGCGCTTCGTACATAGCGATTTGTACATAGGAAAACATACAGCTTATTAAAACTAAAAATATGTTAAAAATTAACTACTAAAAGCCATTTATGTGTTTTCACAAATAAGTTTCTACCAACGCTTAGTTAGGTATATTACAACATAAACAGGACTGAATCATTACCACAATATAGCAATAAAAGATGCATTTATATAAAAACAAATTTAACAATATTTAAGAACTATCCTAGGCATTAAAATACTGGTTGGCCATTAACTGCCTGAGTGCGACTGGCCGGGTATAAAATACTGGTCATGAAGCAATTCATTAAACTCTGCGCTTGCTCTGCAAATAAACGAATTTTGGCGATAATTCGTATTACTACTTGTAATTGTTAAAAATTGGGACGTGAAAAGGCAGGTAACGTCGCGGGTGATAATTAAGTGGAACACAGAATTTGATCTCATTTAATAGCTGAGGACAATCTACATAATTATTAATTATTTTACTTAGTTATACAATGTCAGCAGTACTTCGACGATTTTTTAAAGGAAGGAAATGAAATTTTCTGCATCTGGCGTCATAATCGGGAAGAAAAAATTTACTCTTGAACTGTAAATATTTTAAGAAACGCTTCTGAATGGACTCTATTTTATCGATGTATACATCGTACCTTGGATTCCACACCTCAGAAGCATACTCGAGAATACTGCGCACGAAAAAGCAGTAGATAATTTTAATAGGCTTTAAGTCTTTAAATTGTGCAGACGATCTAATAACAAAACCCAGTGCTCTTGATGCCCTGCTTACAACATTGTTCACATGTTTGTCAAACATTATTTTTGAGTCAATTATAACTCCAAGATCTCTCATCTTATTAGTTTTAGTTAATGACTGATTTTGAAGAACATAGTTGTAATGTATTACATTGATTTTACGAGTGATAGACATAACACAGCACTTTGACACGTTTAAATCCAATCTGTTTAAAAGGCAATAGCATTGAAATCTCTCTAGAACAGCTTGTAGACGGAGAGTATCATCAATCGTTTCTATTTTTTTAAAGATTTTAGTATCATCAGCATATAATAGAAATGATGAGGACTTAAAACACGAAGATATGTCATTAAGAAATACAGCAAAGAGTAGGGGACCGAGCAAAGAACCCTCTGGTACGCCGGAAGGCACTGAGTTCCATACGGACACGTACCCATTCAAAGCTATAGCCTGAGAGCTGTTGTCTATGTATGAGGAGAACCAACGATAAAGACTCCCATGGAAACCCGCGGAGTATAACTTATGTAGTAATATTGGATGGTCTATACGATCAAACGCTTTGCTGAAATCAGTGTACACCATGTCTACTTGAGCGCCCGAGTCCATCACAGATGCGATAAAGTCATTCGAAAGCACCAGATTTGAAACTGTCGATCGCGCTTTCAAGAAACCGTGTTGTTCTGGTATGAACCACGATGATAAAGCAGCGTAAACTTGTCTGTGTACTATTTATCGATTTTTTTTTTCAAATTTACACAATTTGATATTGGCCTGTAGTTTTTAATTTCACTTTTATCTCCACCTTTATGAATAGGTGTTAAAAACGCGAATTTCCAAATTGCAGGCACATACCCTTCATCTAGAGATCGTCTGTAAAGCAAGCAGAGGGAAACGGCTAAAGCTTTTGCGCAATTTGAAATAAACAAAGGGGATATGTTATCAGGCCCAGCACTTTTAGTCAGGCAAACAGTTCTGAGCAACTTCAGAACCTCTGATTCACTAATATGAATATTTCCAATACAGAACGGGTTATGTTTGAAGGCACTAGAGTAGACTTTACTATTAATATTTGGTATCTGAAAGTTTGACTGAAAATACTCAGCAAATAAACCACAGGCCTTTTCCCCAGTATCTGCTATTATATTTTCATATTTAATTGTCGAAGGAAATTTACTAGATGATTTATTAGAATATTTAATGTAAGACCAAAAAGATTTAGGATTCTTGGTAATTCCTTCTTCAATACTTTTAATGTATTCGTCATAACAAGATTTTTCCAAACATTTTGCCTTTTTTCTGAGAAAAGAGAAGGTTAAATAATCTTCACGATTTCCATACACTTTATATTTACGTAGAAATTTAAATTTCTCTTTTAAAACTTTTTTAAGAACGGAATTATACCAAGGAGGAAAAGCGTCAGGAGACACCGATTTATGGGGTATATGAGTATCGCGCACATCGTATAGTGTATCATAAAATAACTCAATACCAGCTTCATAAGAGCTTTGATATAAGTTATGATACCAATCTATTTTATCCAGTGAAGCACAGATGGCACTAAAGTCACCAGAGTTGTAATAATACCTAACTAACTAACTTTCTTCACGCTGTATCCCTGACGGGGTAGTCAGAGAGGACAGATCGCCAGGCTTCGCGATCCATGCATACTTCTTTAATAATACTTAATTATTTTATTTACTTTAAGAGACTTAACGGGAACAAAAGAGACTTCAATACACACGGACTTATGGTGAGGAATATCCTCAGGCACCAAAGCATCCACACAGTGTTCAATTTTTAAAGTAATATTCGAGAATACCAAATCTAATCCTATTCGTACTACACGTACGTACTAAACGTAGTCCTATTCAGAATCATAATCATAGGCTATGATTATGATTCTGAATAGGACTACGTTGATATAAATTACACTGTGTCAAGTGTTAAAGAAATCCAGTTGATTTCCATCAATTGTTCCTGCGGGTCACGCCTTATCCCCGAAGGGGTGGCAAAGGCATACATATTGTATGTCCACTTTTCACCATGTGTATTCCTGGCCCACGTAATAGTTGGTGAACCCATTGCCCTGTTGAAATAGACAGACGCAGGTTTTGGCTACCTGCTGTTGAAATTTTTCAATCCGTACATAAGGCCTTCAACTTGACTTAACGACTGCCATGTTACTGGCAACCGGGACCAACGGCTTAACGTGCCTTCCGAAGCACGGAAACGCTCGATCGTTTACAGAACACGGATATGCATCATGCTCATGTACATACATGATATATATTATTTAAAACCGTGTATTGTACGTAAATATTTCGTCACTGGTAAAATTTTTGAAACTTGAACGAAAGACTTCGTAACTTCTCCGAGTCGAAAGTAAATCTCGGTACGCAGCAAAATAACCTTAAAATTACCGCGCATTCCCCTTCGCTGCGTGCGATGTGTCCATAGTCCTCTTACATAAAGTATTGGTTCTATGAAACTTAATTTATCCATTGATGTTATTTTTTTTTATACCACTGAGGTGGCATACAAGCATATGGCCCACCTGATGGAAAGTGGTCACCGTAGCCTATGGACGTTTGCAACACCAGAGGTGCAGCACTGGCGCTGCAGACTCTTTAAAAACCTTCTAAGACCCCCTTTTGAAGAACCCCATACTGTAGACGCAGGCAGAGCGCTCATTCCACAACATAAGCGTACGCGGAATTTAATTAATTTAATTTTAGAAAGAGATGATAATATGTAGATTCAACATATATTATCATTTAAAAATTTAAGAACTCTTCGCCTTAAGAATTTAAGACGATGCACAAAGAATTACACCTATGTCTAGACAATCGTTTGTCTACTACACCTTTTTAGGAGTCTAGCCTTGCAGCCTGATGACGAAAACAGGCAGTCACGCATATTTCTCTGTCTGGGTTTGGTAACACATTTAAATATTTCATGTAGAATCATTATTTTATTTATTTATTGATTTATGTACACACAATGAAAACAAAAGAAAACAACAAAGTAGATAACAAAGTACAAAGGCCTACTTATTTCCACAGAAATCTCTTCCAGTAAGCCTGAGATAGGAGATGTTAAGGTGAGATAAAATTATATGTGTGTGCAGGTTATCTTACATACATAAATAATAATATACATATATATATATATATATATATATTAAGTACCTAAATATATAGAACATATACATATAAATATATATACACATACTTTACTTAGTTATACCTACATAGATAAGTAATAATAATTTTGAAGTCAAGATAGTTATGGCAAAGAGGAGAGGTAATGCTCTTTCACTCTCTTCTTGAACAGTGAAACAGTTTGGCAAGATTGTATCTTCGGCGGGAGGGAGTTCCACAGCCTCACCGCATGAACAGTGGAATAGGAGTAAAAATCTGTTTTGTGAGAAGGAAAAGTAAGGCGATGTCTAAGGTGCGATCTACATGGAGCATCGGGTGTCTGCATATAAGAGAAACGCTCCCGTAGGTAGGAAGGACATAAAGGATTGTGCAGGATATTAAAAAGGACACACAATATCCGAGTATTACTACGGAGTCGGATTGGGAGCCACTTGAGTTTTTTTTTACGAAATTCCGAGACATGGTCATACTTACGTAGATTGAAAATAAACCGTATGTATAAGTTTTGCAATCGCTCAACTTTATTTAACAGCTCCACAGTAGCATCCAAGTAGCAGAAGTCCGCGTAGTCAATTATAGGCTGTATTAAAGTTTGTGAAAGCGAGATTTTGATATCTACGGGCAAAAACGACTGGAGACATTTGAGGGTATGGAATGTGAAGTAGACCTTTTTGCTGACCCCCCCGACATGAGCTTCCCAGGACAAATTGCAGTCTAGGATAATGCTAAGATCTTTGGCTGTATCAGTGTAAGAAATTGGTAAAGCATTAAGTAGGACAGGTGGAAGCAAAGCCATATCCAGTCCGGATCGCATCTGCCTACTACCAATAACCATCGCCTGAGACTTATTGGGATTGATTTGAAGTCCAAACGTTCTAGCCCACTCACTAATAGCGCTCAGATCGCGATTCATACCTGCAATGGCGCCTCTATATTCGTTTAAAGTAAAATGGCGGTATAGCTGCAAATCGTCTGCATAGAGATGGAAATTAGAAGATATAACTCGAACAGCAGAGTTGATGAAAATGGAAAAGAGTAAAGGAGAAAGTACACCACCCTGATGTACGCCAGCAATGAGATTACGCCATTCAGAGTAAGACTCATTAACGCGAACACACTGCGAGCGCCCCCGAAGTTAAGAGTCAAACCAGGTCACAGCCTCTGAGGAGAAATGAAGCGTATTAAGAATACCTAGAAGAACATCTAGATCCACAGAGTTGAATGCACTGCTAAAGTCAAGCAGCACAAGAATGGTAAGAGATTTATTCTCCATGGCCAGTCGGATATCGTCGGTCAACTTTAAAAGGGTCGTCACGGTACTGTGACCTGGCCGAAAGCCTGATTGTAGAGGGTTGAGAAGATTATTCTGGGTTAGATAATTAGTTAATTGTCGATGTACTAAATGCTCAAGAACTTTGGACAGAAAAGGAAGAATGGATATTGGGCGAAACTGAGACTGAAGAGTAGGATTCGTGGTCTTTGGCAAGGGAATTATAAGTGCTTGCTTCCAAGCACTAGGAAAGCAGCCTGATTTCATAGAAAAATTGAATAGATGAGTGAGGATAGGGATCACGTTGGGAAGTATGAGAATAAACATTTTAGAACATACCTGATCGTTACCAACCGCAGAAGAAGTGATCGACAGTAGGGTTTTTTGACTTCTTGCTCATCAACTGTATTTAAATTGAATGCAGAACATTGTGGTACCGGCAAAAGAGAGAGATTCAGCAGGGTGCTTGACTTAACAAGCGGGTCAAGACATAGGTGGAAGTGAGAAATGATTGTTAAGGGCATTCAAGTTAATATTGTGACAATCAATGTGGGGAGATTTCCCGATACCGTTAGCTTTAAGAAATTTCCAGACATCGGAGGAGTTACGGGTGTTGTGTCAAGAGATTGATGAAAGTGGTGACGTTTAGCATCACGACACAGACGATTACAACGATTACGCCATGATTTAAACCTATCTAAATTTGTGTCTGTTGGATTACGTTTATATCTCCGATTAGCCTTGTCCCTTCTAGCCATAGCCTCCTTGATATCCTGGGTGATCCAGGATGCAGGTAAGTGCTTAATTTTAATTCGACGTTTAGGCGCGTGTCGCTCGTACAACGCAGTTATAATATTGTTTAAAACTAAAACCTTTTCGTCAATGGTATCACTATTAACAACAGCGGACCAGTCAATATCCTCCGCATCCCGCCTTAATGCCTCCAGTGCAATGCCCTTGAAATTTCGAAGTACAGAAAATTTAGACTTACACTTAGGGGAACGAATCGAAAGAGATAGATAGAGTAGGTCGTGATAAGAGAATCAGGCAGTGAGCTGCCCATGAGTGGCAACTAGGTCAGCGGAGAAGACTATAATTAAATCAAGAAGAGATGGGCGGCAGTTTGGAAAATGATGCGTAGCAGAAAGGGGTAGAATGTGAAGATTAAGTGAGGATACAAGAGATTGCAAGGAATGGGCACGGTGATCATTCTTGATTAAACATGTATTGAAATCACCCAATATGACTACGCGGCTGTAAGAAGGACATAGATCGCTAAGCAAAGTTTCAAGTGAATCAAAGTAATTAACGTGAAGATCAGGACTATAAAATACTCCAAGCAGCATCCTGCTATGCCGAACTATAATCTCTAAAAAGAGGTACTCCGCTGAATTACTGTAAACCGACTGAGACGCAATTAATATTTTGAAAAGGAATATCCTCACGTAGATAGACAGCTACTCCTCCACAGCCGTTGTCAATCCTGTCATTGCGCACAAGCACAAAGCCAGGTATTCCATAAAGCCTCGAAGGATGTGAAGGTTTCAAAAACGTTTCGGAGACCAGTTCAGCATCGAGATGGTCACTGCTAAAGGATGCCAGAAGATCGGGATGACGGTAGGGGATACTCTGGGCATTGATGTGCGCTAAATTAAAGTTTTTAGGAAAGTTGGAAAAGACAGAGTATAGCTGATCATGCAATGTAAGAGCTGCAGAGCCCACGTCGCTAGTACTAACAAAGCTTGCATCAGAAAGAGAATCAGAATAGAGAAGAAGAATCATTGTGTATTAACTTGAATCTATAGTAATATATAAAGCTGAAGGGTTTGTTTGTTTGGTTGAATAAGCTAGCTTTGGTCATACTCTTAAATGACGATAAAAATAAATAGTTTCGGTACGGGTCGGGTAGTTCAAAAAAAATGTTCTAGTTGAATATAATTTGAATTTACAATTAAATTTGAATTTACAAATAATGAATTTGTATTTGATTTGCATTTGAACTTAAAAATGTTTTTTGTGTTGGTTAGCCGATTTGTCGAGGAAGGCTATTATCCTTCTTATTATATTATTAAGGCCATATATCATCACGCTACTAACATAATCATAAATGTCAACATTTCGGACGAATTTTCATACATTATTGTAAAATTTATAATCCGATGGGATTAAATGGGTGCGAAGGGAGTTTAAATTATGTCATGGACGAACCCACGAGTGTCAGCTAGTAATTTATGTTTCTTTATTGAGTAGCTAGTGTTTTCGTGCTTCGGAAGGCACGTTAAGCCGTTGGTCCCGGTTGCCAGTAACATGGTTACCGGGCAGCCGTTAAGTCTACTTACAGCAGGTCGCCACGGCCTGCGCCTGTCCTATTCAACACGTCAATGAGCTCACCACCTGTTACGTGGGACGAAGTGCATATATATGGTGAAATGTGGGCGTATAGTATGCCTCTGCCTACCCCTTCGGGGATAAAGGCGTGACAATATGTACGTATGTTATTGAGTAGCATTGATTACTTAATTAATTAAATGGAACATTACACATTTGCTCATAGAGACCTTTTAGGACCCTAGCAGTGACCACTTACGTCATCGGTGGCCTCGGTGACGTAAGTTGTAGTGTATACGACTGCCAAGTTAAGGTCTAGGGTTCAAATACCGGTTCGAAACAAATAATTGTGTTCTACAAATGTTTGTCTCGAATGCGCGCCCGCAATGCAAAAGTCCAATACCCATAAACAATACACAATACACATATCTAGTACCCAAACAAGTTTAGCTGAACGAAGTCGGAAATTTTGTCGGGAAATTTTCTACAATAAATTATTATAGTATATTTCTATGCTTTGGTCATCCAATGGATTCCCTGAATGCATAGATCGAAATCTTATGCTTTCTGGGAATCTCTGAATAAGAATCACATAAAGTACCAACGTATACTTTTACGTACGGAGAGACTGAGCCGTTTTATAAGACTTTTCTAAACTTTGTGGTTTATATGTCTAAACGGGCAGTTAAACCTATTTATAAGGAAAGGATTTTTCTTTCCTTTGACGTGTGGATATGCTCATGGATATCACGCAGGACTCCTACTCATTAAATCCACTATTCATTGATTGGAAGTTGCACCATTTAGCGTAGATTGAATTCTGCAGCAAAAATCGTATCATGTAACGCAAAATGAAGCTTATTAGCACCTGCTAATAAATTTAAAGCAATAAGTAGAATACATTCTGTGAGCCTAATATATGAGGCGTTCATTAGATTTACTTAGACCCGTGATTTAGAATAGAGTCTGGTTTTTACAGGACCTATAAAGTTGATTGTCATATAGGTAAGTATTATACTAAAGTAACAACTCAATATAGCCTAAGTACTCTGATCTTCTTTGTCAGTATCTTCATTGCTGAAGGTTGTATTTAGCTAGAAGTGTTGATCACCCAATACAGCATGCTTCTCCACATGTTCCTGTTCTCAGCAGTCTTTGTAGCCTTGGTTATTGATAGGCCAGTGAGCGACTTTAGAACAGCTTTGGTCAGACCAGCGGGTAGTTGAGCAACCGCGTAATTTTTTCCCATCGACCTGGACAACTAACATTAGCTTCTCTATGCTGTCTTCTGCGAGCGATGTTATCTGATAACAAATTAAAAATAATTTACATTATTTTTGAAAAAATTTTAATAAATGCATATATTAGTAACAATGATGACCTAAAAAATCTCAATAATTAACTCAGTTCCTATTGTCTGTATTATTTGAATAACTTATTATACACGTAGAGGGAGAAGCGGGATAACACCTTGAACCCTTAGGTGAGGTTGCGGTAGTAGCCAAAATCTGCCAGGAGCACTGGGACATATTTCCAAAGAGTTGCTCTAAGTAGGTCGCGGTGGTAGCCAAAGTCTGCCGGGAGCACGGACTTGCTCGAGGCGCCCAGCGGGTGTAAGGATCCCCCACTAAGATCGCTGGGGCCCAAGTAATCTAACCTTCTGAATAACGGAGGAGGCAACGACGCAGGCACCCTTATGAGATTAGGAGGTCATACAGCAGTCTCTCCCAATAATCAAAAGTCAAACCATAGCTGCTCCAAGCAGTCGAATTTAAATGGACCCTAGGCTTCAAATTTTGGGTGGATTTGAAAAGAACTGGAAAATCTACTTTGACAGATAGGTAAACCGTTTGGTTTTAGTGGGTTCGAGTCCAGCATAACAACCGCGGGGATTCCAACACGTAACGAAATTACTCAGTATCTAGTTCAGACAGATTATGACTGAATCAATGTTAATTGTGTGATCGTGGTATTACCTTACCATACCATGAAACTGTGTTCGTAAATTTACGATACTTAGTACTTATGTCATTAGATAAGTAGACATGTCTCTATTAGATATGTAGACATAGACACTATTAAAATTGTACATCGAATTGATTAATTATTAATAAATAAATAATAATAAATACTGTGGGTCAATATTTATTTATTTTACTTTATTTGATATTATATACTGATATTTTTAGAGGGAGTGTTTTTTTTTTAAAAGGCGGGATATGTGTTACTGCAAAACCGGGGGGACTTGTCCAATAAGCGCACGGTGGCGATCACCACCTCATGGCATCGACCTGGGGGCCGAGTCAGCTATTTCAATCGTGTCGAAATCGTCGCTCAATAAAAATCCACCGGTACAATTTTGACAGTATTTCGTAGTCAACTATAACAATCATCTATCATCGGCCGATAGAATTCTACTAACGCGTACCGCGCCAGTGGCCGCTAGTCAATGACATTTTTGATAGTCTACTAACATTTTGACAGCTAAAAACAGCGATTCTGGTTTTATTCTACGGCTTGTCAATAGCAGACTCGGCCCTTGATCGAAAATTGTTACCGTAATATTCTATGAACGTTTTCAATACCATGAGTACTTAACACTGCGATCTCAATAGTATGTTATCGCTTCAAATGACGTATTCAATGTATCTAAAAATTTAAACAAACAAACGTATTCAGGTTCTTCCCTATTAACGTAGCACATAATTTTATCTTAAGTAAAGTACCTCAATTTCCTTAACAAGGACTATAAAAGTCTTATAGTAATTAAAAGATTGATCATTCGCCAAAACGTTTCACTCTGTTAACATGTATAAACCGCTGTTATTTTTGGTGGCATTTGCTGCAGTCTTCGTTTATGAAGCATCATGTCAGCGCGTCATATTAATACCTTTATACCGGCCCCCTCCGCGACCCAAAGTACCAGTTATCATGAGAGCTAGGAGAGATGCTGGTGAACCTCAGTGGCTGTACAAGGGAGATGATGTTCAGCGCGCGCCTGCTACCGGAGATCACCCCTTCTTGCCGAAGTACATCGATGATATCAGACTGGATCCTAACACAAGAGTAGCGCGCAGTTTGGGCACTCCTAGAGCTACAAGAGGAGGTGGAAGACGTCCATCTTCAAGTCACAATACAAGACCTACCCATCCGGGTTATAATCGTCGTAACACCAGGACTATCCCCAACTGGCGTGTAAGGCCAATTCAACCACCATTTAGGCATCACGTTCCGGGGTCCAGGTCTCCATTTGTACCTAGAACTGGGCCTGGGCGGTTTCGTACTTTGGCTAGGAATTAAGCGGATTTACATTATTTTAATAGAATTTAATAATAATTTTATGAAGTATTTTTATTTATTTGTAAATATTTTCTTACACTTAGATGTTTTAACAAAAATAAATATGTAGAATTTCATTAAATTGTTTTAGTGTATTTATTTACTTATAATTGTTTTGACTATTTGACAAGTGTGCACTCGGAACTTTGCTCACATGGTACGAACAAAATAATACACTCCCGGACACCTAAATCGAGCCACCTTGATTTTTTTGGTTTGGAGTACTGTAACTTATAAAAGATGTATTTAGAAGGAAAATGTTTTGATGCAGTTTTGGAGCTGGTATACTCATCATTCATTGACAGTGCCACTTTTCTAAATTTGAACTACAGTTTATTAAAAAAGTCGAGTTACGTTGAAACAAGTCCATATTTGCTTTTTTCAAGGAAAAAAATCTAATTGATTTTTAAATAAAGACATGGTTTACATGAAAAGAAATGTTTATTTAGTAACTTGTATTGCCTCCCAGTGCATTTATGACAGCTCTCATACGGTTTGGCATAGCATTAATCAATGTCGTTATGATATGTTGAGGAATGTCCTCCCATTCTTCCAAAATTACATTTTTGAGCTCCTGCATGGTTTGCGGGCCAGGATGATGAGCTCGAACACGCCTCTTCAGCTCATCCCATAGATGCTCTATAGGATTCATATCAGTACTTCGCACTGGCCATTTCATAACAGTGATACCAATGTCATTTAAGTACTCCCTGACGATTCCCGCAGTATGGGCCCTTGCATTATCATGCATTAAAACGAAATCTTGGCCAATAAATCCAGCATATGGCATCACGTGGTTCTCTAAACATTGGCGAATGTATCTATTGCCATCTAGGGGCGGCAGTCGTGGTCCCGTCACTACCTCTAGCTCAGTTTTGCCTTCCATAGAGATTCCTCCCCAGACTGTCCATGATCCTCCACCATAACTCACTTTCTCGTCAATTTGCGCGAAACGCTCGTTCTGTCTTCGGTACACCTTACTCCTTCCGTCATTACCGTATAGCATTATCTTGGACTCATCTGTGAAGAGAACCTGGCTCCATTGATGTCGAGTCTAATTTAGATGTTCGCGCGCAAACTCTAGACGGGCTATTCGGTGTGCTCGTGTCAATTTGGGTCCATTCTCTGGCTTATGGGGCTTTAAATCACGTTCATTGAGTCGCCTTCTAACGGTCCGAGTACTTACAGCCACTCCGTGAAAGTCCCTGAGCTGTTCTTGTATCTGAACAGAGTTAAGGCGTCGATTTCGTAAGCTAGTAGTGACAATGTATTGATCTTGTCTCGCCGTTGTCACTCGGTAACGAGGTCCTCCTGTTCGCCGAACGAAGCCGCCAGTCTCCAGGTATCGGTGGTACACTCTTTGAACAGCGGAACGACTTATGTGAAGTTGGGAACTCACATCTCGCTGACTTAGCCCAGATTGAAGAAGTGCTTGCGCGGCTACTTCAGGTGAAGTATCCATAATTTTATAGCCAATAACGGTTCAAATTATAGAAAAATAACTAAACCAAACTTTGGTTAACAACAATTGCGAAAATTCAAACCAAATCGACATTAAATTACTTCAAAAGCAACTTTCAACAGTAATTATTTTTTTCAAATCAATGACCAAGCTCTGCTTTTGTTCTTTATTTTAAACTAGCTGACCTGCCCGGCTTCGTCCGGGACATACTTCCAACCCCGTGGCACCCATTTAATCCCGTCACTTATTACTTTTCTAAAAATGTATGAGAGTTTCCCCGATTTGTTGATATTTATGATTATTGCTCCGCTGTCCTGTGTAGTAGCGTATGATATACAGCTAAGAACCTTCCTCAATAAATGGGCTATCCCTATTAGAAAATTATTAAAATTATTAGAAATTTTTCCCCCCCCCATTAGAAAAAATATTTTTGTATTGGATAGGCCATTTATTGAGGAAAATTATTAGCTATATATCATCACGCCACTACACAGAAGAGCGGAGCAGTAATCATAAATGTCAACTCATCGGGAAAACTTTCATTCATTTTTGGAAAAGTATAAAGCGACTGGATTAAATGGGTTTTTCATACAAACAAAACTTAACAAAAACAAGTTAACTATACAAATATATAAAGCTGAAGAGTTTGTTTGTTTGGTTGAACACTAAATCAGGAACTAAAGAATATTTTTGTGTTCGACAGCTCATTTTTCGAAGGAGGGTTCATTTATTTAAGAATATTATATCGTCAAGCTTAATAGTACCGATATTAACTAGAACACATGAATTAGAAGTGAAAAGTTTTTTTTTTAATTGTGGGACGTTAGATTTTTTACACAGCGCCTTCTGGCCCAATGTAAGCTAATATAAGCTTGTATTATAGGATCTAGACGACTTATAAACATACTTATATATTTCTAGATACATACATAGGTATTATACATAGGAAATACCCAATCTCCGAAACAAACATTCGTGGATCACACACATATTTTTTCCGACCCGGGAATCAAAACCTGGACCTCAGTCACGGCAGTAGCATACATTACCACTGCGCCACCGAGGCACTTTTATAAATTTCTTACTAAAACTAAAAAAATGTAGTATGTAGTTAATTTATCTTGTGGGTGTTAAAATTGAGAAATGCCTCTCCTACCAATCTACCAAATCAGCTGCTTTAGTCAGGTGGTATTTTCACTCTGATGGTCATTTTAAGGACATAGTAATAAACATGCAGGCGATTCTGGGATATAGTCCGAGGTCAGATTGCAGTCGTTCTCAACAATGCCAAAAACTGGTCCCACAATATTTATTTATTTACTAGTTAACGCGTGAACGCGTGGCGAAGTTTTCCCGTTCCCGTTTCGCACTGAAACTTGATCTCAGGATAAAAAGTAGCCTATGTGCTATTCTGATGTATAAGTTATATTGTTGTAGAGTTTCATTAAAATCCATTCAGTAGTTTTTACGTGAATGAGTAACAAACATCCATACAAACTTTCACGTTTATAATATTACTAGTTGACGCCCGCGGCTTCGCCCGTGTAGAGATGTTTTCCCGTTCCTGTTTCCCACAGGAACTTGTTCCCGGGATGAAAAGTAACCTACGTGTTATTCTGATGTATAAGCTATATTATTGTAAGTTTCATTAAAATCTATTCAGTAGTTTTTACGTGAAAGAGTAACAAACATCCATACAAACTTTCACATTTATTATATTACTAGCTGACCCGCGCAATTTCGTTAGCGCCACATAAGAGAAACAGACAAAATAAGAGACATTAGTTAAAGAGGCTATTATTATGAAACAACTTCTGAAGTATTCGTTTTTTAACAACAAAAGACGAATGAAATCGGAATACTTGTTGATGAGTTACAACTGAATAATATACACGCAGGCGAAATTGCTTGACCTGAATATCATGTGCGAGACGTTTCCTGAATTAATACATAGGATACCTACTTTATATTTTTGTGAACTAAGTACTTATGAACGGAGTCGCGGTCATCAACTTTCGGAAATGTTTTACCTATATGCCGATTATCACAAAATGTGATTAAATAACAAACGGCCAAATAATATAGAAATATTTATAAGCTTTCACATTTTTAATATTAGTAAGATTACATTCCCGTGGGAATACCGGGTATTCTTTCTCGGTGCTCATCTAACATGTATGTAAAGAATACGTTCACCAAATGTTAGGTTGTGTATGGTTTTACCCACGTAGTTAACGTTCCCGTGGGAATACCGGGTATTCCTTTCTTAGTGCTGATTAAAGGTAGATACCGTAATAAATACTTTCACAAAATTTCAGGTATGTACCTGTGTTTGATATTTTAGACAGTGTGTATCTTCATCTGCGTAGTTCCCGTTTCCTTGGAAATACCGGGAATCCAGTTTTTATTGCTTATCCAAAGACATAAAGCAAATATTTTACAAATTGTAGGTTTCCATGTATACTTTTTAGGCTGTGTGTGGTTTACTGACATGGTTTCAGTTCCCGTGGGAACATCTGAACTCGCTGGTAATACAGGCCTCAGGAGATTCTTCTAAAACAGGTGTAGGTACGTAAGTACATGTTACTATCTTTATAAATGACAATCTTCCATACAACCGTTTATCCCTTATTTACTAGTTTATTCCTTAGCGGTAAAAATTCGCAAAACACTTTCATAGGAAGAGCACCTACGTATTGAAAGGAACCTTAATGAGAAGTTTGGACTTCATAGCTCCGTTAGCTCCATGGATTTCTTGATTAATGAGTCAGTTAATACAACCGCTGTTTTACCTCCTTATAGGTAAACTTTTGCGAAACCGCGAAACACGTGCCCATTTATTTGTAAACAAAAACAGGTGTAAGTAAATTCATGTTTCTAACTTTGAAAATGACGAACTTCCATACAACCGTTTATTGCTTATCTACTTCCTTAGAGGTAGAATTTCGAAAAACCCATTCTTAGGGGAAACCTACGTGTTAACAGGAACCCTCATGCGAAGTTTGGGCTTCGCAGCTTTGTTAGTTTTGTAGGTTTCGTGATCAATGAGTCAGTTATTACAACTTCTGTTTTACCCCCTCAAGGGTAGAATTTATCAATATTCCTTAACACGTAATTTTTTATTTTTATACTGGAGCAGGTATAAGAAATTCGGGGTTGCTATGTTTGAATTGAGATTTTCCATATAAACTTTCAACCCTTGTTTACCCCCTTACAGGTAAAATTTTGCAAAATTGCGATACACGTATCCATTTATTTATAACTAAAAACAGGTGTACATAAATTCATGTTTCTAACTTTGAAAATGACGAACTACCATACAACCGTTTATCGCTTATATACTTCCCTAGGGGTAGAATTTCGCAAAATCCCTTCTTAGCGGAAACCTACGTATTAAAAAGAATCTCCGTACGAAGTTTGAGCTTCATAACTTTGGTAGTTTCAGAGATTTCATGATCAGTGAGTCAGTCAGTGATTTTGCCTTTTATATATATATATATATAGATTAAGATTAAGATATTAGTAGGATTATTTATTTAATTAAAATCCAACAGCCAAATTCCTAACAGCCAAGTATAAGTGGACCCAGTCCAAACCCAGGTAAGGTTTAAAAGTAACTGAGAAAACACTTTCAATAAAAATGTTATGAATACAAATAGTATAAATAGCGACCCTCGAGGTCGAGACAAACGTAATGGAACATTGTGAATTTTGTTAATTTAATGCTACTAAATTAAAAATATGAATGTGTGTATGAATGTTTGTTATTATTTCGTGCAAAAACGACTGAATAAATTTAAATGAAACTTTACAGTATTAATTATAGTTTGATTTAGGAGGCTCCTCATCATCATGCGAGCATTTGTCCCAGTTGCGTCTCGCGACGCCTGAGGCCCGCCTTTTTACATTTTCTTCTCCACTTCTCACGGTCGTCGGCATCCCCTGTAGTGAGACCATTGGCACGCATGTCATCCCTTACGACGTCAAGCCAGCACTTCTTGGGTCTTCCCCTCTTACCGGGACCAGGCGGGGCTGACATAGCTAGACATTAGTTTCCCACGTAGCCCGGCAGTTGCCGCAAGACATAACAATGACATAAGAGATATCTGCAATGTCACGGACGCGTAGGCTACCGCGGATGCGGGAGTTCCTCACGCGGTCAATTCGCGTGACTCCACACATCCATCGCAGCATTTCATTCCGATTTAGAAGGCTACTCACGTACTAAAAATCTCACACTTTTTTAGTGGAGTACGGGCTGGATTCATAATGGTTATTTCACTCACATGAGGAGCCGGAGTATGTGAGAAAACTACTCTCACATTTTTGATGTGGTTAATTCACACAGATTAATAGAAATAAAGTGAAACAGATCCAATATATTGTTTAACTAGTTGACGCCCGCGGCTCAGCCCGCGTGATTATGTTATCCCGTTCCCGTTTCCCTTAACTTATTTTAACTTGTTCCCGGGATAAAAAGTAGCCTGTGTGTTATTCTGATGTATAAGCTACATTATTGTAAAGTTTCATTAAAATGCATTCAGTAGTTTTTACGTGAAAGAGTAACAAACATCTATTCTTACAAATTTTTATGTTTATAATTTTAGTAGGATTTGCTAATTGCCTTTTAAAGTTATTAATGGTTTAGACTGCCTCTGTGGCGCGGTGGGAGTGCATCCGACTGCTACGCAAGAGGTCGTGGGTTCGATTCCCACCTAGGATAAAACTTTGTGTGATGAGCACGATGGTTTATTCTGTCTCTGGGTGTTATTTATCTATAATATGTATGTATTTAGAAATATATATAAGGATGTTTATCAGTTATCTGGTTACTATAGTACAAGCTCTGCTAAGTTTGGAATCAGATGGCGTTGTGTGAGTTGTCCCAACGATATTTATTTATAGTTATTTATTTTAATGGTGCTTAAATAATTCATACTTAAATTACGTAAGAACAAACACATTTTTTTAATATAATTTTGAAGGCCAGTTGCCTTGGGTTGGACACGGCATAGAAAAACAGAAAGGATAACATGAAATTCTGTAGACTTTATTTAAAGATTAATGATTGAAATTTTCGTTTAGACTGTTTTTTTTATACCACTGAGGTGGTAGACTAGCATACGGCCCACCTGATAGAAAGTGGTCACCGTAGCCTATGGACGTTTGCAATACTGTGTTAAGAATTAAGGAAATTAAAATGAATATTATCAATTATTATCAACATTTATGGAAATTAAAATAAATGTGAGTGTTCTTGAGTAATTTGTGTATGAATTATTTAGGCAACATTGTGAATCACTTTAAAAGGCAACTAGCAAACTATTTAAATTACTTAGGTATCTAAGTCATTTCTAAATACACACTGCTAGCTCCACTTGTTGAACATAACAATTAATAAAAAACGTTCATTAATAAAAAAAAAAGTATTTTATTAAAAAGAACCAACTAGAGCCTAGCCTGCGGATGATTTCGATGCATTTTAGTCACTGAGATAACTTGCATACGATTATATCCTTATTGATAGGTCTTGTATCGTGGTTCCTCATTTTATTTAAACTCCTTCATGGTGGCCAGCGTCTTTCTTGACTCCCCATGGAGGTTGACCAGCAACGCCTTCCTTCACTCCCCACGGAGGTTGACCAGCAACGCCGTCTTTAACTCCCCACGGAGGTTGACCAGCAACGCCTTCCTTAACTCCCCACGGAGGTTGACCAGCAACGCCTTCCTTAACTCCCCATGGAGGTTGACCAGCAACGCCATCCTTAACTCCCCACGGAGGTTGACCAGCAGCCTCTCTTTTGACTCCCCACGGAGGTTGACCAGCCTCTCTTCTGAATCTGACTTTCTGTGAAAATGATGATGTTTCGTAAACGAAGACTGCGGCAAGTGCCACCAATATTAACAAAGGTTTATACATGTTTACAGTATTGAGACGATTCTGTGACTGATACAATTATCTTGGTGTCAAGCTTTTATAGTGTTCGTTGAGGAAACTGCGGGACTCAAACTAAGATATAATGTTGATACCTCTGCGTAAAAACCTGAATAACATGTTTTATACATACGTCTTAGGTGATAATATTCATATTGAGATGCAAGATAGCTGCATCTCATTCATATCTTACAGCTCGGAGACCGAACAACTAAGGAGGGACCGTGTGGTAGTTGTTTTAGTCCAGCATAACCTCCGTGACAAGTGTGCATTGAACTTACCGACTGAGGGTTCCGTACAAATGTGTACCACATTATATTAATAATTTGAACTGGTCAATTTTTTTAATAATTTATTTACAAATTTGACTGCCTCTGTGGCGCGGTGGGAGTGCATCCGACTGCTACGCAAGAGGTCGTGGGTTCGATTCCCACCCAGGATAAAACTTTGTGTGATGAGCACGATGGTTTATTCTGTGTCTGGGTGTTATTTATCTATAATATGTATGTATTTACAAATATATAAGTATGTTTATCAGTTATCTAGATCCCATAACACAAGCTAATATTAGCTTACTTTGGGCTAGATGGCGCTGTGTGAAAAGTGTCCCACAATATTTATTTATTATTTATAAATGTATAGTTTTCGGATTTTTGCCTATACTTGTAGATAATATGGTATTACTTGCCAAATTTCAAAGTTCTAGGTCAACGGGAAATGCCTTATAAATTTTGAGTCCCTAAAACTGTCTAAATGCAGAAACGATTTTGCGATATAAGCGGTCATATCTTATTTTTACTTAAAAATTATATCCTTTTTTCCTTTTGAGGTACGGAACCCTATAAAGTCTTATTTTGAATGACCACTACATTTCCCTTTACCCATCCAACCCCTTTTTTTGTACCGCTAAGGTACAAACTTATGCGCCAGAGACCTTAGTGGAGCCCTTTACTCCCAATCTGGGTCAATAAACGATTTTATTTTATATAGGTGCACCTTTTGACGTGTCAACATCTGTTTACATGTCACTAATTTTATCAGTTTATCTGTCACGCCTTAATCGTGGAGGGGAGATGGTAGAACATAACAGGTGGTGCGTCCATTGCTGTGTTGAAATGGACAATCGCAGGTTGTAGCGCCCGCGGTAAGACTGACTAGCCTAATATTATAAATGCGAAAGTAACTCTGTCTGTCTGTTACGCTTTCACGCCTAAACCACTGAACCAATTTGGCTGAAAATTGGTGGAGAGGTAGCTTAGAGCCAGGAGACGGACATAGGCTACTTTTTATCCCGGGAACAAGTTCCTGTGGGAAACGGGAACGGTAAAACGTCTCTACACGGGCGAAGCCGCGGGCGTTAACTAGTTATTTATGTTTTAAAGTAGGTACCTAATAAAAATCTTGATAACGTAACTAGATATAAATATCTCGTACTTCAAATAATACACGAAATTTTTCACATACTTAGGTGTTTTATTTATAAAGTTTGTTATTATGATGTCAATCAGGAGTTTTTTTTTCGTGTCATCATAATTAAGATGACCATTTCCTTATTAATTTAATCCACTCAGCCTGTACAATAGTAGTACTTATATTATTTCCGCACTTTTCTCTCTGAATCTACTTCTATAATTTATAATCTAATTTATAAAGCTAAAGAGTTTGTTTGTTTGGTTGAACGCGCCAATCTTAGAAACTATAGGTCGGATTAGAAAAATTCTTTATGTGTTGGATAGCCCATTTTCCGAGGAAGACTATAGCAGGCTATGATCACGCTACTACCCTGAAGAGCAGAGCAGTTATCGTGTTTGTGAAATCAAGCAAATTTTCATACCGTATTGTAAAATCAATAAACAACGGGATTTAATAAATGTGACGGCACATTATAAGTGTCGGTTACCTAGTAGATTCAAATGTTGAATAAGGGTAATTTGTGTACGGCTTGGAGATATAATTTGGTATATCCCAGAGAGTTATGGCATACAATAAGCTTATTCAACGACAAACATTTCGAGGTCGTCTGGAAAACTGTATAATCGCGTTTCCAAGTAATGTGACGAACACATTGTTTTCGAAAACACCTATTATCTGGGACCAATACTTTAAGACCACGCGATAATTTATTTAAATTGGCAATAAACGAAATTACCATAACCATTTGTTATCAGTTTTCAGCTGTTGTTCTTCGTCTTATAAGTTTACCTACGTTCACAAAGCAAATTTTACAATACTCTTTATTGTATATCATAAACATACAGTACATACATACATATGTCACGTTTTTATCCTTGAAAAGGTGAAGATGTATGCAGAGGCAAACTATACGCCCACATTTCACCGTATGCATATTTGTCCCACCCAGTTGGCGAGCTCATTGCCGTATTGAAATGGACAGGCGCAATTTTTCAAGCCGCCCATAAGGCCTTCAACCAGGCTTAACGACTGCCATTTTACTGGCAACCGGGACCAACGGATAACGTGCCTTCCGAAGCACGGAAACGCTGGCAAATGTAAATGCCACAAAGTGGTCACCCATCCGAGGACCAGCCATAGTGAAAGTTGCGTAACTCAGTGATCGTTTACAGAACACTGAGACCGCGGGGCCACGAGCGCTTCTCAATAAATCAAAAACTGTCATAAATCTTACTTAAATTATAAACTTGGGTTTTTGATGTAACCCGTGACTGACTAACTGACTTTCGAATGATGTGAGACATTTTTCAACTGGTATAGATACTTTTAATATATTTCTAAATACATACATATTATACAGAAAACTCCCTAACTCCGAAGCAATGTGAATCACATAAATATTTATTCCGACACGGGAATAGAAACCGGAACCTCGGCGCGTCAGTCGCATACACTACCACTTACTCCACCTAAGCAGTTTATCAAGCCTTACCCATTATGTGGTGTATCTTTATAAAGTTTTAAAGTAACATCGGGAGTAGTTTACTATGCAGATCTCGTTGCATCAGGGGTGAATTTTCGTGCTTTCAAACGTTTCTGCCATACATATTACTGGAACCAAATCACTCAGCTCACATCAGCTCACATATTGATAAATTTTTAAAGCAATTATTTTGCTAAATTTCTCATAATTTTTTAATAAAGTGGAAAAAGACAATTCTATTCGAGACAGGGATTGAACCTGTGACCTTTGCCTAACCAGGGCAATGTTCTAGCCACCTGAACTACCCGAACCGTATCGAATCAAGTTGAAATTCTCCACCATATTTTAATCGTCATTTTAAGAGTATGACCAGAGCCATCTATCGAGCTAATGAACAACTCGATACCAATGAACAGTGTTACAACCATTTTTAAACATTGATGCAATGGACTCCACTTAGTATATTGATAAATTTTTAAAGCAATTATTTTGCTAAATTTCTTATAATTTTTTTTAATAAAGTGGAAAAAGACAATTCGATTCGAGACAGGGATTGAACCTGTGACCTTTGCCTAACCAGGGCAATGTTCTAGCCACCTGAACTACCCGAACCGTATAGAATCAAGTTGAAATTCTCCACCATATTTTAATCGTCATTTTAAGAGTATGACCAGAGCCATCTATCGGGCTAACATTGATGCAATGTGTTGAAAATAGACGTATTGTATATTGTGGGACATTTTTAATAAATAATGTGGAACATTTTTATTACATATAAACATACTTATATATTTTTAACTACATACATATTATACATAGGAAACACCCAAACTCTGAAACAAACAGTTGATTACATAACATTTAAACAAAGTTCAATCGTTATTTTTGCCGTCTGGCTAGCATGCCAGATTAAGGTCAAATATAACCCCATAGCGAATGTTTTAATCTAGGGGGAGCCCTAAGCCCACTAATAAGCATATACGATATGACAAATACGTCATAACTAATTTTTTTCAGTATAATCCTATTAATTTAATTGTTATAACGTTTCAAGTCCAGGTGTACAGTACATAGATTTTTGTCCGGTTATACATTCAATCATTATTATTTTTAAACCGCAGAATAACAATGCCAAGTTTAACGTAATCCTCGAATAATTTGGAAAAACGTAAATAAAGTTATCCCAAGGATCACACAAATATTTAGTCCAACCCGTGTAATGTTCGTACTTTTTTACTTACGTTTAGGCTATTTTAATTAGATCTTTTATTATACGTTCTCTCCAATTATCTGCATGGCCATTGTCTGTAGTTTAAGCATTCCTAGGCCTCTATATTTAGAGCTATTTAGATTTTGTTTACCTTTTGTAATGTCAGATAATGACAAGCCTTGGTTTTATTTTTAATTTATTGCTAGAGCTGCCAGTAGTTTAGGTTGTATAGGTATTAGACCTTGTTACAAATTATTATTCTTCTTTTATGTTCTAGAATCACATTAAACTTTTGAAATGCCAACCAATCTGAAAAGGAAAGGAGCCGGGGCCGTCAGAACAGTTTACTCTTGGTGCTCGCCTTGGCAGGAGGTCCGCAATAATATAGCGCTCGGTGGGAGGGCTGTGCCCTCTGATAGTGTGGGCAGCCCACACGGCTGTGCTTGAAGACAAACAAGTCTACGCGTCCTTTGACACCTAACATCGTTCGAAAGTCGCTAGACCGGCGATGGCTACCCTTTGCGTCAGTTCTGACGCAGAGAATTCAAGCCTGACATAACCTTACATAATATGTTGTAGAATAACGTCGTTGTCTGAAGTAACTTGTGACACCGACAGCTGGTAGCTCTCAGCCCTCTGCCTGCCCTCTCTACCACGGCCTGCCCCTCCGAGGTCGGCGACGTGGAGGCTTGACTCGAGGCCCCTTCTTCACAACCTGCGAGCCTCTTTAGAAGAAAATTTTTTTTACTTTTTTTTACTTTTTCTTTTAAGCCGGGACTCCTCCAGTTCTGGTGATAGTTTTCTCCTTGACCTTACATTTTCCCCTCCCGTAAAAATGTAACGTTACACCCGTGAATCGAACCCGAGTTCTCAGCGCCGCAATCGCATACACTACCATTTACAAAAATGTAGGGATAGACTTTTTTAAGATACTTTAGAAAGTCTACACTTTTGTACTAATGGTTTCTTTGTGGGTTTGGTTTCTAAATGGGGGGGGGGGGGGGGGACACCTAGTTATGTATAAACACTTGATACAACCAAGTAATATTTTACAAGTCTACCTTTTTCTCGTGAGCCCGCTCTACCATTTTCGCGTGAGACGCGCTCGTGGCCCCGCGGTCTCAGTGTTCTGTAAACGATCACTGAGTTACGCAACTTTCACTATGGCTGGTACTCGGATGGGTGACCACTTTGTGGCATTTACATTTGCGAGCGTTTCCGTGCTTCGGAAGGCACGTTCAGCCGTTGGTCCCGATTGCGGCGGCTTGAAAAATTTCAGCAGCAGGTAGTCACATCCTGCGTCTGTCTATTTCAACACGGCAATGGGCTCACCACCTATTACGTGGGACAGGAATCCACACGGTGAAAAGTGGGCATATAATATGCCTCTGCCACCCCTTCGGGGATAAGGCGTGATGGATATTTATTTTTATTTATTTATTTACCTTTTTCAATTATTTCATCTCATGCTCTCCTCTCTACTCTTAGAAATAAGCAGAGCCATTACACTATTTTCTCTTAGAAATGCCTGGAACGATTTTAACGGGACTTTCAGATATCTGCATGTGAAAGCTGATGATATAAGTAAGGCTTAACTTAAGCTACATTTTATCCGTGTCAGACGGAAACAGAAACTACGCGTGTGAAACCGCGGGTGAATGCGGTTGTAATAATGAAAAAATATGTCTAAAATCAAATATTTTATTAAACAAAAATCTAAAACCTAATTAACCAATAACTTGATTATTGAACTTTGGTACATTTAATCTGATTATATTCTTTTGTTGGGACGGTCCGTGTGTCCTACATTGAGCTCCGAAGACGGATGGGTGGAACCTCCTCATGAATCGCTAGGAGTGTCCAAACTGCGCGCTACTCTTCTGTTGGAATCCAGTTTGATATCATCGATATACTTCGGCAAGAAGTGGTGATCTCCAGTAGCAGGCGCGCGCTGAACTTCGTCTCCCTTGTACAGCCTCTGAGGTTCATCAGCGTCTCTTCTGAATCTGTAGATGATGGGTCTTCTTGGCGGTGGTCGGTAAGTTGCTAATATGATTTTCTGTGATGATGTTTCGTAAACGAAGACTGCGGCAAGTGCCACCAATATTAACAACGGTTTATACATGTTTACAGTATTGAGGCGATTCTGTGACTGATGCACTTTCTTATAAGTTACGAGCTTTTATAGTGTTCGTTAAGGAAACTGCGGGACTTTACTTAAGATAAAATGTTGACCCAAAGCTGGTGTAGATTGCATTCGTAATGCGTAATGTTAGGCGATAATATTAAGATGCATGAGAAAGATCTATTCGATAAAAAACCGGTTAAGCCCGAGTCAAACTCGTGCGCCGAGGATTTCGTAAAAAAAGAGGAGAGGGACCAATTAAGTTAGACCTGCAAATTGTATGAGGAAATCGATGGTGACACATGGATACACAGACAGACGGACAAGAAAGTGATTTTGTAAGGGTTCCTTTTTTTTATTTAAGGTACGAATCCTTTAAAAGGAGAATAAAATTTAGTTTGTGGTATTTTAAATGTATTCAATAATTAAGCTTGTTCAAGGATAATCAATTCAAATAAATAAATAAATAAATATCCATCACGCCTTATCCCCGAAGGGGTGGCAGAGGCATATTATATGCCCACTTTTCACCGTGTGGATTCCTGTCCCACGTAATACGTGGTGAGCCCATTGCCGTGTTGAAATAGACAGACGCAAGTTTTGGCTACCTGCTGTTGAAGTTTTCAAGCCGCCAATAAGGCCTTCAACCAGGCTTAACGACTGCCATTTTACTGGCAACCGGGACCAACGGCTTAAAGTGCCTTCCGAAGCACGGAAACGCTCGCAAATGTAAATGCCACAAAGTGGTCACCCATCCGAGGACCAGCCATAGTGAAAGTTGCGTAACTCAGTGATCGTTTACAGAACACTGAGACCGCTAGGCCACGATAATTCCTTTTAATAATCAATTCCTTTTAAAAATATTTTATTATCATTATCAATCAATTAAATAAACGTATCACAGCTACTGGCTATCACCAGGACAGGCTTACGTACAGCAGTGGATAAATAGCCATACTACAATCGAAATATACTACATACTACAGTGGATATACCGGGTGCTTCAAAAAAATGTATACACACTTTGAACTTCCATAGAAAATTTATTTACCGTTCTACAAAGTTAAATTTCAGGAAAATAGAAAGCTGAAAGTCCAATGTAAATGAAACATAAATAACAAATGTTAATACTGTTCAAATTGGTGACCTGCAGCATCAATACAATTCTGAGTACGAGTCACCACAGATTCTGTACATCGTATCAAAACGTCCAATGAGATTTCTCTACACACTGCTTGAATCTCATTCCAAAGAATGTCTAGGTTACGTGGTTTACGTTTGTACACCTCATCTTTTACTGTGCCCCACAAGAAGAAATCCAGTGGTGTAAGGTCTGGAGAGCGTGCTGGAAACTCGATTGGCCCCCTGCGTCCTATCCACTTACCCGACAAATTTTGATCCAGGTAAGCTCGTACGTCCCTGTGATAGTGCGGCGGAGCACCATCTTGTTGAAAATAAAAATGACTCATCACTTGTAGCTGTTCGAGGCCGACCTGAATGACCTTTATGCACATCACACACTGTTCCATGAACTTCGAATTTGTCTCGTATGCGTGTAATTGTTAATCTTGAAGGTGGTTCTGTATCATACTCCCTTCTCCACTGTCTTTGAACTTCATTTACATTCTCAAACTTCCAGTACCACTTAATAACCTGCTTACGTTCTTCAAAACTCAAACGTACGTCCCCCATGTTGATATTACAAATTCCGGGACGATTATGCTTGCACCTGGCGAAGAAATATAACATTAGCCTTGTAGAGCGGGAAAACTACAATAGTTTAAAGTGTGTATACATTTTTTTGAAGCACCCGGTATATTATAGCTATACTGCAATCGGAATATACTACATACTACAGTGGATATATATTATAGCCATACTACAATCGAAATATACTACATACTACAGTGGATATATATTATAGCTATACTGCAATCGGAATATACTACATACTACAGTGGATATATATTATAGCCATACTACAATCGGAATATACTACATACTACAGTGGATATATATTATAGCCATACTACAATGGGAATATACTACATACTACAGTGGATATATATTATAGCCATACTACAATCGGAATCATTATAATCAACAGCGTAGGTGTAATTATGTAAGCCATCAGCTGATCGGCCGCAGGGGCGAATGATCGTAGCGTACAAAGGTAAATAAACTTTAGACAGTGATGTAAGTTTGTATACATTTTTATATAAATATTTTTTATAAAGTTTATACACAGTAGCACTTCTAAATTATTAAGCTGATTTAAGCTTATGTATATCTAAACACTCTCGGAAGCGCTCGTGGCCCCGATGACTCAGTGTTATGTAAACGATCACTGCGTTAAGTAACATTCACTATAGGTGGTCTTTGAATGGGTGACCACTTTGTGAAATTTACATTTGCGAGCGTTTCCGTGCTTCGTAAGGCACGTTAATCCGTTGGTCCTGGTTGCCAGTAAAATGGCAGTCGTTTAGCCTGATTAAAGGATTTATGGGCGGCTTGAAAATTACATCAGCAGGTCGCCACAACCTGCGTTTGTCCATTTCAACACAGCAATGGGCTCACCACCTGTTATGTGAGTAGGTAAGTTTCCATAGAAATTTAATATTGTAATTAAAATGGATAATTTTTCAGTTTCGAGTGGGTCTCGATAGCGTAGTTGGTAAAGCGTTTGGCGCGTTGGGCTAGAAAACGCTGGTTCGAATCCAGCTCGAGACTGAAGATTGTTTTACTTAAAAATTTAATTCTCGCAGTGCAGTAAGTACTTATTGGATATCTTGTTCAGCGCGCTAATGGGCTCACGACCTCCGTGCAATAAAGAAACTGCGCACCATCTGTGTTATCGCTAAATGATACAAGAGGAAACTCTTGGTTCTTCCCCAACACAGGTAAAGAACCTTTTATTACCCCTCCACGTATAAATACGCAACACATCGTAAGCTCAACATTATTCGGAATCAGATTGTTATTGGATCAACATGTCTAAGCTTATATTAATGTTCGCAGTACTAGCTGCGGTCTTCGTTTATGAAGCCTCGTGTCAGCAGAAGCCCCGACCACCACCGCCGCCACCACCCAAATGGCCCACGACCTATAGATTCAGAAGAGATGCTGATGAACCTCAGTGGCTATACAAAGGCGAAAAAGTCCAACGCGCCCCTGCTACCGGAGACCACCCCTTCTTACCGAAGTACATCGATGATATCAGACTGGATCCCAACACAAGAGTAGCGCGCAGTTTGGGCACACCTAGAGGTACAAGAGGAGGTGGAAGCCGTCCATCTTCAAGTCACGATACAGGGCCCACTCATCCTGGATATAATCGCCGAAATACAAGATCTCTGCCTAAATGGCCTGAAAGTTGGCCTACTTTGTCACCTTTCAACCCTAGACCCTCTGGCCCTAGGAATCCATGGGATACTAACCCTGGGCGCCTGCCAATATATGTTTAAAAGTTAGTAGTTTTTTTTTGTATAAATATTTATTGATGTAAATAACTTATGTGTTCTAGAAATGAAGTGTTCCTAATTATTTTAGTTGAATTTAAATAAAATCGATTGCTATAGGTAATTGAATGTTTATTTGACCGTTTCTTCCTAAACTATATGGTACCTGTTTACCTGCTTTTAACTTGGACCATTTAACGTTAGTGCATTCTTGGCCCTGAAAATCCTAATTCATCTTCTATATAGGAAGTTAACATGTTTATTGTAAATGAAGAATATATATTAATTGAGAACATTTAACATATTAAAATTTTTAATTTTAATCATCATAATCTATCTATTACTAATATAAAATTGTAAAAATAGCTGTGACGTACATTGAAAATAAATAAAAAAGAGTAATTGTAATCGACTAATTAAGGGATTTTGAGTCCGAAACTATGATTTTTTTTCTTCGTGTCTGTTTCTTTGGTTGTTTGTTTGTTCGGGGTTGGAGCAAAATCCAGGCGGTTAATCACAACTCTGCTATGACAATATTGTGACTGATTTTTCAGCTTAACTACTGCACTATATTTTATCAAAATCGGTTCAGCAGAAGTAATAATACAGCTTAAACTACATCTTGCTAGACGCGCTATATATTGAACAGGTCAAAGTATTTTGGTTAATAACTTAGACTTCAATTAAGAACCATTTTCACATGCCCGCTGAATTTTCAATAATACACATACTCGTATCGAGTTGCCATCACTGATAGCAAAGTTAAGTTATCTAGGTGCGGTCAAATTTTGGATGGGTGAACGTTTCAAAAGTAGGTGCATCACATTAGCAGACACGCTTCTTTTAGTTACAGTCTCTAATGCATAAAGGATCAGAGAAGATAAACACCCTAGGCGTGGTCTACTTTTAGATGGGTCAGTTATGCACATCGAGTTAAAGATTGGTGGTGTTAATTCTGTTGTTGAGATCACTAAACTAAATTTCTTTAAAATTTTCTATTTTTTATTAAGAGATTGCCAAATGTTATTATGTTATTAAGTCGAACTAAAGTTGGTGATATCATAAATAATACTTAATTTGTATCTGATGTCACTAAAATTCATTTTATGTGATAAAATTGAACAAGACGTGAAAAATGTACATAGACAGTCGAATGTAAATACATGCCGACTAACTTGGTGATTGAACTGCCTATGAACATTTTTCACGGTACAACGTTTCAAAAGTTTTTACGTTTCAAACGATTAATTAAATTAATAAACGTCCCACTAAAATTTTGTGTGACGTTAATTTGTATCTGACATCTATAAAATTCATTTTATGTGATAAAATTCAACAAAAAGTGAAATATGTACATAGACAGTTCAATCACTAAGTTAGTCGGCATCTAAATACATGTTTTGTTTATTTTATCACATAAAAGGAATTTTAGTGATGTCAGATACAAATTTAGTGCTGTTTATAATATCACCAAGTTTAGTTCGACGTTATAACAAAATAGCATTTGGCAATCTCGTAATAAAAATAAGATAATTTTAGAGAAATTTAGTTTAGTGATTTCAACAACAGAATTAGCACCATTATTAACTTTAATGCAGTAACCACTTTGAAAGAAAGTGAAACATATTTCAGCAGACATTTTGCTTTTAGTTACGCACAAATGTCTGTCATTAATGTAAAAGTAAAGCGACGTAAAGTAATCTAAGCATGGTCAACTTTTGGAAGGTTGAGGACTTTGTGAAATCTGCAGTTTCTAACAACAACTTCTGTGATATTTTTAGACATAAGAGACATTCACTTGGCTCAAGCCGGCTTAAGCAGCATCTGCTAACTGACAAAGGTGCACAAGGCCAGATTGCAATTGCCACTAATGTATAATGTTCAATGAACCAAATTAATAATAACCAACGGATAGATACTATTTTAAATTATACAAACAAAATTTTGTACCACCTGAACATCAGATTTAAAATTCTAGTTATTTGTCTTATGGTATATACTATGTCTACCCCTTGAATAAACAGTCGTGTTTGTATGTATTATAAGTGCGAATATATAAATTGCAGAGAAACCGATTTGTTGAAATTTATGATTAGTCCTGGGTATTTCCGGTAGGTACCAGGACTAATCAAATCAAAATTTCAACAAATCGGTCAAATAGTTTAAAATACAGATTCAGAAGAGACGCTGATGAACCTCAGTGGCTGTACAAGGGAGATGATGTTCAGCGCGCGCCTGCTACCGGAGATCACCCCTTCTTGCCGAAGTATATCGATGATATCAAACTGGATTCCAACAGAAGAGTAGCGCGCAGTTTGGACACTCCTAGCGATTCATGAGGAGGTGGAACCCATCGGTCTTCGAAGCTCGATGTAGGACATACAGACAGACCCAACCAAGGGTATAATCAGATTAAAGTGCACCAAAGTTCAATTATCAGCTCGCTCATCAGAAACTAGGTTTAAGTTTTTTAAAATTATAATTACTTCATTTTAGACGTATTTTGTTTATTTTTACTAGCGCACTCCCCCCGCATAGTGTCCGTTTCTGTGGGGATATATATATATATATATATATATATATATATACATATATATACGTAGCGAATACGGAAAGAAAATATAGTCCAAGTTACTCCTTATAACATCAGCTATCTGTCAGTGAAAGTACCATTAAAGCCGTTTCTGAGATGAGTCTGAACAGACAGACAGTCTAGACTGACAAAGAAATATTTTTAAAATATAAGTGATGTATACAAGTGTGTACCTATAAAGTTTTATATGTATTTAGTGAAAAGCTGGCAAAGGGTCTAACCCGGCAAGTCAGAAGACACTGGTTCGAGTCCAGCTCGAGACTGAAACTTTTTCCATTTTAATTTTTTGAAAAAGCTGTTATTTTGGAATTACAAACAGACACTTCATTATTTTATATAATTAATCTATAGATTATTTAAATGTTGCGTTTTAGATGTTTTTAACAAACAAATAAAACACGGTACACTTGCTATCGGAACTTGCAATAAACAAGAAATAAATAAATATTGTGGGACACTTTTCACACAGCGCCATCTAGCCCAAAGTAAGCTAATATTAGCTTGTGTTATGGGATCTAGATGACTGATGAACATACTTATATATTTCTTAATACATACATATTATACATAGGAAACACCTAAACTCCAAAACACATATTTGTGGATCACACAAATATTTGTTCCGACCCGGGACCTCTTGCGTAGCAGTCGGGTGTATCCGACTGCTACGCAAGAGTCGCCACAACCTGTGCTTGTCCATTTTAATTCGGCAATGGGCTCTCCACATGTTCCGTGGGACAAAGATGCACACAGTGAAATGTATCCACGTATAATAAGCCTCTGCAACCCCTTCGGGAACAATTATTTTAAACTATTTGACCGATTTGTTGAAATTTTGATTTGATTAGTCCTGGGTATTTCCGGTAGGTACCGGAAATACCAATCAATTGTGGCGACCTGCACAAATGTGTGTTTTGGAGTTTAGGTGTTTCCTATGTATAATATGTATGTATTAAGAAATATATAAGTATGTTCATCAGTTATCTAGATCCCATAACACAAGCTAATATTAGCTTACTTTGGGCTAGATGGCGCTGTGTGAAAAGTGTCCCACAATATTTATTTATTTATTTCTTGTTTATTGCAAGTTCCGATAGCAAGTGTACCGTGTTTTATTTGTTTGTTAAAAACATTTAAAACGCAACATTTAAATAATCTATAGATTAATTATATAAAAAATTGAAGTGTCTGTTTGTAATTCCAAAATAACAACTTTTTCAAAAAATTAAAATGGAAAAATTTTCAGTCTCGAGCTGGACTCGAACCAGTGTCTTCTGACTTACCGGGTTAGACCCTTTGCCAGCTTTTCACTGAATACATATAAAACTATATAGGTACATACTCGTATACATCACTTATATTTTAAAAATATTTCTTTGTCAGTCTAGACTGTCTGTCTGTTCAGACTCATCTCAGAAACGGCTTTAATGGTACTTTCACTGACAGATAGCTGATGTTATAAGGAGTAACTTGGACTATATTTTCTTTCCGTATTTGCTACGTAAATATATATCCCCACAGAAACGGACACTATGCGGGGGGAGTGCGCTAGTAAAAATAAACAAAATATGTCTAAAATCAAGTATTAAGTATAATTTAAAAAAACTTAAACCTAGTTTCTGATGAGCGAGCTGATAATTGAACTTTGGTGCACTTTAATCTGATTATACCCTTGGTTGGGTCTGTCTGTATGTCCTACATCGAGCTTCGAAGACCGATGGGTTCCACCTCCTCATGAATCGCTAGGAGTGTCCAAACTGCGCGCTACTCTTCTGTTGGAATCCAGTTTGATATCATCGATATACTTCGGCAAGAAGGGGTGATCTCCGGTAGCAGGCGCGCGCTGAACATCATCTCCCTTGTACAGCCACTGTGGTTCATCAGCGTCTCTTCTGAATCTGTAGATAATGGGTCGTCTTGGCGGTGGTCGGTAAGTGGCTAATATGATTTTCTGTGATGATGTTTCGTAAACGAAGACTGCGGCAAGTGCCACCAATATTAACAACGGTTTATACATGTTTACAGTATTGAGGCGATTCTGTGACTGATGCACTTTCTTATAATTCTCAAGCTTTTATAGTGTTCGTGAAGGAAACTGCGGGACTTAACCTAAGATAAAATGTTGACCCAAAGCTGATGTAGATTGCATTCCTTTTATGCGTCATATTTAACGATAATATTTAGATGCATAAGAAAAATATATTCTATAAATATTCAATTATGTAAATGACAAGATTTGAGCTTGTTACCTGATAATTAAAATTCATTTTATAAATCGTTGGAAAATATTATATTATCGATCAATTAAATAAACGTATCACAGCTGCTGGCTATCACCAGGACAGGCTTATGTACAGCAGTGGATAAATATTATAGCCATACTACAATCGGAATCATTATAATCAACAGCGTAGGTGTAATTATGTAAGCCATCAGCTGATCGGCCGCAGGGGTCAATGATCGTAGTGTACAAGTACAAAGGTAAACAAACTTTAGTCAGTGATGTAAGTTTGTTTACATTTTTTTTTTTTTGGGAAATTTATACACAGTAAAACTTTTAAATTATTAAGCTGATTTAAGCTTATGTATTTCTAAACACTCTCGGAAGCGCTCGTGGCCCCGATGACTCAGTGTTATGTAAACGATCACTGCGTTAAGCGGTGGTCTTTGAATGGGTGACCACTTTGTGGAATTTACATTAGCGAGCGTTTCCGTGCTTCGGAAGGCACGTTAATCCGTTGGTCCTGGTTGCCAGTAAAATGGCAGCCGTTAAGCCTGATTGAAGGCCTTATGGGCAGCTTGATAAAATTCATCAGCAGGTCACCACAACCTGTGTTTATCCATTTCAACACAGCAATGGGCTCACCGCCTGTTATGTGGGACAAAAATGCATACGGTGAACTGTGGCTACCCCTTTGGGGATAAAAGCGTGACAATATATATGTATTTCTAAATACTATTATCAGGGACAACATTTCCGAATCACACAAATATTTGTTCCCATCCAGAACTCGAACCCAAGACCTCGGGTTTCTAAGACTATTTTTCCATTCGCCAAACCATGAAGGCTGTCAAAGTATTTAGTACGTTATGTATTTAGTTTCCAACTAGTCATCTACAATCATCAGATAAGTCACCTACTTTTTTTTGCGTTATCGCAGATGAAAATTATTATGCAGTCTTCTGGGTCAGTTTTGTTATCAATACGTAGTACATCTTCCTGTTCTATCTTGTTCTTCTTCATCTTAATGTATTTCCATTTGCTTTCCAACTCAACCTAGATAGATACAGAGGTCCGCTTTTTACTGTTGTTGAAGATAGGCATTAGTACAAATCAATTAAATGTAAATTGTTTTTGCTTTATTTTGTTTTTGCTATTTACTCGTATGCACTTTTGCAACGTATTCTGTTTGGGACCCGTGTGGTGTCACAACCCCTAATTTATGCCGTAGGTGTTGTAAAAGGAAAGTAGGGAAAGCTTTTCAGAAGTTGTGAAAACCATCGTGCCATGCCAGTTCAGTAAGGTCATAAGTGATATTTTATTCTTGAGAGAACACATTCGTAAATTTCCATAGAAATTCAAAATTTTGATTAAAATGGATTAATTCTTCTGTTTCGAGTGGGTCTCGATAGCGTAGTTGGTAAAGCGTCTGGCGCATTAAGCTAGAAAACGCTAGTTCGAATCCAGCTCGAGACTGAAGATTGTTCTACTTAAAAATTTAATTCTCGCAATGCAGTAAGTACTTATTGGATATCTTGTTTAGCGCGTTAATGGGCTCACGACCTCCGCGCAATAAAGAAACTGCGCACCATCTGTGTTATCGCTAAATGATACAAGAGGAAACTCTTGGTTCTTCCCCAACCCAGGTAAAGAACCTTTTATTACCCCTCCACGTATAAATACGCAACACATCGTAAGCTCAACATCATTCGAAATCAGATTGTAAGTGGATCAACATGTCTAAGCTTATATTAATGTTCGCAGTACTAGCTGCGGTCTTCGTTTATGAAGCCTCGTGTCAGCAGAAGCCCCGACCACCACCACCGCCACCACCGAAATGGCCCACGACCTACAGATTCAGAAGAGATGCTGATGAACCTCAGTGGCTATACAAAGGCGACGATGTCCAGCGCGCCCCTGCCACCGGAGATCACCCCTTCGTACCGAAATACATCGATGATATCAGACTGGATCCTAACACAAGAGTAGCGCGCAGTTTGGGCACACCTAGAGCTACATGAGGAGGTGGAAGCCGTCCATCTTCAAGTCACGATACAGGGCCCACTCATCCTGGATATAGTCGCTGAAATGCAATATCTCTGCCTTAATGGCCAGAAAGGTGGCCTACTTTGTCACCGTTCAACCCTAGACCCTCTGGCCCTAGGAATCCTTGGGATACTAACCCTGGTCGCCTGCCAATATATGTTTAAAAGTTAGTAGTTATACGTTGTTTTTGTATGAATATTTATTGACATAAATAACTTATGTGTTCTAGAAATGAAGTGTTCCTAATTATTTTAGTTAAATGTAAACAAAATCGATTGCTATAGGTAATTGAATGTTTATTCGTTCCTTCCTAACTATATGGTACTATCTATCTGCATTCGTCTTAGACTAATTAACGTTAGCGCATTCTTGGAACTGGAAATGCTAATCCATCTTCTATCTTAATTATATAAATTGAAACCACTCACTGACTCACTCATTAATCACGATATCTAAGAAATCACAAGACGTACCAAGCTCAAACTTCGCATGGGGGTTCCTTTTAGGACTTAGTGGCCTCTAAAACGGGATTATTCAAAATGTTACCCCCAAGGGGGTAAATATGGGGTTGAAGAAGTGTTGAATATTTTTCCAAAATTTCCTTAGTAATATATAATGGAAAAAGAAAAAAAAATTTTTTGAACTTTTGTCCGTCCGTGTCTTTGTTTGTTTGTTCTTTACACTATAACGCGAAAATGGCGAAACGGATTTGATTAAAACTTTCACTCAAATATTGTCGTATAACCAAAATAACATTTAAGACATTAAACATCACGCTATCACTTATAGGAGCTGACTTGTGGCGTGTGGTAGCTTCAAGCTTTAAAGCGCGCTAAAATCAGAATCATACTTTTATATTATCATAATTAAATAGCATAGGATAGGTATTATTAATATACCTCGAACTAGAATTTACTCTTTGTTGTATCTAATTCCTTTGATTAAATCGAAATTAATCCCCGTTTATCTTTTACAAGTTTGTTGTATAAATTCTACATACTACTAACTAGATGAATAAAACTTTACTATTGGGGTTTTCAACTTAAATGCTACTTTAAATTTCGTCGAAATCGGTTCAACAAAAGTGATAATTGGTGCTAATTCTGTTGTTGAAACCACTAAACTACGTTTCTCTAACATTTTCTTATTTTTATTGAGAGATTGCCAAATGCTATTCTGTTATTATGCCGAACTAAACTTGGTGATATCATAAACAGCACTAAATTTGTATCTGACATCACTAAAATTTTATGTGGTGTACAAAACATGTATTTAGATGCCGACTAACTTAGTTATTGAACTGTCTATGTACATTTTTCACTTTTTGTTGATTTTTATTATATAAAATGAATTTTAGTGATGTCAGATACAAATTAAACGTCACGCAAAATTTTGACGATTTCACTAAAATTAGACGTCACCTATTTAGGTGACCTCTAATTTTAGTGAAAAGACTTATTTTTAGTGGGACGTTAATTAATTTTAGCAACAGTTTGAAACGTGAAAACTTTTAAAACGTGGTAACGTGAAAAATGTACATAGGCAGTTCAATCACCAAGTTAGTCGGCATGTATTTACATTCGACTGTCTATGTACATTTTTCACATCTTGTTCAATTTTATCACATATAATGAATTTTAGTAATATCAGATACAAATAAACTACTATTTATGATATCACCATCTTTAGTTCGACTTAATAACAGAATAGCATTTGGCAATCTCTTACTAAAAATAAGAAAAAATTTAGAGAAATTTAGTTTAGCGGTCTCAACAACAGAATTATCACCAATATATCTTGAACTGCGTCTTAGTAAACATTGAACAGATCAGAGTAGTTGGTTCATTCCCAAAACGTCCCCAAATAGCAAAAAAGGGTAAACAAATTTGCAGTCACAGTTGATCGAAGTTCCGGAAACTTACTGCCAAGAACTGACCTGACCCTCCCGCTCAGTCCAGACAAACGTGATGAATCAGTGTGGTTTTTCTTGTTTATTGCAAGTTCCACTAGCACGTTTTTAACTAACGTGTTTTAGATGTTTGGTAAAAACATCTATAACCCAACATCGAAGCAATCCATAGAAATATTATTATTTTATCTGTATACAGATAAATAAAATTGAAGTGTCTGTCTGTAATTCCTCTTCGCCTCTTCCGATTTGCCGGGTTAGCTGCCAGAGAGGCTTTGCCAGATTTTCACTAAATGCATAATTATAAAACTATATACATTACTTACATAAAAACATACATTATGAATTTTTTTTATTTATCCGTCTGTCTGTCTGTTTAAACTAGTTAATCTCAGAAACCGCAAAACCGATTTTAAAGGGACTTTCACTGGCAGATAGCTGATGTTATAAGGAATAACTTAGGCTATATTTCCTCGGCTCTCCATAATCTCTCTTTGGTGCACTGTTATCGAATTAAGCCTAGGTTGGGTCAGTCTCTTTATATTACTTCGTGCTTCAAAAATGGATGGGTTCCATCTCCTCATGAATCACTAGGAGTATCCAAACTGCGCGCTACTCTTCTGTTAGGATCCAGTGTGATATCATCGATATACTTCGGCAAGAAGGGGTGATCTCTGGTTGCAGGCGCGCGCTGAACATCGTCTCCCTTGTACAGCCACTGAGGTTCATCAGCGTCTCTTCTGAATCTGTAGATGATGGGTCTTCTTGGCGGTGGTCGGTAAGTGGCTAATATGATTTTCTGTGATGATGTTTCGTAAACAAAGACTGCGACAAGTGCCACCAATATTAACAACGGTTTATACATGTTAACAGAATTGAGGCGATTTTGTGACTGATGCACTTTCTTATAAGTCTCTTATAGTGTTCGTTAAGGAAACTGCGGGACTTTACCGCAACTACCCAACAATATTTCTTGTTACAAGAGATTTCGATGTATTGATATCGTCGTATATCAAGTTTTTACTGTTTTTAAATCTCGGTAAAGCCCCTTTGTATACAGCAGCGCCTACAGCGTAGAAGTAATTATGTAAGGCATTGGCTGATCGGATACAGGTCAATGATCGCAAAGTACCAAGGTAAACAAGCGTTTTAATGTATGTGGCCCCGCTGACTCAGTGTTTTGTAAACTATCACTGCGTTAAGTAACTTTCGCTATAGTTGGTTACAGATGGGTGACCTTTTGTGGTACTTCCATTTACGAGCGTTTCCGTCCTTCAGAATACACGTTAAGCTGTTGGTCCCGCTTGCCAGTAACATGGCAGTCGTTAAGCCAAGTTGAAGGCCTTTTGGGTGGTTTAAAAAAAATTAACAGCATGTAGCCACAATCTGCGTCTGTCTATTTCAACTCGGCAATAGTCTCACTACATATTAAGTTGGACAGGAATGCACACGGTGAAATGTGGGCGTATATTTAATATGCCTCGACCTGGTTGATAAACTAAATTAAATTTGGACACATATAGGTATAAATTTATTTAAATAACCTAGCCCTAGATAATCTAAATACACACATACAAAATATTAAAAAAACAAACAGAATTTGCTGATTACATAAATATTTATTCCGCCCTAAAATTCGAGCGACAGTCGCATTCTATCATTGTGTTGATACCTAAAGCCATCCCTCCACTAGACCATGTAGCCAGACAAAGTACGAGATCGTCTGTATTTACTCTCCAACAGGTCACCCACAATCAGATAGGTCGCCTACCTTTTTTGCGCTATCGCAGAAGGAATATTACGATTCAACCGTCTGGGTCAGTTTATTTACTTATAGTGCATCATGCTATACTATGTTCTACTTCATCTTAGCGTATTCCCATTTGCTTCCAAACATGACGTTGATCTTGAGCCTGGAGACCGCTTTAATAACTACTAGAAGCAGCTATGGTTAGGAGTTACTGCCATCTGACCTGCCAACCCCGTAAGGGTGTCTAAATAATTATGTATACATAATTATGTTGACCCCAAGAGTCCGCTATATGCCACTTCCATCAGGTCCCAGCAGAAGAACTCTGAACGAGGATTTCAGATGCAACCAGGACTGAAGTTTGAATGAAGTAGAACACCTCACCACATCATAATCAATGATGATGTGTTCTACTTTTATTACATCAGAGTGGTATATTTATTTTAACCAATTTCGTCTTTGCAGAGCGATGTATGTCCACAAAAAATCCTGCAAAATAAATGTCCCATAATGTCGCCTGACCTTGTGTTAGGTTAGTCGTTTGGTTTTTGTTGAGTCCCGGAGATGCAGTCACCCATATAGAAAATAAATTTATCATAAATTAAGTATAATGAAGTAATTTATTATCTGTAATGATGATTCTGATTCCGTTAACCAATACATAAAAAATACCAATTAGTAAACTAATTGCATAAATATATGACTGTGTGTACTTTTTGGATATCTTATTCAACGTGCTAATGGGCTCACGACCTCAGTGTTATCGCTAAATGATACAAGAGGAAACTCTCGGTTCTTCCCGCGAACGCAGGTAAAGAACTTTTTATTACCCCTCCAGGTATAAATACGCAACATATCGTAAGCTCAACATCATTAGAAATCAGATTGTAAGTGGATCAACATGTCTAAGCTTATATTAATGTTCGCAGTACTAGCTGCGGTCTTCGTTTATGAAGCCTCGTGTCAGCAGAAGCCCCGGCCACCACCGCCGCCACCGCCCAAATGGCCCACGACCTACAGATTCAGAAGAGATGCTGATGAAACTCAGTGGTTATACAAAGGCGACGATGTCCAGCGCGCCCCTGCTACATCGATGATATCAGACTGGATCCCAACACAAGAGTAGCGCGCAGTTTGGGCACACCTAGAGCTACATGAGGAGGTGGAAGCCGTCCATCTTCAAGTCACGATACAGGGCCCACTCATCCTGGATATAGTCGCTGAAATGCAATATCTCTGCCTTAATGGCCAGAAAGGTGGCCTACTTTGTCACCGTTCAACCCTAGACCCTCTGGCCCTAGGAATCCTTGGGATACTAACCCTGGTCGCCTGCCAATATATGTTTAAAAGTTAGTAGTTATACGTTGTTTTTGTACGAATATTTATTGATTGAAATAACTTATGTGTTCTAGAAATGAAGTGTTCCTTATTATTATTATCATCATCATCATCATCCGAGCGTGTGTCCTAGTTGCGTCTCGCGACGTCCGGGGTTCCTAATTATTATAGTTGAATGTAAATAAAATCGATTGCTATAGTTAATTGAATGTTTATTTGTCAGTTTCTTCCTAAACTATATGGTACCTGTTTACCTGCTTTTAACTTGGACCATTTAACGTTAGTGCATTCTTGGCCCTTAAAATTCTAAGTCATCTTCTATCTAGGAAGTTAACATGTTTATTGTAATTGAAGAATATAAATTTATTGAAAACATTTAACATATTAAAATTAAAAATTAAATATATATAAAAGGCAAAATCAGTGACTGACTCATTGATCACGAAATCTCTGAAACTACTAAAGCTATGAAGCTTAAACTTCGTATGAAGATTCTTTTTAATACGCAGGTTTCCGCTAAGAAGGGATTTTGCGAAATTCTACCCCTGGGGAAGTAAATAAGCGGTAAACGGTTGTATGGAAGTTCGTCATTTTCAAAGTTAGAAACATGAATTTATGTACACGTTTTTAGTTACAAAAAAATGGGCACGTGTATCACAGTTTTGCAAAATTTTACCTATAGGAGAGTAAACAAGGGTTGAAAGTTTATATGGGAAATTCTTCATTTTCAAACATAGCAACACCAAATTTCTTACATCTGATACTATAAAAAAAAAATTTAAGTGTTTACGAATTTTGTAAACATCTACCCTTAAGGGGGTAAAACAGGTACAACTACTGTTTTATCCCCTTAAGGGTAATAACTGACTCATTGATCACGAAACCTATAAAACTACCAAAGCTACGAAGCCCAAACTTCACATTGGTTAGTTCTTTTTAACACGTAGTGCTCCCTAAGAAAAGATTATGCGAAATTCTACCTCTAAGAACAGCACGTGTATCGCGGTTTCGCAAAATTTTACCTAAAGGAGTTTTGCGAATTTTTACCACTAAGGACGTAAATAAGCGATAAACGGTTGTATGGAAGATTGTCATTTCAAAGTTAGTAACATGAACTTACGTACACCTGTTTCTGGTTACTAATAAATGGGTACGTGTATCGTGGTTTTGCAAAATTTTACCTGAAGGACTGTTGCGAATTTTTACCGCTAAGGACGTAAATAAGGGTTAAACGGTTTTATGGAATATTGTCATTACCAAAGTTAGTAACATGTACTTACGTACCTACACCTGTTTTAGAAGAATCTCCTGAGGTCTGTATTATCAGCGAGTTCGGTGTTCCCACGGGAACCGAAACTATGTCAGTAAACCACGCACAGCCTAAATATTAAACATAGAAACCTGAAATTTGGTGAATGTTTACTTTAAGTAAACATTCACCAAAATTCCGGTTTCTTTCTTTGGATAAGCAATAAAAGCGGGATTCCCGATATTTCCATGGAAACGGGAACTACGCGGTTGAAGACACATTCAGTCTAAACTATCAAACATAGGTACATACCTAAAATTTGGTGAAAGTATTTATTAGGTATCTACCTTAAATCAGCACTAAGAAAGGAATACCCGGTATTCGCACGGGAACGGGAACTACAGGGGTAAAACTATGCACAACCTAAAATTTGGTCAACATATTCTTTACTTACCTATATCAGAGCACTAAGAAAGACTTCCCGGTATTCCCACGGGAATGTAATCTTACTAATATTATAAATGTGAAAATTTGTAAAGATTTCAATATTTTTACTATTCAAAATTATTTGGACTGGTGTTTTATAATCACATTTTGATGAAAATCGGCATATATCGGCTCCGCTCAAGTAAAGTCGTTTGTACACAAAAAGGTTTTCTCGCGGGTAAAAGATGCTTTTCCGTGATATAAAGTAGGTACCCTATGTATTAATTCAGAATATGTCTCGCACATAATATTCAGTTCAAGCAGTTTCACCCGCGTGTACCTATATTATTCAGTTGTAAGTAACTCATCAACAAATATTGCGATTTAATTTAGTTTTTTGCTGTTAAAAAGCGAATACTTCAGAAGTTGTTTCATAAGAATAGCCTACGTGCCACACTCTTTAACTAATGTCTCTTTCTTTGTCTGTTTCTCTCATGTAGCGCTAACGAAGTTTCGCGGAGCAGCTAGTCTAAATATATAAAAGGCAAAATCACTGACTGACTCATTGATCACGATATCTCTGAAACTACCTAAGCTATAAAGCTCAAACCTCGCATTGAGAATATTTTTAATACTATAGGTATACTATAATAATAGGTTTCCGCTAAGAAAGGATTTTGCGAAATTCTACCCCTAGGGAAATAAATAAGAGATAAACGGTTATATGGAAGTTCCTCATTTTCAAAGTTACGAGTAGAAACATGAAATTATGTACACCTGTTTTTAATTACAAATAAATGGGTAGGTACGTGTATCGTGGTTTTGCAAAATTTTACCTTTAAGGTATATCGTGTCGTTATCGTATCGTTGGAACAACTCACACAACGCCATCTGATTTCAAACTAAGCAGAGCTTGTACTATGGTAACCAGATAGCTGATAAACATACTTATATATAGGTATTTCTAAATACATACATACATATTATAGATAAATAACACCCAGACACAGAATAAACCATCATCACAGAAAGTTTTATCCTGGGTGGGAATCGAACCCACGACCTCTTGTGTAGCAGTCGAATGCACTCCCACCGTGCCACAGAGGCAGTCGTGGTGGTAAACTAGGGTTGAAAGTTTAAATGGAAAATTCTTATTTTTCAAACATAGCAACACCGAATTTCTTAAATAAAAATAAAAATAAAAATAAAAATAAAAATATCTTTATTTTGCATAGACCATTTTAACGGCGCTTACAAAATGTCATACACTATTTAAAATATTTAAAGCGACCACCGGTTCGGAACGCGGCCCACCTGAGAAGAACCGGCAAGAAACTTAGGAAGGCTTTTTTTTTTGATGGCCTATTTACAATTTAATATTATTTCATTTTGCCAGCAGATCATTTCCAGGCGTCCCTGTCCTGCAAATAGTCTGTAACGGAGTAAAAACCTTTTTCACAAAGCTTGTTTTTAATAAACTTTTTAAATTTATTTAAAGGTAAATTTCTCAGGTCACAGGGAAGCTTGTTGTAAAAGCGTATACAGTTACCCTGGAAAGAATCGCCAATCTTATGTAGTCGACTGTGGTGGACTGAAAGATTATTTTTATTTCTAGTGTTTATATTATGTTTATCACAGAGTTTAGAAAACTGTGATAGATTTTTCTGGACATACATAAGATTGGCAAAAATGTATTGTGATGGTACGGTTAGAATATTCACTTCTTTGAATTTTTCTCGGAGAGAAACTCTGGGGCCCAAATTATAAATAGCGCGTACAGCCCGCTTTTGTAGAACAAAAATAATATTTAAATCTGCAGCACTCCCCCAAAGGAGAACACCGTAAGACATAATACTATGAAAATAGCTGAAGTAAACCATTCTAGCCGTATCCACATCTGTTAGAGTCCTGATCTTTTTTACAGCGTATGCAGCCGAACTTAATCTAGAGGCTGTCTTTTCTATGTGTGGGCCCCACTGCAAATTGGCATCAATAGTTATACCTAGGAACACAGTTGATTCTACAAACTCTAACACTTGTCCATTCAGTTGAACATTGGCCGCAACTTGTTTTACATTTGGTAGAGTAAATTTTATACATTTAGTTTTATTTTCATTAAGGCAAAGATTATTTGAGCTGAACCAATAAACTACTCTTGCAATTGCATTGTTTACATCGTCATAGTTATCTAATTGTCTTTTAATTTTAAAAATTAATGAGGTGTCATCTGCAAACAAAACAATCCTATTCCTGTCCCCTACATAAAATGGTAAATCATTAATATAAATGAGGAACAAGAATGGCCCAAGTATCGAGCCTTGCGGCACACCCATTGTAACCATGGATCCTACAGAACGTGTACCATTAATATCGACCCTCTGTATTCTATTGTTCAAATATGAAGACAGAAGGTCGAGAGCTTTGCCTCTTATTCCATAGTGGTGTAATTTTTTGCACAGCGTTTCATGTTGAACGCAATCAAAAGCCTTTGATAGATCTCAAAATATACCTAATGCATCGTGCTTGTCTTCCCATGCTTCATGAATACATTTTAATAACTCAACACCAGCATCGGAAGTTGAGCGCCCTTTCGTAAACCCAAATTGATTCGCATGGAGTATTTTATGACTATTAAAATGGGATAGCATTTGATTCAAGATTATTTTTTCAAATACTTTGCTCAAAGTTGGCAGCACTGACACTGGTCGGAAATTAGACGGCTCTGTAGCGCTGCCAGCCTTGAACAAGGGAACGACTTTGCTGTGTTTCATTAAATCAGGAAATGTACCACTAGAAACACAGTCATTAAACACAGTTGCTAGATGGGGCGCAATTACCTCAATTATACATGATGCAGTTTTGACCGATAACCCCCAAATGTCCGCGTGTTAAGGAACCAAAACCTTACGTGTTAAGGAATTTTGATTAATTCTACCCTTGAGGTGGTCGAAATCTATAAAACAGTGGTTGTATTAACTGACTTATTAATCAAGTCCATGGAGCTAACGGAGCTATGAAGTCCAAACTTCGAATTGGAGTTCCTTTTAACACGTAGGTGTGAAGGAGTTTTGCGAATTTTTACCAATTTACAAATTTGTTCATTTAGTAACTCTACTGAAAACGAGATGACTAAAATGTTGCTATTTTGGTTTTCGTGGGTATTTTTAACTTACTCGTAAATGTACACCTGTTTTTAATTACAAATAAATGGGTAGGTACGTGTATCGTGGTTTTGCAAAATTTTACCTTTAAGGTATATCGTGTCGTTATCGTATCGTTGGAACAACTCACACAACGCCATCTGATTTCAAACTAAGCAGAGCTTGTACTATGGTAACCAGATAGCTGATAAACATACTTATATATAGGTATTTCTAAATACATACATACATATTATAGATAAATAACACCCAGACACAGAATAAACCATCATCACAGAAAGTTTTATCCTGGGTGGGAATCGAACCCACGACCTCTTGTGTAGCAGTCGAATGCACTCCCACCGTGCCACAGAGGCAGTCGTGGTGGTAAACTAGGGTTGAAAGTTTAAATGGAAAATTCTTATTTTTCAAACATAGCAACACCGAATTTCTTAAACCTACTTCTGTATAAAAATAAAAAATTACGTGTTAAGGAATTTTGATTAATTCTACCCTTGAGGTGGTCGAAATCTATAAAACAGTGGTTGTATTAACTGACTTATTAATCAAGTCCATGGAGCTAACGGAGCTATGAAGTCCAAACTTCGAATTGGAGTTCCTTTTAACACGTAGGTGTGAAGGAGTTTTGCGAATTTTTACCACTAAGGACTTAAATATAGAGATAAACGGTTGTATGGAAGATTGTCATTTTCAAAGTTAGTAACATGTACTTACACCTGTTTAAGAAGAATCTCCTATGGCCTATATTACCAGCGTGTTCGGTGTTCCCACGGGAACCGAAACTATATCAGTAAGCCATGCACAGCCTAAACATTAAACATGGAAACCTGAAATTTGGTGAATGTATACTTTAAGTCTTTGGATAAGCAATAAAAATGGGATTCCCGATATTTCCATGCAAAAGGGAACTACGCGGATGAAGCCACACACAGTCTAAACTATCAAACATAAGTACATACCTAAAATATTCTTTACGTACCTACGTTAGACGAGGACCAAGAAAGAGTTCCCGGTTTTCCCACGGGAAATTAATATTAAAAATGTGAAAGTTTGTAAAGATTTCTATATTATTTGGACGTTTGTTATTTAATCACATTTTGATGAAAATCGGCATATAGGTAGAACATTTTCGAAAGTTGATACCCGCGGCTCCGCTCACGAGAATTCGTTAATACACAAAAAGGTTTTCTCCCAGGAAAAAGATGTTTTCCCGGGATATAAAGTAGGTACCCTATCTATTAATTCAGGAAATGTCTCGCACAGGATATTCAGTTTAAGCAGTTTCGCCCGTGTGTATGTGTGTGTATATTATTCAGTTGTAAGTAACTCATCAACAAGTATTCCGATTTCATTCAGTTTTTTGTTGTTAAAAAGCGAATACTTCAGAAGTTGTTTCATAAGAGTAGCCTACGCGGAACCCTCTTTAACTAATGTCTCTTTTTTGTCTGTTTCTCTTATGTGCCGCTAACGAAGTTGCGTGGGTCAGCTAGTTATACACATAAATGGAAACCACTCACTGATTACGAGTATGACACTACGAGTATGACACTCATTTATCACAAAATCTCTAAAAGTTCAAGACCTACCTAGCTCAGGTTTCGCATGGGGATTCCTTTTAGGACTTAGGGGCCCTTAAGACCGGATTATTAAAAACCGGGCTCGCGGCCCCGCGTTCTTAGTGTTCTGTAAACGATCACTGAGTTACGCAACTTTTACTATGGCTGGTCCTTGGATGGGTGACCACTTTGTGGCATTTATATTTGCGAGCGTTTCCGTGCTTCGGAAGGCACGTTAAACCGTTGGTCCCGGTTGCCAGTAAAATGGCAGTCGTTAAGCCTGGTTGAAGGCCTTATGGGCGGCTTGAAAACCTTCAACAGCAGGTAGCCATAACCTGCGTCTGTCTATTTAAACACGGCAATGGGCTCACCACCTATTACGTGGGACAGGAATCCACACGGTGAAAAGTGGGATAATAATATGCCTCAGCCACCCCTTCGGGGATAAGGCGTGATGGATATTTATTTATTTATATTTATTATTAAAAATGTTCACCCCAAGGGGGTAAATAGGGGGTTTCCATAGTAATATAACATAAAAATTTTGGGAAGTTCATATCTTTGTTTGTTTGTTGTTTACTCTATCACGCAAAAACGGCGCAACGCATTTAATTGAAACTCACTCAAATATTGCCGTTTACCAGCAACTAGAATCAAACATTACATATCGCTGATAGGAGCGCTTGTTGTGGCGTTTGGTAGCTTTAAGCTATAAAACCCGCTAAAATTAAAATCACACTTTACCGATGCAAATTATTAATAGCATAGGTGTTAGATATATCTTGAGCTAAAATTTAGTCTTGGTTTCATCCAACTTTTTTGATCATATCTTAATTAATCCCCGTTTAACCATTTACAAATTTGTTCATTTAGTAACTCTACTGAAAACGAGATGACTAAAATGTTGCTATTTTGGTTTTCGTGGGTATTTTTAACTTACTCGTAAGTAAGTAAGTACTTAAAATTTAATAGAAATCGGTTTACCAAATTTTTTGTTTTACCGATTTTAAATACAACTTTATTTTGTAAACGCGCTATACATTGGACTCCTCAAAGTGGTTGGTTCATTAATCATTGAATATTTTTTTTACAGTCCCATTTTCAGTTTTGAACATACTAGGAATACCCACAGGCGTAATAAAGGTCACGAAATCGGCCAAATATTCATATATTATTGAATTTTATCTATCAGGATTAATTGAGTGCCACGTGGTCGCTATGCCGCTGAGTTCGAACAATACGAAGGAAAAGACGGGGTTCGAAATGTGTCACATGCAAAACGCAGCTAGTGTATATATAAACACTTGATGACTACCAAGTTGTATTTTTCAATTACTTTAAGCCTAAACACATTACTATATAAAAAAAACAAAACTGAACTATCTTCACGCTGTATACCTGACGGGGTAGTCAGAGAGGACAGATTGCCAGGCTACGCGATCCATGCATACTATATAATTGGTCAAATATCATGTAAATAAAACTAATGTAATTACTAGCGTTCAGAAAAAAGCGGCCATGAGTTTTATTGCCAGGTTCTTCTTATTGCTTTGCGAATCTCTCTTTGAAATACACATTACGAATACATAAACTGTTATTTATAATATATTATGATCATGATAATTTTATTGTAGTATTGTTATTGTTGATTTCAACAACAGAATTAGCACCATTATTAACTTTAATGCAGTAACCACTTTGAAAGAAAGTGAAACATATTTCAGCAGACATTTTGCTTTTAGTTACGCACAAATGTCTGTCATTAATGTAAAAGTAAAGCGACGTAAAGTAATCTAAGCATGGTCAACTTTTGGAAGGTTGAGGACTTTGTGAAATCTGCAGTTTCTAACAACAACTTCTGTGATATTTTTAGACATAAGAGACATTCACTTGGCTCAAGCCGGCTTAAGCAGCATCTGCTAACTGACAAAGGTGCACAAGGCCAGATTGCAATTGCCACTAATGTATAATGTTCAATGAACCAAATTAATAATAACCAACGGATAGATAATATTTTAAATTATACAAACAAAATTTTGTACCACCTGAACATCAGATTTAAAATTCTAGTTATTTGTCTTATGGTATATACTATGTCTACCCCTTGAATAAACAGTCGTGTTTGTATGTATTATAAGTGCGAATATATAAATTGCAGAGAAACCGATTTGTTGAAATTTATGATTAGTCCTATGTGGTAAGGGTATTTCCGGTAGGTACCGGAAATACCCAGGACTAATCAAATCAAAATTTCAACAAATCGGTCAAATAGTTTAAAATAATAGTTCCCGAAGGGGTTGCAGAGGCTTATTATACGTGGATACATTTCACTGTGTGCATCTTTGTCCCACGGAACATGTGGTGAGCCCATTGCCGAATTAAAATGGACAAGCACAGGTTGTGGCGACCTGCTGTTGTAATTTTTCAAGCCGCCTATAAGGCCTTCAACTTGACTTAACGCCTGCCATTTTACTGGCAACCGGGACCAACGGCTTAACGTGCCTTTTGAAGCACGGAAACGTTCGTAAATGGAAATACCACAAACCGGTCACCCACCTGTGACCAGCCATAGCGAAAGTTGCTTAACGCAGTGATTGTTTACAGATCACTGAGTCAGCTGGGCCACGAGCGCTTCAACGTAAACTATTAAATAAATTAATTTAATGAATTTCAGTTGCTTCAGTCAGATAGTGTCGCGAACATAGCAAGAACACCGGCTAGGTTGAGGGAAGTGCCCCCAAATAGCAAATAGGGGTCGACTAATTTTAGGCAGTCAAAGTTGGTTGCAGTCCGAGACTTGCTGCCAAGGGCCAAGGTCTTAGCTGGCCCTCCCGGTGACAAACTTGTCTAGACAAACGTGATGCATCTGTGTGGATTTTGTTCTGTCTGTTGTGGACTGATTCTGTGGCGCGTTGGAGTGTATCCGACTGCTACGCAAGAGGTCCCGGGTCGGAACAAATATTTGTGTGATCCACAAATGTGTGTTTTGGAGTTTAGGTGTTTCCTATGTATAATATGTATGTATTTAGAAATATATAAGTATCAGTTATCTAGATCCCATAACACAAGCTAATATTGCTATCTTTGGGCCAGATGGTGCTGTGTGAAAAGTGTCCCACAATATTTATTTATTTATTTCTTGTTTATTGCAAGTTCCGATAGCAAGTGTACCGTGTTTTATTTGTTTGTTAAAAAAATCTAAAACGCAACATTTAAATAATCTATAGATTAATTATATAAAATAATGAAGTGTCTGTTTGTAATTCCAAAATAACAGCTTTTTCAAAAAATTTAAATGGAAAAAAATTCAGTCTCGAGCTGGACTCGAACCAGTGTCTTTTGACTTGCCGGGTTAGACCCTTTGCCAGCTTTTCACTGAATACATATAAAACTATATAGGTACATACTCGTATACATCACTTATATTTTAAAAATATTTCTTTGTCAGTCTAGACTGTCTGTCTGTTCAGACTCATCTCAGAAACGGCTTTAATGGTACTTTCACTGACAGATAGCTGATGTTATAAGGAGTAACTTGGACTATATTTTCTTTCCGTATTTGCTACGTATATATATATATATATCCCCACAGAAACGGACACTATGCGGGGGGAGTGCGCTAGTAAAAATAAACAAAATATGTCTAAAATCAAGTATTAAGTATAATTTAAAAAAACTTAAACCTAGTTTCTGATGAGCGAGCTGATAATTGAACTTTGGTGCACTTTAATCTGATTATACCCTTGGTTGGGTCTGTCTGTATGTCCTACATCGAGCTTCGAAGACCGATGGGTTCCACCTCCTCATGAATCGCTAGGAGTGTCCAAACTGCGCGCTACTCTTCTGTTGGAATCCAGTTTGATATCATCGATATACTTCGGCAAGAAGGGGTGATCTCCGGTAGCAGGCGCGCGCTGAACATCATCTCCCTTGTACAGCCACTGTGGTTCATCAGCGTCTCTTCTGAATCTGTAGATAATGGGTCGTCTTGGCGGTGGTCGGTAAGTGGCTAATATGATTTTCTGTGATGATGTTTCGTAAACGAAGACTGCGGCAAGTGCCACCAATATTAACAACGGTTTATACATGTTTACAGTATTGAGGCGATTCTGTGACTGATGCACTTTCTTATAATTCTCAAGCTTTTATAGTGTTCGTGAAGGAAACTGCGGGACTTAACCTAAGATAAAATGTTGACCCAAAGCTGATGTAGATTGCATTCCTTTTATGCGTCATATTTAACGATAATATTTAGATGCATAAGAAAAATATATTCTATAAATATTCAATTATGTAAATGACAAGATTTGAGCTTGTTACCTGATAATTAAAATTCATTTTATAAATCGTTGGAAAATATTATATTATCGATCAATTAAATAAACGTATCACAGCTGCTGGCTATCACCAGGACAGGCTTATGTACAGCAGTGGATAAATATTATAGCCATACTACAATCGGAATCATTATAATCAACAGCGTAGGTGTAATTATGTAAGCCATCAGCTGATCGGCCGCAGGGGTCAATGATCGTAGTGTACAAGTACAAAGGTAAACAAACTTTAGTCAGTGATGTAAGTTTGTTTACATTTTTTTTTTTTTGGGAAATTTATACACAGTAGAACTTTTAAATTATTAAGCTGATTTAAGCTTATGTATTTCTAAACACTCTCGGAAGCGCTCGTGGCCCCGATGACTCAGTGTTATGTAAACGATCACTGCGTTAAGCGGTGGTCTTTGAATGGGTGACCACTTTGTGGAATTTACATTAGCGAGCGTTTCCGTGCTTCGGAAGGCACGTTAATCCGTTGGTCCTGGTTGCCAGTAAAATGGCAGCCGTTAAGCCTGATTGAAGGCCTTATGGGCAGCTTGATAAAATTCATCAGCAGGTCACCACAACCTGTGTTTATCCATTTCAACACAGCAATGGGCTCACCGCCTGTTATGTGGGACAAAAATGCATACGGTGAACTGTGGCTACCCCTTTGGGGATAAAAGCGTGACAATATATATGTATTTCTAAATACTATTATCAGGGACAACATTTCCGAATCACACAAATATTTGTTCCCATCCAGAACTCGAACCCAAGACCTCGGGTTTCTAAGACTATTTTTCCATTCGCCAAACCATGAAGGCTGTCAAAGTATTTAGTACGTTATGTATTTAGTTTCCAACTAGTCATCTACAATCATCAGATAAGTCACCTACTTTTTTTTGCGTTATCGCAGATGAAAATTATTATGCAGTCTTCTGGGTCAGTTTTGTTATCAATACGTAGTACATCTTCCTGTTCTATCTTGTTCTTCTTCATCTTAATGTATTTCCATTTGCTTTCCAACTCAACCTAGATAGATACAGAGGTCCGCTTTTTACTGTTGTTGAAGATAGGCATTAGTACAAATCAATTAAATGTAAATTGTTTTTGCTTTATTTTGTTTTTGCTATTTACTCGTATGCACTTTTGCAACGTATTCTGTTTGGGACCCGTGTGGTGTCACAACCCCTAATTTATGCCGTAGGTGTTGTAAAAGGAAAGTAGGGAAAGCTTTTCAGAAGTTGTGAAAACCATCGTGCCATGCCAGTTCAGTAAGGTCATAAGTGATATTTTATTCTTGAGAGAACACATTCGTAAATTTCCATAGAAATTCAAAATTTTGATTAAAATGGATTAATTCTTCTGTTTCGAGTGGGTCTCGATAGCGTAGTTGGTAAAGCGTCTGGCGCATTAAGCTAGAAAACGCTAGTTCGAATCCAGCTCGAGACTGAAGATTGTTCTACTTAAAAATTTAATTCTCGCAATGCAGTAAGTACTTATTGGATATCTTGTTTAGCGCGTTAATGGGCTCACGACCTCCGCGCAATAAAGAAACTGCGCACCATCTGTGTTATCGCTAAATGATACAAGAGGAAACTCTTGGTTCTTCCCCAACCCAGGTAAAGAACCTTTTATTACCCCTCCACGTATAAATACGCAACACATCGTAAGCTCAACATCATTCGAAATCAGATTGTAAGTGGATCAACATGTCTAAGCTTATATTAATGTTCGCAGTACTAGCTGCGGTCTTCGTTTATGAAGCCTCGTGTCAGCAGAAGCCCCGACCACCACCACCGCCACCACCGAAATGGCCCACGACCTACAGATTCAGAAGAGATGCTGATGAACCTCAGTGGCTATACAAAGGCGACGATGTCCAGCGCGCCCCTGCCACCGGAGATCACCCCTTCGTACCGAAATACATCGATGATATCAGACTGGATCCTAACACAAGAGTAGCGCGCAGTTTGGGCACACCTAGAGCTACATGAGGAGGTGGAAGCCGTCCATCTTCAAGTCACGATACAGGGCCCACTCATCCTGGATATAGTCGCTGAAATGCAATATCTCTGCCTTAATGGCCAGAAAGGTGGCCTACTTTGTCACCGTTCAACCCTAGACCCTCTGGCCCTAGGAATCCTTGGGATACTAACCCTGGTCGCCTGCCAATATATGTTTAAAAGTTAGTAGTTATACGTTGTTTTTGTATGAATATTTATTGACATAAATAACTTATGTGTTCTAGAAATGAAGTGTTCCTAATTATTTTAGTTAAATGTAAACAAAATCGATTGCTATAGGTAATTGAATGTTTATTCGTTCCTTCCTAACTATATGGTACTATCTATCTGCATTCGTCTTAGACTAATTAACGTTAGCGCATTCTTGGAACTGGAAATGCTAATCCATCTTCTATCTTAATTATATAAATTGAAACCACTCACTGACTCACTCATTAATCACGATATCTAAGAAATCACAAGACGTACCAAGCTCAAACTTCGCATGGGGGTTCCTTTTAGGACTTAGTGGCCTCTAAAACGGGATTATTCAAAATGTTACCCCCAAGGGGGTAAATATGGGGTTGAAGAAGTGTTGAATATTTTTCCAAAATTTCCTTAGTAATATATAATGGAAAAAGAAAAAAAAATTTTTTGAACTTTTGTCCGTCCGTGTCTTTGTTTGTTTGTTCTTTACACTATAACGCGAAAATGGCGAAACGGATTTGATTAAAACTTTCACTCAAATATTGTCGTATAACCAAAATAACATTTAAGACATTAAACATCACGCTAACACTTATAGGAGCTGACTTGTGGCGTGTGGTAGCTTCAAGCTTTAAAGCGCGCTAAAATCAGAATCATACTTTTATATTATCATAATTAAATAGCATAGGATAGGTATTATTAATATACCTCGAACTAGAATTTACTCTTTGTTGTATCTAATTCCTTTGATTAAATCGAAATTAATCCCCGTTTATCTTTTACAAGTTTGTTGTATAAATTCTACATACTACTAACTAGATGAATAAAACTTTACTATTGGGGTTTTCAACTTAAATGCTACTTTAAATTTCGTCGAAATCGGTTCAACAAAAGTGATAATTGGTGCTAATTCTGTTGTTGAAACCACTAAACTACGTTTCTCTAACATTTTCTTATTTTTATTGAGAGATTGCCAAATGCTATTCTGTTATTATGCCGAACTAAACTTGGTGATATCATAAACAGCACTAAATTTGTATCTGACATCACTAAAATTTTATGTGGTGTACAAAACATGTATTTAGATGCCGACTAACTTAGTTATTGAACTGTCTATGTACATTTTTCACTTTTTGTTGATTTTTATTATATAAAATGAATTTTAGTGATGTCAGATACAAATTAAACGTCACGCAAAATTTTGACGATTTCACTAAAATTAGACGTCACCTATTTAGGTGACCTCTAATTTTAGTGAAAAGACTTATTTTTAGTGGGACGTTAATTAATTTTAGCAACAGTTTGAAACGTGAAAACTTTTAAAACGTGGTAACGTGAAAAATGTACATAGGCAGTTCAATCACCAAGTTAGTCGGCATGTATTTACATTCGACTGTCTATGTACATTTTTCACATCTTGTTCAATTTTATCACATATAATGAATTTTAGTAATATCAGATACAAATAAACTACTATTTATGATATCACCATCTTTAGTTCGACTTAATAACAGAATAGCATTTGGCAATCTCTTACTAAAAATAAGAAAAAATTTAGAGAAATTTAGTTTAGCGGTCTCAACAACAGAATTATCACCAATATATCTTGAACTGCGTCTTAGTAAACATTGAACAGATCAGAGTAGTTGGTTCATTCCCAAAACGTCCCCAAATAGCAAAAAAGGGTAAACAAATTTGCAGTCACAGTTGATCGAAGTTCCGGAAACTTACTGCCAAGAACTGACCTGACCCTCCCGCTCAGTCCAGACAAACGTGATGAATCAGTGTGGTTTTTCTTGTTTATTGCAAGTTCCACTAGCACGTTTTTAACTAACGTGTTTTAGATGTTTGGTAAAAACATCTATAACCCAACATCGAAGCAATCCATAGAAATATTATTATTTTATCTGTATACAGATAAATAAAATTGAAGTGTCTGTCTGTAATTCCTCTTCGCCTCTTCCGATTTGCCGGGTTAGCTGCCAGAGAGGCTTTGCCAGATTTTCACTAAATGCATAATTATAAAACTATATACATTACTTACATAAAAACATACATTATGAATTTTTTTTATTTATCCGTCTGTCTGTCTGTTTAAACTAGTTAATCTCAGAAACCGCAAAACCGATTTTAAAGGGACTTTCACTGGCAGATAGCTGATGTTATAAGGAATAACTTAGGCTATATTTCCTCGGCTCTCCATAATCTCTCTTTGGTGCACTGTTATCGAATTAAGCCTAGGTTGGGTCAGTCTCTTTATATTACTTCGTGCTTCAAAAATGGATGGGTTCCATCTCCTCATGAATCACTAGGAGTATCCAAACTGCGCGCTACTCTTCTGTTAGGATCCAGTGTGATATCATCGATATACTTCGGCAAGAAGGGGTGATCTCTGGTTGCAGGCGCGCGCTGAACATCGTCTCCCTTGTACAGCCACTGAGGTTCATCAGCGTCTCTTCTGAATCTGTAGATGATGGGTCTTCTTGGCGGTGGTCGGTAAGTGGCTAATATGATTTTCTGTGATGATGTTTCGTAAACAAAGACTGCGACAAGTGCCACCAATATTAACAACGGTTTATACATGTTAACAGAATTGAGGCGATTTTGTGACTGATGCACTTTCTTATAAGTCTCTTATAGTGTTCGTTAAGGAAACTGCGGGACTTTACCGCAACTACCCAACAATATTTCTTGTTACAAGAGATTTCGATGTATTGATATCGTCGTATATCAAGTTTTTACTGTTTTTAAATCTCGGTAAAGCCCCTTTGTATACAGCAGCGCCTACAGCGTAGAAGTAATTATGTAAGGCATTGGCTGATCGGATACAGGTCAATGATCGCAAAGTACCAAGGTAAACAAGCGTTTTAATGTATGTGGCCCCGCTGACTCAGTGTTTTGTAAACTATCACTGCGTTAAGTAACTTTCGCTATAGTTGGTTACAGATGGGTGACCTTTTGTGGTACTTCCATTTACGAGCGTTTCCGTCCTTCAGAATACACGTTAAGCTGTTGGTCCCGCTTGCCAGTAACATGGCAGTCGTTAAGCCAAGTTGAAGGCCTTTTGGGTGGTTTAAAAAAAATTAACAGCATGTAGCCACAATCTGCGTCTGTCTATTTCAACTCGGCAATAGTCTCACTACATATTAAGTTGGACAGGAATGCACACGGTGAAATGTGGGCGTATATTTAATATGCCTCGACCTGGTTGATAAACTAAATTAAATTTGGACACATATAGGTATAAATTTATTTAAATAACCTAGCCCTAGATAATCTAAATACACACATACAAAATATTAAAAAAACAAACAGAATTTGCTGATTACATAAATATTTATTCCGCCCTAAAATTCGAGCGACAGTCGCATTCTATCATTGTGTTGATACCTAAAGCCATCCCTCCACTAGACCATGTAGCCAGACAAAGTACGAGATCGTCTGTATTTACTCTCCAACAGGTCACCCACAATCAGATAGGTCGCCTACCTTTTTTGCGCTATCGCAGAAGGAATATTACGATTCAACCGTCTGGGTCAGTTTATTTACTTATAGTGCATCATGCTATACTATGTTCTACTTCATCTTAGCGTATTCCCATTTGCTTCCAAACATGACGTTGATCTTGAGCCTGGAGACCGCTTTAATAACTACTAGAAGCAGCTATGGTTAGGAGTTACTGCCATCTGACCTGCCAACCCCGTAAGGGTGTCTAAATAATTATGTATACATAATTATGTTGACCCCAAGAGTCCGCTATATGCCACTTCCATCAGGTCCCAGCAGAAGAACTCTGAACGAGGATTTCAGATGCAACCAGGACTGAAGTTTGAATGAAGTAGAACACCTCACCACATCATAATCAATGATGATGTGTTCTACTTTTATTACATCAGAGTGGTATATTTATTTTAACCAATTTCGTCTTTGCAGAGCGATGTATGTCCACAAAAAATCCTGCAAAATAAATGTCCCATAATGTCGCCTGACCTTGTGTTAGGTTAGTCGTTTGGTTTTTGTTGAGTCCCGGAGATGCAGTCACCCATATAGAAAATAAATTTATCATAAATTAAGTATAATGAAGTAATTTATTATCTGTAATGATGATTCTGATTCCGTTAACCAATACATAAAAAATACCAATTAGTAAACTAATTGCATAAATATATGACTGTGTGTACTTTTTGGATATCTTATTCAACGTGCTAATGGGCTCACGACCTCAGTGTTATCGCTAAATGATACAAGAGGAAACTCTCGGTTCTTCCCGCGAACGCAGGTAAAGAACTTTTTATTACCCCTCCAGGTATAAATACGCAACATATCGTAAGCTCAACATCATTAGAAATCAGATTGTAAGTGGATCAACATGTCTAAGCTTATATTAATGTTCGCAGTACTAGCTGCGGTCTTCGTTTATGAAGCCTCGTGTCAGCAGAAGCCCCGGCCACCACCGCCGCCACCGCCCAAATGGCCCACGACCTACAGATTCAGAAGAGATGCTGATGAAACTCAGTGGTTATACAAAGGCGACGATGTCCAGCGCGCCCCTGCTACATCGATGATATCAGACTGGATCCCAACACAAGAGTAGCGCGCAGTTTGGGCACACCTAGAGCTACATGAGGAGGTGGAAGCCGTCCATCTTCAAGTCACGATACAGGGCCCACTCATCCTGGATATAGTCGCTGAAATGCAATATCTCTGCCTTAATGGCCAGAAAGGTGGCCTACTTTGTCACCGTTCAACCCTAGACCCTCTGGCCCTAGGAATCCTTGGGATACTAACCCTGGTCGCCTGCCAATATATGTTTAAAAGTTAGTAGTTATACGTTGTTTTTGTACGAATATTTATTGATTGAAATAACTTATGTGTTCTAGAAATGAAGTGTTCCTTATTATTATTATTATCATCATCATCATCCGAGCGTGTGTCCTAGTTGCGTCTCGCGACGTCCGGGGTTCCTAATTATTATAGTTGAATGTAAATAAAATCGATTGCTATAGTTAATTGAATGTTTATTTGTCAGTTTCTTCCTAAACTATATGGTACCTGTTTACCTGCTTTTAACTTGGACCATTTAACGTTAGTGCATTCTTGGCCCTTAAAATTCTAAGTCATCTTCTATCTAGGAAGTTAACATGTTTATTGTAATTGAAGAATATAAATTTATTGAAAACATTTAACATATTAAAATTAAAAATTAAATATATATAAAAGGCAAAATCAGTGACTGACTCATTGATCACGAAATCTCTGAAACTACTAAAGCTATGAAGCTTAAACTTCGTATGAAGATTCTTTTTAATACGCAGGTTTCCGCTAAGAAGGGATTTTGCGAAATTCTACCCCTGGGGAAGTAAATAAGCGGTAAACGGTTGTATGGAAGTTCGTCATTTTCAAAGTTAGAAACATGAATTTATGTACACGTTTTTAGTTACAAAAAAATGGGCACGTGTATCACAGTTTTGCAAAATTTTACCTATAGGAGAGTAAACAAGGGTTGAAAGTTTATATGGGAAATTCTTCATTTTCAAACATAGCAACACCAAATTTCTTACATCTGATACTATAAAAAAAAAAATTAAGTGTTTACGAATTTTGTAAACATCTACCCTTAAGGGGGTAAAACAGGTACAACTACTGTTTTATCCCCTTAAGGGTAATAACTGACTCATTGATCACGAAACCTATAAAACTACCAAAGCTACGAAGCCCAAACTTCACATTGGTTAGTTCTTTTTAACACGTAGTGCTCCCTAAGAAAAGATTATGCGAAATTCTACCTCTAAGAACAGCACGTGTATCGCGGTTTCGCAAAATTTTACCTAAAGGAGTTTTGCGAATTTTTACCACTAAGGACGTAAATAAGCGATAAACGGTTGTATGGAAGATTGTCATTTCAAAGTTAGTAACATGAACTTACGTACACCTGTTTCTGGTTACTAATAAATGGGTACGTGTATCGTGGTTTTGCAAAATTTTACCTGAAGGACTGTTGCGAATTTTTACCGCTAAGGACGTAAATAAGGGTTAAACGGTTTTATGGAATATTGTCATTACCAAAGTTAGTAACATGTACTTACGTACCTACACCTGTTTTAGAAGAATCTCCTGAGGTCTGTATTATCAGCGAGTTCGGTGTTCCCACGGGAACCGAAACTATGTCAGTAAACCACGCACAGCCTAAATATTAAACATAGAAACCTGAAATTTGGTGAATGTTTACTTTAAGTAAACATTCACCAAAATTCCGGTTTCTTTCTTTGGATAAGCAATAAAAGCGGGATTCCCGATATTTCCATGGAAACGGGAACTACGCGGTTGAAGACACATTCAGTCTAAACTATCAAACATAGGTACATACCTAAAATTTGGTGAAAGTATTTATTAGGTATCTACCTTAAATCAGCACTAAGAAAGGAATACCCGGTATTCGCACGGGAACGGGAACTACAGGGGTAAAACTATGCACAACCTAAAATTTGGTCAACATATTCTTTACTTACCTATATCAGAGCACTAAGAAAGACTTCCCGGTATTCCCACGGGAATGTAATCTTACTAATATTATAAATGTGAAAATTTGTAAAGATTTCAATATTTTTACTATTCAAAATTATTTGGACTGGTGTTTTATAATCACATTTTGATGAAAATCGGCATATATCGGCTCCGCTCAAGTAAAGTCGTTTGTACACAAAAAGGTTTTCTCGCGGGTAAAAGATGCTTTTCCGTGATATAAAGTAGGTACCCTATGTATTAATTCAGAATATGTCTCGCACATAATATTCAGTTCAAGCAGTTTCACCCGCGTGTACCTATATTATTCAGTTGTAAGTAACTCATCAACAAATATTGCGATTTAATTTAGTTTTTTGCTGTTAAAAAGCGAATACTTCAGAAGTTGTTTCATAAGAATAGCCTACGTGCCACACTCTTTAACTAATGTCTCTTTCTTTGTCTGTTTCTCTCATGTAGCGCTAACGAAGTTTCGCGGAGCAGCTAGTCTAAATATATAAAAGGCAAAATCACTGACTGACTCATTGATCACGATATCTCTGAAACTACCTAAGCTATAAAGCTCAAACCTCGCATTGAGAATATTTTTAATACTATAGGTATACTATAATAATAGGTTTCCGCTAAGAAAGGATTTTGCGAAATTCTACCCCTAGGGAAATAAATAAGAGATAAACGGTTATATGGAAGTTCCTCATTTTCAAAGTTACGAGTAGAAACATGAAATTATGTACACCTGTTTTTAATTACAAATAAATGGGTAGGTACGTGTATCGTGGTTTTGCAAAATTTTACCTTTAAGGTATATCGTGTCGTTATCGTATCGTTGGAACAACTCACACAACGCCATCTGATTTCAAACTAAGCAGAGCTTGTACTATGGTAACCAGATAGCTGATAAACATACTTATATATAGGTATTTCTAAATACATACATACATATTATAGATAAATAACACCCAGACACAGAATAAACCATCATCACAGAAAGTTTTATCCTGGGTGGGAATCGAACCCACGACCTCTTGTGTAGCAGTCGAATGCACTCCCACCGTGCCACAGAGGCAGTCGTGGTGGTAAACTAGGGTTGAAAGTTTAAATGGAAAATTCTTATTTTTCAAACATAGCAACACCGAATTTCTTAAATAAAAATAAAAATAAAAATAAAAATAAAAATAAAAATATCTTTATTTTGCATAGACCATTTTAACGGCGCTTACAAAATGTCATACACTATTTAAAATATTTAAAGCGACCACCGGTTCGGAACGCGGCCCACCTGAGAAGAACCGGCAAGAAACTTAGGAAGGCTTTTTTTTTTGATGGCCTATTTACAATTTAATATTATTTCATTTTGCCAGCAGATCATTTCCAGGCGTCCCTGTCCTGCAAATAGTCTGTAACGGAGTAAAAACCTTTTTCACAAAGCTTGTTTTTAATAAACTTTTTAAATTTATTTAAAGGTAAATTTCTCAGGTCACAGGGAAGCTTGTTGTAAAAGCGTATACAGTTACCCTGGAAAGAATCGCCAATCTTATGTAGTCGACTGTGGTGGACTGAAAGATTATTTTTATTTCTAGTGTTTATATTATGTTTATCACAGAGTTTAGAAAACTGTGATAGATTTTTCTGGACATACATAAGATTGGCAAAAATGTATTGTGATGGTACGGTTAGAATATTCACTTCTTTGAATTTTTCTCGGAGAGAAACTCTGGGGCCCAAATTATAAATAGCGCGTACAGCCCGCTTTTGTAGAACAAAAATAATATTTAAATCTGCAGCACTCCCCCAAAGGAGAACACCGTAAGACATAATACTATGAAAATAGCTGAAGTAAACCATTCTAGCCGTATCCACATCTGTTAGAGTCCTGATCTTTTTTACAGCGTATGCAGCCGAACTTAATCTAGAGGCTGTCTTTTCTATGTGTGGGCCCCACTGCAAATTGGCATCAATAGTTATACCTAGGAACACAGTTGATTCTACAAACTCTAACACTTGTCCATTCAGTTGAACATTGGCCGCAACTTGTTTTACATTTGGTAGAGTAAATTTTATACATTTAGTTTTATTTTCATTAAGGCAAAGATTATTTGAGCTGAACCAATAAACTACTCTTGCAATTGCATTGTTTACATCGTCATAGTTATCTAATTGTCTTTTAATTTTAAAAATTAATGAGGTGTCATCTGCAAACAAAACAATCCTATTCCTGTCCCCTACATAAAATGGTAAATCATTAATATAAATGAGGAACAAGAATGGCCCAAGTATCGAGCCTTGCGGCACACCCATTGTAACCATGGATCCTACAGAACGTGTACCATTAATATCGACCCTCTGTATTCTATTGTTCAAATATGAAGACAGAAGGTCGAGAGCTTTGCCTCTTATTCCATAGTGGTGTAATTTTTTGCACAGCGTTTCATGTTGAACGCAATCAAAAGCCTTTGATAGATCTCAAAATATACCTAATGCATCGTGCTTGTCTTCCCATGCTTCATGAATACATTTTAATAACTCAACACCAGCATCGGAAGTTGAGCGCCCTTTCGTAAACCCAAATTGATTCGCATGGAGTATTTTATGACTATTAAAATGGGATAGCATTTGATTCAAGATTATTTTTTCAAATACTTTGCTCAAAGTTGGCAGCACTGACACTGGTCGGAAATTAGACGGCTCTGTAGCGCTGCCAGCCTTGAACAAGGGAACGACTTTGCTGTGTTTCATTAAATCAGGAAATGTACCACTAGAAACACAGTCATTAAACACAGTTGCTAGATGGGGCGCAATTACCTCAATTATACATGATGCAGTTTTGACCGATAACCCCCAAATGTCCGCGTGTTAAGGAACCAAAACCTTACGTGTTAAGGAATTTTGATTAATTCTACCCTTGAGGTGGTCGAAATCTATAAAACAGTGGTTGTATTAACTGACTTATTAATCAAGTCCATGGAGCTAACGGAGCTATGAAGTCCAAACTTCGAATTGGAGTTCCTTTTAACACGTAGGTGTGAAGGAGTTTTGCAAATTTTTACCAATTTACAAATTTGTTCATTTAGTAACTCTACTGAAAACGAGATGACTAAAATGTTGCTATTTTGGTTTTCGTGGGTATTTTTAACTTACTCGTAAATGTACACCTGTTTTTAATTACAAATAAATGGGTAGGTACGTGTATCGTGGTTTTGCAAAATTTTACCTTTAAGGTATATCGTGTCGTTATCGTATCGTTGGAACAACTCACACAACGCCATCTGATTTCAAACTAAGCAGAGCTTGTACTATGGTAACCAGATAGCTGATAAACATACTTATATATAGGTATTTCTAAATACATACATACATATTATAGATAAATAACACCCAGACACAGAATAAACCATCATCACAGAAAGTTTTATCCTGGGTGGGAATCGAACCCACGACCTCTTGTGTAGCAGTCGAATGCACTCCCACCGTGCCACAGAGGCAGTCGTGGTGGTAAACTAGGGTTGAAAGTTTAAATGGAAAATTCTTATTTTTCAAACATAGCAACACCGAATTTCTTAAACCTACTTCTGTATAAAAATAAAAAATTACGTGTTAAGGAATTTTGATTAATTCTACCCTTGAGGTGGTCGAAATCTATAAAACAGTGGTTGTATTAACTGACTTATTAATCAAGTCCATGGAGCTAACGGAGCTATGAAGTCCAAACTTCGAATTGGAGTTCCTTTTAACACGTAGGTGTGAAGGAGTTTTGCGAATTTTTACCACTAAGGACTTAAATATAGAGATAAACGGTTGTATGGAAGATTGTCATTTTCAAAGTTAGTAACATGTACTTACACCTGTTTAAGAAGAATCTCCTATGGCCTATATTACCAGCGTGTTCGGTGTTCCCACGGGAACCGAAACTATATCAGTAAGCCATGCACAGCCTAAACATTAAACATGGAAACCTGAAATTTGGTGAATGTATACTTTAAGTCTTTGGATAAGCAATAAAAATGGGATTCCCGATATTTCCATGCAAAAGGGAACTACGCGGATGAAGCCACACACAGTCTAAACTATCAAACATAAGTACATACCTAAAATATTCTTTACGTACCTACGTTAGACGAGGACCAAGAAAGAGTTCCCGGTTTTCCCACGGGAAATTAATATTAAAAATGTGAAAGTTTGTAAAGATTTCTATATTATTTGGACGTTTGTTATTTAATCACATTTTGATGAAAATCGGCATATAGGTAGAACATTTTCGAAAGTTGATACCCGCGGCTCCGCTCACGAGAATTCGTTAATACACAAAAAGGTTTTCTCCCAGGAAAAAGATGTTTTCCCGGGATATAAAGTAGGTACCCTATCTATTAATTCAGGAAATGTCTCGCACAGGATATTCAGTTTAAGCAGTTTCGCCCGTGTGTATGTGTGTGTATATTATTCAGTTGTAAGTAACTCATCAACAAGTATTCCGATTTCATTCAGTTTTTTGTTGTTAAAAAGCGAATACTTCAGAAGTTGTTTCATAAGAGTAGCCTACGCGGAACCCTCTTTAACTAATGTCTCTTTTTTGTCTGTTTCTCTTATGTGCCGCTAACGAAGTTGCGTGGGTCAGCTAGTTATACACATAAATGGAAACCACTCACTGATTACGAGTATGACACTACGAGTATGACACTCATTTATCACAAAATCTCTAAAAGTTCAAGACCTACCTAGCTCAGGTTTCGCATGGGGATTCCTTTTAGGACTTAGGGGCCCTTAAGACCGGATTATTAAAAACCGGGCTCGCGGCCCCGCGTTCTTAGTGTTCTGTAAACGATCACTGAGTTACGCAACTTTTACTATGGCTGGTCCTTGGATGGGTGACCACTTTGTGGCATTTATATTTGCGAGCGTTTCCGTGCTTCGGAAGGCACGTTAAACCGTTGGTCCCGGTTGCCAGTAAAATGGCAGTCGTTAAGCCTGGTTGAAGGCCTTATGGGCGGCTTGAAAACCTTCAACAGCAGGTAGCCATAACCTGCGTCTGTCTATTTAAACACGGCAATGGGCTCACCACCTATTACGTGGGACAGGAATCCACACGGTGAAAAGTGGGATAATAATATGCCTCAGCCACCCCTTCGGGGATAAGGCGTGATGGATATTTATTTATTTATATTTATTATTAAAAATGTTCACCCCAAGGGGGTAAATAGGGGGTTTCCATAGTAATATAACATAAAAATTTTGGGAAGTTCATATCTTTGTTTGTTTGTTGTTTACTCTATCACGCAAAAACGGCGCAACGCATTTAATTGAAACTCACTCAAATATTGCCGTTTACCAGCAACTAGAATCAAACATTACATATCGCTGATAGGAGCGCTTGTTGTGGCGTTTGGTAGCTTTAAGCTATAAAACCCGCTAAAATTAAAATCACACTTTACCGATGCAAATTATTAATAGCATAGGTGTTAGATATATCTTGAGCTAAAATTTAGTCTTGGTTTCATCCAACTTTTTTGATCATATCTTAATTAATCCCCGTTTAACCATTTACAAATTTGTTCATTTAGTAACTCTACTGAAAACGAGATGACTAAAATGTTGCTATTTTGGTTTTCGTGGGTATTTTTAACTTACTCGTAAGTAAGTAAGTACTTAAAATTTAATAGAAATCGGTTTACCAAATTTTTTGTTTTACCGATTTTAAATACAACTTTATTTTGTAAACGCGCTATACATTGGACTCCTCAAAGTGGTTGGTTCATTAATCATTGAATATTTTTTTTACAGTCCCATTTTCAGTTTTGAACATACTAGGAATACCCACAGGCGTAATAAAGGTCACGAAATCGGCCAAATATTCATATATTATTGAATTTTATCTATCAGGATTAATTGAGTGCCACGTGGTCGCTATGCCGCTGAGTTCGAACAATACGAAGGAAAAGACGGGGTTCGAAATGTGTCACATGCAAAACGCAGCTAGTGTATATATAAACACTTGATGACTACCAAGTTGTATTTTTCAATTACTTTAAGCCTAAACACATTACTATATAAAAAAAACAAAACTGAACTATCTTCACGCTGTATACCTGACGGGGTAGTCAGAGAGGACAGATTGCCAGGCTACGCGATCCATGCATACTATATAATTGGTCAAATATCATGTAAATAAAACTAATGTAATTACTAGCGTTCAGAAAAAAGCGGCCATGAGTTTTATTGCCAGGTTCTTCTTATTGCTTTGCGAATCTCTCTTTGAAATACACATTACGAATACATAAACTGTTATTTATAATATATTATGATCATGATAATTTTATTGTAGTATTGTTATTGTTGATTTCAACAACAGAATTAGCACCATTATTAACTTTAATGCAGTAACCACTTTGAAAGAAAGTGAAACATATTTCAGCAGACATTTTGCTTTTAGTTACGCACAAATGTCTGTCATTAATGTAAAAGTAAAGCGACGTAAAGTAATCTAAGCATGGTCAACTTTTGGAAGGTTGAGGACTTTGTGAAATCTGCAGTTTCTAACAACAACTTCTGTGATATTTTTAGACATAAGAGACATTCACTTGGCTCAAGCCGGCTTAAGCAGCATCTGCTAACTGACAAAGGTGCACAAGGCCAGATTGCAATTGCCACTAATGTATAATGTTCAATGAACCAAATTAATAATAACCAACGGATAGATAATATTTTAAATTATACAAACAAAATTTTGTACCACCTGAACATCAGATTTAAAATTCTAGTTATTTGTCTTATGGTATATACTATGTCTACCCCTTGAATAAACAGTCGTGTTTGTATGTATTATAAGTGCGAATATATAAATTGCAGAGAAACCGATTTGTTGAAATTTATGATTAGTCCTATGTGGTAAGGGTATTTCCGGTAGGTACCGGAAATACCCAGGACTAATCAAATCAAAATTTCAACAAATCGGTCAAATAGTTTAAAATAATAGTTCCCGAAGGGGTTGCAGAGGCTTATTATACGTGGATACATTTCACTGTGTGCATCTTTGTCCCACGGAACATGTGGTGAGCCCATTGCCGAATTAAAATGGACAAGCACAGGTTGTGGCGACCTGCTGTTGTAATTTTTCAAGCCGCCTATAAGGCCTTCAACTTGACTTAACGCCTGCCATTTTACTGGCAACCGGGACCAACGGCTTAACGTGCCTTTTGAAGCACGGAAACGTTCGTAAATGGAAATACCACAAACCGGTCACCCACCTGTGACCAGCCATAGCGAAAGTTGCTTAACGCAGTGATTGTTTACAGATCACTGAGTCAGCTGGGCCACGAGCGCTTCAACGTAAACTATTAAATAAATTAATTTAATGAATTTCAGTTGCTTCAGTCAGATAGTGTCGCGAACATAGCAAGAACACCGGCTAGGTTGAGGGAAGTGCCCCCAAATAGCAAATAGGGGTCGACTAATTTTAGGCAGTCAAAGTTGGTTGCAGTCCGAGACTTGCTGCCAAGGGCCAAGGTCTTAGCTGGCCCTCCCGGTGACAAACTTGTCTAGACAAACGTGATGCATCTGTGTGGATTTTGTTCTGTCTGTTGTGGACTGATTCTGTGGCGCGTTGGAGTGTATCCGACTGCTACGCAAGAGGTCCCGGGTCGGAACAAATATTTGTGTGATCCACAAATGTGTGTTTTGGAGTTTAGGTGTTTCCTATGTATAATATGTATGTATTTAGAAATATATAAGTATCAGTTATCTAGATCCCATAACACAAGCTAATATTGCTATCTTTGGGCCAGATGGTGCTGTGTGAAAAGTGTCCCACAATATTTATTTATTTATTTCTTGTTTATTGCAAGTTCCGATAGCAAGTGTACCGTGTTTTATTTGTTTGTTAAAAAAATCTAAAACGCAACATTTAAATAATCTATAGATTAATTATATAAAATAATGAAGTGTCTGTTTGTAATTCCAAAATAACAGCTTTTTCAAAAAATTTAAATGGAAAAAAATTCAGTCTCGAGCTGGACTCGAACCAGTGTCTTTTGACTTGCCGGGTTAGACCCTTTGCCAGCTTTTCACTGAATACATATAAAACTATATAGGTACATACTCGTATACATCACTTATATTTTAAAAATATTTCTTTGTCAGTCTAGACTGTCTGTCTGTTCAGACTCATCTCAGAAACGGCTTTAATGGTACTTTCACTGACAGATAGCTGATGTTATAAGGAGTAACTTGGACTATATTTTCTTTCCGTATTTGCTACGTATATATATATATATATCCCCACAGAAACGGACACTATGCGGGGGGAGTGCGCTAGTAAAAATAAACAAAATATGTCTAAAATCAAGTATTAAGTATAATTTAAAAAAACTTAAACCTAGTTTCTGATGAGCGAGCTGATAATTGAACTTTGGTGCACTTTAATCTGATTATACCCTTGGTTGGGTCTGTCTGTATGTCCTACATCGAGCTTCGAAGACCGATGGGTTCCACCTCCTCATGAATCGCTAGGAGTGTCCAAACTGCGCGCTACTCTTCTGTTGGAATCCAGTTTGATATCATCGATATACTTCGGCAAGAAGGGGTGATCTCCGGTAGCAGGCGCGCGCTGAACATCATCTCCCTTGTACAGCCACTGTGGTTCATCAGCGTCTCTTCTGAATCTGTAGATAATGGGTCGTCTTGGCGGTGGTCGGTAAGTGGCTAATATGATTTTCTGTGATGATGTTTCGTAAACGAAGACTGCGGCAAGTGCCACCAATATTAACAACGGTTTATACATTTCTACAGTATTGAGGCGATTCTGTGACTGATGCACTTTCTTATAAGTCTCAAGCTTTTATAGTGTTCGTTAAGGAAACTGCGGGACTTAACCTAAGATAAAATGTTGACCCAAAGCTGATGTAGATTGCATTCCTTTTATGCGTCATATTTAACGATAATATTTAGATGCATGAGAAAAATATATTCTATAAATATTCAATTATGTAAATGATAACATTTGAGCTTGTTACCTGATAATTAAAATTCATTTTATAAATCGTTGGAAAATATTATATTATCGATCAATTAAATAAACGTATCACAGCTGCTGGCTATCACCAGGACAGGCTTACGTACAGCAGTGAATATATATTATAGCCATACTACAATCGGAATCATTATAATCAACAGCGTAGGTGTAATTATGTAAGCCATCAGCTGATCGGCCGCAGGGTGAATGATCGTAGCGTACAGGTACAAAGGTAAACAAACTTTAGACAGTGATGTAAGTTTGTATACATTTAATATATATATTATTTTTTGGAAATTTATACACAGTAGAACTTCTAAATTATTAAGCTGATTTAAGCTTATGTATTTCTAAACACTCTCGGAAGCGCTCGTGGCCCCGATGACTCAGTATTCTGTAAACGATCACTGCATTCACTATAGGTGGTCCTTGGATGGGTGACTACTTTGTGGAATTTACATTTGCGAGCGCTTCCGTGCTTCGGAAGGCACGTTAATCCGTTGGTCCTGGTTGCCAGTAAAATGGCAGCCGTTAAGCCTGATTGAAGGCCTCATGGGCAGCTTGAAAAAATTCAACAGCAGGTCACCACAACCTACGTTTATCCATTTCAACACAGCAATGGGCTCACCACCTGTTATGTGGGACAAAAATGCATACAGTGAATTGTGGCTACCCCTTCGGGGATAAAAGCGTAACAATATGTAAGTATTTCTAAATAATATTATCAGGGACAACATTTGTTCCTATCCAGAACTCGAACCCAAGACCTCGGCTTTCTAAGACTATTTTTCCATCCGCCAAACCATGAAGGCTGTCAAAGTATTTAGTACGTTATGTATTTAGTTTCCAACTAGTCATCTACAATCATCAGATAAGTCACCTACTTTTTTTGCGTTATCGCAGAAGGCAAATTATGATGCAGTCTTCTGGGTCAGTTTTGTTTTCAATACGTAGTACATCTTCCTGTTCTATCTTGTTCTTCTTCATCTTAATGTATTTCCATTTGCTTTCCAACTCAACCTAGATTAGATACAGAGGTCCGCTTTTTACTGTTGTTGAAGATAGGCATTAGTACAAATCAATTAAATGTAAATTGTTTTTGCTTTATTTTGTTTTTGCTATTTACTCGTATGCACTTTTGCAACGTATTCTGTTTGGGATCCGTGTGGTGTCACAACCCCTAATTTATGCCGTAGGTGTTGTAAAAGGAAAGTAGGGAAAGCTTTTCAGAAGTTGTGAAAACCATCGTGCCATGCCAGTTCAGTAAGGTCATAAGTGATATTTTATTCTTGAGAGAACACATTCGTAAATTTCCATAGAAATTCAAAAATTTGATTAAAATGGATTAATTCTTCTGTTTCGAGTGGGTCTCGATAGCGTAGTTGGCAAAGCGTCTGGCGGGTTAAGCTAGAAAACGCTGGTTCGAATCCAGCTCGAGACTGAAGATAGTTCTACTTAAAAATTTAATTCTCGCAGTGCAGTAAGTACTTATTGGATATCTTGTTCAGCGCGCTAATGGGCTCACGACCTCCGCGCTATAAAGAAACTGCGCACGATCTGTGTTATCGCTAAATGAAACAAGAGGAAACTCTTGGTTCTTCCCCAACCCAGGTAAAGAACCTTTTATTACCCCTCCACGTATAAATACGCAACACATCGTAAGCTCAACATCATTCGAAATCCGATTGTTATTGGATCAACATGTCTAAGCTTATATTAATGTTCGCAGTACTAGCTGCGGTCTTCGTTTATGAAGCCTCGTGTCAGCAGAAGCCCCGACCACCACCACCGCCACCACCGAAATGGCCCACGACCTACAGATTCAGAAGAGATGCTGATGAACCTCAGTGGCTATACAAAGGCGACGATGTCCAGGGCGCCCCTGCCACCGGAGATCACCCCTTCGTACCGAAATACATCTATGATATCAGACTGGATCCTAACACAAGAGTAGCGCGCAGTTTGGGCACACCTAGAGCTACATGAGGAGGTGGAAGCCGTCCATCTTCAAGTCACGATACAGGGCCCACTCATCCTGGATATAGTCGCTGAAATGCAATATCTCTGCCTTAATGGCCAGAAAGGTGGCCTACTTTGTCACCGTTCAACCCTAGACCCTCTGGCCCTAGGAATCCTTGGGATACTAACCCTGGTCGCCTGCCAATATATGTTTAAAAGTTAGTAGTTATACGTTGTTTTTGTATGAATATTTATTGACATAAATAACTTATGTGTTCTAGAAATGAAGTGTTCCTAATTATTTTAGTTAAATGTAAACAAAATCGATTGCTATAGGTAATTGAATGTTTATTCGTTCTTTCCTAACTATATGGTACTATCTATCTGCATTCGTCTTAGACTAATTAACGTTAGCGCATTCTTGAAACTGGAAATGCTAATCCATCTTCTATCTTAATTATATAAATTGAAACCACTCACTGACTCACTCATTAATCACGATATCTAAGAAATCACAAGACGTACCAAGCTCAAACTTCGCATGGGGGTTCCTTTTAGGACTTAGTGGCCTCTAAAACGGGATTATTCAAAATGTTACCCCCAAGGGGGTAAATATGGGGTTGAAGAAGTGTTGAATATTTTTCCAAAATTTCCTTAGTAATATATAATGGAAAAAGAAAAAAAAAATTTATGAACTTTTGTCCGTCCGTGTCTTTGTTTGTTTGTTCTTTACACTATAACGCGAAAATGGCGAAACTGATTTGATTAAAACTTTCACTCAAATATTGTCGTATTACCAAAATAACATTTAAGACATTAAACATCACGCTATCACTTATAGGAGCTGACTTGTGGCGTGTGGTAGCTTCAAGCTTTAAAGCGCGCTAAAATCAGAATCATACTTTTATATTATCATAATTAAATAGCATAGTATAGGTATTATTAATATACCTCGAACTAGAATTTACTCTTTGTTGTATCTAATTCCTTTGATTAAATCGAAATTAATCCCCGTTTATCTTTTACAAGTTTGTTGTATAAATTCTACATACTACTAACTAGATGAATAAAACTTTACTATTGGGGTTTTCAACTTAAATGCTACTTTAAATTTCGTCGAAATCGGTTCAACAAAAGTGATAATTGGTGCTAATTCTGTTGTTGAAACCACTAAACTACGTTTCTCTAACATTTTCTTATTTTTATTGAGAGATTGCCAAATGCTATTCTGTTATTATGCCGAACTAAACTTGGTGATATCATAAACAGCACTAAATTTGTATCTGACATCACTAAAATTTTATGTGGTAAAATTCAACAAAACATGTATTTAGATGCCGACTAACTTAGTTATTGAACTGTCTATGTACATTTTTCACTTTTTGTTGATTTTTATCACATAAAATGAATTTTAGTGATGTCAGATACAAATTAAACGTCACGCAAAATTTTGACGATTTCACTAAAATTAGACGTCACCTATTTAGGTGACCTCTAATTTTAGTGAAAAGACTTATTTTTAGTGGGACGTTAATTAATTTTAGCAACAGTTTGAAACGTGAAAACTTTTAAAACGTGGTAACGTGAAAAATGTACATAGGCAGTTCAATCACCAAGTTAGTCGGCATGTATTTACATTCGACTGTCTATGTACATTTTTCACATCTTGTTCAATTTTATCACATATAATGAATTTTAGTAATATCAGATACAAATAAACTAATATTTATGATATCACCATCTTTAGTTCGACTTAATAACAGAATAGCATTTGGCAATCTCTTACTAAAAATAAGAAAAATTTTAGAGAAATTTAGTTTAGCGGTCTCAACAACAGAATTATCACCAATATATCTTGAACTGCGTCTTAGTAAACATTGAACAGATCAGAGTAGTTGGTTCATTCCCAAAACGTCCTCAAATAGCAAAAAAGGGTAAACAAATTTGCAGTCACAGTTGATCGAAGTTCCGGAAACTTACTGCCAAGAACTGACCTGACCCCTCCCGCTCAGTCCAGACAAACGTGATGAATCAGTGTGGTTTTTCTTGTTTATTGCAAGTTTCACTAGCACGTTTTTAACTAACGTGTTTTAGATGTTTGGTAAAAACATCTATAACCCAACATCGAAGCAATCCATAGAAATATTATTATTTTATCTGTATACAGATAAATAAAATTGAAGTGTCTGTCTGTAATTCCTAAATAACAGCTTTTTGGAATTTTTTTCAGTCTCGAGATGGGCTCGGACCAGCCTCTTCCGATTTGCCGGGTTAGCTGCCAGAGAGGCTTTGCCAGCTTTTCACTAAATGCATAATTATAAAACCATATACATTACTTACATAAAAACATATATTATGAATTTTTTTTATTTAACCGTCTGTCTGTCTGTTTATTCCAGTTAATCTCAGAAACCGCAAAACCGATTTTAAAGGGACTTTCACTGGCAGATAGCTGATGTTATAAGGAATAACTTAGGCTATATTTCCTCGGCTCCCCATTATCTCACGGAAACGAGCACCACACGGGTGAAACCGCAGAGCGTTCGCAAGTAAGAAATAAAAAAATATAAATTTAAAATATTTTATTAAAAAAAGTTTTGAGATGACCTGTAATTAAACTTTGGTGCACTGTTATCGAATTAAGCCTAGGTTGGGTCAGTCTCTTTATATTACTTCGTGCTTCAAAAATGGATGGGTTCCATCTCCTCATGAATCTCTAGGAGTATCCAAACTGCGCGCTACTCTTCTGTTAGGATCCAGTGTGATATCATCGATATACTTCGGCAAGAAGGGGTGATCTCCGGTAGCAGGCGCGCGCTGAACATCGTCTCCCTTGTACAGCCACTGAGGTTCATCAGCGTCTCTTCTGAATCTGTAGATAATGGGTCTTCTTGGCGGTGGTCGGTAAGTGGCTAATATGATTTTCTGTGATGATGTTTCGTAAACGAAGACTGCAGCAAGTGTCACCAATATTAACAACGGTTTATACATGTTTACAGTATTGAGGCGATTTTGTGACTGATGCACTTTCTTATAAGTCTCAAGCTTTTATAGTGTTCGTTAAGGAAACTGCGGGACTTTACCGCAGCTACCCAACAATATTTCTTGTTACAAGAGATTTCGATATATTGATATCGTCGTATATCAAGTTTTTACTGTTTTTAAATCTCGGTAAAGCCCCTTTGTATACAGCGCCTACAGCGTAGAAGTAATTATGTAAGGCATTGGCTGATCGGATACAGGTCAATGATCGCAGAGTACCAAGGTAAACAAGCGTTTTAATGTATGTGGCCCCGCTGACTCAGTGTTTTGTAAACTATCACTGCGTTAAGTAACTTTCGCTATGGTTGGTTACAGATGGGTGACCTTTTGTGGTACTTCCATTTACGAGCGTTTCCGTCCTTCAGAATAAACGTTAAGCTGTTGGTCCCGCTTGCCAGTAACATGGCAGTCGTGAAGCCAAGTTGAAGGCCTTTTGGGTGGTTTAAAAAAAATTAACAGCATGTAGCCACAATCTGCGTCTGTCTATTTCAACTCGGCAATAGTCTCACTACATATTAAGTTGGACAGGAATGCACACTGTGAAATGTGGGCGTATATTTAATATGCCTCTGCCTGGTTGATAAACTAAATTAAATTTGGACACATATAGGTATAAATTTATTTAAATAACCTAGCCCTAGATAATCTAAATACACACATACAAAATATTAAAAAAACAAACAGAATTTGCTGATTACATAAATATTTATTCCGCCCTAAAATTCGAGCGACAGTCGCATTCTATCATTGTGTTGATACCTAAAGCCATCCCTCCACTAGACCATGTAGCCAGACAAAGTACGAGATCGTCTGTATTTACTCTCCAACAGGTCACCCACAATCAGATAGGTCGCCTACCTTTTTTGCGCTATCGCAGAAGGAATATTACGATTCAACCGTCTGGGTCAGTTTATTTACTTATAGTGCATCATGCTATACTATGTTCTACTTCATCTTAGCGTATTCCCATTTGCTTCCAAACATGACGTTGATCTTGAGCCTGGAGACCGCTTTAATAACTACTAGAAGCAGCTATGGTTAGGAGTTACTGCCATCTGACCTGCCAACCCCGTAAGGGTGTCTAAATAATTATGTATACATAATTAAGTTGACCCCAAGAGTCCGCTATATGCCACTTCCATCAGGTCCCAGCAGAAGAACTCTGAACGAGGATTTCAGATGCAACCAGGACAGAAGTTTGAATGAAGTAGAACACCTCACCACATCATAATCAATGATGATGTGTTCTACTTTTATTACATCAGAGTGGTATATTTATTTTAACCAATTTCGTCTTTGCAGAGCGATGTATGTCCACAAAAAATCCTGCAAAATAAATGTCCCATAATGTCGCCTGACCTTGTGTTAGGTTAGTCGTTTGGTTTTTGTTGAGTCCCGGAGATGCAGTCACCCATATAGAAAATAAATTTATCATAAATTAAGTATAATGAAGTAATTTATTATCTGTAATGATGATTCTGATTCCGTTAACCAATACATAAAAAATACCAATTAGTAAACTAATTGCATAAATATATGACTGTGTGTACTTTTTGGATATCTTATTCAACGTGCTAATGGGCTCACGACCTCAGTGTTATCGCTAAATGATACAAGAGGAAACTCTCGGTTCTTCCCGCGAACGCAGGTAAAGAACTTTTTATTACCCCTCCAGGTATAAATACGCAACATATCGTAAGCTCAACATCATTAGAAATCAGATTGTAAGTGGATCAACATGTCTAAGCTTATATTAATGTTCGCAGTACTAGCTGCGGTCTTCGTTTATGAAGCCTCGTGTCAGCAGAAGCCCCGGCCACCACCGCCGCCACCGCCCAAATGGCCCACGACCTACAGATTCAGAAGAGATGCTGATGAAACTCAGTGGTTATACAAAGGCGACGATGTCCAGCGCGCCCCTGCTACCGGAGATCACCTCTTCTTACCGAAGTACATCGATGATATCAGACTGGATCCCAACACAAGAGTAGCGCGCAGTTTGGGCACACCTAGAGCTACAAGAGGAGGTGGAAGCCGTCCATCTTCAAGTCACGATACAGGGCCAACTCATCCTGGATATAATCGCCGAAATGCAAGATCTCTGCCTAAATGGCCAGAAAGTTGGCCTACTTTGTCACCGTTCAACCCTAGACCCTCTGGCCCTAGGAATCCTTGGGATACTAACCCTGGTCGCCTGCCAATATATGTTTAAAAGTTAGTAGTTATACGTTGTTTTTGTATGAATATTTATTGATTTAAATAACTTATGTGTTCTAGAAATGAAGTGTTCCTAATTATTATTATCATCATCATCATCATCCGAGCGTGTGTCCTAGTTGCGTCTCGCGACGTCCGGGGTTCCTAATTATTATAGTTGAATGTAAATAAAATCGATTGCTATAGTTAATTGAATGTTTATTTGTCAGTTTCTTCCTAAACTATATGGTACCTGTTTACCTGCTTTTAACTTGGACCATTTAACGTTAGTGCATTCTTGGCCCTGAAAATCCTAACTCATCTTCTATCTAGGAAGTTAACATGTTTATTGTAATTGAAGAATATAAATTTATTGAAAACATTTAACATATTAAAATTAAAAATTAAATATATATAAAAGGCAAAATCAGTGACTGACTCATTGATCACGAAATCTCTGAAACTACTAAAGCTATGAAGCTTAAACTTCGTATGAAGATTCTTTTTAATACGCAGGTTTCCGCTAAGAAGGGATTTTGCGAAATTCTACCCCTGGGGAAGTAAATAAGCGGTAAACGGTTGTATGGAAGTTCGTCATTTTCAAAGTTAGAAACATGAATTTATGTACACGTTTTTAGTTACAAAAAAATGGGCACGTGTATCACGGTTTTGCAAAATTTTACCTATAGGAGAGTAAACAAGGGTTTTTTTTTTTTTTTTTTTTTAATCTTTATTTAATTAAAGGGCTTAGTCACTAAGTGAATATGCCGCCCTCATTGACAGTAATATTCTTAATTATTCTACATCTTAACTAGATTCTTTCCATGAAACATACTTTAGTCAAATTATATAGCACTTTAGCTTCACCTGAGGAAGGTCGGGCGAGAATACTGTTACATTCACCGATATTACTATTGCGGTTGCTAAATAATTGTCTTCTTTCCGCTTCGTTCCGGCTACACTCCATCAGAATATGGTAAACGTTTTTTTCCATAGAAATTCAAAAATTTGATTAAAATGGATTAATTCTTCTGTTTCGAGTGGGTCTCGATAGCGTAGTTGGCAAAGCGTCTGGCGGGTTAAGCTAGAAAACGCTGGTTCGAATCCAGCTCGAGACTGAAGATAGTTCTACTTAAAAATTTAATTCTCGCAGTGCAGTAAGTACTTATTGGATATCTTGTTCAGCGCGCTAATGGGCTCACGACCTCCGCGCTATAAAGAAACTGCGCACGATCTGTGTTATCGCTAAATGAAACAAGAGGAAACTCTTGGTTCTTCCCCAACCCAGGTAAAGAACCTTTTATTACCCCTCCACGTATAAATACGCAACACATCGTAAGCTCAACATCATTCGAAATCCGATTGTTATTGGATCAACATGTCTAAGCTTATATTAATGTTCGCAGTACTAGCTGCGGTCTTCGTTTATGAAGCCTCGTGTCAGCAGAAGCCCCGACCACCACCACCGCCACCACCGAAATGGCCCACGACCTACAGATTCAGAAGAGATGCTGATGAACCTCAGTGGCTATACAAAGGCGACGATGTCCAGGGCGCCCCTGCCACCGGAGATCACCCCTTCGTACCGAAATACATCTATGATATCAGACTGGATCCTAACACAAGAGTAGCGCGCAGTTTGGGCACACCTAGAGCTACATGAGGAGGTGGAAGCCGTCCATCTTCAAGTCACGATACAGGGCCCACTCATCCTGGATATAGTCGCTGAAATGCAATATCTCTGCCTTAATGGCCAGAAAGGTGGCCTACTTTGTCACCGTTCAACCCTAGACCCTCTGGCCCTAGGAATCCTTGGGATACTAACCCTGGTCGCCTGCCAATATATGTTTAAAAGTTAGTAGTTATACGTTGTTTTTGTATGAATATTTATTGACATAAATAACTTATGTGTTCTAGAAATGAAGTGTTCCTAATTATTTTAGTTAAATGTAAACAAAATCGATTGCTATAGGTAATTGAATGTTTATTCGTTCTTTCCTAACTATATGGTACTATCTATCTGCATTCGTCTTAGACTAATTAACGTTAGGGCATTCTTGAAACTGGAAATGCTAATCCATCTTCTATCTTAATTATATAAATTGAAACCACTCACTGACTCACTCATTAATCACGATATCTAAGAAATCACAAGACGTACCAAGCTCAAACTTCGCATGGGGGTTCCTTTTAGGACTTAGTGGCCTCTAAAACGGGATTATTCAAAATGTTACCCCCAAGGGGGTAAATATGGGGTTGAAGAAGTGTTGAATATTTTTCCAAAATTTCCTTAGTAATATATAATGGAAAAAGAAAAAAAAAATTTATGAACTTTTGTCCGTCCGTGTCTTTGTTTGTTTGTTCTTTACACTATAACGCGAAAATGGCGAAACTGATTTGATTAAAACTTTCACTCAAATATTGTCGTATTACCAAAATAACATTTAAGACATTAAACATCACGCTATCACTTATAGGAGCTGACTTGTGGCGTGTGGTAGCTTCAAGCTTTAAAGCGCGCTAAAATCAGAATCATACTTTTATATTATCATAATTAAATAGCATAGTATAGGTATTATTAATATACCTCGAACTAGAATTTACTCTTTGTTGTATCTAATTCCTTTGATTAAATCGAAATTAATCCCCGTTTATCTTTTACAAGTTTGTTGTATAAATTCTACATACTACTAACTAGATGAATAAAACTTTACTATTGGGGTTTTCAACTTAAATGCTACTTTAAATTTCGTCGAAATCGGTTCAACAAAAGTGATAATTGGTGCTAATTCTGTTGTTGAAACCACTAAACTACGTTTCTCTAACATTTTCTTATTTTTATTGAGAGATTGCCAAATGCTATTCTGTTATTATGCCGAACTAAACTTGGTGATATCATAAACAGCACTAAATTTGTATCTGACATCACTAAAATTTTATGTGGTAAAATTCAACAAAACATGTATTTAGATGCCGACTAACTTAGTTATTGAACTGTCTATGTACATTTTTCACTTTTTGTTGATTTTTATCACATAAAATGAATTTTAGTGATGTCAGATACAAATTAAACGTCACGCAAAATTTTGACGATTTCACTAAAATTAGACGTCACCTATTTAGGTGACCTCTAATTTTAGTGAAAAGACTTATTTTTAGTGGGACGTTAATTAATTTTAGCAACAGTTTGAAACGTGAAAACTTTTAAAACGTGGTAACGTGAAAAATGTACATAGGCAGTTCAATCACCAAGTTAGTCGGCATGTATTTACATTCGACTGTCTATGTACATTTTTCACATCTTGTTCAATTTTATCACATATAATGAATTTTAGTAATATCAGATACAAATAAACTAATATTTATGATATCACCATCTTTAGTTCGACTTAATAACAGAATAGCATTTGGCAATCTCTTACTAAAAATAAGAAAAATTTTAGAGAAATTTAGTTTAGCGGTCTCAACAACAGAATTATCACCAATATATCTTGAACTGCGTCTTAGTAAACATTGAACAGATCAGAGTAGTTGGTTCATTCCCAAAACGTCCTCAAATAGCAAAAAAGGGTAAACAAATTTGCAGTCACAGTTGATCGAAGTTCCGGAAACTTACTGCCAAGAACTGACCTGACCCCTCCCGCTCAGTCCAGACAAACGTGATGAATCAGTGTGGTTTTTCTTGTTTATTGCAAGTTTCACTAGCACGTTTTTAACTAACGTGTTTTAGATGTTTGGTAAAAACATCTATAACCCAACATCGAAGCAATCCATAGAAATATTATTATTTTATCTGTATACAGATAAATAAAATTGAAGTGTCTGTCTGTAATTCCTAAATAACAGCTTTTTGGAATTTTTTTCAGTCTCGAGATGGGCTCGGACCAGCCTCTTCCGATTTGCCGGGTTAGCTGCCAGAGAGGCTTTGCCAGCTTTTCACTAAATGCATAATTATAAAACCATATACATTACTTACATAAAAACATATATTATGAATTTTTTTTATTTAACCGTCTGTCTGTCTGTTTATTCCAGTTAATCTCAGAAACCGCAAAACCGATTTTAAAGGGACTTTCACTGGCAGATAGCTGATGTTATAAGGAATAACTTAGGCTATATTTCCTCGGCTCCCCATTATCTCACGGAAACGAGCACCACACGGGTGAAACCGCAGAGCGTTCGCAAGTAAGAAATAAAAAAATATAAATTTAAAATATTTTATTAAAAAAAGTTTTGAGATGACCTGTAATTAAACTTTGGTGCACTGTTATCGAATTAAGCCTAGGTTGGGTCAGTCTCTTTATATTACTTCGTGCTTCAAAAATGGATGGGTTCCATCTCCTCATGAATCTCTAGGAGTATCCAAACTGCGCGCTACTCTTCTGTTAGGATCCAGTGTGATATCATCGATATACTTCGGCAAGAAGGGGTGATCTCCGGTAGCAGGCGCGCGCTGAACATCGTCTCCCTTGTACAGCCACTGAGGTTCATCAGCGTCTCTTCTGAATCTGTAGATAATGGGTCTTCTTGGCGGTGGTCGGTAAGTGGCTAATATGATTTTCTGTGATGATGTTTCGTAAACGAAGACTGCAGCAAGTGTCACCAATATTAACAACGGTTTATACATGTTTACAGTATTGAGGCGATTTTGTGACTGATGCACTTTCTTATAAGTCTCAAGCTTTTATAGTGTTCGTTAAGGAAACTGCGGGACTTTACCGCAGCTACCCAACAATATTTCTTGTTACAAGAGATTTCGATATATTGATATCGTCGTATATCAAGTTTTTACTGTTTTTAAATCTCGGTAAAGCCCCTTTGTATACAGCGCCTACAGCGTAGAAGTAATTATGTAAGGCATTGGCTGATCGGATACAGGTCAATGATCGCAGAGTACCAAGGTAAACAAGCGTTTTAATGTATGTGGCCCCGCTGACTCAGTGTTTTGTAAACTATCACTGCGTTAAGTAACTTTCGCTATGGTTGGTTACAGATGGGTGACCTTTTGTGGTACTTCCATTTACGAGCGTTTCCGTCCTTCAGAATAAACGTTAAGCTGTTGGTCCCGCTTGCCAGTAACATGGCAGTCGTGAAGCCAAGTTGAAGGCCTTTTGGGTGGTTTAAAAAAAATTAACAGCATGTAGCCACAATCTGCGTCTGTCTATTTCAACTCGGCAATAGTCTCACTACATATTAAGTTGGACAGGAATGCACACTGTGAAATGTGGGCGTATATTTAATATGCCTCTGCCTGGTTGATAAACTAAATTAAATTTGGACACATATAGGTATAAATTTATTTAAATAACCTAGCCCTAGATAATCTAAATACACACATACAAAATATTAAAAAAACAAACAGAATTTGCTGATTACATAAATATTTATTCCGCCCTAAAATTCGAGCGACAGTCGCATTCTATCATTGTGTTGATACCTAAAGCCATCCCTCCACTAGACCATGTAGCCAGACAAAGTACGAGATCGTCTGTATTTACTCTCCAACAGGTCACCCACAATCAGATAGGTCGCCTACCTTTTTTGCGCTATCGCAGAAGGAATATTACGATTCAACCGTCTGGGTCAGTTTATTTACTTATAGTGCATCATGCTATACTATGTTCTACTTCATCTTAGCGTATTCCCATTTGCTTCCAAACATGACGTTGATCTTGAGCCTGGAGACCGCTTTAATAACTACTAGAAGCAGCTATGGTTAGGAGTTACTGCCATCTGACCTGCCAACCCCGTAAGGGTGTCTAAATAATTATGTATACATAATTAAGTTGACCCCAAGAGTCCGCTATATGCCACTTCCATCAGGTCCCAGCAGAAGAACTCTGAACGAGGATTTCAGATGCAACCAGGACAGAAGTTTGAATGAAGTAGAACACCTCACCACATCATAATCAATGATGATGTGTTCTACTTTTATTACATCAGAGTGGTATATTTATTTTAACCAATTTCGTCTTTGCAGAGCGATGTATGTCCACAAAAAATCCTGCAAAATAAATGTCCCATAATGTCGCCTGACCTTGTGTTAGGTTAGTCGTTTGGTTTTTGTTGAGTCCCGGAGATGCAGTCACCCATATAGAAAATAAATTTATCATAAATTAAGTATAATGAAGTAATTTATTATCTGTAATGATGATTCTGATTCCGTTAACCAATACATAAAAAATACCAATTAGTAAACTAATTGCATAAATATATGACTGTGTGTACTTTTTGGATATCTTATTCAACGTGCTAATGGGCTCACGACCTCAGTGTTATCGCTAAATGATACAAGAGGAAACTCTCGGTTCTTCCCGCGAACGCAGGTAAAGAACTTTTTATTACCCCTCCAGGTATAAATACGCAACATATCGTAAGCTCAACATCATTAGAAATCAGATTGTAAGTGGATCAACATGTCTAAGCTTATATTAATGTTCGCAGTACTAGCTGCGGTCTTCGTTTATGAAGCCTCGTGTCAGCAGAAGCCCCGGCCACCACCGCCGCCACCGCCCAAATGGCCCACGACCTACAGATTCAGAAGAGATGCTGATGAAACTCAGTGGTTATACAAAGGCGACGATGTCCAGCGCGCCCCTGCTACCGGAGATCACCTCTTCTTACCGAAGTACATCGATGATATCAGACTGGATCCCAACACAAGAGTAGCGCGCAGTTTGGGCACACCTAGAGCTACAAGAGGAGGTGGAAGCCGTCCATCTTCAAGTCACGATACAGGGCCAACTCATCCTGGATATAATCGCCGAAATGCAAGATCTCTGCCTAAATGGCCAGAAAGTTGGCCTACTTTGTCACCGTTCAACCCTAGACCCTCTGGCCCTAGGAATCCTTGGGATACTAACCCTGGTCGCCTGCCAATATATGTTTAAAAGTTAGTAGTTATACGTTGTTTTTGTATGAATATTTATTGATTTAAATAACTTATGTGTTCTAGAAATGAAGTGTTCCTAATTATTATTATCATCATCATCATCATCCGAGCGTGTGTCCTAGTTGCGTCTCGCGACGTCCGGGGTTCCTAATTATTATAGTTGAATGTAAATAAAATCGATTGCTATAGTTAATTGAATGTTTATTTGTCAGTTTCTTCCTAAACTATATGGTACCTGTTTACCTGCTTTTAACTTGGACCATTTAACGTTAGTGCATTCTTGGCCCTGAAAATCCTAACTCATCTTCTATCTAGGAAGTTAACATGTTTATTGTAATTGAAGAATATAAATTTATTGAAAACATTTAACATATTAAAATTAAAAATTAAATATATATAAAAGGCAAAATCAGTGACTGACTCATTGATCACGAAATCTCTGAAACTACTAAAGCTATGAAGCTTAAACTTCGTATGAAGATTCTTTTTAATACGCAGGTTTCCGCTAAGAAGGGATTTTGCGAAATTCTACCCCTGGGGAAGTAAATAAGCGGTAAACGGTTGTATGGAAGTTCGTCATTTTCAAAGTTAGAAACATGAATTTATGTACACGTTTTTAGTTACAAAAAAATGGGCACGTGTATCACGGTTTTGCAAAATTTTACCTATAGGAGAGTAAACAAGGGTTTTTTTTTTTTTTTTTTTTTTTAATCTTTATTTAATTAAAGGGCTTAGTCACTAAGTGAATATGCCGCCCTCATTGACAGTAATATTCTTAATTATTCTACATCTTAACTAGATTCTTTCCATGAAACATACTTTAGTCAAATTATATAGCACTTTAGCTTCACCTGAGGAAGGTCGGGCGAGAATACTGTTACATTCACCGATATTACTATTGCGGTTGCTAAATAATTGTCTTCTTTCCGCTTCGTTCCGGCTACACTCCATCAGAATATGGTAAACGTTTTTTTCCATAGAAATTCAAAAATTTGATTAAAATGGATTAATTCTTCTGTTTCGAGTGGGTCTCGATAGCGTAGTTGGCAAAGCGTCTGGCGGGTTAAGCTAGAAAACGCTGGTTCGAATCCAGCTCGAGACTGAAGATAGTTCTACTTAAAAATTTAATTCTCGCAGTGCAGTAAGTACTTATTGGATATCTTGTTCAGCGCGCTAATGGGCTCACGACCTCCGCGCTATAAAGAAACTGCGCACGATCTGTGTTATCGCTAAATGAAACAAGAGGAAACTCTTGGTTCTTCCCCAACCCAGGTAAAGAACCTTTTATTACCCCTCCACGTATAAATACGCAACACATCGTAAGCTCAACATCATTCGAAATCCGATTGTTATTGGATCAACATGTCTAAGCTTATATTAATGTTCGCAGTACTAGCTGCGGTCTTCGTTTATGAAGCCTCGTGTCAGCAGAAGCCCCGACCACCACCACCGCCACCACCGAAATGGCCCACGACCTACAGATTCAGAAGAGATGCTGATGAACCTCAGTGGCTATACAAAGGCGACGATGTCCAGGGCGCCCCTGCCACCGGAGATCACCCCTTCGTACCGAAATACATCTATGATATCAGACTGGATCCTAACACAAGAGTAGCGCGCAGTTTGGGCACACCTAGAGCTACATGAGGAGGTGGAAGCCGTCCATCTTCAAGTCACGATACAGGGCCCACTCATCCTGGATATAGTCGCTGAAATGCAATATCTCTGCCTTAATGGCCAGAAAGGTGGCCTACTTTGTCACCGTTCAACCCTAGACCCTCTGGCCCTAGGAATCCTTGGGATACTAACCCTGGTCGCCTGCCAATATATGTTTAAAAGTTAGTAGTTATACGTTGTTTTTGTATGAATATTTATTGACATAAATAACTTATGTGTTCTAGAAATGAAGTGTTCCTAATTATTTTAGTTAAATGTAAACAAAATCGATTGCTATAGGTAATTGAATGTTTATTCGTTCTTTCCTAACTATATGGTACTATCTATCTGCATTCGTCTTAGACTAATTAACGTTAGCGCATTCTTGAAACTGGAAATGCTAATCCATCTTCTATCTTAATTATATAAATTGAAACCACTCACTGACTCACTCATTAATCACGATATCTAAGAAATCACAAGACGTACCAAGCTCAAACTTCGCATGGGGGTTCCTTTTAGGACTTAGTGGCCTCTAAAACGGGATTATTCAAAATGTTACCCCCAAGGGGGTAAATATGGGGTTGAAGAAGTGTTGAATATTTTTCCAAAATTTCCTTAGTAATATATAATGGAAAAAGAAAAAAAAAATTTATGAACTTTTGTCCGTCCGTGTCTTTGTTTGTTTGTTCTTTACACTATAACGCGAAAATGGCGAAACTGATTTGATTAAAACTTTCACTCAAATATTGTCGTATTACCAAAATAACATTTAAGACATTAAACATCACGCTATCACTTATAGGAGCTGACTTGTGGCGTGTGGTAGCTTCAAGCTTTAAAGCGCGCTAAAATCAGAATCATACTTTTATATTATCATAATTAAATAGCATAGTATAGGTATTATTAATATACCTCGAACTAGAATTTACTCTTTGTTGTATCTAATTCCTTTGATTAAATCGAAATTAATCCCCGTTTATCTTTTACAAGTTTGTTGTATAAATTCTACATACTACTAACTAGATGAATAAAACTTTACTATTGGGGTTTTCAACTTAAATGCTACTTTAAATTTCGTCGAAATCGGTTCAACAAAAGTGATAATTGGTGCTAATTCTGTTGTTGAAACCACTAAACTACGTTTCTCTAACATTTTCTTATTTTTATTGAGAGATTGCCAAATGCTATTCTGTTATTATGCCGAACTAAACTTGGTGATATCATAAACAGCACTAAATTTGTATCTGACATCACTAAAATTTTATGTGGTAAAATTCAACAAAACATGTATTTAGATGCCGACTAACTTAGTTATTGAACTGTCTATGTACATTTTTCACTTTTTGTTGATTTTTATCACATAAAATGAATTTTAGTGATGTCAGATACAAATTAAACGTCACGCAAAATTTTGACGATTTCACTAAAATTAGACGTCACCTATTTAGGTGACCTCTAATTTTAGTGAAAAGACTTATTTTTAGTGGGACGTTAATTAATTTTAGCAACAGTTTGAAACGTGAAAACTTTTAAAACGTGGTAACGTGAAAAATGTACATAGGCAGTTCAATCACCAAGTTAGTCGGCATGTATTTACATTCGACTGTCTATGTACATTTTTCACATCTTGTTCAATTTTATCACATATAATGAATTTTAGTAATATCAGATACAAATAAACTAATATTTATGATATCACCATCTTTAGTTCGACTTAATAACAGAATAGCATTTGGCAATCTCTTACTAAAAATAAGAAAAATTTTAGAGAAATTTAGTTTAGCGGTCTCAACAACAGAATTATCACCAATATATCTTGAACTGCGTCTTAGTAAACATTGAACAGATCAGAGTAGTTGGTTCATTCCCAAAACGTCCTCAAATAGCAAAAAAGGGTAAACAAATTTGCAGTCACAGTTGATCGAAGTTCCGGAAACTTACTGCCAAGAACTGACCTGACCCCTCCCGCTCAGTCCAGACAAACGTGATGAATCAGTGTGGTTTTTCTTGTTTATTGCAAGTTTCACTAGCACGTTTTTAACTAACGTGTTTTAGATGTTTGGTAAAAACATCTATAACCCAACATCGAAGCAATCCATAGAAATATTATTATTTTATCTGTATACAGATAAATAAAATTGAAGTGTCTGTCTGTAATTCCTAAATAACAGCTTTTTGGAATTTTTTTCAGTCTCGAGATGGGCTCGGACCAGCCTCTTCCGATTTGCCGGGTTAGCTGCCAGAGAGGCTTTGCCAGCTTTTCACTAAATGCATAATTATAAAACCATATACATTACTTACATAAAAACATATATTATGAATTTTTTTTATTTAACCGTCTGTCTGTCTGTTTATTCCAGTTAATCTCAGAAACCGCAAAACCGATTTTAAAGGGACTTTCACTGGCAGATAGCTGATGTTATAAGGAATAACTTAGGCTATATTTCCTCGGCTCCCCATTATCTCACGGAAACGAGCACCACACGGGTGAAACCGCAGAGCGTTCGCAAGTAAGAAATAAAAAAATATAAATTTAAAATATTTTATTAAAAAAAGTTTTGAGATGACCTGTAATTAAACTTTGGTGCACTGTTATCGAATTAAGCCTAGGTTGGGTCAGTCTCTTTATATTACTTCGTGCTTCAAAAATGGATGGGTTCCATCTCCTCATGAATCTCTAGGAGTATCCAAACTGCGCGCTACTCTTCTGTTAGGATCCAGTGTGATATCATCGATATACTTCGGCAAGAAGGGGTGATCTCCGGTAGCAGGCGCGCGCTGAACATCGTCTCCCTTGTACAGCCACTGAGGTTCATCAGCGTCTCTTCTGAATCTGTAGATAATGGGTCTTCTTGGCGGTGGTCGGTAAGTGGCTAATATGATTTTCTGTGATGATGTTTCGTAAACGAAGACTGCAGCAAGTGTCACCAATATTAACAACGGTTTATACATGTTTACAGTATTGAGGCGATTTTGTGACTGATGCACTTTCTTATAAGTCTCAAGCTTTTATAGTGTTCGTTAAGGAAACTGCGGGACTTTACCGCAGCTACCCAACAATATTTCTTGTTACAAGAGATTTCGATATATTGATATCGTCGTATATCAAGTTTTTACTGTTTTTAAATCTCGGTAAAGCCCCTTTGTATACAGCGCCTACAGCGTAGAAGTAATTATGTAAGGCATTGGCTGATCGGATACAGGTCAATGATCGCAGAGTACCAAGGTAAACAAGCGTTTTAATGTATGTGGCCCCGCTGACTCAGTGTTTTGTAAACTATCACTGCGTTAAGTAACTTTCGCTATGGTTGGTTACAGATGGGTGACCTTTTGTGGTACTTCCATTTACGAGCGTTTCCGTCCTTCAGAATAAACGTTAAGCTGTTGGTCCCGCTTGCCAGTAACATGGCAGTCGTGAAGCCAAGTTGAAGGCCTTTTGGGTGGTTTAAAAAAAATTAACAGCATGTAGCCACAATCTGCGTCTGTCTATTTCAACTCGGCAATAGTCTCACTACATATTAAGTTGGACAGGAATGCACACTGTGAAATGTGGGCGTATATTTAATATGCCTCTGCCTGGTTGATAAACTAAATTAAATTTGGACACATATAGGTATAAATTTATTTAAATAACCTAGCCCTAGATAATCTAAATACACACATACAAAATATTAAAAAAACAAACAGAATTTGCTGATTACATAAATATTTATTCCGCCCTAAAATTCGAGCGACAGTCGCATTCTATCATTGTGTTGATACCTAAAGCCATCCCTCCACTAGACCATGTAGCCAGACAAAGTACGAGATCGTCTGTATTTACTCTCCAACAGGTCACCCACAATCAGATAGGTCGCCTACCTTTTTTGCGCTATCGCAGAAGGAATATTACGATTCAACCGTCTGGGTCAGTTTATTTACTTATAGTGCATCATGCTATACTATGTTCTACTTCATCTTAGCGTATTCCCATTTGCTTCCAAACATGACGTTGATCTTGAGCCTGGAGACCGCTTTAATAACTACTAGAAGCAGCTATGGTTAGGAGTTACTGCCATCTGACCTGCCAACCCCGTAAGGGTGTCTAAATAATTATGTATACATAATTAAGTTGACCCCAAGAGTCCGCTATATGCCACTTCCATCAGGTCCCAGCAGAAGAACTCTGAACGAGGATTTCAGATGCAACCAGGACAGAAGTTTGAATGAAGTAGAACACCTCACCACATCATAATCAATGATGATGTGTTCTACTTTTATTACATCAGAGTGGTATATTTATTTTAACCAATTTCGTCTTTGCAGAGCGATGTATGTCCACAAAAAATCCTGCAAAATAAATGTCCCATAATGTCGCCTGACCTTGTGTTAGGTTAGTCGTTTGGTTTTTGTTGAGTCCCGGAGATGCAGTCACCCATATAGAAAATAAATTTATCATAAATTAAGTATAATGAAGTAATTTATTATCTGTAATGATGATTCTGATTCCGTTAACCAATACATAAAAAATACCAATTAGTAAACTAATTGCATAAATATATGACTGTGTGTACTTTTTGGATATCTTATTCAACGTGCTAATGGGCTCACGACCTCAGTGTTATCGCTAAATGATACAAGAGGAAACTCTCGGTTCTTCCCGCGAACGCAGGTAAAGAACTTTTTATTACCCCTCCAGGTATAAATACGCAACATATCGTAAGCTCAACATCATTAGAAATCAGATTGTAAGTGGATCAACATGTCTAAGCTTATATTAATGTTCGCAGTACTAGCTGCGGTCTTCGTTTATGAAGCCTCGTGTCAGCAGAAGCCCCGGCCACCACCGCCGCCACCGCCCAAATGGCCCACGACCTACAGATTCAGAAGAGATGCTGATGAAACTCAGTGGTTATACAAAGGCGACGATGTCCAGCGCGCCCCTGCTACCGGAGATCACCTCTTCTTACCGAAGTACATCGATGATATCAGACTGGATCCCAACACAAGAGTAGCGCGCAGTTTGGGCACACCTAGAGCTACAAGAGGAGGTGGAAGCCGTCCATCTTCAAGTCACGATACAGGGCCAACTCATCCTGGATATAATCGCCGAAATGCAAGATCTCTGCCTAAATGGCCAGAAAGTTGGCCTACTTTGTCACCGTTCAACCCTAGACCCTCTGGCCCTAGGAATCCTTGGGATACTAACCCTGGTCGCCTGCCAATATATGTTTAAAAGTTAGTAGTTATACGTTGTTTTTGTATGAATATTTATTGATTTAAATAACTTATGTGTTCTAGAAATGAAGTGTTCCTAATTATTATTATCATCATCATCATCATCCGAGCGTGTGTCCTAGTTGCGTCTCGCGACGTCCGGGGTTCCTAATTATTATAGTTGAATGTAAATAAAATCGATTGCTATAGTTAATTGAATGTTTATTTGTCAGTTTCTTCCTAAACTATATGGTACCTGTTTACCTGCTTTTAACTTGGACCATTTAACGTTAGTGCATTCTTGGCCCTGAAAATCCTAACTCATCTTCTATCTAGGAAGTTAACATGTTTATTGTAATTGAAGAATATAAATTTATTGAAAACATTTAACATATTAAAATTAAAAATTAAATATATATAAAAGGCAAAATCAGTGACTGACTCATTGATCACGAAATCTCTGAAACTACTAAAGCTATGAAGCTTAAACTTCGTATGAAGATTCTTTTTAATACGCAGGTTTCCGCTAAGAAGGGATTTTGCGAAATTCTACCCCTGGGGAAGTAAATAAGCGGTAAACGGTTGTATGGAAGTTCGTCATTTTCAAAGTTAGAAACATGAATTTATGTACACGTTTTTAGTTACAAAAAAATGGGCACGTGTATCACGGTTTTGCAAAATTTTACCTATAGGAGAGTAAACAAGGGTTTTTTTTTTTTTTTTTTTTTTAAACTTTATTTAATTAAAGGGCTTAGTCACTAAGTGAATATGCCGCCCTCATTGACAGTAATATTCTTAATTATTCTACATCTTAACTAGATTCTTTCCATGAAACATACTTTAGTCAAATTATATAGCACTTTAGCTTCACCTGAGGAAGGTCGGGCGAGAATACTGTTACATTCACCGATATTACTATTGCGGTTGCTAAATAATTGTCTTCTTTCCGCTTCGTTCCGGCTACACTCCATCAGAATATGGTAAACGTCTTCTACTACATCACATATAGTGCAATTAGGTGAATCAGTCTTATCCATTAGGTACGCAAACCTGTTCAATGGAATATGTCCAGAACGAAGTCTAAAGGCCATAACTATTTCAGATCTGCTCATATTGGCTTGATCGATCCAAGTGTGCTTCTGTATATTTGGCTGAATAGTGCGGTACCAAATACCTTTGGTTTGTGACCTCTTATCAAAATATTCTGACCATATTTGGGTACATCGATTTTTAACGAGACATAACAACTCAGTGAAGTATGGAGCAAACGTAAAATTCAAACCATCATTCAGTGATTCTTTTGCCAATAGATCAGCCCTCTCATTCCCAGCCAAGCCAATATGAGCAGGTATCCACTGTAACATTACATTTTTATTATTAATTTTAAGGTTTTCCGGGTTGAAAGTTTATATGGGAAATTCTTCATTTTCAAACATAGCAACACCAAATTTCTTACACCTGATACTATAAAAAAAAAATTTAAGCGTTTACGAATTTTGTAAACATCTACCCTTAAGGGGGTAAAACAGGTACAACTACTGTTTTATCCCCTTAAGGGTAATAACTGACTCATTGATCACGAAACCTATAAAACTACCAAAGCTACGAAGCCCAAACTTCACATTGGTTAGTTCTTTTTAACACGTAGTGCTCCCTAAGAAAAGATTATGCGAAATTCTACCTCTAAGAACAGCACGTGTATCGCGGTTTCGCAAAATTTTACCTAAAGGAGTTTTGCGAATTTTTACCACTAAGGACGTAAATAAGCGATAAACGGTTGTATGGAAGATTGTCATTTCAAAGTTAGTAACATGAACTTACGTACACCTGTTTCTGGTTACTAATAAATGGGTACGTGTATCGCGGTTTTGCAAAATTTTACCTGAAGGACTGTTGCGAATTTTTACCGCTAAGGACGTAAATAAGGGTTAAACGGTTTTATGGAATATTGTCATTACCAAAGTTAGTAACATGTACTTACGTACCTACACCTGTTTTAGAAGAATCTCCTGAGGTCTGTATTATCAGCGAGTTCGGTGTTCCCACGGGAACCGAAACTATGTCAGTAAACCACGCACAGCCTAAATATTAAACATAGAAACCTGAAATTTGGTGAATGTTTACTTTAAGTAAACATTCACCAAAATTCCGGTTTCTTTCTTTGGATAAGCAATAAAAGCGGGATTCCCGATATTTCCATGGAAACGGGAACTACGCGGTTGAAGCCACATTCAGTCTAAACTATCAAACATAGGTACATACCTAAAATTTGGTGAAAGTATTTATTAGGTATCTACCTTAAATCAGCACTAAGAAAGGAATACCCGGTATTCGCACGGGAACGGGAACTACAGGGGTAAAACTATGCACAACCTAAAATTTGGTCAACATATTCTTTACTTACCTATACCAGAGCACTAAGAAAGACTTCCCGGTATTCCCACGGGAATGTAATCTTACTAATATTATAAATGTGAAAGTTTGTAAAGATTTCTATATTTTTACTATTCAAAATTATTTGGACGGGTGTTTTATAATCACATTTTGATGAAAATCGGCATATATCGGCTCCGCTCAAGTAAAGTCGTTTGTACACAAAAAGGTTTTCTCGCGGGTAAAAGATGCTTTTCCGTGATATAAAGTAGGTACCCTATGTATTAATTCAGAATATGTCTCGCACATAATATTCAGTTCAAGCAGTTTCGCCCGCGTGTACCTATATTATTCAGTTGTAAGTAACTCATCAACAAATATTGCGATTTAATTTAGTTTTTTGCTGTTAAAAAGCGAATACTTCAGAAGTTGTTTCATAAGAATAGCCTACGTGCCACACTCTTTAACTAATGTCTCTTTCTTTGTCTGTTTCTCTCATGTAGCGCTAACGAAGTTTCGCGGAGCAGCTAGTCTAAATATATAAAAGGCAAAATCACTGACTGACTCATTGATCACGATATCTCTGAAACTACCTAAGCTATAAAGGTCAAACCTCGCATTGAGAATATTTTTAATACTATAGGTATACTATAATAATAGGTTTCCGCTAAGAAAGGATTTTGCATAATTCTACCCCTAGGGAAATAAATAAGAGATAAACGGTTGTATGGAAGTTCCTCATTTTCAAAGTTACGAGTAGAAACATGATATTATGTACACCTGTTTTTAATTACAAATAAATGGGTAGGTACGTGTATCGTGGTTTTGCAAAATTTTACCTTTAAGGTATATCGTGTCGTTATCGTATCGTTGGAACAACTCACACAACGCCATCTGATTTCAAACTAAGCAGAGCTTGTACTATGGTAACCAGATAGCTGATAAACATACTTATATATAGGTATTTCTAAATACATACATACATATTATAGATAAATAACACCCAGACACAGAATAAACCATCATCACAGAAAGTTTTATCCTGGGTGGGAATCGAACCCACGACCTCTTGTGTAGCAGTCGAATGCACTCCCACCGTGCCACAGAGGCAGTCGTGGTGGTAAACTAGGGTTGAAAGTTTAAATGGAAAATTCTTATTTTTTAAACATAGCAACACCGAATTTCTTAAACCTACTTCTGTATAAAAATAAAAAATTACATGTTAAGGAATTTTGATTAATTCTACCCTTGAGGTGGTCGAAATCTATAAAACAGTGGTTGTATTAACTGACTTATTAATCAAGTCCATGGAGCTAACGGAGCTATGAAGTCCAAACTTCGAATTGGAGTTCCTTTTAACACGTAGGTGTGAAGGAGTTTTGCGAATTTTTACCACTAAGGACTTAAATATAGAGATAAACGGTTGTATGGAAGATTGTCATTTTCAAAGTTAGTAACATGTACTTACACCTGTTTAAGAAGAATCTCCTATGGCCTATATTACCAGCGTGTTCGGTGTTCCCACGGGAACCGAAACTATATCAGTAAGCCATGCACAGCCTAAACATTAAACATGGAAACCTGAAATTTGGTGAATGTATACTTTAAGTCTTTGGATAAGCAATAAAAATGGGATTCCCGATATTTCCATGCAAAAGGGAACTACGCGGATGAAGCCACACACAGTCTAAACTATCAAACATAAGTACATACCTAAAATATTCTTTACGTACCTACGTTAGACGAGGACCAAGAAAGAGTTCCCGGTTTTCCCACGGGAAATTAATATTAAAAATGTGAAAGTTTGTAAAGATTTCTATATTATTTGGACGTTTGTTATTTAATCACATTTTGATGAAAATCGGCATATAGGTAGAACATTTTCGAAAGTTGATACCCGCTCACGAGAATTCGTTAATACACAAAAAGGTTTTCTTCCAGGAAAAAGATGTTTTCCCGGGATATAAAGTAGGTACCCTATCTATTAATTCAGGAAATGTCTCGCACAGGATATTCAGTTTAAGCAGTTTCGCCCGTGTGTATGTGTGTGTATATTATTCAGTTGTAAGTAACTCATCAACAAGTATTCCGATTTCATTCAGTTTTTTGTTGTTAAAAAGCGAATACTTCAGAAGTTGTTTCATAAGAGTAGCCTACGCGGAACCCTCTTTAACTAATGTCTCTTTTTTGTCTGTTTCTCTTATGTGCCGCTAACGAAGTTGCGTGGGTCAGCTAGTTATACATATAAATGGAAACCACTCACTGATTACGAGTATGACACTACGAGTATGACACTCATTTATCACAAAATCTCTAAAAGTTCAAGACCTACCTAGCTCAGGTTTCGCATGGGGATTCCTTTTAGGACTTAGGGGCCCTTAAGACCGGATTATTAAAAACCGGGCTCGCGGCCCCGCGTTCTTAGTGTTCTGTAAACGATCACTGAGTTACGCAACTTTTACTATGGCTGGTCCTTGGATGGGTGACCACTTTGTGGCATTTATATTTGCGAGCGTTTCCGTGCTTCGGAAGGCACGTTAAACCGTTGGTCTCGGTTGCCAGTAAAATGGCAGTCGTTAAGCCTGGTTGAAGGCCTTATGGGCGGCTTGAAAACCTTCAACAGCAGGTAGCCACAACCTGCGTCTGTCTATTTAAACACGGCAATGGGCTCACCACCTATTACGTGGGACAGGAATCCACACGGTGAAAAGTGGGATAATAATATGCCTCAGCCACCCCTTCGGGGATAAGGCGTGATGGATATTTATTTATTTATATTTATTATTAAAAATGTTCACCCCAAGGGGGTAAATAGGGGGTTTCCATAGTAATATAAAATAGAAATTTTGGGAAGTTCATATCTTTGTTTGTTTGTTGTTTACTCTATCACGCAAAAACGGCGCAACGCATTTAATTGAAACTCACTAAAATATTGCCGTATACCAGCAACTAGAATCAAACATTACATATCGCTGATAGGAGCGCTTGTTGTGGCGTTTGGTAGCTTTAAGCTATAAAACCCGCTAAAATTATAATCACACTTTACCGATGCAAATTATTAATAGCATAGGTGTTAGATATATCTTGAGCTAAAATTTAGTCTTGGTTTCATCCAACTTTTTTGATCATATCTTAATTAATCCCCGTTTAACCATTTACAAATTTGTTCATTTAGTAACTCTACTGAAAACGAGATGACTAAAATGTTGCTATTTTGCTTTTCGTGGGTATTTTTAACTTACTCGTAAATGCTAAGTACTTAAAATTTAATAGAAATCAGTTTACCAAATTTTTTGTTTTACCGATTTTAAATACAACTTTATTTTGTAAACGCGCTATACATTGGACTCCTCAAAGTGGTTGGTTCATTAATCATTGAATATTTTTTTTTACAGTCCCATTTTCAGTTTTGAACATACTAGGAATACCCACAGGCGTAATAAAGGTCACGAAATCGGCCAAATATTCATATATTATTGAATTTTATCTATCAGGATTAATTGAGTGCCACGTGGTCGCTATGCCGCTGAGTTCGAACAATACGAAGGAAAAGACGGGGTTCGAAATGTGTCACATGCAAAACGCAGCTAGTGTATATATAAACACTTGATGACTACCAAGTTGTATTTTTCAATTACTTTAAGCCTAAACTCATTACTATATAAAAAAAACAATCTTCACGCTGTATCCCTGACGGGGTAGTCAGAGAGGACAGATTGCCAGGCTACGCGATCCATGCATACTATATAATTGGTCAAATATCATGTTAATAAAACTAATGTAATTACTAGCGTTCAGAAAAGATCGGCCATGAGTTTTATTGCCAGGTTCTTCTTATTGCTTTGCGAATCTCTCTTTGAAATACACATTACGAATACATAAACTGTTATTTATAATATATCATGATCATGATAATTTTATTGTAGTATTGTAGTAATTGGTAGTTCCCGAAGGGGTGGCAGAGGCATATTATATGCCCACATTTCACCGTGTGCATTTTTGTCCCACGAAACTGGTGGTGAGTCCATTGCATTGACCACGAGCGCTTCAACGTAAACTATTAAATAAAATATTTAATAATTCTGCTCACCGCATTCAGCATCTTCAGTCAGAAAGTGTTGCGAACATAGCAAGAACATAGCAGGTGAGGGAAGTGCCCCCAAATAGCAAATGGGGTTCGACAAATTTTAGGCAGTCAAAGCTGGTTGAAGTCCGGAGACTTGCTGCCAAGGGCCAAGGGCTTAGCTGGCCCTCCCGCTCCGTCTAGTCAAACGTGATGGATCTGTGTGGATTTTCTTGTTTATTGCAAGTTCCGATAGTAAGTGTACCGTGTTTTATTTGTTTGTTAAAAACATCTAAAACGCAACATCTAAATAATCTAATATATATAATAATTATATAAAAAAATGAAGTGTCTATTTGTAATTCCAAAATAACAGCTTTTTCAAAAAATTAAAATGGAAAAATTTTCAGTATCGAGCTGGACTCGAACCAGTGTCTTCTGACTTTCCGGGATAGACCCTTTGCCAGCTTTTTACTGAATACATATAAAACTATATACAAATACATAACTTATATATTGAAAATATTTCTTTGTCAGTCTAGACTGTCTGTCTGTTCAGAATCATCTTAGAAACGGTTTTAATGGTACTTTCACTGACAGATAACTGATGTTCTTATAACATCAGTTATCTAGTAACTTAGACTATATTTTATTCCCGTATTCGCTACGTCTATCCCCACAGAAACGGACACTATGAGGGTGAGACCGCGGGGGGAGTGAGCTAGTAAAAATAAACAAAATATGTCTAAAATCAAGTATAATTAAGTATAATTTAAAAAAACTTAAACCTTGTTTGCTGATAAGCGAGCTGATAATTGAACTTTGGTGCAATTTAATCTGATTATACCCTTGGTTGGGTCGGTCTGTATGTCCTACATCGAGCTTCGAAGACCGATGGGTTCCACCTCCTCATGAATCGCTAGGAGTGTCCAAACTGCGCGCTACTCTTCTGTTGGAATCCAGTTTGATATCATCGATATACTTCGGCAAGAAGGGGTGATCTCCGGTAGCAGGCGCGCGCTGAATATCATCTCCCTTGTACAGCCACTGAGGTTCATCAGCGTCTCTTCTGAATCTGTAGATAATGGGTCTTCTTGGCGGTGGTCGGTAAGTGGCTAATATGATTTTCTGTGATGATGTTTCGTAAACGAAGACTGCGGCAAGTGCCACCAATATTAACAACGGTTTATACATGTTTACAGTATTGAGGCGATTCTGTGACTGATGCACTTTCTTATAATTCTCAAGCTTTTATAGTGTTCGTTAAGGAAACTGCGGGACTTTACCTAAGATAAAATGTTGACCCAAAGCTGATGTAGATTGCATTCCTTTTATGCGTCATATTTAACGATAATATTTAGATGCATGAGAAAGATATATTCTATAAATATTCAATTGTGTAAATGACAAGATTTGAGCTTGTTACCTGATAAATAAAATTCCTTTTATAAATCGTTGGAAAATATTATATATTTTTTTTATATAAACACAGTAGCACTTTTTAATAATTAAGCTGATTTAATAAAAATAATAATATTTAAGCTTATGTATATCTAAATACTCTCGGAAGCGCTCGTGGACCCGATGACTCAGTGTTATGTAAACGATCACTGCGTTAAGCAACATTCACTATAGGTGGTCCTTGGATGGGCGCCCTTTTTGTGGACCGTTGGTCCTGGTTGCCAGTAAAATGGCAGTCGTTAAGCCTGATTGAAGGATTTATGGGCGGCTTGAAAAATTACAACAGCAGGTCGCCACAACCTGCGTTTATCCAATTCAACACAGCAACGGGCTCACCACCTGTTATGTGGGACAAAAATGCATACAGTGAATTGTGGCATTTTTGTCCCACATTCGGGGATAAAAGCGTGACAATATGTAAGTATTTCTAAATACTATTATCAGGGACAACATTTCCGAATAACATTCGAGTTCTGGATCGGAACAAATATTTGTTCCGATCCAGAACTCGAACCCAAGACCTCGAGTTTCAAAGACATGTTCTCTATCCAACAGACCATGAAGGTTGTTAAAGTATTGAGTGCGTTATGTATTTACTTTCCAACTAGTCATCTACAATCATATAGGTCACCTACTTTTTTTGCGTTATCGCAGAAGGAAAATTATGATGCAGACGTCTGGGTCAGTTTTGTTATCAATACGTAGTACATCTTCCTGTACTATCTTGTTCTTCTAAATCTTAATGTATTCCACTTGCTTTCCAACTCAACCAAGATTAGATCCTGGGATCTGCTTTTTCCGTTGGTGGAGATAGTTATTTGTGCAAAACAAATAAAGGCAAATTGTTATTGCTCTTTTTTTTGTTTTTGCGATTTATGCAGTTTTGCAACGAATGCTGTTAGGTACCCGTGTGGTATCACCACCCCAAATTTATGCCGTGGGTGTTGTAAAAGGAAAGTAAAAAAAGCTTTTCCGAACTTGTGAAAACCATCGCACCATGCCAGTTCAGTAAGGTCATAAGTGATATTTGATCCACGCAATAAAGAAACTGCGCACCATCTGTGTTATCGCTAAATGATACAAGAGGAAACTCTCGGTTCTTCCCCAACGCAGGTAAAAAACCTTTTATTATCCCTCCACGTATAAATACGCAACACATCTTAACCTCAACATCATTCGAATCAGATTGTAAGCGGATCAACATGTCTAAGCTTATATTAATGTTCGCAGTTCTAGCTGCGGTCTTCGTTTATGAAGCCTCGTGTCAGCAGAAGCCCCGACCACCACCGCCACCACCACCGAAATGGCCTACGACCTACAGATTCAGAAGAGATGCTGATGAACCTCAGTGGCTATACAAAGGCGACGATGTCCAGCGCGCCTCTGCTACCGGAGATCACCCCTTCTTACCGAAATACATCGATGATATCAGACTGGATCCCAACACAAGAGTAGCGCACAGTTTGGGCACACCTAGAGCTACACGAGGAGGTGGAAGCCGTCCATCATCAAGTCACGATACAGGGCCCACTCATCCTGGATATAATCGCCGAAATGCAAGATCTCTGCCTAAATGGCCAGAAAGGTGGCCTTCTTTGCCACCGTTCAACCCTAGACCCTCTGGCCCTAGGAATCCTTGGGATACTAACCCTGGTCGCCTGCCAATATATGTTTAAATGTCAGTAGTTATAGTTATTTTAGTATGAATATTTATTGACTTAAATAACTTATGTATTCCTACGAATGAAGTGTTCCTAATTATTTTAGTTGAATGTAAATAAAATCATCGATTGCTATAGGTAATTTAATGTTTATTTATCCGTTTCTTCCTAAACTATATGGTACCTGTTTACCTGCTTTTAACTTGGACCATTTAACGTTAGTGCTTTCTTGGGCTGAAAATCCTAACTCATCTTCTATCTAGGAAGTTAACATGTTTATTTTAATAGAATAATATATATTTATTGAGAACATTTAACATATTAAAATTGAAAATTTTATCTTAATCTTAATTATGCATATAAATGGAAACCACTCACTGATTATGACACTCATACATCACGAAATCTCTAAAAGTACAAGACCTACCTAGCTCAGGTTTCATATGGGGATTTCTTTTAGGACTTAGGGGCCCTTAAGACGGGTTAATTAAAAATTTCCACCCCGAAGGGGGTAAATAGGGGGTTTTCCGTAGTAATATATCATAGAAGTTTATTGGAAGTTTATCCGTCGATATCTTTGTTTGTTTGTTGTTTACACTTTCACGCAAAAATGGCGCAACGGATTGAATTGGATCTCACTAAAACATTGCCCAATAACTAGAATCAAACATCACATATCATTGATAGCAGAATATAAGTTACCATTTTTTCACAAACCTTTTTAGATATGCGCGTACTGGGAGGGTTTTCCCCGTATGCACATAACTAAAAACGGGTTTGTGTATATAAGGAGTAATCATAAATGTCAACAAATCGGGCAAATTTTCATATGTAATTGAATAATCAACAACGAAATTAACTCGAAATTATCCTTTAATCCTTTAAGAAATTAACTCGGTGCAACGAGGGTGTCTAGCACGTAGTTCTGATCGATATTAAGAAGACGAGGTGCGAAATTTGTCACATGCGAAGCCGCAAAATGCAGCTTATATAAACACTTGATCCCACTGTTGTTGTCATTTTCAGTTACTTCATGTCATGCTATCCTCTCGTCGGCCTGCTTGAAGAGATTACTTTTAGAAATAAGCAGGGACATTGTACTCTACAGCCCGTATTCAAGAACGTTTCTCAATACTCAATCGACGCTTGAGAGTAAATTTTGTAAGGCAAAATCTAGCCTCAAGCGTTGATTCAGCTTTGAGAAAGGTTCTGGAATACGGACCTACCTCTCTTAATATTACATAAATGTAAACAATCACGCTTTATCCCCGAAGGGGTGGCAGAGACATATTATACGCCCACATTTCACCATGTGGATTTTTGTCCCACGAAACAGGTGGTAAGCTCATCGCTGTATTAAAATTGACAAGCACAGGGTGTGGCGACCTGCTGTTGTAATTTTTCCATAAGGCCTTTAACTTGGCTTAACGACTGCCATATTACTGGCAACTGGGATCAACGGCTTAACGTGCCTTTCGAGGCAGGAAACGTTCGTAAATGTAAATACCACAAAGCGGTCACCCATCAGTGACCAGCCATAGCGAAAGTTGCTTTACGCAGTGATTGTTTACAGATCACTAAGTCAGCGGGGTCACGAGCGCTTCAACGTAAACTATGTATTAAATAAATTAATTTAATGACCTCAGCTGCTTCAGTCAGATACTGTCGCGAACGTAGCAAGAACACAGGATAGGTTGAGGGAAGTGCCCCCAAATAATTTGGGTCGACTTATTTTAGGCAGTCAAAACTGTTTGATGTCCGGAAACTTGCTGCCAAGGGCCAAGGGGCTTAGCTGGCCCTCCCGCTCAGTCTAGACAAACGTGATGGATCTGTGTGGATTTTCTTGTTTATTGCAAGCTCCGATAGTAAGTGTACCGTGTTTTATATGTTTATGTTTTATATACAATAAGGGACTTCACGCGTAACAATATTCTACATACATTCACCGACGTTTCGAACGCGTTGCAGCGTCCGTGGTCGCGGCTGGACTGGCGGTCAGGGTCGATAATATGTATGGAGTTACTTTTGTGTGTAACTACCCTCCATTATTTTTACAATGAAGGATAAGGCCGGCGACACACCACATTCACTGCGTCTCTTATACGTCTGTTATGTTTGTTAAAAACATTTAAAACGCAATATCTAAACAATCTATAGATTTATTATTATTTTATCTGTATACATAAATAAAATTAAGGTATCTGCTTGTAATTCCAAAATAACAGCTGTTACAAAAATTTTCAGTATGCATATGTAATCTATATACATCACTTACATTTAAAAAAAATCTTTGTCTGTCTAATCTGTTTGTAAAGACTAATCTCAGAAACAGCTGGACCGATTTTATTGGGACTTTCACTGACAGATAGCTGATGTTATAAGAAGTAACTTAGACTATGTTTCATCCTCGTATTCCCACAGAAACGGATACTATGCTGGTGAAACCGCGGGGGAGTGCGCTAGTAAAAATAAACAAAATATGTCTAAAATCAAGTATTATAATTTAATAAAACTTAAGCCTGGTTTCCTAATAAGTTAATAATTGAACTTTGGTGCACTTTAATCTGATTATACTCTTGGTTGTGTCGGTCTATATGTCCTTTATTGTGCTTTGAAGATGGATGGGTTCCACCTCCTCATGAATCTCCAGGAGTATCCAAACTGCGCGCTACTCTTCTGTTAGGATCCAGTTTGATATCATCGATATACTTCGGCAAGAAGGGGTGATCTCCGGTAGCAGGCGCGCGCTGAACATCGTCTCCCTTGTACAGCCACTGAGGTTCATCAGCGTCTCTTCTGAATCTGTAGATAATGGGTCTTCTTGGCGGTGGTCGGTAAGTGGCTAATATGATTTTCTGTGATGATGTTTCGTAAACGAAGACTGCGGCAAGTGCCACCAATATTAACAACGGTTTATACATGTTTACAGTATTGAGGCGATTCTGTGACTGATGCACTTTCTTATAAGTTTCAAGCTTTTATAGTGTTCGATGAGGAAACTGCGGGACTTTACCTAAGATAAAATGTTGACCTAAAGCTACACAACAATATTTCTTGTTACAAGATGTTTTGATATCATCGTGTATCAAGTTTTTACTGTTTTTAAATCTCGGTAGAGTCTCTTTATATACAGCGCTTACAGCATAGAAGTAATTATGTAAGGCATCAGCTGATCGGATAGAGGTCAATGACCGCAGTGTACCAAGGTCAACAAGCTTTTTAAGGTAATGTAACTTTTTACAGTTTTAAGCGCTAGTGGCCCCGCTGACTCAGTGTTCTGTAAATACTACGTTAAGCAACTTTCACTATGACTGGTTATGAATGGGTTACTGCTTTGTGGTACTTCCATTTACGAGCGATTCCGTGCTTTGGACGGCACGTTAAGCCGTTGATCCCGGTTACCAGTAACATGGCTATCGTTAAGTCAAGTTGAAGGCGGTTGGTTAAAAAAACTTATGGGTGGTTTAAAAAAAAATAACAGCATGGCACATCTTGCGTCTGTCTATTTCAAGACAGTAATTACGTGGGACAGGAATGCACACGATGAATGTGGGCGTGTACCCAATATGACTCTGCCTGATTGATAAACTAAACTAAATTTAGATACATTTGGGTATGAATTAATATAAACATATGATACTTATATTAATTAAAGGGAAAATGACAAATTGACATCAAAATTTTCAGTAACTAAATAAAATGTTTTACTCAAATATCATGATTTCTATATAAAATTTATATTAAATAACAAATGCCTTTAACAAATTAGATATTCTTACTTCTAGTTAAGAAAACCTTGCTCCAAACACCCAAGTATAGGTATCAAGTATTATTTATACTGTTGATTGATAGTTTGGGAGATCAGATTTACTAGAGATGGTCAGAGGCAGTTTCTTAAAGATACTATAGGAGCCGTGAATATATATGGAAGAAGAACCTAGCACGATGGACGTCATGGTATAAAAAGCGCGGGCTGCTCAAGTAGCCCGTATGGTACACGACAGGGATATTCCGTATTGCATAGCTATGGCTGACGTCAACGCATTGTATAGACAAGGACTACTAATACCAAAGAAGAACCTGTGAAAAAGCAACCTGCCCCTTGTAAAGGTTCGGAGTACTGAAAGGCTTGGAAAGGCACCCGTGTGGTGGCGGGCCAACCACCAAACGATAGCATCCCCAAGGAGGGTTGGTGTCAGGCTGGCGGCCGACCATAAAAACCAAGTCAAAACATTTTGCAGTATGGAATTTAGACATACTGCGCCGACCCCAAGTAAATAGGGACAAGGGCAAGAGGATGATGATGACTTATATTAATTTATACCCAGATTTATGATTGTATATTATAGATATTTTCACCTTGCCCTAATAAATCAAAATACACACATAGACAATATTAAAAAAACAAACAGAATTTGCTGATTACAAAAATATTTATTCTGCCCCAGAAATCGAGCGACAGTCGCATTCTATACCACTGTGTTGAGACCTAAAGATTCGCCATCCTTCCACTAGAGTTCACTAGACCATGTAGCCAGACAAAGTATTGAGTTTGTTCTGTATTTACATTCCAACAAGTCACCCACAATCAAATAGGTCGCCTACTTTTTTTTTGCGCTATTGCAGAACGAAAATTACGATTTATATATATAAGTACATCATGCTATTATACTATCTTCTTCTTCATCTTGGCGTATTCCCTTTTGCTTCCAAACACGACGTTGATTTGGAGCCTGGGGTCCGCTTAATTAACTACTAGATTCAGCTATGGTTGGGAGTGCCTGCCATCTAACCTGCCAACCCCTTAAGGGTGTCTAAATAATTGGGTATATCTAATTTTGACCCCAAGAGTCCGCTATATGCCACTTCCTTCAGGTCCCAGCAGAAGAACTCTGAACGAGGATTTCAGATGCAACCAGGACTGAAGTTTGAATAAAAGTAGAACACCTCACTACATCATAATCAACGATGATGAGTTCTACTTTTATTAAATCAGAGCGGTATATTTACTGTTAACAATTTCATCTTTGCAGAGCGTATGTCATGTATGTCCACAAAAACTTCCTGCAAAATAAATGTCCCAGAATGTCGCCTGACCTTGTGTTAGGTTAGTCGTTTGGTTTTTAGTTTCGGTTTAGGTTGAGTCCCGGAGATGCGGATATGCCACCCATATAGACAATAAATTTATCATAAATTATAATGAAGTAAATATCTGTAATCAGTCATCAATTCTGACTCCGTTAACCAATATATAAAAAATACCAATTTGTAAACTAATTGTAGTAATTGTAGGCCTTGTAGGCGGCTTAAAAAATTTCAACAGCAGGTAGCCACAGCCTGCGTCTGTCTATTTCAACACGGCAATGGGCTCACCACCTATTACGTGGGACAGGAATCCACACGGTGAAAAGTGGGCATATAATATGCCTCTGCCGGGGTGGCAGATAAGGCGTGATGGATATTTTATTTATGTAAACTAATTGTAAGTATAAAAATATTGAGTGTGTGTACTTTTTGGATATCTTATTCAATGCGATACTGGGCTCACGACCTCCGCACACTAAAGACACTACGCACCATCTGTGTCATCGTTAAATGATACAAGAGGAAACTCTCGGTTCTTCCCTAACGCAGGTGAAGAACCTTTTATTACCCCTCCACGTATAAATATGCAACACATCGTTAGCTCAATATCATTCGAAATCAGATTGTTAGTGGATCAACATGTCTAAGCTTATATTAATATTCGCAGTAGTAGCTGCAGTCTTCGTTTATGAAGCCTCGTGTCAGCAGAAGCCCCGACCACCACCGCCGCCACCACCGAAATGGCCCACTACCTACAGATTCAGAAGAGATGCTGATGAACCTCAGTGGCTATACAAAGGCGACGATGTCCAGCGCGCCCCTGCTACCGGAGATCACCCCTTCTTACCGAAATACATCGATGATATCAGACTGGATCCCAACACAAGAGTAGCGCGCAGATTGGGCACACCTAGAGCTACAAGAGGAGGTGGAAGTCGTCCATCTACATCATACAGGGCCCACTCATCCTGGATATAATCGCCGAAATGCAAGATCTCTGCCTAAATGGCCAGAAAGGTTGCCTTTGCCACCGTTCAACCCTAGACCTAGAAATCCTTGGGATACTAACCCTAGTCACCTACCAATTTATGTTTAATACTTGGTTTTTTCTTTAGAGTTCCTAACTAGTAGGTAGGTACAACCGTAAATAAAATAGATTCAGAAATAAATTAACAGAAAGTTTGTAATTACAAAATCCAGATTTGTGAATAAAAATTTGCATGTTTGAATTCTTTTATGTCAAAATGTTTAAGATATTTGTTTAAAATAACATATTAATGTATCATAAATAGGCTATTATGAAAACTATATTTTGATTTTACAGTTGTAAATAATGTTCTAGTATGCTAAGCGACTTTCGTTGCTGATTTTACATTGTTTTTGTATGATTTTTAACAACTTAAATGTCATGTGTTAATTATGTTGTTTGTAAATAATAAAATCTCGTACGTAGTCAAAATTTAACGTTTATTTTTTAGTTCCTTACTAAACCAATGGCGAAGAAAACTGTCAAATATTTCATTGTAGAGGGCGCCAAATGTTTGTTACGAAGCAACTGTCAATGTTTATAAAATTTCTTTAGCGAGCCTACAAAAGTCTCCGTTTTAACTCCACTGGTACGGGAAAAATGCTATATGTCCGTCCGTCCATTCAGTCTACAGGTCGCATTTTTCATCGGATTTTCATGCAACTTTTCATTGACAATCCTTGATGTAGACAACAACTTTTAGCGAGGGGGTATTTCGATCGGGGGGAAATGGAGGCAGGGGAGGGGAAATGGTCCCGTAGTGGTTGGCAAGAGCGCTCAAAACGAACAAAAGCAATGTTGATTTTTTTTTTAAAACGATAACGAAAAAGAAAATTAAAAAAATCTCCGCAGTCTACGGTTCACAGAACCACTAGTTTATTTCAATAGAAAAAGGTACAGTGCAACAAGCAATAGAGAACCTTATGTGATAATAATATAAAAGTTAAAGTAGCTTAAATTGTATAGCAAATATAAAATAATCTTTTGCAGTTTATAATAACCCTGCCTCTTAAACTAGGGTGACCTGTATGATAAGTCGTCGTCGTGGGTTACTGGTTACAAAGATCGTCGCTCTTTGTAACCAGTAACCCATTGAACGACTGGATATTTTGCACTGGGTGATCCCTACGGCTTCACTCGTGACATACTTTAAATCCCGTCGCATCTACATAATCCCATTACTTATTACTTTTACAAAAATGTATGAAAATTTGCCCGATTAGTTGAAATTTATAATTACTGCTCAGCTCTTAAGGGTAATAGCCTGATGTTACGCGAGCCTACCTCGATAAATGGACTATCCAACACTAAAAAGTTTAATTCGGAACAGTACTTCCTGAGATTAGCGCGTTCAACCAACCAAACAAACAAACTCTTCAGCTTTATATATTAGTATCGATTAGTTAGGTACGTGTGACCCGTTATTCTAGAAATGTGATAACACGTCTCTGCCTATCCACTGGGGAATGTTGTGAGTTTTGCTAACGCTGAGGTACTTTCCCGGCACCCGCAATTTACTCGTATTAAAAAAAGAATTTCAATTTTAACTGAATTAAATTTCTAAATCATTTCTGAGAACAGCACTCACTCAGGTAATTTACCGAAAATATAAATACAAGATAAGTCTCGAATGTAGCACACAGTATTATTAGCATACAAAGTAGGTAGTTGACTCATTATGTGTTCTGCTTCTCTCATCCTACCAATATTATAAACGCAAAAGTTTGTAAGTATGGATGGATGTTTGTACTATCACGCAAAATTTACTGAATGGATTTTGATGAAACTTTACAATAATATCGCTTACACATCAGAAAAAAATAAATATCCATCACGCCTTATCCCCGAAGGGGTGGCAGAGGCATATTATATGCCCACTTTTCACCGTGTGGATTCCTGTCCCACGTAATAGGTGGTGAGCCCATTGCCGTGTTGAAATAGACAGATGCAGGCTGATCATAAACAAACAGTTAATGAGCGTTAATGATGAAGAGGTTTGTATTTGTGTTGATAATGAAGATTGATCAATTATTATTACACTTATTTTTTTAATCTAGCGGATGCCCTGCGGTTTCATACGCGTTTCATAAGGGAATACGGAGACAAAATGTAGCTTATGTTACTCTTAAAAAGTAAAAGTTCTGTTAAAATCGCTCCAGCCGTACCAGAGAATAGCCGCAACAAACAGACAGACAGACAGAGAGACAGAGAAAATATTAAAATAAAATAGTTTTTAATTTCAGTCAATACACCGTTTATTATACTTTCATATGCATTTAGTGAAAAACTGTTAATTTGGTATTACAAACAGACATAACAATTCAATTTCAATTTTGACTGCCTCTGTGGCGCGGTGGGAGTGTATCCGACTGCTATGCAAGATGTCCCGGGTTCGAATCCCGGCTCGGAACAAATATTTGTGTGATCCACAAATGTGTGTTTCGGAGTTTGGGTGTTTCCTATGTATAATATGTATGTATTTAGAAATATATATAATATATAAGTATGTTTATCAGTTGTCTAGATCCCATAACACAAGCTAATATTAGCTTACTTTGGGCTAGATGGCGCTGTGTGAACAGTGTCCCACAATATTTATTATTTATGTATTTATCTGTATAGATTTTCATAATATAGTGATTATAGAGCATTCTAATATATAATTTTAATAATTTGTTGTATTCATCGTATTTAATTATTAAATATTAACATTTAAAATAAAGGCTGGATTGATTTTAACAGGATCTTCAATAGCAATTAGATGATATTTTAAGGAGTAACTGAGGCTACATTTTCCCAGTATTCCCACGGGAACGCGGGTGAAACTGCAGAGTGTCCTCTAGTAGATAATAAAAACACATATTATTATTCTTAACTTTTATTCTTACTGTCATAACGAGTATATTTTGTAATTTACAAATACATTTATTATTTTATTTACATAAATATTATATATATATATATCTGTGATATATGAGGATGTGATGACATTTATTTTACTGTAGTCTAATTGGTTACGTTAAAGGTATAATAATAGCATACAGTTGAAAAAGACTACAGTCGCTGTTTTTTAAACCAATTTGCAATTGAAAAAATTCCGAAACATTCGAGTCAGACTTGGAAAGAAAGAAAGAAAATAATTGATTGCAATAGCACTACATCATCATCCTCTTGCCCATCCATTCCATCAATTTACTTGGGGTCGGCGCAGTATGTCTGCAAAATGTTTTGGCTTGGTTTTTATGGTCGGCCGCCAGCCTGACACCAACCCTCCTTGGGAATGCTATCGTTTGGTGGTTTGCCCGCCACCACACGGGTTCAGTACTCCGAACCTTTACAAGGGGCAGGTTGCTTTTTCAAAGGGGGGGGTTCTTCTTTGGTATTAGTAGTCCTTGTCTATACAATGCGTTGACGTCAGCCATAGCTATGCAATACGGCATATCCCTGTCGTGTACTATACGGGCTACTTGTGCAGCCCGCGCTCTGCAATAGCACAACGTACTTTAGATATATTATATTATTACATTAGTTTCTTAGAAATACAAAAAAAAATCACACTGACAACAAGGCTGTATGGGAGTTTGATATGATTTTATCGCCCAAAGTGGGCGAAGACAAATAACAACAATATCAATGTCTTTGTCACCGACATACCTTTTAATAAATATTTTTAAATATTGAAAATTACTAGGTGGCAGCACGTGTTTTCATGAAATGCCAATATATAACTTACTCAACGACGATTCCGTACATATTATTTATAAGTATTGAAATTAAAGAAATAAATAAATATTTGTAAGAATTTTAAATGAAGACTGCCTACCTATATTTATTCGGATTTAATTACAAATGTATACTTTTTAGAAGTTTCCCTATACTTGTAGTACACAAGACAGTAATTCTTGCTTACTTTATACATTAACTTACATTTTTACTTTTTCAATGTTTCAAGGGACTGTAAGCCTGAGTATATGCCTAGACTGCCTCTGTGGCGCGGTGGGAGTGTATCCGACTGCTACACAAGAGGTCGTGGTTTGATTCCCACTCAGGATAAAACTTGGTGTGATGAGCACGATGATTCATTCTGTGTCTGGGTGTTATTTATCTATAATATTTGTTTAGAAATATATAAGTATGTTTATCAGTTATCTGGATACCATAGTACAAGCTCTGCTTAGTTTGGAATCAGATGGCGTTGTGTGAGTTGTCCCAACGATATTTATTATTTATTTATTATATGGTTTTAATTTCAACTCCAAACGAATAAATTATGACGGGAAAGTGTAAAGGCTTTCCCGACATAATTAATCTTGACTTCATAGACAAACAGACGGACGGACAAAAGAGTAATTCTAAAAGGGTTCCGTTTTTTCTTTTTATGGTACGGAACTCTAAAAACAGGTTACAAAGTGATATGCTTTTAACTCATGCTTCATTCAGTTCAGATGAGGTCAAATTCAGGGGTTAATATTAACATTTAAAATAAAGGCTGGATTGATTTTAACAGGATCTTCAATAGCAATTAGATGATATTTTAAGGAGTAACTCATGCTTCATTCAGTTCAAATGAGGTCAAATTCAGGGGTTAATAACCCATGTGAGCGAAGTTCTCGGATTATTTTTTATATTTGAAAACTATTGCATTTTTATAACTGAACTTCTTACTTGAATTTCTATTCTGAGGAAAGACTTCAACAGATGAACAGACAAAATACCTATGACATAAATTACCTAAACTAAATCTATTATCTTTCTTTAAACTAAATTACACGTACCTAATACCTATTTAAAAAAGCGCTCGTGTCCTCGCTAATCAGTGTTCTGTTCTGTGAACGACAACTGCCTTTAGCAATTTCTAGTAATATAGCAGTTGGTAAGCTAAGTTGAAGGGCTTATGAGCGGCTTAAAAAACAATTTTAACAGCAGGTCGCCGCCTCCTGCGCTTGTTTATTTCAACACGGCAATGTGCTCACCCCCTGTTATGTACGTAGGACAAAACTGCATACAGTGAAATTTGGGCGTATAAGTATCCCCTTCGGGGATAAAGGCGGGACAATAAGTATGTAGGTATGTATTAAAAAAAGTGTGTGTGTACTTATGTACACGCGTTAGAAGTTATACTACTTTATTCTAATTCATTACATATACCACAACTCGATGTTTTTAACAGGAATGATAAATTAGTACGACATCAAAAGAATGTACAGTACGCGCCACGAGTCATGAAAGTGCGCAGACGACGATAAATAGGTGTCAGTTGAGGTAGGGGTGAGGGGCGGGACGAGTAACCATGGCAACGAGCGTCGTGCAGTGATTCCTTGCCTCTCTCGACCCGCGCACGCACTGGGCTCGCCTTGGGTACCAGCGATAACACAAGTGTCACGTAATTTCATTAATCGGACAATACTTATTATAAATTATTTGTTTAGAACGACAATTTTATGTGTTTATATTAAAAATAATTAAAAGGTATTGTAAGTGTACATAGTGTTAGATATATTTGAACTTAGTGTTTTTGTAAACAGTGTTGTAAAGAGGTTATATATAATAGTGTTTTTAGTGTTATTTTGAAAGAAGTGATTTTTTATTAGTGTCTACAATGTCTCTGCCAATGAGTAAAAAATATAAACGTACTCTTAATAGACAAGCGAGAAAAATGGTGTATGACGTTTACTGCTTTATGAAAAATAAATTCAGTGGACTGAATTACGTTCAGTTGATGGCAGAGGTAGCTGAAGCTACAAAGTTTCTAAATCTACTATATACAGGACAGTAAAACAAGCTAACCAATCAGATTTACTAACGGTTTATAGAACTACCGGGAAAAAACGAAGTCGGGCATTTCTCATAACAGGTGTAGATAATTTTTATACACGGATTAAGCATATGTCGATTCCTCTCACGCTACAGCAAAATCCTGGTCTGATGGGTCAACAAAAGGTTTAAAAAAAACCATTTCAAAGGGTCACCGAGTGGTTATTGTGCATGCAAGTTCGGAGGCTGGTTTTGTACCAAACTGTCTATTAGTTTTTAAGTCCGGTTCAAAAACTGGTGACTACCACGACGATATGAACTATGAAAATTATGAAAAGTGGTTAAAAACACAACTAATACCTAACCTCCCACCAAGGTCCGTCGTGGTAGTTGACAATGCCTCCTACCATAATAAAGAATACGATTCTGCACCAAATTCCAATAGCAGGAAGTCAGAAATGCAAGCTTGGCTGACAAGCAAAGGCATATCATTTAGGTCTGAAATGTATAAGCCTCAGTTGTATGAGTTAGTAAAATTAAATAAAGAGACACACAAAAAAAATAGTATTGATAGAATACTAGGCGAACATAACCACGAAGTTCTCCGCTTGCCACCGTACCATCCTGATCTCAATCCTATTAAGATGGTTTGGGCCGCAATTAAGGGTTCCGTTAGTAGTAAAAACGTAGAGTGGATGAGTAGATGGACGCGTTTGATAGCGTAACAGATTTGATAAAAGAAAAGGTAGAGGCAATGGGGGCTAATGATTGGCAGAACCTCTGCAATAAAGTAAAGTCGATTGAAGAAGAATATATCAAAAGCGACCATATAGTCGACCACATGGCGGACGAATTAATAATACGGGTGGGACAAGACTCAGATAGCGACGACAGTGATTCTGATCAGAAAGATTTTGCCGAAGAGGATGAGTTGTTCCCAGGCCCAAGTTCTGGAGAGCCATCCGATCCAGCTCAAGCTGCTAGCCCAAGCAAACTGCAGTTTCCACCAATGGAAGGTGTAATGCCGTTGAGTGACAGTGACACTGATTAACTTTTATTTCAAGTGTATGTGTAGTTGTGTATCAAATAAACATAACAACATTTTTTTTATTGTTATAATCATTTCTATCCTATACACAGCGAATATCATTTTCTACACGCGCACGATAAGTTGAGACCTGCGAGAAATGTTGTTCCCTGATTATTATAATAATAAGTCTACAAATTAGAACATTTAATAATATTAGATTAATTATTATAATATAGAATAATACAAATATAACTATACATTTTTTTACATCTGTACCAACTTATTACTGTGAGGTCACAGAGGTCAAGCCTCAACTTATCGTATTTATAGTACACTTTTCTCTTCGAATATACATGCGCAGTCGACGCCATTTTCTTTCATGACTCGTGGCGCGTACTGTAAACTACTTTAAATGTAGTTGTCATGGAAACACTTATCAGCGTTTTCTTTCGTGACGGTCTGTCCGCGCATCGTAAACATTTACCCTCATAATTTTTCCCTAACGCGCCAAAATGAGTATAACTTCAAAAATACAGGGGAGCCTGGTGTTCAACTTTTTGGCTGATCTCTGCTATCGCTATATAGCTTTTGATTGTCGTCATTTGAAAGCGACTGCCGTCTGAGCTCCCAAACCTAAAGGTCCTGTCATTGTCTCGTCTGTTAGTAAACTGGTGCACCGCTAGCAGGAGATCTTGAAGACCTTCTTTAAACTAACTTCACTTAACCTAAGAAACATGATATGTGGATTTTACATACTACATCTAAATCTTTATGCCTTAAATGTTTTATATAATTTATCTGTCGTGGACAAAAGAACAGTTTGGTTCGGGACGCAACTTGAATCACTTATCATTTACCTGGGAACCGAGTCTACTATTGACAAGCCGTAGAATAGAACCAGAATCGCTGTTTTTAGCAGTCAAAATTCGTAAACTATAAAATATGCAAGACTAGCAGCCACTGACACTGTACGTGCTACTAGAATTACGAGTACGTGCTAGTACGAGTAGAATTACGTAATCGTACGTAATTCTACTAGCACGTATAGTACAATTGTAAAAAAACTGTCATAATTGAAGCGGTGGCTTTCTAATATGATTTCTATTCTATTTCGTCACGATTGAAATAGCAGAGCAAACTCGGCCCCCTGGAGCAATGTACTTGAACTGCGCCAAATCCAGTTGAATATTTAGACTATCATAATATATGTATAACCTTCCAGATTAAGGTTAACGCCATCTGTCGTTCAAATTAGTAATTACAATATCAATGAATGTCTTAAAGGTAGTCTTCTCATCATCACAAGAAAGTAGACCAGTAGACCACGTTCAATATGAAGAATGAGAATGGAAAGAAGAATCTGGAAAACCGGTCGATGTAGATGGCGGTCTCGCGGCCATTGCAGAAGGTGTCGTACTGAGGGATTGATGCCGAAGTACTGGCGCGAGGGTCGACCGGCGTCGGGAACATGTGCTGCAAAAAACAGTACCTATTGAATTTTTATTATGTCTTCTTTTTTCTAGCACTACCTGTTTATTTTATTTTTAACAGACAGACTAAGAATATTTATTATTCTTAGTCAATTGTTTTATTTTATTATTTGCGAATGTACTCGTAGACGATAGAAAGAGTCCCGGAGACATACATACTGTTACGTTCGTAGGGTGGGTACTAATAGGAATTGCACTAATACCACAAATTTAAAAGAAACACTTTAATTACTCTAAAAAAAACAATAAAACCACAACTAATAATCGCCACTAAACACACTAAACACAAATTCTTCTCTAAGATAATCGCACTGTAACAGTATCGCACTATTTAGCTTCGATCGCTTCGATTCTGCTTCGATATTGCTGTCCCTTCTGGTGCTATCTCTATCACATAGTTCTAGAATGTTCTTAGTGTAGCTATCTCTTTCTAATACTGCTATCCTTGTCACTCCTTCTTAAAATTTCGCCATATACTGAAGTGGGCTTCAAAGGCCCATAAGGGGTCCTGAAAACGCCTGAAAAGGGTTTTCAGGTTATGATGGCATGTGATAGGGGGTGGCCTGAAACGAACTAAAAACATGTTTCAGGCGCCTGAAAACAACGGCAACTCGCCTGAAAACAACGGCAACTGGGGTGAAATTTGAATAATTTGATATGTGATAAGCCTCCTCGGAAATGGTCTGAAACCGCTTTTCAGCCTGCTGAAAACGTTCCCAAGGTCCTGAAAATGACGTTTAAAGTTGTTCACTAGTCCGCCGGCGTAACAATACGAAGACCACGTAAGCTATTTAAAAACGGAACGGTGAAATGTACTTAGATACCCAGAAATGAATGATTGAAACAATTAATGAATCTATAAAAAGCGAAAGAAGTATACATAATGGATCGCCTGGTGATCTATCCCTTCTGACTACTCTCAGTGGTACAGCGTGAACATAGATTTTCTAATACTATTGGGATGGCGGACACGAACTAGGGTCTGTAACTAAATTTCGATGGTTAAGTGTTCGATTACTGGATACTAGACTGAATGATAAAAATGATTATTATTGTTTTATTGCACGCCTCATAAGCGAAGCGTTGAGGTGGGTACTACTGTCAAAACGCGCAAAACATCTAATTTTTCAAACTTAAAATGTCTCTACTTTATCATATATTGCACTTGTAAAATAATATATACACACACATATTAAGAAAAAACACTATTTTAAACAGTCATGATATTTCTAATGCCATTTTTGTTATTTAAATTAGTTAAAAAATTGTTTAAAAAAGTTTTGTCTTGGACGTCCGTGTGTCTGTATGTGCGTCTGAATATTTTCTTGTTAACACGATAACGACCGAAATACTTTACTAATCGAGTCTTTTTTTTTCTCTTATGCTTCAGTATAATTAGGAATAGAACCCTTTCACTTTTCACGGTCTCACTCGATGTGGTTTAATTGTTATTATATAAATTTAGAAAATAAAATGAGATATGAGGCGTGCACTTTTGAATATTCCAAACTTTTTGTTTGTACATGTGTTTAATTGTTTATATTAGTCGGTTTGCCATTCATCGAAATTAGGTTTTGAAATTTTTTTAAAAGCTGTCTGTAGGTCCTTCATCTTGGCATAAAACGACATTTTTTATGCGACACAGTTTCCATTTCCTACTGGAGTATTATGTTTATCGTATGCCCCAGTACCAAGGAGATTCTCTGAATAAAACTGTTTTCTAAAAACTTTATACAAACCTTAAATGCATCCAGATCTCTTGCAAGATCTTCGTCGGAGTACCCTTTCATGGCCTTAGTGGCTACTGGTCCCATGTAGTTGTTTACGACAGCGAACTCGAACAGCGAAAGGAACACGAAGACTGAACAGGATGACATCCAGACGTCGATGGCCTTCACGTAGGAGACTGGTGGTAGGCTCTGCTGGGACTGGGTGTTCTGGGTGGCTATAGAGAAAAGCAAAGGTTTAAGGTAGTAATGTGAATAGAGATCTCAGCACAGAATTCACATACATTACGTATACGATTGCCGTTGCTCGGGGGTCGATTCCTGGGTCGGGTTAAATATTTGTGTGATTCGCAAACGTTTCTTTTGGTGTTTCGATGGTTTTGTATGTGTATATTTAGAATAAAATAAATATCTTTATCAGTTGTCTGGACCTCTTAGCACAAGCTTCTATTAGCTCAATTTGGGCTTGATAGAGGACAAGATCGAAATAAAAAATATCTTCATTATTCTTTATTTAACTTTGTCAGTAAAAGTAGGTACTTTCTTGATATTATTAATCTAAATAGCTACTTTTTTTAATATTACATACATACATACATATTGTCACGCCTATATCCCCGAAGGGGTAGGCAGAGGCATACTGTACGCCCACATTTCACCGTATGCATTTTTGTCCCACGTAACCACCTGTTGTGTGAGGCCATTGCCGTGTTGAAATTGACAGGCGCAGGTTGTGGCGACCTGCTGTTGAAATTTTTCAAGCCGCCCATTAGGCCTATAACTTGACTTAACGACTGATATGTTACTGGCAACCGGGACAAACGGCTTAACGTGCCTTCCGAAGCACGGAAACGCTCGCAAATGTAAATCCCACAAAGTAGTCACCCATACATAGGACCAGCCATAGTGAAAGTTGCGTAACTCAGTGATCGTTTACAGAACACTAAAGGGCCGTATTCCAGAACGTTCCTCAATGCTTAATCGACGCTTAAGGCTAGTTTTTGCTTTAAAAATACTGCTCTCAAGTGTTTCTTGAGTATTGATAAACGTTTTGGAATACGGCCTTATAAGGCAAAAACTAGCCTCAAGCGTTGATTGAGTATTAAAGAACGTTCTGAAATACGGACCTAAGTCCGCGGGGCCACGGGCGCTTCTATTTTACTAATATTATAAATGTGAAAGTTTGTGAAAACTTTTGGATCTTGAAGCAATTTGGGTGGTATACTGGCACCCTGGATTAATATAATATAACAGGTACGAAAATCTCAACACCCGGCGGAGCTAAGATATATTATTATTATTATCATTTCTTATTACTGAGTTATTGGATTTATCTTAGGAATTTTAATGTGAGTCATAATTATTACGATTAATTAAGTTGACAGTGTTGTTCACATTTATAGTTATTTCCCGCAGAATAGTCGATAACCTTTGATCTAGTACGTGTTTGAAAAGATATTATAATCAATCAAGCTTAGTTAGGGTTGGTAGGGGGTTTACTTCTGAGCACAGACGCTCTGATATGAATGAATTTACTCTATGCATCTAACCACTAATAAATGCTGACATAATGAATATCAGGATTCTACGCGGGAATAATGACTAGAGACCCCTTACTTGCTCTATATTATTTAGCATTTATCTTGTTTTATGTGCGGGGGTGGTGGTTTCTTGGACGTAAAAATTATGTTAACGTGCAATAGTTAAAGACAGTGATATATATGCAGTCAAATGCGATTTTCTTTCTTGCCTGGTAAAATCCACTGAAAACCTCAGTATAACAACTACTATTATACTGGGGTGAGACTGACCTTAAGACTAGACTTGACTAAAACGTAAAAAGACGGGGACATTTAAGATAATACGAAAGAAGATTGAAGAAATATTAATTGATATTTGGCTAAAAGGTCTTAGTAACCAGGCCATACAATAATTACAAATAAAAATGAATATCATGATAATCAAGGTAAATACAGACTACACAGTGTAAAGAGCCTCTCTTAGATCTTCGGGGGCCCAAGTAGTGAACCTGCTGACGAATTAATGAGGCAACAACACAGGTGGTTAGAGGGAAGTTAGTTCTGACAGCAATCGCTCCCAACGATGCTAAAATTAAAGGCTAACGAAAGCTGCTCGCAGTTACCAAATAAATGTGGATACCAGGATTCAAATCCAGTTAGAAAAGAAGACAGAATTCAGCCTGTATCTTTGATCATGTATTTAAAAACCGTATATAAAGGTAATGTTAAACTAGAAAGTATGAAGACCACGTGAGCAGATTGCTGAAAAACGAAAAAGTCAAAAGTACTCGGATACCCAGACGTGCATGTAAGAAGCGATTAATGAATCTACAGAAAGCGAAAGAAGTATGTTTGGATCGCGATGCCTGGCGATCTGTCCTCTCTGACTGCCCCTTCAGGGAAACAGCGTGAAGATGGTTAGTTAGAAAGTACAGTATAAACGCTTTCCTAACTAAATTAAAAACTAATAATATTCTGGGACATTTTTTTTCACACAGCGCCATCTAGCCCAAAGTAAGCTAATAAAAACTTGTGGTAAGGTATCTAGACAACTGACAGACATACATATATATTTCTTAAAACATAAATATTATATATAGGAAACACCCAAACTCCGAAACACACATTTGTGGATCACACAAATATTTGTTCCAACCCGGGAATCGAACTTAGGATCTCAGCGCGGTAGTCGCATACCCTACCACTGTCCCACCGAGGCAGTCAACAAAGTGCTGGTAGATGGCGCTTACGTCGCTTTAATATGTAAGAGGTGGAAAATTAGTCAGTTTTGAGTGTTCATTGGTAGCTTAGTTGGTTAAGCACCTCCCTTATCAAGTGAGAACTCACGGATCCTACTCGAGTCTGAGAGTCATTCCACTTTAAATTAATAATGCTTTACTAGTTGAAGGATTGCTTGTAATGGAAGCCTCATACTCCCAAAGATAGCCATAAGTTGCAATCAGTGGGTAAATGAGGCTGATAGCTAACGTACTTAGTAAATAGAGTATGCCTCCTACAACGTGGACAGACGACCTCTTAAAGATTGTTAGAGCCGGCCACTGACTATGAGTGGTGAAAGACAAGAGGTAACAGAAAAGAAAGTAATTATAAATTTAATCTACTAAACTTATTTAGAAGCGCTCGTAGCCACAGTGTTCTGTCAAAAATAACTGCGTTAATCATCTTTTGCTTTAACTAATCCTCAGATTTGTGACCGGTTTGTGCCATTTCAGCGTTTCTGTGCTTCGGCAGGCACGTTAAGCCGTTGGTCCCGGTTGCCAGTAACACGGTAGTCGTATAACCAGGTTAAGATATTATCAGCGGCTTAAAAAATTTCAACAGAATTTAAACACGACAATGAACTTACAACCTATTACGTGGATGAAGGTGTGACTAAATGTATGTAAACCTTACCTAAAGTAAGTAGCGATGTGACTCCCAGCGTGACCCTCGCTGGGATAGCTTCAGGCTTGATCCAGAAAGATATCCAAGACATGACTACGATGAGTGCTGATGGAATGTAGGTATGGAACAAGTGGTAGCCCAGTCTCCGACGGAGGTTGAACACGACGGCTAGACAGGTGAAATTTCCTAAAAATTAAGAAAAATATTTGAGGTGATAGTATTGTCTTTTTTTTATATATTCGGTATAATATTCGGTGAATGCGTTTACGCGCCGTTATTTCTAATGCAGGGGCAACACGAACGGTGTGTGGGACTCCCGGTCTCAGAAAACGCTTAAGATAAAGAAGAAAACATTCAAGAAAAGAAAAACTCGAAATGAAACCGCAACACTTCTGCGAGCCGAGTCTGCTATTTCAATCGTGTCGAAATTGAGTCGAAATGGTCGCTCTATAGAAAGCTAGTACAATTTTGACAGTTTTTCGTAGTAGTACTATTACAATCATACTCTAATAGACTTCTATCGGTCGGCCGATAGAATTCTACTGACACTTACGGCAGCAGTGGCCCCTAGTCAGTTGCATTTTTGATAGTCTACTAACATTTTGACAGCTAAAGCAGCGATTCTGGTTCTTTTTAATGCCTTGTCAAAGTAGACTCGAGCTCCTGGTCATTGATTGAATTGAAAAGGGGCAACTTTGGGATGTTTTTCTATCAACAAGTTTATTCGATTTTGTAACTGAATGCGATTTTGACTAGTCTAGATCCTTAACTAACATATTATATCTCTTTTTCAGAATCAGAAACTCTTTTTTCTACGAATCAGATTGTTTTAAAAACTCTCAATCTTGGCCTCGGCAAGAATACCAAGACTTAATATTATAAAGCTAAAGAGTTAGTTTGTTTGGTTGGTTGGTTAAATGCGCTAATTTCAAGAGCTAAAGGTTCAAATTGAAAGAACATCTGTCTTCCATTCCAATGGAACAAAAAACGTTAAACGAAGACGCGGGTATCTATTAGTTTATAATATTATTAGGATAAATACCAGTGGAATATTCAATAGTGCAGTCAGAGGTGTAGTTGCTGGCGATGTCCAGCTGAGGGAGTTCGATGTCAGGGTTCACGACGAGAGGGTCCGTCAGGTTCCAGATGAACACCAAGTCATGCACGGTGTGGGACACTGCGAACACAAAGCGATCAAATGAGCTGATGATGAATGACTTATTGACTCTTTCGGTGGACAATTTGGTAGATAAAAAAAAATGTTAGTAAGACGAGTGATAAATTAATAAAATATCAGTCAAGCACGTGTCGAACTCGTGCACCGAGTGTGTCATAAAAAATAGTACCTCATAGAATATAATAGAAATATACTTTATTGTATTAATATATATTTAGAAGTATATGGAATACAAGTTTTTAAATTGTACAGGCCATCGCTAAGTGCAATTTCTTACAGGCAACCTTTGGATAGAGATAAATGTTAGAGACTAAGTTTTAAATCGTTTAATATTAGTGTTATTAGGAGATAGTACAGTTATAAACATATATTATAGAAAGGTTTATAAAGGGTCAGCATCGCTAGTGCTGCAAACAAACTGCTTACAAACGTCCATAGGCTACGGTGACCACTTTCCATCAGGTGGGCCGCACGCTTTTCTGCCACCTCAGTGATATAAAAAAAAAAATATATTTTTCCAAAATAAAATAAAAACTCACAACTCTCGATCATCATGGAACAGCTCTGAGTATCATGAGGATACGACTCGAACTTCATAGCGCACGATAAAACCAGGGTTAATCTGGAAAACGAAATAATAAAAAATATTACAATAAACTTCAACGCTTCATTAACCAAGCTGTCAATCAAATCAATTGAAGCGCTCGTGGTCCGGAGAACTCAGTGTTCTGTAAGCGATCACTGCATTAAGCAACTTTCGCTGGTCACGGATGGGTGACCACTTTGTGGCATTCACATTTGCGAGCGTTTCTGTGCTTCGGGATGCACGTTAAGCCGTTGGTCCCGGTTTTCAGTGACATGGCAGACGTTAAGTCAAGTTGAAGGCCGTATGGGCGGTTTGAAAAATTACAACAGCAGGCAGCCACAATCACAAACCACCTATCACGTGGGACAGGAATACCTATGGTTAAAGGGGGCATATAATATGCCTCTGCCACCCCTTTGGGGCGATAGGTAAAAAATATCAATCAAATCAGCCCATGGCCAGTTTCTGTTGGACGTAGCCCTCTCCCAATTCACTCCATAAGACAAGCACCTGTGCCTTCCGCATCCAGAGACCCTGCTACCTTTTAAAGGTCGGTTTATCTGCAGCTCTAAGCGGCGAAAAGAATATATGCATCGCGATCCTGATGTAGACGTAATAGTGTCTCGCTTCGTTTGGAATCTTATAGTTTACAGGTCGTCACTCAAAAAAATGATGCCAGATAATGTACCAGATGGACCGACGACCTTTAAAAGAGAGGGAAGGTCTGGATGATACGTCTGCGGGAAGAAACTGGTGAACCCCTTGTGTAGTTTTCTCGCACCAAGGCTTCCCATAGACTATCTACGTGGGTATGCTGCCTGCATTGTATTAACACTACATTTGGACATGCATTAGGACGGCTTTAAGTAAGCTTTTACCAAATTTACCACGACTAATGTTCTCCTTTATGATTCCATATAACACGTACCTATGAGATATAGGTACCAGCTCTGCACTGTCTGCAGAGTTGTAACTTCAATCAAGCTCAGAAAAGCTTTCCTTCTACCATTCCACAGAAACTAGGAAATGCTCTAATGAAAAGAATGGAAAACAGGAAACAAAAGGATTGTTTTATGTTTTCCGTTCTTTTCATAACCCCGGCATTTTCGGGTGTAATTTTAAGATTTCAAGGTACTTAGTTGAAAAAGGGAAGCTGCAAACTTTTTAAAAGTCAGTTAAAAGATGATAGAAACTTACTTTGACATATAAAGTAAGGTCTTATCATGGTATAACCAAAGATAATGGTTGGGGATGCTCATTTCATGGAAGGTAACTTTCTTGGCGTTCTTGAAGAAGCAGTCAGGCCTCCAGATCTTGTTCAACCAGTCCACATCTAGGATCCTATACTCCTCATGCATGTTTTCCGGTAAACGCAGTCTAGGATCTCGCCATGATTGAGCCAGGAAGATATCTGCCACATACGTCTGGAATTAAGATATTTAGGTGTTCCTTGAATGATTAAAAGCAGAATTTATCGATTACGAATTGATATCACTATTAAAGATTCTGTAATACCACTACTACATTGATGATGGACTGAGGAAGGTCAGAAAAAGAAGTTGACAGAAATTGTCCTTTAGCTCCGAACAACAGACACAAGAAGAAGATAGATGATCAGTAATAAATAACTCATGCATCCGTGGTGCTTACGGGATTGGAAAGTCCGACGAGTCAGGGTCGCTCATTAGAATGTGCGAAATGCCGAAATTAAAAGCCAAACGATAGCTGCTTCTAGCAGTTAAATAGGAGTGGAACCCCGACTCCAAATCTTGGCAGAGTTGAGAAGTAACTGGGAAAACACTCACCGGCGAGTACACCTTCTGAGAAACAAACGAAGTCATGGCAAAAACAAGGAAAACTCGAAACAAAATCTTGTACCCTCCTATTGGGCCAGAATGGCACAGTTTGACCAATAACCCTCCCAATACTCTTTACTGATCATTTGTGTAAGCTTTTTATTTGCGCTGCGATAGCATAGCTTTTTAAGTCTATTGTTGCTGTTAGCTTCCCAAAGTACCTATGTAAAAATAAAATATTATTAAGTACGAACGTGGTTAGATTTTACTTTATAAAGATATCTTAAAACTGCAATGTACCCAATGTATAGCATGTAGCTATAGGTATAGGTATACATGCTTCCACATAGTTCATAACCGTCTACTGGGGAGCAGCACTTCGGATACAACCGAGGCTAGACTAGGCTAGACTCAGTACGTATTCTAATCTATGCTCCCAATAGACGAATGAAGATTTGGAGACGAGCATTGACTTAAAAATCTTCTAAGGAAATCAGGCAGAAGATGATGAGCAAATTGATCGGGAGTAAAAACGTTGATTATAAGATTTCGTTACCATACTCTCTTCATTGATGGAGTCTAGAGACAGGACGGTCACGTGGAAGTAGACTATTGTGGGCTGACCCTGCAGCTTTGGAGCTCTGTTTTTGTCGTAGAACTTCGAATTCTCTGGAAGTATGTCTAGTAATGATAGGCTTGACTCGGACTTAAGTTCTATTTCTTGGTGCGTAGAGTTTGTCCTGGAAAATAAAAAAAGAAGAATATCATACCCGATGGCCTTTTAAAGCGTAATAAGTTGAAAGTGGATCAAAGCATTGCATAATATGCTTTGCAAAAGACAAAATTTAAAAAAAAATACTTTTTTACTTCTTAAGATTAAACGTATTATAGAGAGCCACTTTCCTAGTCCACAAGGCCATTGACAGTGGCCCTCAAATTTACGGCCCAATGATGTGACTCTTCACGCTCCACTTGAAGAACTCGGGGTTGTAAGAGGAGGAAACACGTGCGCTGGTAGAGCATTCCATGTTTCTATGGTTTGACAGAGAAACAATCTTTTGAATCACTGGGTTCTGGGCAAAATTCTCTCCATGAAATGAACGTTGTACCTTTGCTCGGCATACGTTGTTCGGGACAAAACGGAGAGGGTGTGAAAGGGCTCTTAGAATACTAGCCGTGGTAGATTTTGCAGCCAAAGAGTTATTAGCCCGAGCATATTGTTGGTACCTACTTCTTAATGTAATCCCAGTTACTCTCAAATGTGTCTGTCTAGATTTGGAGCCTGGGGTCCATTTTATATAAGTGAAACTTCTTTATCGACGTATGAAAGAAATTTTTAGATTAAAAAAATCGTTACGTTTTTTCGGTTACGCGCCATGTTATTTTGATGCGAAACTTCTTGATCGACGTAAGAGTGAAACTTCTTTATCGACGTATGCGTAAGTGAGCCTTATCCACCGCATTTTCGTGAAGTTGTAAATAGCAGAAAAATTATATGTCGTAAAGAAGTTTCACTTCTTACCTGTGTACTCTGGTACACACACATATTTTTTAGTTACTAGGAACAGCTCTATCGTTTGGCATCTCATTTTCGGTATCGTCGTTACATATAAACTTGAGTATTTTGTTTAAATTTCAATCTCTACAGGCTCTTGTGAAAAAGGGTCTTGACAGACAGACAAACGAACGTACGGACGGAAAAGAATGATCCTATAAGGATTCCGTTTTTTTCTTTTGAGGTAGGTACGGTACCTAGGTGTGCACCAAATTAAAATTCGTGACTTGTATTATTACATTACAAACATACATACTGTCACGCCTTTACCCCCGAAAGGGTAGGCAGCATACCATATATGTAAGCCATAGATGTTAACCATACACTTTTGTCTCACGTAACTGGTTGTGAGCCCATTGCCGTGTTGAAATGGACAGTGGCGTCAACTAATATAATAATAAATACCCGATGCCGGTGGGACACTATTTTTATATGTATTTTTTTTTAAATATGTACATTCAAAAATGTTAATAATATGTAAGTTACTTGAATAAAGAGAATAATAATAATATACTTATGGTGGGCCTTTTTTTATACACCGCCGCACAGTATACGATTTGACAAATCTAGGTGGACAAAACTCAGGAACTAAAAGAATGCTTTGTTTGTTACATTTAAAACAATAATATGATTAATAAAAGGCCAAATGGAATGTATACAATATTTATTTCAATCTTTTAACAAAGTAAGTACATCTTTGTCATGTCTCAATGTACTTTTTCTTGGAAGTTTTCGTAATAGCGTGATGTAGGGGTCTGAAGATATCAGTAAATGCTTCATTAAATCGTAATTGGTTCTGTATCTTGAGGTTTTCATTGTATGGCCTAATCTGGCCTTCCTAATTTCTTTATTCTTGGTTTTAGAAGCCTCTTCAGACATTTGTCCAATTGGTATTATACAATTTTTTATTATGCTTGCTCCATGTACAAGAATTTTGTGCACTGAGGCTGGCATATTATACCAAGCATATAAATTCACGTAAATGACTCTGGTTTCATGACAAAATTCTTGAAATTTTTCGGTATTAATTTCGTAGCCTGAAGTTATGGCCGCTAAAATAGTGCCAAATCGATGGATTAGATTTTCATCAATGTTTGTGATTTGTGCCGTTGTGGCATAATTATAAAAGAAGGCTCGCGCAGTGTTACCATCATTGCTGGTTCCAAAACCCGGCTTTACTTTGTCTATGATTAGGCCAATTCCTTTAAACTTTTTCTGGATCTCTTCTTTAGTTTTTTTTACTATTTTCTTATTCTGTTCTCCCCTTACTTGCCACTCGCGAATGTCCATGCGATAACTAATGTTTAACAAACATTCCATTGTCCGAATGTATGCATGTAGGCTCGATATGCCAAATCCGTACATGCTCTCGTCTACTTCTCTAACCATTGGTTGAAGTGAATTCATCTCTTTGGATGTTGCTTTGCAGATAAAGCACCTCTGTGTTGATTTGTTTTCTGTAAGAACATTACAGACTTGATGAGACAGACAGAGATGGCTACACCCTTTACTTCTACGCGAGTTGGTTCCAACTCCATTATTTGCTTTTCAATTACTTGGCACTCTTCTTTGATTAATGCTTCAGTTTCTTTCTTATAAATAAATTTTATCACTCTGCAGAATCTTGGTGATGATGGACGAGGGATTTCCCATATGATCTTCTGTTCATCATTTACGAGTCTTATTGGAACCAACGAGATGATAAACATATATTCATCTGTGCTATCTGGATCATCAAATGGTTGCTTGTATAAGCTATGGCCCGATGACACGTCACATCCCCATTTATATATTAAAGTGTTATTCAATAAACTTATGTCTAACCTTTCTCCAATAATATCTTTGCATATTCTCAATGCAGTATGGCTCAAAAGAGCATCCAGTTTCACTTCAGCTGATATATCCGTAACAGTTATATTTTCAACAGAAGGATAGCACTGCTTCTTCACTTTGGCCACATGATCATAGCAAGGATATGCATTGAATCCCCTTTCTTTTGCTTCTTGCTGAATATTTTTATAAGTTTGGACTGTCAAGTTATTTGATATAAAAAAGGCTAAGGCTTCATCCGGAGTATACGGTCTTTTTTCTTTTGGAGTATTAAAAATTTTGCGAGCTTTCTTATACTTGGTGGCACGCTTTGGTGAGGATGTAGACAGCTCCTGTATTATTGTTGCAGCATCTCGCTTCCCACTGGCTCTGACACTTACTTGCGTCGCAAAAGTTAACTCATCGCTGCTGTAATTATGTAACAAATGTTGCACTTTTCTTTTTTTTGATTTTTCGGAACTTTCTTTAAAACTTTTCTGTGGTCTGCCACCACTAGTGCTTGGTTGTGATAAGTCTTCAGGTGCCACAAGCATATTGAAATTCAAATCTTCGTTCAACCAATCTTCGTGTTCTTTTAAAAATAAGTCTAACCTTCTTTGTTTGCGAACCCATTTGACGCGAATTTTTTCACATTCTTTTTTCAAGAATGCTTTTAATTTTTCGTCTTGCTCTTCGTTTTGAACTGAAACACCAAACTGCACCTTTACGAAGTTAATTACTTCATTTAATCGATCTTTGGCCGGAGTAGAATGCCAAAAATCGAATATCGATTTTCGCTGCATTCGGGCATCTATGAAGGAAAATTAAAAATATATTATAATCGCAAAAAATCGCAAGTAATGAATACTATATCATCAAAGTATAATAAACAGGTAATCTATTAAGACTATTATCACAGCTTGACTGCGTTTGGCTACCAAGTAAAACTCCAAGTCAAAATTAAGTAGAGGAAAAAAATAAGAAATCTTCTATGTATTTTTACACAAATGCCACACATTCGTCAAAGTAAAATATTGGTTATTTTAATATCTTAATATACAGATAATTACCTCTATTTGACGAATCCATGAAAAAAACTACTCGAAGTCGCTCAAAACACAAAAAAAACATGCACACTCTTTAACGTTAAAGGTCACACTGAGCGGGTCGGCCGACTACCTGCAGGGTTTGGGCGCTTTCGCCCTTTGTTATAACCGGTTTCGCGCGGCCTAGGGATGACTTACTGTTATTGTCAGTTAAGTAATATATTCAAGGATGTAAGGAGATCAGTAAATCGTTATTTTAAGTATTATATTTAAATACCTATTGTCCAGCTAGATTGGTCAAATCGTATGTTGTGCGCCGTCTAGCCCAAAGTAAGCTAATATAAGCTTGTGTTATGAGATCTAGACGACTGATAAAAATACCAATATATTTCTAAATACATACATATTAAACATAGGAACACCCAAACACCGAAACAAAAATTTGTGGATCACAAATTTTATCCGAACCGGGAACCGAACGTGGGGTCGAAGTCGCGGCAGTCTATATTCGTTACTTAGCATTTTTTTTTTATTACATTTCTATCTATCACGCCTTATCCCCGAAGAGGTGGCAGAGGCATATCTACATATTGTATGCCTACATTTTACCATGTGTATTACTGTTCCACGTAATAGGTGGTGGGTGAGCCCATTGCGTTGTTGAAATAGACAGACGCAGGTTGCGGCTACTGTGTGCTGTCGAAATTTTCAAGCCGCCCATAAGGTCTTCAACTTGACTTTACGACTGCCATGTTACTGGCAACCGGGACCAACGGCTTAACGTGCCTTCCGATGCACGGAAATAATCATTATATAGTTTTACTTAGTAGAAGATATACTCACACGAAACTAACAGCAGCTTGGACCCTACTCGCTTCACTCACACTCAAGGCCATAACAGTTACAATCGTGCACACTATCACATTCAGAACGAACTCCATCGTCAATGTTCACTTAACACTTAAACAGTTTGATGAACACTATGTTGTTTGAGCCGCATTTTGTGTAGAACAGCTATACCCTGAAAAAGAAAGTATGAACTTATGGTTTGAAGTAATAAAAATTTATAATTTACTAGCTGACCCGCGCAACTTCGTTAGCGCCACCAAAAATGTGATAAATGAAGAACCGCTCGACCGATTTTGTGCAAACTTCACATACACCATCTACTAAATAGTCCTCACAAAGCCTAAACATTTGGTTTGGATAGGTGAGCCCGTTCTTGAGTTATAAAATTACAACGAAAAGGCATTGATTTTTATATATATTGATAAAACCGCAAAGTACGACACTAAGAGAGGTGTAGTCATAAAAGTTAAAAATCAACTGTTTATCTGTGGTAGCGATCTATGTTTAACTGAAGTTAGAATATTGAAACCGGCCATAAGTAAGCGGGGCTACCAACAGTGTAAGACGAACGCCTAGAAAAAATGTTGCAACCCGCCTCGTTATTTTAACCCTACTTGCTACTTGGGTTTTAACCAGAGGCTTATATAGTTATGTAAAGGTTAAACTATTTTTAACCCTTTACAAGACTATATAGCCTTTTCACTCCACTCTCAGCTAACCTTGTTAAATAAAACACATGTTATTTTATTATTATCGAAGTCTTACAGGAATACTACTGTAATCCATTTATAAAGTTTTAGCACGTGTTAGTTAGTTAACAGTTTTACTTAGAAGGCAACTGATAAAGTTTTGAACATTATCAGTCAAATGTGTCCATAAAACAGTGTCTAGTGATACTCCAATGAAAAACGGTAGAGCTCAGAGTGAGTGATTTACTCAATAACTTTAAATGACGATATACATACATACATATTGTCACGTCTATATCCCCGAAGGGGTAGGCAGAGGCATACTATTCGCCCACATTGATACCTACATCATACAAAAATAAATATAAATATTGTGGGACACTTTTTTACGCAACGCAATGTGGCTAAAACTAAGATATATGCTTGTAGTTGTACTATGTAATTAATATGTACCTATGTATTTAAGATGGCATCTACAGTGAAAAGCGCTCGTGGCCCCGCGGACTCAGGTTCTTTAAACGATTACTGCGTTGAGCTAGTTTCACTATGGCTGGTCCTCGGAATTGACCACTTTATGACATTTACATTTGCGAGCGTTTCCGTGCTTCAGAAAGCACGTTAAGGCGTTGGTCCCGGTTGCCAGTAAAATGGCAGTCGTTAAGCCCAGTTGAAGCCCTTTGGGCGGCTTAAAAAAATCCTGCTGGGCGCGACAACCTGCGCTTGTCCATTTTAACACGGCAATTAGTTACCACCTGTTACGTGGGACAAAAATGCATACGGTGAAATGTAGGCGCATAGTATGCCTCTGCATACCCCTTCAGGGATATAGGTGTGACAATATGTATGTATGTATGTATGAAGCGCTCGTGGCCTCGCGGTCTCAGTGTTCTGTAAACGATCACTGAGTTACGCAACTTTCCCTATGCCTGGTCCTCGGATGGGTGACCACTTTGTGGCATTTACGCACGTTAAGCCGTTGGTCCCGGTTGCCAGTAAAATGGCAGTCGTTAAGCCTGGTTGAAGGCCTTATGGCGGCTTGAAAATTTCAACAGCCACAACCTGCGTCTGTCTATTTCAACACGGCAATGGGCTCACCACCTATTACGTGGGACAGGAATCCACACGGTGAAAAGAGGGCATATAATATGCCTCTGCCACCCCTTCGTGGCGTGATGGATATTTATTTTTTTATTTATGTATGTATAGTGCGATTTAATATCAACATTGACACACATTACTTGTCTATTATAATTTTATAATACAAAACGATTTTGAGATGGCTTATAGAATACTTAACACCCATACCCATCTATGGTCTAGACCTCCCTGATATCTTGGGCCTTCTCAAAGGTTGTAAGAACATTATTTTTCTTAATTATCTTTAGCCACCTCCATCCAATAGCTATCCGGATTCTACGCGGAAAAAATGACAAGAGCGGACGCTTGCTGTACTTACCTATATTATTTTCTAAAACTAGTGCATTTATCTTGTTTTATGTACAGGAGTGGTGTAAAAGTTCTTGGACATAAAAGTTGGGTTAACGTGATATAGTCAAAGACATAAATGCAGTAAAATGCGATTTTCTTTCTTGCCACGTATAATCCACTGAAAACCTCAGTATAACAACCACTATTATACTAGGGGTGAGACTGCCCTTGAATTAAGACTAGACTTGACCAAGACGTAGAGGACGGGGACATATTAGGTAATAAGAAAGAAGATTGAAGAAATATGATTAAGATTGGGCTAAAAGGTCTTAGTAACCAGGCCATAAAATAATTGCAAAAAAAAAATAACTATCCCAGACCAAATAATGACGTGTGGATTAGCAGTTATCTTTTTCTTCTTCATCTTAGTGTATTACCAGTTGCTTACAAACCCTATCTCGATTTCAAGCCTGGCGTTAACTTTTATTTGATAACTAGGTGACCCCCACGGTTTCGCCCGTGACATAATTAGTACTACCGTCACACCTATTTAATATAGCAACTGGGAATACACTAAGATGGATAGCACAAAACGCGATACATACTACAATGTATAGAACACAATGATTGTGTTACGTAGACACACGTAAGGCTTCTTCACTATCTAATGCTGTAACAATATAGATAAAATATCGATTTTATCTTTTAATATATTTTAATAGAACCTTGATTGGTAACCGTACTTACAAAGGAGATGCAAGACTATGCCGCTATCAGCATCATTGGAGCGTTAATTCTGGCTGCTGGAGAACAGGATGAAAACTCTTGACAGAATAGAAATGCGCTCAAAGTTGCGCCACAAGCGATGGATTGCGCTTGAAGTGTTTTTAGGATAAAGCTGAAACGAGGTTATCCGTTGAAGAACCAGAGTAGTGGACATCATAAGCAGAGTATGCGCGTTGGAGTGCCTGAATTATAAGTCGTCGTAGCTTAATTAAATGGTTGACCATTTCTGTTGGACAAGGCGAGCGGCTCTACAAAAGTAGCTAAGGAATTGAAGCTGGAAAGACGCCTTCCTTCCCCTAAGGGAACGGCCACTTGTGACGATGCGGAGGAACTGCAGTGGGTAATGGACTGCCTGATGTTAGGGTAAAGAGGTGTGTTTGTATTCCTCGCTTAGATAAGCAATCTGGCAGAGAATTGCTGAATAAGTGATTCAAAAGGAACCTACTCCTATTAAAACGAAATTTCATAAATACGTTTCATAGGAAGCTACAGGGTGAATTCCGATGTAAATTCGTCAAATGCCACCAGGTCATACCAGTGTAATTACTGGGCATGGAAGGCATATCATCTTAGGCCCCAGGATGGCAACGCACTTACAGTGTTAACCTTAATATTGCAAGTGTCTATAGGCGACGATAACCACTTAACACCAGGTGGGCGGTAAGCTTGTTACCCATGTCACAGTATTAAAATAAAGGTAAAAAAAAAACATTCTTATGATGAGAGTTTAGGAGATGAGACTAGTACTTACATAATGATAGTTATTGCTTTTAAATTCACTACATATTTACACGGTAAGTCATTAAGGACCTTTAAACTTAAATTTAAAAGTGATTTCCACAAAACACTTTCATTTCAATACTTTAAATTTACAGTCAATAAAGTATGTTTTTATTTGAAAATTCCATACTTTGTAAATATTGGACATTGCGCCGTATTGTATTTGTATAACTCGATACACGGCTGACTTCAGCAGTACTGACGGACATTTTACACAGGGTGAAAAATAAAGGGAGGGTTTTTAGTCATAGAAGGTAGCGTGAGCGGTTAAATGTAAGTATTTTTGTAAGGCCTGAAAAAGTAGACATTTAGCGCATTTAGGCAGTTTGTCTAATGTTCGTAAGCGCCAGAGTGCGACTGTTCGGACCTCAGCGGCACGAATTTGGTAATATAAAAGAATTTAATTATATTACATACATACGTATTGTCACGCCTTTATCCCCGAAGGGGTAGGCAGAGGCATACTATACGCCCACATTTCACCTTATGCATTTTTGTACCATGTAACAGGTGGTGAGCCCATTGCTGTGTATAGTATATTATATTATCTGTGACAATACTCAACTGTGAAAATAATTTAATATAGTAGAATTTAGCGAATTTATCTATAAATAATCATTTGCTTTAACTGGGTATAAAAAAATGTAAAATAAAACCTTTACGAGTCATATTGAATAAAAAATTCAAAAGGAGCAACTTTTGATTTTTTTCCATCAAGTGGACTTACTAGGGCTGCTTGTATTGAAGGGTTTCGGGAGAAGGGAGGCCTACTTATAAGAAAGAATCCAAGTTAAGAATTTCAAATACCAATACTAAAATAAACCTCTATTTATACGTTACTGAGTCCTCACCCTACGTCCAGGCGACTTAACAGGATTACCTCCACGCGAGTAAAGCGACGAGACCTTGCGCTATTTATTGTACTTAATTTAACGCACTCCCTATATTTATTGATCTAATGTTTATCTATCTATATAAAGGTAAACCTTTACAACTCAACGCTTAGGGCTTACCTTTACAAGAAAGCTTAAGGCGCACAATAGTAGGCTAGCACAGTAGCACGGGTAGTATATTTGACGTCATAGACATAGACATATTGCGACGCCTTTGTCCCCGAAGGGGTATGCAGAGGCATACTAAATGCCCACATTTCACCGTATGAACTTTAGTCCCACGGCGCAAGTTGTGGCGACGAAGGTTTATTGGGCTTCATTAGGCTTGACGACTGCCATGTTATTGGCAACCGGGATCAACAGCTTAACGTGCCTTCTGAAGCATGTAAACGCTCGCAATTGTAATTGCCACAAAGTAGTCACTCATCCGTGACCAGCCATAGTGAAAGTTGCTTAACACAGTGATTGTTTACAAAACACTAAATCCGCGGGACCATGCGCGCTTCAAGTGCTTTCTATTAGAAGCTAAATACATTGATACAGTCTCAAAACCGCCGGTTGCTGATGATGATGCTGATTGTCTGTGGTGGCCCTTACCGACGCTGGATGTAGGTACACAGAAATTATCAAAATTGTTTTGTAAGTATATGTAATATTTATTTCAATTCACAATTTATACGTAACTATTATACAACAATATATTTGATATTAAAATATCAACATAATGTTAACATAATTTTCGAAATATTTACAATCCTCTTTCAAAGATAATCATGAAAGTTATTTGGCACCAACGCGAACCTTTAAGCTCTGTTGGGAATCTTTTGTGCTAAATTAAGCAGTCTAAACTATCATCACACTGTTACCTAAAAAAAAAATATATAAAAAAAGTCTAATTCTGTTAATAAAATAAAAATTACTGTTGTTTATAAGTTTATTAGTCCCGCACATCCCCGAAGGCATATGGCATATTATACGCCCACATTTCCCTATATGCATTTTGTCCCAAGTAACAGGTGGTGAGCCCATTGCCTTATTGAAATCTAAAAAAACGTACAGATTTGCAGTTATCACACTTGTAAATATCTGAAGCCACAAAGACAAAGCGTGTAAGGATATTATCCCATCAAATTACAAGTACATAGCTACAAGTATACCGCTTTCGGCAAAGTCACAGAGTTGCTTTGAAAACTATTTTAATTATAAATTTGAAGTCCATTATGCTTAGGTAATACCAATTTCACGCGTTTATAGGACTATCAATACGAAAGTAGCGGTCAAATTTGAATAATAATGGATATCGCTATCTATGACGTCATTTCAGTTGCCCACTGAACTTAGATAATACCAAAATAGAATTTTAACAGCTGATTGGCGCAAATCGCAATCAAACTGATTTTAGTTACATAATACGCCTGCTGGAAGTGACGACGGAGTTTGAACATTTCTTCAAAAATGTATCTATTTTGACGACTAAATCTCTCCAAGCGTCTTCCAGTTCCTCTGGACATTTATTAGAAAAATCTGTTCCTTATTGCCGGGATGCATTTGTATTCACAGATATTTGCGCTCAGGATATTATAAAAACTTTTAAATGTATTAAAAATTAAGAAAACCGCGGAGCTTTGGGGATTATCTGTCAAAACTGCATCATGTATAATTAAGGTCATTGCGCCCCATCTAGCAACTGTGTTTCTAGTGGTATATTTCCTTATTTAATGAAACACAGCAAAGTCATACCCTTGTTCAAGGCTGGCAGCGCTACAGACCCGTCTAATTTCCGACCAGTGTCAGTGCTGCCATCTTTGAGCTAAGTATTTGAAAAAGTTATCTTGAATCAAATGCTATCCCATTTTAATGTTCATAAAATATTTCATACGAAACAGTTTGGTTTTACGAAAGGGCGCTCGACTTCCGATGCTGGTGTTGAGTTATTAAAATGTATTCATGAAGCCTGGGAAGACAAGCAAGATGCATTAGGTATATTCTGCGATCTATCCAAGGCTTTTGATTGCGTTCAACATGAAACGCTGTGCAAAAAATTACATCACTATGGAATAAGAGGCAAAGCTCTCGACCTTCTGTCTTCATATTTAAACAATATGAAGGGTCAATATTAATGGTACACGTTCTGTAGGATCCATGGTTACAATGGGTGTGCCACAAGGCTCGATACTTGGGCCATTCTTGTTCCTCATTTATATTAATGATTTACCATTTTATGTAGGGGACAGGAATAGGATTGTTTTGTTTGCAGACGATACCTCATTGATTTTTAAAATTAGAAGACTATTAGATAACTATGACGATGTAAACAATGCAATCACGAGAGCAGTTCATTGGTTCAGCTCAAATAATCTTTGCCTAAATGAAAACAAAACTAAATGTATTAATGTTACTCTACCAAATGTAAAACAAGTTACGGCCAATGTTCAACTGAATGGACAAGTGTTAGAGTTAATACATACACACATACATACGTATTATCACGCCTGTTTCCCATCGGGGTAGGCAGAGACTATGGCTTTCCACTTGCTACGATCCTGACATACAGCTTTCGCTTCTTCTACTTTCATGAGTGTTTTCATACACGCTCGCCGGTTAAGGGTACTCTTGACCTGGCCTTTTTCCAAAAGATCGTCGATTTGATTGACATACGTGCGCCGAGGTCGACCCCTACCAGTTTGCCCATTCACTCCCGCCACATATATCTGCTTCGTCAGTCTATTTTCATCCATCCTCTCCACGTGTCCGAACCATCTAAGCATCCCTTTTTCTATCTTAGTCACTACCTCTTCTGTCATACCGCAATGTTCCCTTATCACGCTGTTCCTTTCTTCGCAGACTTCTCATTTCCACGGCATTAATTTTACCTTTATGCGTCTTCTGCCATACCCAACTTTCACTGCCATACATAAGTGTGGGGACCAGCACTCTTCTATGTACAGCTAGTCTTGCCTTCTTAGACACGTTCTGACTGCTCATTAAGGCGTACATGGCTCCATTCACTTTATTTCCTGCCAAAACTCTTCGCTCAATGTCATAGTCACACTTTCCATACCTCGTAAATTTTGTACCCAGATATACAAACTCTTTCACTTGTTCTACTCTTTCTCCTGCCACAAGAATTGAGCAATCCGTCGTACTTACCTCTCTTTCAAAAACCATTACTTTCGACTTGTTTACATTCACTTTCATTCCTTTGTTTTTTAACGAATCATGCATAATGTTTACCATCAACTGCAACTCCTCCGCCGATGTTGCTAGTATTACCTGATCATCGGCGTATAGGAGGCACTTGACGGTCAGTTCATCCATTTTTATACCATATGTACTCTCTTGCAGTTCTTTCAGGCAGCTGTCCATGTATAGGTTAAACAGCAACGGCGACGCTACACAACCCTGTCTCACACCTTTTTCAATGAGAAAAAAGGCTGTGCAAGCTCCGTTGATCCTGACACAAGCACTGGAGCCCTCATAGAGAGATTTCAGTGCTCGTATCAAGTAGCTGTTTACTCCACACCTGGCCAGTATTGACCACAGTTCATTCCTCACCACTCTATCATAGGCCTTTTCCAAGTCTACAAATACGCAATAGACTTTTTGACTTTTCGCCAAAAGCTTTTCTACTACGCATCGTAAGGAAAAGACCTGATCCGTGCATCCCCTTCCTTTCATAAATCCTGCTTGTACATCCCACATTTTTCCTTCAGTTTCATTCATCACTCTTTTTATCAAAACTTTTGCATACAATTTGCCGACGATGCTGAGCAAGCTTATGCCGCGGTAGTTTTTGAACTCTTGCTGTGACCCTTTTCCCTTATAAAGCGGCACCGTACGCTGCCATTCCTCCAACAAAGGTTGATAAGGCAGTACAGCTGGCAAGCTACCACGCCTTGTCCCGCTTTCAGCATCTCGACAGAGATCCTATCAAGTCCCGCAGCTTTTCCCACTTTCATGCTATTCAATGCTTCCACTATTTCTTCCATACTTATGACTTCTTCCTTACCAATTTCATTCATTTCCCAGATACTAGTCTGTACTTGCATATCCTCTTTTTCAAACAAGCTTTCAAAATATTGCATCCATCTTTTTAACACACATTCTTCTCCTTTCACAAAGTCATAAAATACATAATTAAAATATTAAATTGTAAATAGGCCATCATAAAAAAAGCCTTTCTAAGTTACTTGCCGGTTCTTCTCAGGTGGGCCGCGTTCCGAACCGGTGGTCACTTTAAATATATTATTTTTTCTTTAGTTTTAGTGTATGACATTTTGTAAGCGCCGTTGAAATGGTCTATGCAAAATAAAGATATTTTTATTTTTTATTTATTTATTTAGGACGATTTAACCAATAATGGACGCGCTATCTTACCGTAAAATTTTATAACATTTACGTAACAAATTTTACCAAAAACCATTAATTATTGAAAAATACCAACAACTTAATCGGCCTATATTTAATATACGTTCTTTCTCTATAAACATCATAAAAAAAATTACCATCTCAAATTAGCCGAATAATATTGTGTCAGATTCGTGTTGAATACCTACATTTTTCTATATATGTTGTATTTGCAGTTGTATTTTTTATTGGTTGTTAGACAGTGACAACACTTCATGCAAGAGTAACAAAACAATATGTGTGTAGTTTCCTCCCGCACGAAAGTTGGTTGAACGTGATTTCATACTTTATTGCGTCCAGTAGTTAAATCGTCCTAGACTGTAACCCTGACTTCCCGATCGTTTCATACATGCACGTCTGTGTATCCACTATACTTTTGACCTTCCCGTTTCTGATCAGTCTCCTCACGTAGTCTTCGTATCAACAAAGACCTACCCTGACTCCTTCTACCCTCTACTTTCGCACAATATATATTCTTCGTCAATCGTTCCTCACTCATTCTTTGGAAATAAATAAATGAATAAATAAATATTGTGGGACGCAAAGGCAAGTTGCTTAACCCATGGATAGCTTACAGAATACTTGGCTACGAGGCGCTTCGAAAAATGACAATATTTACATAGAAAAATTGTCTAACCAATTTTCTAGGTTAGACCAATCCGAATCTCAGGCTTCCATATTCATCTGTGAAGGTTGGTTGCCCTTTTTACCAGTTCCATAGATTTTCTGACACAATTCCAGGAATCTCCAACCGGCCAATAGGTCAGGAGTTTCTCTAACCATATTCCTGTATTGAGTTCTAATTTCGGACATTTTTTTCGAGCAAGCTATTGCACTTTTGCCCAAAATGTCCGACACTTCCATCCACAAGTAACTTCTGACGAATTTGGGGTTTTTAAATTTCTCCAAATTACTCAGATACCATTCTAGAAGTTGCTCTGTTTCAGAATCTGTCCATTTCACTTCGATATCTTCACCAGATTCTACAACAGGTTTTGGTTGGTTTTCTAGTACCAATTTTATAGCTATCTCTTTGGCGAAAATTTCTTTTAGTAGAGGAACAAAAGCTGTTATCTGCTCAGAACCTTCGTTTGTATCATTATTGTAAAATTGTTTTAAATAATTCAGTTTATTAAACACTTTTGTCACAGGCTCATTCACAGATTTAGCAAGTTCAGTCCAGAGATGTCTCTTTTCATATCTTGGGTTAACAAAATCTTCAATATTTTTCAAGTAATACTGTAACGCTTCCAGAACTTTCTCATCCGGTAAAGTAACATCTTTATAAATTTTGCTGTCTTTTAATGATTTATTTTGATCTATTTTGACGAATTTCGGTTTTATTTTCATTACTTTTTCCATTAACGTGTAATAAGGTGTTTTTTTCATGTTGGTATCATCTGGATTTGCTTGAATATGATTTGTCTTTAACTTTGCAAACATTTTTCTACAAGATAACGTAGTTTTCTCAGGCAATTTCGATGCTATCTCTGTCCACATATCTTTTGCCTTTATTTCTATTCCTTTATGAGTTCTGACATAGTTCAAATAATGGATTAGAAGTAACTTTTTAGTTCGTTTCGTCCATTTGGTGGATGTTTTCCTTGCTGGTTCTGTGACATTGGCTGTGTCCGTAACCAACAGTTGTTGTGAAGTAATGTTTGGTTGATCTTGAATAATTATTTGAGCGTTTTCTATATCTTCTCCTTCTGGGATGACTATTATACATTGGTAGTCATCTTCTGAAATTAAGTAGAGTGAAATGTTAGTCAATTCTTCTAGTAGTACTTATTATTCTGCAATAAAATAAAAGAACTCTAGGTATAAAAATGGGCAAGGCACAAAATGTGCACTTCGCAAATTGTACACTTTACATATAGCATTTGGTTCTAATAACGGACACTTCGCTGAATGAGCAGATTGCCGAAAGCGCACTTCGCAGAATGAGAACTTTGCAGAATGCGCACTTTCCAGAATGCGCACTTCGTAGAATGAGTATTTTCCAGAATGCTCCCTGCGCATAATGAGTCCTTTGCAGAATGGGCACTTTGCAAAATGCGCGTTTCACAAAAAGGGCTCTTCGCAAAATGAGCACAATTTTGAAGATTATATAGAAAAACAATTGCCCATGTAGCGCAATGATAGTGTATATGAGTGCCATTGCTAAGGTTTTGGTTGAAATCCCTAGTCGAAACCAATATTTGTGTGAATTGCAATATTAGTTGTGGAGTCTAGGTAATTTCTATGTATAATATGTATGTATTTAGAAATTGTAATAATAATAATGGCGAGGATGACTACTATTGTGACGTTTTACAACGTTACAAAATATATACGTAACTTAAAATTACGTATAATTCGTGTGATCACAGGATAAAGTACTAATATCACCACCCTATTCATCTCGTGCGTATTGCAAGACGGAACACTTTCGCGAAAGTACGCATTGCATAGAGTAGGAAAACTGGAAATAAAACCCTATAACAACCCGTAGGCCAGTGTGGAATACTAAAGTCAAAAATATCGCCTAAAAATGAACCTTGGGGGAGTTCTATGACCAGAAGTTTGATCTTTTCCTAGATTACACTAGTAAAGTTAAGTATACCTTCTTGTTCCATCTTCTCACTCGACTCCACCTCCCACAGAACAGTCTCCAGTTCCATAGCTTCAGGCACCACATCTTGTTCCCTCGCACTATAAATCTGCTCAAACATACCAAAATATTTCCACGATATCTTCACATCCGGGTTCCTAGACCTCATCGTCTTCAATTTTCTATAAGATTTTCTTAGCTCCAAGAATTTTTCTTTACAAGAAATTTCTCCTTTGCCTATATCTGCTGCCAAATCCCGCCATTTACTGCTATCGTCAATACAATTGTTCATATCATCGAAATTGTGAGAAAAATAGTTGATTAATTGTTTAATTTCCTTTGCAGACCAATCATCACTATCATCGGAATCCATCTTACCATTCTTCAATTTATTTTTTATCGCTCTATACCCGAATACTTTTTTACACAGAGCATAGTAAGGCCACATAATTGGCATCTCGGGTTTATTGATTTCTCTTTGTACGTATGCGGTGTACACCTGTTTGAGATTTCTAAATCTATGTGCGCACTGTGTAGCTGTTATGCCTAGTTGCTTGGCCAGTATCTCCCATAAGGAATGTTTATTGCGGTTTGTGGTTGCAAACTTGTCTTTATTTTTCTGGTAATATTCGAGTATTTTGAATGCTTTTGACTCTCCGGGTCTCCGTTTAGTCCGTTTTGAGAAACCTCTCTCATCAAATGTTTCATCGTCTTCAGAATATTCTTCTGCTATTTCCTCTGTTTTTATTTTGACTTTTTTTACTGAAAATGAAATTGATTTTAGTCTTGGTCACAAGAAATATTAGATTAGTAAAATTTGATAAGTTAGGAACTTGGCTTCTGGTGTCCACAGCAGACGGAAGAGGCTATACAGTAGGTTCACATACTGCTGTTAGGAGATAAGATATCAGTTTCACCCAAAAAATCTATCCCAATCAACTTAGTGTGAACATCCATACTTGTTTTCATATCTGTGTGGCATCTTAGACAAATACATATCCCAACAGAATAAGCTGATTGAGGATATCAAGCATTTATTCTTTAAGAAGTTGGCAGAGGCATACTACATGGTAGATCTTTGCTAAACCCACCTGCAGTTCCATTACTGTAACTCTTGTAAACCAGAATCTACAGCAATTACCAAACCAGAAAAGTTACACCGAGCTTGGACTCAGCAAAGTCCCAGAAGCTGGAGCGTTTTGGAACCCGCAACGAAATTAATGAGAAGAAAAATTGAGAGTAAAGAAAGCAATGTGACAAAAATAGGTGGCGACTAAAATGGATAGCGACCTGCTGTTGGAATATTTCAAGCCACCTATATTGAAAATTTTCAACAGCGGCATTCAACTTAACTTAGCGGCTTAGCAACTGGATTGATTCTCACTGGTATATAAGTGAAATCTTTGACTTGTCTAGTACAAAAGGCATTACCTGCGATTTTCTCGCTATTCTGAGTTGAAGGCTTCAAGTTTTCATACACAGTAAGCAAATTCGTATCCATACCATAATCAAATATTCTATCAAATAGCTCAATATATCTCCAATCGATTTCCATATCGGGATTGTCTTTTTTATCATCTAAAAGTGTTTTATAAAGAGTTTTCAGATCCTCCCATTGTCCCACACAACTTTGCAAATCTCTGTTTAATTTTCTCACAATGGCCGCCCAGCACACATAATGACATATTTGGTCTTTGTACATTTCTACATTGTCGTAAAAAAATTGCACCAACTCGTCTAATGTGTCTTGTTTCCATAATTCTAATTCTTCCGGTTGATTTTTCATTTTAATCATTTGTGATTGAATCTCCTTTGATATTACATTATCGTATAATATCGATATAGGTTTACGATTCGATACGTGATAATCGCCTTCTATATATTTATCGAGATGATCATTTTTCATGTCTAGATACTTCTGTTTACAAGCATCTGCTGTTTTGTCAAGAAGCCTCCCAATTTCGGTCCAAAGAAAATGATTAGGAATAGTCTTATCTTCAAACTCTTCAAAACAGTCATAGCAATATTTTACTAGAACGGTCATTTCTGTATTGTCCCAATCTCTTTCAACAGGTTCTGCTAATATTGTCTGAAAATCGTCAGTTATCTTAGGTTCTTGATTTGTGTATTTACGGTTAAATCTGTCATCGCTTTCAAATATTTTATCGAATAATTCCATGTACGGCCAGTTAATCCCTTCAGGGCCACTCGTGCGCCTCTTTTCGAGCAATCGTGAATAATGTTGTTTGTAATTCAAGAACCGTTTCTGCCAGTATTCACCGTCATCTTCTCCCAACTCCATTGCAATAGTCTCCCATAATTCTTTTCTGCGATACTCTTGTTGGAAAGTCTTCTTGTATTTCAAATACAAATTTAACATCAACTCGACTTTTTCATCTGGTGATGTACGACTGTTGCCTTTTTTCAATACAATCATATTTTCAATGCTCGCTTTTGGGTCTGGTGTTTCATTTATCTCGTAATCTTCATTACTGTTGTAAGTCTCATCATGAAATGCTGAATGGCATAGGTCAACATAAGGCCATTTTATAAAGACTCCTTTTTGTATGTACCCACATACTTCAAAATATTTAGTTCGTAAAGTATTCAGCTGAGTTTCGCAAGAGTTTGGATGTTTTCCTATTAACATTGTTTTACAGGCAACAGTCCACAAGTGTTTCTTTTTTGTTGTGCCTGTTACAAAAGATTGCTTATTGTCTGTATAAAAAATAAGAAGTCTTCTGATGTCGTCATCACTCCAGTTGTCGTTTTGTAAGCTGGATTGAGCAACATTGATCTCTTTGGTCATATCCTGAACATTTTGCAAAATATAGGAGTTATCTTGTTGCATTTCTATAGCCTGATCTTCAAGATTTTGTACTGTGGTAATTACACCTTCTTCATTGCCACCGTTTTCTGTAATGTATAGATGAGGAGTTACAAAAGTAATATCTATAGTCTCACCAGGGTGGTGGTTTCAAAAATGCTACCAAATCCTTGGTATACCATAACTACAAAAGACAATCACTAATCACTTACCATCAACATAAAACAATAAAATTTCTCCATTTGACTGCATCTCTGTCTTCACTACTACTGTTTGATCCATCTTGTTTAGGCACCTTCACTGTAATCAATGTTTTTTTTTATAATAAGAGTAATGCCTCAATCCTAGTAAAAAATGTACTACCTACATCATATTGTCACCCCTTTATCCCCGAAGGAGTATGCAGAGGCATACTATACGCCCACATTTCACCATATACATTTTTGTACCACATAACAGGTGGTGGACCCATTACCGTGTTGAAATGGACAGGTGCAGGCTGTAGCGACCTTCTGTTAAAATTTTTCGTAAGGCCTTCAACCAGGCTTAACGACTGCCAGATTTTACTGCCAACCACGACCAACGGCTTAAAGTGCCTGCCGAAGCACGGAAACGCTCGCAAATGTAAAACCCACAAAGTGGTCACCCATCTAAGGACCACCTATAGCGAATGTTGCTTAACGCAGTGATCGTTTACAGAACACAGAGACAGCGGGGTCACAAGCGCTCCTAAAATGTACTACTAAAGACCACCAAGATCTCTGGGGTCCACCTGTTGACTAACAGAGAAGGCAACGACGCAGGAGCGTTCACGGCATTGAGAGATCAGACGGCAGTTGCTGCTCCAAATCAGGATTGGTAAGATTAAAGCAAGTTGTTAACTAGTTAATAAACACATGTTTAATCAGTGTTTAAAATAATTTGAATTAAAACCATGTTTATTATCACAACAAAAAATACCAAACTTTAAAACTGCTTTTATAAAATTATATTTAGGACTCTAAATAGCTTGACATAAAACCAGTTGGGGCAATGCTATTTATTATATAATTTTCTTGCAAATCGTATCAATGTTATTCTTTTGGCATTGTAATTAAATAAAACATATTACTTTACAACAAGTAATTTAAATTAATCAAAGTAATTTATTAAAGTTAATTAACAAACAATTTGGTGCATGCCATTATAGGACACGCGAAGATTGTGCATCTGTACAATTTTTTTTTTATACGACTTAGGTGGCAGAAAAGCATACGGCCCACCTGATGGAAAGTGGTCACGGTAGCCTATGGACGTTTGCACCACCAGAGGTGCAGCACTCGCTCTGCCGATCCTTTAAAAACCCTCTAAGACCCTTTTTGAAGAACCCCATACCTATTTATTGTAATATTAATAATGTTTAATGATGGCGATGATGAGTACTAGGTCCCTGTTTATAAAATAAATGAATTGATATACAGCAAATGTAGTTTAATTTACCTCAACAGTACATCTAATCAGGAAAGGAAATTGTACATTGTCTCATTACGGAGACTTGAACTAACAAACAAACAAAAGTTATAACTCGGTTCAGGCGCCAGGAGTAAGTCCTACCATCTTTATGCACACGGATTTCGGCGATAGAGATTGAGCTTTTAATCATAAGAGCAGGAACCAAAAATAATAGAATACATCTCTAGAAGAAAGTTTCTATACTATTATAGGCGAATTGATTGAATATACATTTTATACGTTATCACTATTGGTATAAGTTATTCAAGTGATTTAGTAAGCTAAAGATTAATTTAGAATAGTGAGATAATGCCAGCTTATGAGTCAAAATATATATCGTAACATGATTCAAAACATGAGCCAAATCATTGATTCGTAAATCGCTGAGTCTAATCATGGAGTCATTACATGGGCCTAATCATTGAGTCGTGCATCATTACTAGATTAATCTACACAAAAGAAAAACAATTTTTGGTACCTGAAGCGTGGTTACATTACCACGGGATTCGAAATCACATCTGCAGACCGCGACAGGTGCCGTCTCTACGAGAATAACGAGCCCGAAACCACATGGTCAGCATTTATGGCAAATTTTACACAAAAGAAAAACAATTTTAGGTACCTGAAGCGTGGTTACATTACCACGGGATTCGAAATCACATCTGCAGACCACGACAGGTGCCGTCTCCACGAGAATGACGAGCCCGAAACCACATGGTCAGCATTTATGGCAAATTTTATCCAACCATAAAGTTAATATAAAAAAAAGAAAAGTGCTTTTTCAGCTGCAAAGAAAAGAATTAGTTTCATTAGATTTGGAAAAACAATTGGAGATTTGTTCGTGATTCGAATACATAAAGAGAACTTACCACTTTTAAAAAAAAAAACTAATAACTTTTGAAGAGCAGGCAAATATTCCATTAACGCCGCTCTAATCATCGTAATAAGCTGTAAACAAGCGAATAATCTTTCGTCAAAATACTAAGGGCCGTATTTTAGAACGTTACTCAATACTCAAGAAACACTTGAGAGTAGTATTTTAAGGCGAAAACTAGCCTTAAGCGTTTCTTGAGTATTGAGGAACGTTCTAAAATGCGGCCCTAAAGATCACCAAGGTTAGAAACGTGGTTTCAAAAATCAAAAGTTCTTACCGAAATACATAGTTATTTTGGAATAACCATTTATAAGAATTCACAGGCGTGAACTTCCATATACAATTTATAAAAGATTACTTCTTTTTAGCGAAGTTTAAAAAATATATTTATAATCGACATCTTTTTGACGTCGATGTAGCTAGGCGAATGCTTGTTCCGTCACCACAGACAAAAGACATTTTTTCTTTTTTTTCTTTCCAAGTCTACCCTATGGCATGGAAACTAAGGCAGGCATACAGCCTTACAGAAATCGCAATTTGTTTAAAATCGATGACACACGGAGCGAAAGAGTCAACAATCTACTCACCTCTCTCTCTAAATCTCAAGATAAACAATGACATTCCAATGTGACGTTTTACAATGTTACATTATAGAAATCATTCATACATAATTCACTGCCCGTAAAGTCCTGCTAGGATAGTCCCTATGGTGGTAGTTGAAAGAAAGTAATAGACTAGTGGGAATACATTGAAGCGTCCTCCAGCACCTTGGATTACGACTGAGGTCCGACTTGCAATGAAATACAGAGACCGAGCATTTCGTAAATTTAAAAATAATAGATCCGATGTCCACTGGGATCTATACAAGACTGCTCGGAATCGGTGTAATCAGGTGATACGAAACACTAAACGCCGACACATCTTTAACAGTATTTCCACATCTTCACCTGCTGATATATGGAGATTTCTGGGTTCTTTGGGCATTGGTAGGACTAGGCAGTTGGAGTTGCCTAAGACTATTGAGTTGGATGCCATAAATATACATTTCTCCACCTCACAGACCATGGTACGTCAACTCAAGCGTCAAACGGTGGACTCTCTGGCGGTTCTGCCCGTTCCCAGTTATGATCCGTTTAAATTTTCTTCAGTTTCCGAGGATGAGATAAAAAAAACTATTCTTTCAATAAAATCTAAAGTTGTTGGTTGTGATAACATTACCAGCCGAATGATTACCACTATCCTAGAACAACTCCTGCCTGCTATCTGTCACATCATTAACTTTTCCCTTGATTCCGGTCAGTTCCCTGCTCTCTGGCGTAAAGCTTATGTGCGTCCCTTGCCTAAAATTTCTAACCCCTCCCTTCCTAACCACTTTCGTCCCATTTCAATACTTCCTTTTCTGTCTAAAGTGTTAGAAGCATGTGTGCAAGGCCAACTTTCGAAATTTATTTATCGCAATGCCATATTAAGTCCATTTCAATCTGGTTTTAGACCAGGACACAGCACCACTACTGCTCTCCTGAAGGTAACTGGCGATGTTAGAGACGGAATGGAAAAGGGTATGGTTACAGTGTTAGTGCTGGTGGATTTTTCGAATGCTTTTAACAGCGTCAATCATGACATTTTATTGGCTTTCTTGGCCACATTGGGATCTCATCTGACGAGCTGGAATGGTTTTCCTCTTATCTTCGGGGCCGCCAACAATCAGTTTTAGTTGATGATACTTCATCTCGCTGGTGCAACCTTGATGCTGGGGTCCCTCAAGGCGGTATACTCTCTCCTCTTCTATTTGCTATATTTATTAATATTCTCACTTCTGACCTTCAGTGTGCGTATCACTTGTATGCCGATGACCTGCAGGTGTATAGTCAAGCGAGTGTTGATAACATTGCGCAGGCTATTGATAGAGTTAATAGAGATTTGGATTCAATTGGGAGCTGGTGTGATAGGTTTGGCCTGACGGTTAACCCGGATAAATGCCAGTGTTTAATTGTAGGAAGCTCTCGGATGATGAGTAGGCTGGAAGGTGTAAGCCTGCCACAATGTATATTTAAGACCCAGGCTATCCCGGTTACGTCTACTGTCAAGAACTTGGGGTTGTATATTGATTCCTTTCTGGATTGGCGTTCTCAGGTTACCAATGTCAGCCAGAGGGTTACTGGAACACTACGGGCATTTTACAGACTGAAAAACTTTCTTCCAGTTAGAGCTAAGATAACGCTTGTGCAGACGCTAATCCTTCCTATTATTGACTATGGTGATATGTGCTATTTCGACCTGAATGCAGATCTGCTCAATAAGCTTGACCAACTTCTCAATAATTGCATTCGATTTGTTTTCAATCTCAGAAAATATGACCACGTCTCTACTTATCGGGAGCAGATGGGTTGGTTGCCCATACGTCGACGTCGCAGTTGGCGTGCGGTGACTATGGTCTATTCACTTTTAAATTCCCTTTATACTCCACCTTATTTAACTTCAAATTTTCAACTACTCTGTTCTAATCATAATAAACACTTACGCTCTTCTAACAATCTGCTCCTTCTCTGTCCCACTCACAACTCTAGTTTTGTACACTCTTCTTTCGTTGTGCAATCAATTCTTTACTGGAATGCACTCCCTCTTGATGTCAGGTTGTCTACTAGTCGGGAATCCTTTAGGGAGAAGGTACGGCTGCTTTATAGTGAACCATAGCTAAAACAATTATGTTTTCTTTTTCGTCACTATGTCCATTTTTGTGTATGTATGTATTTATTTTATTTATATATTTATGTTTGTGTATATATATGTATGTATGTCTGTGTATATGTATGTATGTATTTATATATTTGTGTAAATCGTGTTTATGTATATCATATAGTATGCTGTACAATTTCTCATATCCCTGAGCACCTACCTAATATCATCTCTGCATCACCCTAAGGTTGACTGGTAGAAAATGCCTAAGGCATTAAGTCCGCCTTGTACTTTGTGCTAAAGTTTTAAATAAATAAATAAATAAATACATTCCCTTTAATTAAATTTAAAATAATATAAATATTGGGGTTTCCCCTATTAAAAATGAGATACAAGATGAATATAAAGCATTTAGTTTGGATTAGAGATGCACGCAAAATAAAGTAAATGTTTATCCATTGATCAATTTATGTAAATATTTTATTTACTATGGCAAATACCTAAACAATTTGAACTGTTTGTTTTATAAAATTGAAAAAAAAAAGCTGCTTCACCCAATAATGTAAAAAATTAAAATTTGAATAACTTTTAAACAATTGCACTGCACACTATAAGTGTATTAGTTATTACAGAGACTAAACGCAGTTATTTTTCATTCCTTTTGTTGCCTGACGTTTCAACAAGGTTGCACTGCAACAAAATGTATGAAAAATAACCGCGTTTAGTCCCGGTAATAACTTATACCTACACTGAATGGTAGCTGCCCTAGCTCTCTCTAATTCTATACTGCTCCTTAACCCCGGTCGGTGGCGCGGTGTGAGAGCTGCACGCACGACCTTGACCCTTTCAAGGAAATGGTATAAAACCTGATCACCCCAAAGCAGCGAGATAACACTCGAACCCCTCCCCCTTGAACGAGGCCGCGGTAGCGGACAAAGTATGTCGGGAGCCCTCGGGGCTACCATTTGAAGGCTCACCCGGGACTAAAGGCTATATACAGATGGAAGGGATACATGTGGTTTTAGTTGGTAGGAGTCCGGCATAGTATCTATGAGGATTTCCACATGAAAAAAAAAACAATAAAACTGCTGATTGAAGTCTTCTTCTTCGTGTTAAATGATGAATTGACTCCAAATCCTACCTAGATTTGGTACCTGGGGTCCACTTTTAATTGGCTGCTAGGAGCAACTATTATTTGGCTTTAAATTGTAGGCATTGTGAAGCCACTGCTGTGTGACCTCCCATACATACATACATATTGTCACGCCTTTATCCCCGAAGGGGTAGGCAGAGGCATATTAAACGCCCACGTTTCACTGTATGCACTTTCATCCCACGTAACAGGTGGTGAGCCCATTGCCGTGTTGATATGGACAGGCGCAGGCTGCATCGACCTTTTATTAGCAACCGGGACCAACAGCTTAACGTGCCTTCCGAAGCACGGGACTGGGGTGAGTCTAAAGGGTCGAATAAATTTAATAAAATAAAATGTGTCTATTTTAGATGTTAAATTCGGAAAACCCGTTGCCTTTTTAGTGAGGTGGTAACAAAAACGCTAAAATGTCTTATGTGCTAGACACTAATTAACACGACCAATTAAAGTCCTGGTAGTCTCGGACTCGTGACCTCCCAACCCCATAATAATAATAAATTTCGCATTTCCTATTAGATTAAAATTCTCAAAGGGCCTCTGCATGTTGGACCAATATGTCCCCATGTAAGCCTACCAAAAGACCAGGTATCTTCATAAGAAAAAAAGAAGATACCTGAGAAATAGAGACATAATATTAATAACACTTAAGACTCGCGTTAGGCAGCTGGGTCAAGAGGTTGATGCAGAAGGCAGTTCTTTTTAATACTGCACATATTGTGAGGAGGTTCCTGTCTCTGTGAAGCCCTAACCACCCGTAGCTTGGTCCCTGTACCCAATGTTGGTGGGATACTATGTTTTATATTTATTGGAAATGCACTTTTTTTTATGTATATTTAAAAATATAATTTATGTGTAATGTATTAAAATAAAGAGAAATAATAATCATTTAATTCAGATTTTCATCCATATTTCATTAGTATTATAATGTCTTACGAAGCTATATCATGTAGTAGGCTTATAAAATAATAATTGAACTTAAATCCATTCATAGAAACAATTAATAAAATTAAATGGAAATTATACCTGAACAAATGTTTTTTTTTTAGTTATTTTATTCAACAAAAGATATTGTATTGAAAAAATGTTAGGTATTCAGTTCTTAGAACGAACTATTCCCGTCAGGGATACAGCGTGAAGTTAGATAGATAGGTAAAAAGAACTTAGGTAAGCTCATTAATTTTAAAACAGGTTTTTAAACTCATAATAAACCCAAAGTCAATTAAATGAATAAGAATTCCTTCAATTTTAGTTTACATTTATGTATTTGCAGATCTCTTGCTCAAAATCTGTTCAGTTAAGGTCTAAGAACTACACGTAAGTTATTTTTTAGGTTTACTTACTTGTAATTAGTAACTACTATCTAATTTTATGAAATGTAAAGACTTACCTGAAAATTGCACCTTGTCTATTTATTTTGATATAATTTGACATTGGCGGCCAAAACATTGATCAGAAATCAAAATAGTCACTGAACAATAAGCGCAGCAATGCGGTAAAACGAAGCTTCTTTTGCAGCCATGATGATTTCGGAAATTGATATTCTGACGTATTCTGAATTCTGTCAAAACTGTCAAACTATCAATGTCAGACAGTGTCACTGGATTTGGGATCGGAGTATTGTCACTGCCATTACTACGATTTAAATCGCGGAGCAAAAGTATCGGCACAAGCACAAAAAAAAATCGTAGTTGTGCGATTTTTTGTAGATATTACGCGAATACTTTTGAAGCATCTAAATAGTACGGAAAACATATGATTTTTAATACTTTATCAAATAATGCCCAGAGTTTCGGGGAAGCCCCTTTTATTCATATTTCTAAATGTTTAAAAACTTTCTGTCGAACGTCAAAGCAAATGACAAGAGCCACCGGAAATTGCACCATGATTTTAAACCAACAGATAAATGCAGAAAAATCCACGCGTTCTTGAGAAATAGGGACAGACAGACGACGAACAGCAAAGCGATCTTAAAAGTTCTCTGTTTTTTCCTTTTTTTTTTGTCGCTGTGAATGCCTTTACGCGCCGTCATTCCTAATGCAGGGGCAACCAACCGGGTTTCCTATTGAGGTACGGATGCTTAAAAAAGTGATTTTAAAATAAAAAGATGAATAATATGTGCGAAGTTTTTATTAGAATTTTTCTAGGAAATTTCCTTGGGCATACGATTTTTTTTTAGCTGTGGACCGTCGCGGCATTTTTTCAACTGGCAGCCTTGATAGTCATAATCTTTGGCCGCATGCCAGACAATTATACCAAATTAAACGTATTACGAATTAAACATCAATGGCCAGACATGACATACCACATCATACCAAGACAAAAAAAATACCTAGAGATTTTAACCATAATGAACATGTTAAAGGTGAGCGCGCACAATACAATAACCGCACTTATAGCGCACTCAGCTAGACATCGCGGTGCATTGGTTCTGTATTTATTTACTAATAGAGCAATAAAACTGTTACTGTCGTTTTCGACACTGTCATTATGTTGTCATTGTTACTACCGTCTAACTTCTTATCATCTTTTTGGTTTACTGTTTCATTTAATTCCAGTATTATTCGATAAATTATATCAAAAGGAAGATGGATGTTAGGCACAGACACAAAGTAAGAAATCTATGCCAGACGCGGCCTCCTACTACAGGCGAAAGTAATAATAATACCGCGTGCCAATTTACGCCAGGCAGTAGACAAAAATCGCATACGCGGCCTGTCAGTGGTTATTTATGCGTCGTGAATATTTGCGTGTCATAATTTGTAAAAAGGTCGATAAACTAAATTCTGCTGTATTAAATATTAAGGGTAAGTAACAAAATGATTATAGAAGGGTAAATAAAGGTAACCTTCGACCCCAAACCTCACCGATGTGACGCGTCACCATTCGGTTTGTATGAGAAAAGGGTGACGCCTCCTGACAAGTTTGGTCGTATGAAATGTATTGAATAAGGCGTCTTCAGTAACCGCCACTAACCGCCTGTGACATAGATGCCTTGCTTTGTGGGCACAGGTAATAAAATATTAATTTGATTTAGAAATAAACAGTCTCTTGAAAGTTTGTAAACACAAATTTATTTTCACAGACATTGGACAAAATATAATAAATCAGTCATTAACATAATTATATTAAAACATATTTGATCAAAGAAACTTCATAATAATCTATGGAAAACTAAATATTTCTGGAATACTACTTATATAGTGATTTTTAATTCATTACATGTTTTACCGACGTCACAATTAAGGAGGCAATATACCTACGATAGATTTTTTTCCTACTTCCTCACATTATCTTCTGATTAATTTCGTTGCGGGTTCCAAGACATGCTGACTTCTCCTGGGACTTCACCGAGATCGAGCTCGGTGTAAGTTTTCTGGTATTTTGGTCATTGCTGTAGATCCTGGTTCAGGAGTCACAGTAATGAGAATGCGGGTGGGATTAGTCCCAATACCTACGATAGTTCATCCCGGAGTGAAAAAAATACATTTAGCATTCAGAATAATGATGATAATAATGTTCCGCGCTTTTCTTACATATTATACACCACTATATTAAAATCATTTAATTGCAGCGTTTTGTATCTAACCTGCATTTAGCCCCCCATCATGTTACTATTGAATTAAAACACGCTCTATATACAAACTTTGGCACTCTTACTATATATACCTATAATTGTGAGCTATAAATTGTCTGGTTATAGGTAATACTGAATATGTTACTAATAAATAATTGTAGTAGCGCTTTTGGGCATGCCCGAGCTAGAATATTTGCCTATAAATAGCTTTCTTTACTAATACTGTTGCACATTCAGAAAATTAATTAACTAGTTTACAATTCTGGTGGTCAAATAAAATTTAGAATATTTTCATGGTAACTAGCATAACGATTATTTCTGGTGGTGTGAAAATTTCACGGTAGTAGGATATAATTTAGGACACTAAATTGTAAAAAATATACAAATTCTACGTATAGCTAGATATAGGTAGAATTCGTATATTCTTTTTAATTATTAAGTAGTAGGTACCTATACATTTTATTCGTATAGTTTTTTTTTGTTTCCAAGATATCTCGATTTTAGTTATTAAGTCAAAGGTTAATTAGGAAAAACTAGGTCATCAAAAAACTGGGACATTAAAGTGAAAAAAAACACAATACATAACAATTACAAGAAAACCTATCAGTGGTAGGTTTTCTTGAATTATGTTAATTTTAAGTGTATGTTATGCCTTTTCCATTTTAAGTATATTATTCAAGCAACTGAGAAAATGTACTTCTTTAATGTACAAATTAATAAATACCATTTTAGAAAGATTATTTTAAACCAAAACAATGTTTATCTTTGCAAGCCGTGACACCGCGCTGCAACTTCAGAGTTCACTAGGTGACACACCTTGCACATAGATAAACGTTGCGCTCGCATCTAACTTTTCTTTTTCGGGTAGGTACGTAAATATAAGACGGGTGATTATAAATACCATGAAAAAACGGGCACAAAGGTGTGCATTATCAACTTCAGAGCATTCTAGTAATAGTGACCCCTCTATAAGAAAACAGTAATAATAAAAATAATTATAGCTTAATTTATTTCATGATGATTAGGTACTACCGATATCTAAGTTGATTGGTCGTCTAAAAAATTTCTTATACCCCATTTACACTCTCGCATGAGCCACGAGACGAGCTGCTAGACGAGCCGTAAGCTCGAATAAAATGTACCATAATACTGTCTTTCCACTCGCGGCTCGTCTCGCAGCTTGTCTCGTGGCGCTTGCGAGAGTGTAAATGGAGTATTATGATATGGTTTTTTTTTACAATAGGTATTTGTGAAAAGGTCTAATGTATATGTATGAACATGAAGTTCTTCATACTACTTAGTATAAAATCTCGTACCTAAGTACAGTCACATATACCAATATATATCAATGTTAACACTATTTAATAAGAATGTGCTGAATTTAGTGCAGCATAGAATTCGCAAATTTAATCCGAAAAACACATTTTTCAATACATCATGAGTTGAATGTTATGTATTTTTATATTGATATTAAGCTCTAAGTGAATACGAATCTTGATATAAAACCTACCGTATGAGAGACAAGAATTTTTATTGTCATATTTTATATAGAAAAAGCTTTACATTTCCGTCCGTACTTAGATATTTTATCTCTACCACACCGAATACATTTTCTTCCTAATTATAAAATCCTCAAAGTATTTAAAAGATATATTTTTTATTAATTAAGATTACATTGTCAAAAATCCTGTGAAAGTATATTGAAGCAATTGATAAAACAAAATACACCATGAATATACTAACAGACATTTTTATAAATTATGCAAACACAGCACGATATGTCAAACACCATACAATCAGTAAGATGACCTTTTAAAAAATATTTTGTATAAATGTAAATTTAGCGGAATACGGAACTTGAAACGTACAAGTTTCGTCTTGGACTAAGTTGTCATCTTTCACAAAATATACTCATATCTCACACAATCATTTGTACTCCTGCTTTTAAATACCTATACACAAACAGCTATTAATCTAATTGGTTAACATACGTGTCGAAGCAAACACCGATTAAAATGAAGTTCGATTATGTAAAATATACCAAAATAGTAATTTTATACAGTCATTGTCAGAAATATGTACCCAAATATCAATTATCAAAATGCCAAAAATTACCTACATATTTCTGACACTAACTCTACTTAAGGAAACATCAACACACATCCTAAATATCACACAAATACTTATTTCTAAAATAAAATAAACCATGATGTTATAATAAACATCAAAATGACCAGCATCTTTATCAAAATGATCTACAAAACTACTTTTGTTGACAGTTGGAACTAATAGATAATAAAAATTTAAATTACAAATAAATTACAAATAAAAACTAATAAATTACAAATATTTCACTTAACATAAGTACATAACATTTCTAACAAATTATATTGCACATTTTAATACATTCCTCTTAAAAGTAAAAATAAAAATATTTTAATTATATAAATAATACAGTTGTCATAGCTTTTTTCGAAAATCAATTTATTTTCATTTGAGTTATAAGGAAGCTTTATTTATAATTAAAATACACATTAGATTTTGTGTCTATTTGACGTCTATATTGAAAATGAAATTCATCCAAAATGATCATTGTGATTTTTTATTATAAATATAAAGTCATAGGTACCTTAGGAACTCTATCATTTTCTATAAAACAATAAAATTAGTCTTTATAAAAAAAAAAATTATACACTATACTGATAAATAATTGTATTTACTTTAAATATATTTAATTAAATATAAAGACTATACTAGTAAAAAGAAAGGCATTTAAATGATAAATGGGCTGTGAACCATCTCTCTCTGGACACACTTTTCCTTTCGGAGAGTTTAGTAATGCTAGGAGGCTGAACACCACCAGAATTATTCTACATTGTCCCTAATCAGTTATTAAACACTATTATATTACAGGGTTGCCAATTGATTATAAACTAAAATCTGTTACAATTAAATTATTCAAAATTTACCTTTATGTTAAGGAACTTATCTGTATTCAACTTCACTTCAAAGTAAGCATATTAAACAGCCCATTATATCAGTTATATTGTTACTCAGAGTATACCATGAAGAGAATTATATGGCTTTTTATATAAGCTTCCTATAAACTCATTACAACGTTATTTAGACATATGCTAAGCTCATATATACAAATAATATAAATATAAAAAATGTTTAGGTTGCGTCAACCCTCACAAACGTCTAACTACTTGTTTGGATATTGGAATAGACCTTGCCCTCAGTAGTAATTCCTGGAGTTTATGGATTGAGAACATTGTTGTCTATTAATGTCCTAGTTTATTTTACTTAAATAGTATTTACTTAAATGGTACCTTCTAGTTTCAGCGAAAAAACATTGTATTGACGTTATAGGTCCGTATTCCAGAACGTTTCTCAATACTCAATCGACGCTTGAGGCTAGTTTATGCCTTATAAATACTACTCCCAAGTGTTTCTTGAGTATTGATAAACGTTCTGGAATACGGCCCTTTGTCCGGAATCCGCGGAGTTAAAACCAACAAATCAAAGATCATAAAATTCGGTCTAGCTGTTCTTGCTTGACTGCCACAGTGGCGCAGTGGTAGTGTATGCGACTGCGGTGCTGAGGTCCCGGGTTTGATTCCCGAGTCGGGTTTGGGTGTTTCCTATGTATAATATGTATATACTTTTATAGAAATATATAAATTACGTTTATCAGCTGTCTAGATCACATACCACATGCTTATATTAGCTTACTTTGGGTTAGACAGCGTTGTGTAAAAAAGAATGTCCGACATTATATTTTCAACATGTCGTAGCTGTGTCTTGTCATCTCCGGTGATGTCGCAATCATGTACACTAGACCTATAAATGTCTATTCCAAATACCAACAAGGTTTCTTTCATACCTCGCGAATCTCAGTTGCGACATTACCATACTTCACACTTTTCTTTGGGGTTCATTTTCGACCCAGTCTTGCAATGGAACTCTTCGGAGAATTCCCGGAGGTTCGTCAAAGGACCTATAACTCGGTACTTAGCGATAGTATGGTCATCTTTTTCTATTTGCATCTTTGTTGATTCCTTCGTCATTGCGGAACACCACACCTATAAATGGTTTATATGTGAATAATATTATGGTTATGGTTTATAGTTTATATGTAAAGCACTCGCGGCCCCGGTAACTCTGCCTCTGTGGCGCAGTGGGAGCGTATCCGACTGCTACGCAAGAGGTCGTTCGTGGGTTCGATTCCCACCCAGGATTAAACTTTGTGTGATGAGTACGATGGTTTATTCTGTGTCTGGGTGTTATTTATATATAATATGTATGTATTTAGAAATATATCACTATGTTTATCACTTATCTGGTTACCAGTACAAGCTCTGCTTAGTTTGGAATCCGACTTGACGTCTACGTCAACATTCGACGGGACATTTAAGATCATAAAAAAGAAGATTAAAGAAATATGAATTAAGATTTGCCTAAAAGGTTAGTAGTTAAGTTAGTTACCAGGCCATAAAATTATTACATAAAAATAAAACTAACCTGAGCAAACGAAATAAAAAATAGCTGTCGATCATTGTACTTCAATCCTGGTAAAGTGAAGTTCTTCGTTTCATTCTTCCTGTAGTCCAAGAAAGCATGGAACGACGCCTTTAGACCACCATTATCTGCAATGTTCTCGCCTGAAACGAAAGTAAAGTATAATATTAAGTAAAGTAGATTATGTATTCTAGTATCTTAAGTACATAATCCTGGGCCTTGGTAAGTATTTATTCTTATTATACTACGACTAGCTCACCCGCGCGGCTTCGCCCGTCACATGCTTCGAAGTTCTGTCAGTTTATCAGTCACGACTTTATCCCCGTCGCACCTATTTAATCCCGTCGTTTATTCTACTTTTACAATAATGTATGAAATTTGCCCGACTTGTTGACATTTATGATTACTACTTCTCTCTCCAGGTTAGTAGCGTGATGACATACCTATAGCCTATAAGCTTCTATTTACTATACCAAACTATACGATATCGCAACACATAATTGAAAGTAGTATAGGTCCCAGAATACACACAACCTTTCTGTAGTGAGCCGATCACGCGTCTCGTAGTCTGAGCGATTAGCGAGTGGTGTCGACTACGCGCCGGCTACCGCGCATGCGCTCTCGGCTAATCTCGCGCCATAATGACTTTATTTTAGAACTTTTAAAGGGGAACAATTATGTCGTACATAATTTTTATTTAACATTAATCATTTAGGCAGCTTTTAAAAAGAATATTTTTTCCCCGATTTTGCCACATTTTTCATGTTTTCAGTGATTCAACACAAAAAGTAATTTTCAAATCGAACCGGCAGTTCCTGAGTTTAGCGCGTTCAACCAATCAAACAAACTCTTTAGCTTTATAATATTTGTATAGATTTTAAGGAGCCCTTGCCCTTAATCGTGTCGTTTCTCATAGAGTAATAAGACAAATAAAAGAATGTAGGTTTAAGTAAGTGACACAAATACTCATCACATTTTTACAAACTGTGGTTTATAATCTATGGACCCGTGCACACCTACACAATGCTACTAGGAGACCATTAATTTATATGTAAAGAAAAATAATTTCAAAATGAAATAACAGCGCTCACTGAGCTGAATGCGGTGTGTGCAAAATGTACCTCCACCTTAAGTGTCCTTAACTACTGACAGCCAGGGGTTGACAGCTCTAGTTCCAATCAATCCGTGTGGGCGCTAAAATCGCTCAGTGACTGTGCCCCGCCGCCATCTTGTGACGTCATATTTTAATGGATTGAGTTTGCCCACAAAAGATTTAGTTTTTATATCACGTTCACCGTTCTCTAGTTAGAAGTCTGTTAGCTAAGCAGGAACAACGTATTGTTATATGAAATTTTCGATAGATGGCGTTGTTTTGACCCGTAGTATTAACTGACGCGAATGTATATAAACCTGACTGACAATCCTGACCTGAATGACGAAGGGGTAGGCAGAGGCATAGATACTATACGCCCAGATTTCACCGAATGCATTTTTGTGGTGGTGAGCCCATTGCAGTGTTGAAATGGACCGGCGCAGGTTGCGGCTACCTGCTGTTAAAATTTTTGTTGAAGGCCTTCAATTTGACTTAACGACTCCCATGTTACTGGCAACCGGAACCAAAGGCTTAACGTGCTTTCCGAAGCACGGAAACGCTCGCAAACGTAAATGCCACAAAGTGGTCTTCCATCCGTGACCTGCCGTAGCGAAAGTTGCTTAACGCAGTGATTGTTTACAGAACACTGAGTCCGCGGGACCACAAGCGCTTATTATTATTATGTTAGCTACCTAGTCATGGCAGGTTGCTGGAGTTTTACAAATGACCTTGTATACTAGGTAGGTATTTGTTTAAATACTAATGAACTAAAAATATTACCTCCAAATTGATTTAGTTCATCAATATTCAAAGAGAAGACAGAAACTTTGTTTAATCAGTAGTGCCATCACATAATAGCTACTTGTAGTATTCGCAGCCGGCGATTGTGTCGCTTTTTGGAAACATCGATACAATCTCATAGTCCGGTTGCGGATAATAAAAGTCGATGGTCTGTAGTAGCCTTTAGAGCCCCGATCCTTTTAGACTTCCTAAACAGGTTTACAAAAGTCTTTTATAACGGCTCAGCATCCGTCTGTGCTTTTCTATTTCTCAGGAACCATAAGATACAGAGACATACGGTTTTCGGCATTCGATTCAGCACACCATGAATAGGTGCAAGTTTCTACCACTAGCGGTTTTGAAACTGGTTTCAGTTTGAAGAAGTTGTCTGATTCCTACGCTACGAAGGTGAAGAGCACGTTCCTTTTTTAAATTTAGGAATTGATTTTGAATTATTAATAACTAAATATTTGGCGTTAATTCTTTTGTGGTTGATCAATCGCAACAAGCTTCCCTTTGATTTAAGAAATTTACAAACATACATACATATTGTCACACCTTTATTTCCAAAGGGGTAGGCAGAGGCACACTATACGACAGCACTTCACCGTATGCAATTTTATCCCACGTAACCGGTGGTGAGCCCGTTGCCGTTAAATTTACCATTAACTAAATTTAAAAAGTTAATTAAAAAAAGCTTTGTGAAAAAGGTTATTCCTCTGTTCAAGACTATTTGCAGGACAGGAACGCCTGGAAGTGATCTGCTGGCAAAGTGAAATAATATTAAATTGTAAATGGGCCATCAAAAACAGCCTTCCTAAGTTTCTTGCCGGTTCTTCTCAGGTGGGCCGCGTTCCGAACCGGTGTTCACTTTAAATATTTTAAATAGTGTACGACATATTGTAAGCGCCGTTAAAATGGTCTATGCAAAATAAAGATTATTATTATTCTTGACTTTGATGTCCCAAATAAATAATATTAATATCGTTTACGAAATTAACCATAATATGTATACCTATATTGTGCTAAAGTAGAGGGCAGAAGGAGTCAGAGTAGGCCGAGACTTACATAAGAAGACCACGTGAGCAGATTGCTCATAAACGGAAAGTCAAAAGTGCTCGGATAACCAGACTTGCATGTATGAAGCGATTAATTAATCTACAGGAAGCGAAAGAATTAGGCATGGATCAGTCAGGATATCAGGGATACAGTGTGAAGATTTTAGTTAGTTAGTTATTCTTGTTTACCTAACGTTTGTTTTCCGTTGAGGTGTTGACCGTCCACGCCGTATGCTGAGTACTGGTTCTGGATACATTGGGCGCGCTTCTTAAAAGATGCTATCGTTTTATTGTTCCACCACTGATTTAGGTTGCCGAATCTGAAAATGAATTCATAAACTTTCAATTAAAAAGCAAAACCTGGGTATGTCAGCAGATGCATGAAAGTAAATTGAATGCTGTGGAGATGTGATCACTTCGAATATCGTGCGGCGTAACTTTGGCCGACCGAATACGTAACGAAGTGATACACAATATGGCAGGTTTGAATGACAGTGTCAGCGCTAAACTGGAAAAGGGCGTGCTCCGTTGGTTTCGACACGTCCAATGAATGAGTGAGTAACGATTGACGAAGAATATATAGTAGTGTGCGAAAGTAGAGGGTAGAAGGAGTCAGGGTAGGCCGAGACTTACATATGAAGACCACGTGAGCAGATTGCTGAAAAACGGAAAAGTTAAAAGTACTCGGATACCTACGTGCATGTATGAAGCTATTGATGAATCTGCGGGATGCATAAATCGTGAAGCGTGGCGATCTGTCCTCTCTGACTACCTCGTTAGAGATATAGCGTGAAGATAGTTAGTTAGTTAAATTAACAAGCGCTCGTAGCCCCACTAAAACAGTATTCTGTAAATGATCACTCCGTTAGACAACTTTCGCTGTGGTTGATTACGGATGGGTGACCGCTTTGTGGTATTTCCATTTACGAGCGTTTCCGTGCTTCGGAAGGCACGTCAAGCCGTTGGTCCCCGTTGCCAGTAACATGGCAGTCGTTAAACCAAGTTGAAGGCCTTATGGGTGGCTTGAAAAATTTTAAACAGCAGGTAGCGAGAACCTGCGTCTGTCTATTTCAACACGGCAATGGACTCACCACCTGTTGCAATGGGACACAAAAGCTTACAGTGAAATGTGGGCGTATATGCCTCTGCCACCCCTTCGGGGATAAAGGTCATGTCAACCAACCTCAGAAGTAGATTAACACATTTTAAAGTTACAGACTAGATTTGTGAATAAACATTTGCATATTTCTTCATAATATTATAAAGCTGAAGAGTTTGTTTGTTTGTTTGGTTGAACGCGCTAATCTCAGGAACTACTGGTCGGATTCGAAAAAATCTTTTTGTGTTAGATAGCCCTTTTTTCGAGGAAGGCTATAGGCTATATATCATCACGCTACTACTCTGGGGAGCAGAGCAGTAGTCATAAATGTCGACAAATCGGGCAAATTCTTATGCAATATTGTAGCATTTATAAGCGACGGGATTAAATAAGGCACGGGCAAAGCTGTGGGGGTCATCTAGTTTCTTCATATTTATGTCAAATGGGTCTGACAAACGTTTTTTACTTTAAATGCCAAATAAAACTACAAAAAGTACGAGAAAAACCGTAGACAGAGAATTCTCTGTCTACGAGGAAAACTGTGTTTTTACTTTTTAATTTAAAAAAATGGCTGATATATTTAAGAGCGAAGTGCGTATAACGCGAATGACCGCTTACTCACAACCCTGTTCATTCGGCAGTCGCGCTCTCGTTCGCACCCGAACTCCGCGCCGCGCCTAGTCGCAGTCTGTGCGAGGCTGTGACGTCAAAATGGGCGCGCCTAATCTTGGAAATTCAAAAAAGGACTAAAACTTCTCGTCGTTATAACTTTGGAAATACTGTATGTATTGAAGTGAAATAAAAACTAATGTAATGTACATGAGGTACGCTCCAATTTTGGCTGTATTTGACAGTAATATTTTGACCCTTTTGTGTTTTCCATTGTTTAATAACAGTGTATTAGAGAGCGAGGAGTGTAAGGTGCTTTATAAGGATCTCTGGGGCCCAAGCGCACTCATCTGCTAGCGGTTCACCAGCTGTCTTACGGGTTTGGGTAGGTCAGACGGCACTAGTTGCCAATGAAGGTAGACGGATACAACAATGCCGAAAATTAAAATCCAATATTTTTATTTACACACATACATATCATCACGCCTGTTTCCCATTGGGGTAGGCAGAAACTATGGATTTCCACTTACTACGATCCTGACATACACCTTTCGCTTCTCCTACTTTCATAAGTGTTTTAATACACGCCCGCCGGTTAAGGGTACTCTTGACCTGGCCTTTTTCTAAATGTACATCGATTTGATTGACATACGTACGGCGAGGTCTATCCCTACCAGTTTGCTCATTCTTTCTCGCTACGTAAATCTGCTTCTCCAGTCTCTTTTCATCCATCCTCTTCACGTGTCCGAACCATCTAAGCATTCCTTTTTCTATCTTAGTCACTACATCTTCTGTCACACCGCAATGTTTAGTTTTATTAGTTTCTAGCAAGTAAATAAAAGTGTTTCAAGTCCAAATAGAGTTTGGAAGCAATTAGAAAGACACTTAGATGAAGAAAGTAGAAAACAGATGCTCCATAGAATTCGCAAATACTTTTTTTTATTAAATATTGTTGGACACTTTTATACACAGCGCCATCTAGCCCAAACACCTCTCAAATCGGCATCAGCTAGAAGGGGACCGGAGGCCGAGTCTACTATTGACAAGTCGTAGAATAGAACCAGAATCGCTGTTTTTAGCTGTCAAAATGTTAGTAGACTATCAAAAATGCAACTGACTGGCGCGGTACGTGTTAGTAGAACTCATCGGCCGACCGATAGAAGTCTATTGGAGTATGATAGTAATAGTAGACTACGAAAAAAAGTCAAAATTGTGCCGGTGACTTTCTATTGAGCGACGCTTAGGATTCTTTTCTGACGCGATTGAAATAGTATAGATGAGATAGAGAGAAAAAAAACTACCTAATTTTAATGAAATGTAATTAAATGTGTATCAATAACTTGACAACTTCAACTTTTAGAGCTTGTGGCATTTGTGGAAACTTGACAATTAATATTATCTCCATTTGTAATTTTGACATTGACAGTCATCTTGACATTGTAAATATAGTTTTATAATGTAGTTACAACTTCCAACATGACTTCAATTTGCATGCCATTATGTATATAGTGATTGGTGTGGCCTTAAGAAATGTACTATCTTTACCTCGCATTGTACCACCTTTCTAGCAAATAAATATGAATTTGAATCTAGTAGACTTGGACCTCTGATAATATTCAAACCCACAACCCGCACCTGTCATACTCCCTGCCCTGGTCGTCGAAGGCGTGCGTGAGCTCGTGTCCCATGACGACCCCCATGGCGCCGTAGTTCACGCACTTGGGGTTGTCCCCGTCGTAGAAGGGCAGCTGCAGGATACCCGCCGGGAACACGATCTGGTTCTTCGTGGGGGTGTAGTAGGCGTTTACCGTTGAAGGGGTCATACCTGAAATAAAAAAAATAAATGGATATGTGTGTGTACCAGAGTACACAGGTAAGAAATGAAACTTCTTTGCGACATTATTTTACAGCTATAAAATTTCTCTCAACGTTGATAAAGAAGTTTGACTTATGATAAAGAAGTTTCACTTTAAAACAACATGAGTGTTTGTAACAACCAAAAAACGTGAGTGTTTTTTACAGCTATAAATTTTCTCTCAACTTCGATAAAGAAGTTTCTCTGGTGTTGCGAACGTCCGTAGTCTCCGGTAACCACTTCCATCAGGTGGGCCGTACGTAAAAAGAAGTCTAACTTCAAAACAACATGGTGCGTTTGGTTTCCGCCGCGACCAAATCCATCTGCCCTATGTCTAGGTTTATATACGGTATAAAATTTTATCGCAATCTGTTTAACGGTTTGAATTAAAAATCCTCACAGGCACTAAGTATTTTCACATTTATAATACCTATAGTAGGGCCAATAATAATAGATCACATTTGACAACTGGCTGTTGTAGCTGAACTTGTATGAACGCCTCGGCTCATCAGAAAAATGTCCCAGTGCTCCAGGCAGACTTTGGTTACGCAGCGGCCTCACCCAAGGGTTTGTAGACTGCTTCGGTGGCGCAGTGGTAGTGTATGCGACTGCCGCGACTGAGGTCACGGGTTCGGAAAAAATATTTGTGTGATCCACAGGTGTTTGTTTCGAAGTTTGGGTGAGTGTGTATGTATTTAGAATTATATAAGTATGCTTATCAGTCGTCTAGATCTTATAACACAAGCTTATATTAGCTTACATTGGGCTAGACGGCGCTGTGTAAGAGAAAAATGTCAAAATTTTTTTTTTTGCGTGTTATGATTCATGGGACGTTAGAGGTGTGTGAAATTTTCACATCATGACGCCGTCTGGACCTGCTTCTGTCAGGAGCCTCCGTCTTCAGGTCCCGGGCAATGGAGGCCGATAGTGTGCAGAACAGACTGCGGTACCTGGGTGGGAGAGTCCCATCCCACTCCCTCTGCCATCCCGCTCCTCACTTGCTCCCGCTAGAGACTATGACTCGTGCCATGGTGCCGAACAAGAGAATGTCTACGTTGGTCTACGCGGGAAAGTCGACAAGTGCGGACGCTTGCTGTATATCATTTTCTAAAACTAGTGCATTTTATCCTGTTTTATGTACAGGAGTGGTGGTTTCTTGGACATAACAGTTGTGTTTACGTGCTGTAGTGTAAGACAATGATATATATGAAGTCAAATGCTATTTTCTATTTTGCCGCGTAAATCTACGCAAACCTCAGTATAACGACGAAATATGAATTAAGATTTAGTTTTTTTTAAGATAGTAAGTAACCAGGCCATAAAATAATTACAAAAAAAGGTCCACGTTCAGACTCGCCACGAGCACCTGACGGCGCTACGCCCACACTGAGCACTCCACTAATGTGTAGCTCGTTATAGCTGGCACGACATTAAAATGAAGTAATCTAATTCTGCTTACCCCATTTAGTCTTATTGACGGGCTTATCCAGTTTCTTGAGGTCGTTCTTCAGAGTGAACACGTTGAAGGCGATGTTGTTTTCGAAATACTTTTTCGGCTCGACTTCTAAACCTTCGTACTGCTTGTCCAACTCGTCTTTGTGAAGGATGTAGTCGGGGAAACCTGGTGGGTATTGGGAGAGAGGCGTTAATTTATTGAAGTACCTACGTTGTAGGTATATGAATATGAAAGAGATATTGCATAAATATTAAACACTAGCTATCCCCCGCGGGTTTGCCCGCGACATATTTATAATCCCATCGCACCCATTTAATCCCGTCGCTTATTACTTTTACAAAAATGTTTGAAAGTTCCCGACTTATTGACATTTAAGATTACTGCTCCATTCTCCTGGATCTCCTGGAACCATCCTCGATAAATGGGCTATCCAATTTTCAATTCCGACCGTAGTTCTTGAGATTAACGCTTAGCAACATATTTGGTGATTCATTTTTGTTTATATAGATTACGAAATATTTAAGAGACTTTATTACTATTAAAAGTAGAGACTATTAGAGGTTTTTAGATATTAAAGTATCCGCAACCGGCGCCGCGGCGGTTTTGAGGACTGTCGATGCTGCGTCACGTTTAGGCGATTCTCTGACAAAATTTATGTCAGTTTTGAAAGCAACGGGGAATAAAAAAGTTACTGTTACGCCTTTATTCCTGAAGGGGTAGCAAAGGCATTCTAAGTTTACGTCTACATTTCACCGTATGCATTTTTGTTCCACGTAAATGGGGGTAAGCCTATTGCCTTGTTGAAATGAACAAGCTCAGGTTGTGGCGACCTGCTGTTGAAATTTCTCAAGCCGCCCATAATACCTTCAACTTGGCTTAACTGCCATGTCACTGGCAACCAAAATACCGTTACAACTAGTGGTTCTGTGAACCGTAGACTTCGGAGTAAATTGAGAAAAAACCATTTCCCCTCCCCTGCCTCCATTTCCCTCCCAATCGAAAATCCCCCACGCTAAAAGTTTTTGGCTATATCAAGGGTTGTCCATGCCAAGTTGCATGCAAAATGCGACCTTTAGACTGAATGGACGGACGGACGAACGGTTGGACATCAATAGAATTTTTCCCGTACCAGTGGACTTAAAACTGAGACTTTCGTCGGCTCACTTCGCTGGCCTTCTCAGTCAAAAATATTATATTCTAAACATCAAACTCACCAATCATATCAGTTATAGCGTCAGCCTTGATTTCAGCAGCCTTCCTGGTCTCCGGATCCATCCAGTCTAAGTTCTTCAAGTTCGTCTTGAAGGCGGTGCGAATGTTGTTAATCATGATCTCTCCTTGAGTCTTTGCATCGCCGTGAAAGACTTCGCGGACAAACATGGCGCCGACTGCAAAACCTGAGAAAGGTATTCAAAGTAGTAATTTTTGGAGCTGATCCAGGAGATGCACAAAAATATAGAAGTAAATAAAAATAAATAAATATCCATCACGCCTTATCCCTGAAGGGGTGGCAGAGGCATATTATATGTCCACTTTTCACCGTGTGGATTCATGTCTCACGTAATAGGTGGTGAGCCCATTGCCGTGTTTAAAGTAAAGTAAAGTACTTGTATCCTTATTATATCGTATCCGTATCTATATTCCTGGGAAAATTCCTGAAAAAATTGAAATGGACTCAATATTATCCTTATTATTTCGTATCCATATCTATATTCTTGGGAAAATTCCGTGAAAATTGAAATTGAAGTTCAAATGTAGAATTAATATAAATTTTAACCCAGTTTTAAAGATGTCTTAAAAGATTTTTGCAGTGCCGGCAGCGTGACATGAGTGCAACACCCCTGTTGTTACAAACGATATGCTACGGTGACCACTTGCGATCAGTTGGGCCGTATGATTGTCTGCCATCTCAGTAGTATAAAAAAAACAAAACGATCCAGTTTTTTTTGAACTGGCCGTTGTTGAAATCACCTGCTCACACTACGCGATAGTACTTTATTGAATGTGTTCAGGACAACAATAAAATATTCATACATCTCAAATCACCTCTTCTACTTCATCTTAAGTAGTTTCCCAATGGCTTCCAAATGGATTTTGATAATTTTTTTACACGTCAGTACATAAGACAATTTTTTATCCCGGGAACAAGTTTGAGTGGTAAACGGGAACTGGAAAACTTCTCACGAAGCGGGCAGAGCTGCGGTCACAGGTGGGCTGAATTCATCAGCCCACCTGTGACGGCGGCAGGTGTGATCCGGTCGAAACTTCAGGAAATATAAGGCTTTGTACCTAATAATATACGTCGAGAATAAGACCCAAAGTATCATACATTTATAGATCACACAATTATTTGTTCCGACCCGGGAATCGAACCCAGAACCTCAGCGCGGAAGTCATCATACACTACCACTTAAACCCCCGATGTATTCAAATATAAAAAAAAATAGTACATAATATAAAAAACTTACCAATAGCATTATTAGTATCCGTGACACAGTACCGCCATGACTCCTCAGTGCCTTCGGAGCCGAAGAGAGCCTTCCTCAGGATCTTGGTCGCGTCTCTGAACGACTTGGACAGGTACGTCGATAGGGACCGGGACACTTGCCACATCATGTAGCTGGTCAGGGTTCTGGAATTGGGTAACAAGTGTCCACTATTGACAAGCCGTTGAATAGAACCTTCTATCGGCCGACCAATAGTAGTCTATTGGAGTACGATTGTAATAGGAGATTACTAAAACAGTCAAAATTGTACAGTTGGCTTTCTATTGAGCGACGATTTCGATTCTATTCCGACACGATTGAATTAGTACCTAGACTCGGCCCCTGGAGTTTCATGTGGAGGGTTTCATTTTACGTTATTGGTAGCAAAGTGAGTCAGCGAGGGTTTTTAATTTGAAACATCTTAAGACACGGGTGAAACTGCGGAAATTCATAGCGTGGCTAACGCATCGCTACGCAATACGTTGGTATATATTTATATATAGTCTAGTATACAGTGTGTATGTCTATAGCTAACTTGTTGTTGTAATAAATATTAAAAGAAGTGTGTGTGTACTTATGTACACGCGTTAGAAGTTATACTGCTTTAGTCTAATAAGGTTTCATCACATATACCACAACTCTTTGTTTGTAACAGGAATGGTAAATTAGTAAAAAAAAACATCAAAAGAATAAAAACTACTTTGTATTATAAGTTGTCATGGAAACACTTATCATTTAACTTCATGGTGTCAGCACAATAGTCGGTTTGTCGTGACGGTCTGCGCGCGCCTCATAAAAAATTACTATCATCATTTTTCCCTAACGCGCTAAAAGAAGTACATACATACATACATATTGTCACGCCTTTATCCCCGTAGGGGTAGGCAGAGGCAGAGGATGCATTTTTGTCCCACGTAACAGGTGGTGAGCCCATTGCTGTTACGACGTGCTGTTGAAATGTTTCAAGCCGCCCATAAGGCCTTCAACCACGCTTAACGACTGACATTTTACTGGTAACCGGGACCAACGGCTTAACGTGTCTTCCGAAGCACGGAAACGCTCCCAAATGTAAATTCCACCCATCCAAGGACCACCTATAGCGAATGTTGCTTAACGCAGTGATCGTTTACAGGACATTGAGTCAGCGGGGCCACGAGAACTTAACATTTGGCTGCTGCCGAACATTTTGGCGACTCAAAAGCTATGCTAACATCTACACACCAGGAGTGATTTCAGTACCTACGGGTATTAATTAATATAAAAGTCAGATCGTGAGTGGATATTAGTAGTTATAGTAGGGTGTCTCTACTATTTGCACTTCAAAAACCTCGACTTATATTTACCCATTTTTACTATTTAGTCATTTTAGTCCCAAAGTTTTCCACAGGAACTTGTTCCCAAGATAAAATTATGCGTTATTCTGATGTATAAGCTATATTATTCCGGGTTGGAGCAAATATTTGTGTGATCACAAATGTGTTTCGGAGTTTGGGTGTTTCCTATGTATAATATGTATGTATTTAGAAATATATAAGTATGTTTATCAGTTATCTAGATCCCATAACACAAGCTAATATTAGCTTACTTTGGGCTAGATGGCGCTGTGTGAAAAGTGTCCTACAATATTTATACTTATTTTTATTTATTCTAAATGAGAAAGAGTAACAAATCTAAATCCATACATTCTTTCAAAGTTTCGCATTCATAATATTAGTAAGAAGTATATCTGTGACTCAATTGTTTTTTTTTATAAATGTTATTATCACTGATGATGTGCATCCCCGGTGCGTCTTTGTCCCAAAAGGACACACACGGTGCTTGTATGTCCAAATCGCACACCCTTTGCGAAATTACGCACACGCGAAAAATAAAGAAAACGCATATGGTACTGGATGGCAGTGAATGAGTTAAAAAAAATGTGTTTAATAAAATAAACGTTTAATAAATAAATAAACAGTCATTATTTTTCTTTCACTAGAATTTTCACATCTACCACGCCTCCCGTTACGGCTGACGACTCACACTAAAACTCAGATAATGATCGTGACTTTTTGTAGAGCTTTAGGTATTTTCCGACTTCAACTTGGGGTTTTATTTATGGGACTTACCTGTTCCTTTTAAAAAAAATGGGAAAAGTAGGGATATCTTGCTTTCAATAATCTGGGATGATACACAAATACTTAATTAATACTTTCAATTAGAGATAAATATATCTCCTTATGCGCGTTCTATCGCCTATTCAACGGTCTGTGCTCTGAGGATGATGCCCAAGACAAATTTCTATCATTTTATAAGCTTGATCCGATTTTGTGGATCGTAATGGATCGTGAAGTTTCCAAGAAGACATTTAGTTTAAAAATTATAACTTAGATTATGATCCAAATGGTACTAAGATGGACCACCCAAGATTAACATAATACACCAACATTACATTGTGTGCAAGCAAACCACAATGTTTGGACACGATCCGATATTTGATAGAGATGTATCGATTCTCGATTGGATTACATGGTTTCGATCCGTCTCTGCCTGGCACCTCAATGGTATAAAAAATAGAAAACGTTGAAATCTTTAGGAGAGAAGAATGCGTTACAACTTCACCTCTTATCTTCTTCAGTCTTGCTAAACTTTCTGATCACTTTGGTGAGGTTCTTGAAATACTCCGGAGCATACACGACTATTCTTTCAGTGTCCGGTATCTGAAAACAAAAAAGACTTTCAATAATAGTTCATCAAGATTAAACCAAACTTTGAGAACGGTGCATCCTTTCCTTTACAATTTTTTGAAAATGCATTGCAGGGATCAAAATTCTTCATTGATACAAAATGATAAAATTATATTGTATGTGAAATTGAACCGATCGATAAAATCACCCGTTGCAAATTACATAACCATATAGTAGGACATCATCACAAACTTAAATTTCAGCTCAATGGGTTGAAGTTTTTATTAATCACGCCTTATATGAGAAGAAGAGAAGAAGTGCCCCCTGAAGAGCAATTTCGCCTTTAGGGTCAGCAGCGCGAGTGCTGCACCTCTGGTGTTGTAAACGTCCATAGGCTACGGTGACTACTTTCCATCAGGTGGGCCGTACGCTTGTCTGCCACCTAAGTGGTATAAAAAATCTGGTCCTGGGCCGCTTTGTGACATTTACATTTACAAGCGTTTCTGTGCTTCGGAAGGCACGCTAAGCCGTTGATCCCGGTTGCCATTAACTTGGCAGTCGTTAAGCCAAGTTAAAGGCTTGAAAATTTCAAATGAAGTTTGCCACAACATGCGCCTGTCCATCTCAACACGGCAATGGGCTCACCATCTGTTACGCAGGGCTAATATGCTTACGGTAAAATGTTGCCGAATATATGCCTCTGCCAACGCTTCGGAGATAAAGGAGTGAATGATAGGATTAGGTCGAAGCGCTCGTGCTCCCGCGGACTCAGTGTTCTGTAAACGATCACTGCGTTAAGCAACTTTCGCTATGGCTGGTCACGAATGGGTGACCACTATGTTACATTTACGAGCGTTTCCGTGCTTCGGAAGACACGTTAAGCCGATGGTCCCGGTTGCCAGTAACATGACAGTCGTTTAGTCAAGTTGAAGGAATTATGGGCGCCATGAAAAATTTCAACAGCAGGTAGCCACAACCTGCGTCTGTCTATTTCAACACGGCTATGGGCTCACCACGTATTACGTGGGACAGGAATACACATGGTGAAAAGTGGGCCTATAATATGCCTCTGCCACCCATACGGGGATAAGGCGTGAAGGTATATTTATTAAATAAGGGGTCCGGACTTACCGTCCTGTTGACCAACTTAAACGCATCATTGAAAAACATACTCCAATTCAAGAACGGCGCCTGTTTCTGCCAAGTTTCTATTGTATAAGGATTATACAACCCTTCTTCATCCCTTCTATCTTCGGATGGGGTAGTTATATTCGCTAGTTCTGTCTCGAACAGTATGACTCTGTTCATTTGCGCGCGCGCTTCGGTTTTGTTCGCTCCTAGTAACACGCATATGCGCGTCATATAATCCAAATAAGCATCGAGGACCTTTTTATGCGCAGTTCTATTGAGATAGTTATCTCGTGTGGGTAAGTTTAGGCCGCCTTGATCCAGCTATAAAATAAAAATAAAAAATTATTGGAATATATAAATATAACGATTGACGAAGAAGATATATTGTGCGAAAGTAGAGGGTAGAAGGAGTCAGGGTAGGCCGAGACGAGACTTACATATAAGGACCACGTGAGCAGATTGCTCAAAAACTGAAAAGTCAAAAGTACTCGGATACCCACTACCCAGACTTCATGAATGAAGCGATTGATGAATCTGCAAGAAGCTAAAGTAGTATGCATGGATCGCTAAGTTACTGTCCTCTCTGACTACCCCGTCAGATATAGCGTGAAGATAGTTAGTTATTATTGTAATATATCAAACTACAACTATAAGCGAGGACTTGGAAATAGTTTTTAGACAGTTAAACCTAATAACTATTTGGTTTTGTGTAGCTGTAAGTCTTCAATGCATTAAATAAATAAATATCTTTATTAAATATAAGAAACTTTTGCCAAGGAAATCTTTTAGCCCTAATGTGTGGATTTAGTGATATTACATTGAAAACTTTATGCAGAAAACTCTGATTATATTTTGATTGAACTGAGGGACCATGGTAGTATTTTGCAAAATAAAAATAATATTATTTGATAGTTTACTTCAAACAGTTGTAAAAGAAATTTGGGAGTTCGTAAACAAATATATCAAAATTTTACAGCCCTAAATATGCGGTCCATCAGTCCTCACAGATCATTAGCCCGATCTCGGAAAGTGTTTAGAAAAATCGGCCATTTATTGTTTTACCGGCAACACAATAACATCACTAGTGGAAATTTTAACTCTATCACGCGGTTCATGAAATTCAGCCTGGTGACAGACAGACTCACAGCGGAGTATTAGTAATATGGTCCCGGTTTATTATTTGGATACGGAACCCTAAAAACGCCTACAACCTCTTAGGGGTGCTAATCAAATCCAGATACGATTTGAAAGCAACTGAATACATAAATAATAGATTCTTACCACGATGACATGTTGGGACGAGTTGCGGTCATCTTCCGTGACCGCCCAGTTGAAGAGACCACCCAGATTATATCTGCAAATCAAATTCTAAGCTCTAGTTGATGACCTTAAGGACCTGTGTCCATCGGGTGCCCTTTCGATCGCATAATTTTTTTCAGGATAATGTAGTATGGTATAACAGTTTCAGCATAAAGATTTCTCGCATAAATTATGATAAGCAGAGTGTTATAAACGCATAATGGTTTTATTGGCATAACATTAACTTACTCTATTTTTTTATCATAATTTTGATCAGCATAAATGTAAAGGGTATAATTGTTATATGCCTAAAGATAATTTATCATGAAATACAAAACGCATAATGGAGGTATGGATAACCGTTTAAATCATAAATGAATAATAAATTGACTAAGAATGTTTAAGAATATATAAATAATTTATATTTATTTTATATATTATTGAATTATATAATAAATAATCATCTCACTCATGGCCAAGTTTTTAAGCTGTAACATATAAAACGATATTTTAAGAGTTATTTTTTTTAGACTAGTCTTGAGCAGTCGTAAATAGGTACGACGACGAGCGCAGCGACGAGGAGTGTTAGGTTACTTGTGACCACAACTCGCGAGCCGAGCGAGCGAAGCGAGCGGACCGCGGCAACGGCCGGCGATACGCCAGAATAGAATCGCTCGTTTTAATCTACCTACTTTCTTTTTGTATTTTATTTATATATTCTATATATAAGTGTTGAAATTTTGAACTTCAGTATAGTGACTATCGACATTTTTAATCAGTGGGCATTTCAATCTTAGACAGTTCAGGCTTAGATATAAAAATAAAAATATGTACTCGTTAACATTATGATATTCTATATGTATGGCTTGTAATCTTTATGCGACAGTGAGTGATATGCCAATAAATGTCATGATTAGTAATCGTTACTGAAAAAAAAAATATGCGTAAACATTTTATGCGGGTATATCGTTATTATAAAAAAGTTATAGGAAAATAAAGTATGTCTAATGATTTATTCTGTTTTAACGTTATGCGAAACGAAGAGTATGCCAATAAACGTTATGCAGTTTTAAGTTATGCCTCTAAAATGTATGCAACCCAATACGGACCCGTGTCCATCTGTGTCAAGAGTAGCATTTTTATTACTTAAGGAAGAACGAAGTGTAGGATATTATATGGCAATTTGTACTTATCTATACCTACTTACTAATATACAGGGTCATTTGTAAAACACCAGCTGCACCTGCTAGGAGTGGATAGCCAAGGTCATAACCAATAACGTTTGTTCTACCACTTTTGGCAATTCGTTACAAACGGGTAGTATAATACATTAAACCTTCAAGCTGCGTCACAGGTTTTCGCTCTTGGATTCGCTTAAGATAAATTCCAGGTATCTTTTTCTTCACATACTACATGCCTCGATGAACGATGGACGTGCGCACATAATTGCGGTTGACAAAGGTCAAACGAAAAAAAGCTATCACCGGCCCACCCTCATCCCCTGTAATTTTCACGACTTGCGTAGTACTGTAAGTCAATCAGTGCGTGAAATAAAAGTAAAATTTGTAAAAAAAAATCTATTAATAAAAAAAAACATAGAACCTCTTTTTATGATGTTAGCTACCTAGTCCAAGTAGGTTGCTGGTGTTTTACAAGTGACTCTGTATATAAAGCTGAAGAGTTTGTTTGGTTGAACACGCTAATCTTAGGAACTACTTTAGGTTTTCTACTTGATATTTTATATTTTATTCTGGAGATCACTGACACATTGAATTATAGCATAGCTCACTTTTTATTCTGGGATCAGGTTACATTGGGTAACGCGTGAAAGAAACATAATCACGCTGGCAGAGTTGCGTCCCCTAGTGCTTCATAATATAGGTACAATCGATATAATAAATATATTCTTACGTATTCTGAACATCTTGTACAAGCTTTTGCAGATTCCACTCCTGTTTCCCAACAGTGCTGGGCAGCAAATGCCATCCCCCAAGTTTCTTGATGACGGCCACTAAAGGCTTTTCACCCAGTTTCTCTATGGTCTCATTGGTGTCTATACAAGCGTCGTAGTAGATGCGGGCCTTGGATTCTGCGTCTGCTGGCTCTGAGATGTTGACTTTTTCTGGAAAGAAGAGAGAAAATTGCTGATGACCAATGGATTAGAAATGAAGCATTCCAGGAGCACTGTGAAGATGGTGGAAGTTATTTTGTATGCTAACTAGAAAGTCAGATAGTAGTCACTACAAGTGAAACTAAAAAGAGAAAAACAATGTAAAGAAATCCCATGACTCCAAAAATCGGAATGGAACTTTCATCCGAAACAGAAAGTTATGAATTCTAGCGCTATTTCTCTAAATAATTTGACAAAGAAATAATTGAAAGCCTACACCGCGCAAACTTTCAATAAAATGCAGATGGGCGAATCTGGTCCTTTGAGGAAAGCCCCGTTCTGAAGCGCTCCTTTGCCGATTCGCAGTGAATTAACCAAATTGGGGCTAAGCGTGTCTTAAGGCAAGGCGACACGATACCACGTGGTGTTTTGGTGGGTAACCTGAGACCTTTCCAGGGTTAGAAATCCCATACAAAGCATTTTACCACGTATTCGTACAAAAAAAAATACATAAAAAAACAAGTAACAATAATAAAGCATTTGGCACAAAGGCAAAAAGCACCTACCGAGATATTTGCTAATTAAGTAACATACACACAGATTATGGGAAGATCTAATATGTTGTACATATAAAATGATAAAAATGGATGATAAATGATAGTTCTCGATTGTAACTCACAAAGAGGCGCTAATAAAGTCGACTAATACTTATTTGGTTAGAAGAGCACAATCAAAAGGAACCGAATACCGGTACAATAGACGACAAAAGCGGTTAAATGGGCATTTTTATTATAGTTCGAGCACGACCGCTGTACCGTTTCACTGTGGTACAGCGGTCGTGGTCGAACTATAATAAAACGTTAGCTGTGCCACATGAATTCAACCATAACATTTTTGAACCCTTTAACCCTCTGTTACTGTCTGTTACACCTCTTTAACCCTATTTACCTGTAATAAATTATTAAAGTATATTAGTCCCACAATAATATGTGGAAGTCTGCTCGATTTGTTGACATATACGATTATAATACATATCATATTTAGGAGAGACAGCGAAGTATCAAATGCAGATTACTAGAAGCTCAAATCACGATATACGCGTTTAACCTTAGTTAACATTTCTAAGGTTTAACCATAAAGTGAGCTTTCAACGTCAGATTTTCAACATTATTTACCTTTCAGTTATTTATTTTTAGGGATCTGTACCTCAAAATAAAAAAAATGGAACTCATAGGATCACATTGTTGTCCATCCATCCGTCTGTGTGTCAAGACCCTTTATTTTTGGAACGTGTGTAAGTATCGAGTTGAAATAAAAACGATATACTCAAATCTACGGTCTCTTGAAAGTTATGGCAAGTTTACAGAGATAAATTTATTACAAAGCAGAAATTTGCAAGCAGTTGTTTATAAATCAATTACTAAATGCCGGCTCTACATGCGCAAAATTTCATTGTCCCTCAATTGTTTTCCCGTGAGCATTACCAGTTTTTTTTGGGATAAAAGTAGCCTAGTAGTACTCAGTAGTCTTGAGACAAGCAACAAATGGTTGCTTGACAATCATTCAACGAAACGAAGACACCACATTTTTCCACATTTACAATATATTTTTACGATACAAGAGCTTTTTTCGGTGATTATACTTTGGTTTGTACTAAGTAATATAATATGTAACTTAGACAGATATTTTGTTGCCAAAATATATAAAATCGGCAGTTAAACTTCGTCTTCTAACCAAATTTGTAATATTTTTTAGCATATCATTAAGTAAATATCTCAATATTATTATAATGTGTCTCGGCAAACGTTTACTGTAAAATCAAAGGATTTAGTAGATACAGTATATTGGTACAACATTGATAATTTTACTGTGAACATTTAGCAGGTTGTTTATGAGGCTTTACGTCCGTATCGTACCTATAAGGGTAGGGTGAGGTTGGACGTCATCGCAGCTCAGTCAATCGTAAATAATTGTTTCACATACTGGTTATAAATACTGTAGATATTTATATTATAGACATATAGTAACAGTAGGGTTGCTTATTTTACTTAATAACTATCTGGCTGGTAATTAAGGTGTAAAACTAAAACAGTTAAGTGGCGAGAAAACAAAAAAAAATTACTTAACAAAAAAAACATTGTGGGCTGTTTTGACACAGCGCCATCTAAATTAAGCTAATATAGTATTGCACTACATTATCTAGGCAACTGATAAACACACTTATATATTTCTAAATACATAAAAAATACCTTAACCCTGAAAATATTTGTTCCTATCCACTCCTTTTTCCCGAACGTCTAGAGTTCTTCAAGGGAGTCTTAGAAGGTTATTACAGAATCAGTAGCGCAACTCCATAGTCCAGCCCTCTGGTGTTGCAAACATTCATAGACGACGGCGACCACTTTTGATCAGGATGGCCGCGTGGTTGTTTGCCACCTCAGTGATATAAAAAAGAAAATAGCTGCTGATACAATGCATTGTATTCGTATCATGGAGTGATAGTATTCGACGATGGTGGTCCTTTCTGCTTAACTATTATACTTATCTGCCACCACCGCTCACCGCTATTGTCCAAGACGTTGTCACCCCACCCAGCGGGTGGGCGGTGTTTTCTTTTATGTGTTTACAGTCCATTGGCCCAAGTATTATGTTTGAAGACTTGTCGCTATAATTTTTTCCATACTAAATGCATTAAACATTGGATGTAAAAACCGATTCGAAGACACTGACATAATATGTATTAGTAAAACCAAAATGGCAGTTGTTTGTATGTCTACACTTCAAGTTAGCACTACCCTACACGGTTATTCCGAGATAAGAATTACAAATAAATCTGTTATTTGCCTCGCTCGTCGCTTCTATAGTGGATTTATTTTTATGGTAAGTATGCCAAAATGTCCTAGCCAAAACTGACTCTGCGCTCTGTACCCAGAGTTTAGATGAATATAATGTTACGCAAAGAATCGAATGAGGAACTATTGCCACCGGTAAAGGCTGCAGAAGTCCAGATTGCTCTTCGCCACATGATGATTTGTAAAGTCGTCGGTGCCGATGGAGTCCCCATCGAAGCCTGGAAAACGATGTGTCCTCGCGGTGAAGTAAATATTTTAACCGCGTACTCCTCAGCGGGCACATCCCAAACCAATGGAGGCTGAGTATTACTCCAGTCTTCAAAAGTAAGGGGTCAGTGCAGGAGTGCGGGTCCTACCGGAATATTGACTCCCGGATCCGGCAGGAATGTACTCTCTCGGAGTGTTAATATAGATTTCACCTTGGTCATGGGACCACGGACCCTGTTTTTGCCCTGTGGGTTATCGCGGAGTAATATAGGACGAAAAACACACATCTGCACTGTCTGTTCCTAGACATGCAGAAGGCCTTCGACTGTGTTCCTCGAGCAATGATCTGGTGGGCACTGCGGTCCAAAGGGGTTCCAGAGGTTTATATTGACACTATCTGGGGCATGTACCCCGACTCCGATTCCGTGGTTCGGACCACCGTTGGCGCCACGAAAACCTTCCCCATCACCGTCGGGGTACACCAGAGGTCTGTCCTTAGTCCGCTTCTGTTCAGTGTGATATAGACGTATTGTCAGACAGCATCGGGGACTCGCATGAGCAGCCTCTATGGTTGCTCATGTTTGCTGACGATATCGTGCTGACAGATGCGGACAGGGGCAGGTCATCTGTGACCCAAAAATGCCGATCTGGATGCCGGTCGCGAGACGCAACTGGGACAGACGCTCGGATGATGATGAATGTTACGCAAAATGAGAAAATCGTTTTCGTGCAACATCCATCAATACAACGCTACGCTTACGATTACTTGCTATATCGGACTACTTACCCGAAAAAAAATTCTGGACTGTCATTTTCCCGAAAACTATTTTTCGAAAACTTTTCATGTATTTTGAAAAAATGAATAAAGTATGCAGTGCTTGTCATTCCACAATACTGGATAACTTTTTTATGAAATGTTCTAGCGAAATATGTAAGAAAACGTACGTGTCAGATACGGTTAGTCAAAGCTTGACCACGCAATCCACGAACCAAGAGGAAGAAACCAACAAATGCATCTGGACAGTGGTGCAAAGTAAGAAGAAGAATAGCTGGTCCAAAGATGTGAAAATTGGAAAGAATACTAACATAAAGGCAATTGTGACTACGGAAAAGAAGAAATATTTACACGTGTGGCGTTTACATCCTGAAACTACAACAGAAGCCTTAACAGAATACGTTGAAAGTGTGTGTGGTTCGGGGATGGCGGTAAAAATTGATAAAATCAAACACAATACGCAGCGCGATTGCTCATCGTTTATAATAGGGGTACCGGAACAAGCTTATGATAATCTGAATAAAGCGGAAATATGGCCACTAAACGCTGAATTTAAGGAGTGGATTTGGTTTCGCAAGCAAGCTCAGAAACAAATCAACTAGAGGAAATATTAAACTTGAAATATTTTATCAAAATGTATGTGGTCTGCGTACAAAATTGAATATGTTTAGAAACAAAATAGATTCGTTTCATTCGGACCTATACGCAATTATTGAGTCAAGTTGTAATAAGTCCATATTAGATGCGGAAATTGTCCCACAGAGTTACAAAATATTACGTTGCGATCGAGCGGACGGTCGTTAACAGGGTGTAGTTATTCTCGTGGCCACACACCGTTTTGATTTGCGTCAGGTGGTTATCGATGACGTGTCGATAGATACCTACATATTTGAAATAGTGTGTGCAGCGGTGCATTTAAATAATAGACAGTTGTTTTTGTGTTGCGTAGTTTATATTCCTCCTGGAAGCCCAGATGATGATTATATGGTTTTATTTTCAATAATAGAGAAATTATGTGATAGATATAGTGAAGTGATTGTCATTGGAGACTTTAATTTATATTCCTGTTCTGTAAATGTAAGTAATTATTATGAATGTTTTGTATCGTATTGCGGGTTCACTTAAAATAACACTGTAACCAATTGTCGAGGTCGTCAACTAGATTTAGTTCTCAGTACAGATGCTATAGGGGAGGTCTCGGTGATGGAGGCCGACGAACCGCTCGTGACCGTTGACCGTCAGCACCCACCGCTAGGGGTGAGAGTGAGCATCGGCGCTGACCGGGCGACCGGTGCGGCCATCGACCGTGATGAGAGAGGCGACATGGGTAGTTTTAGGCCACATTGGAATTTTTATAAGGCCAATTATCAGCAACTATATTCTATGTTGTCTTCCAGTGACTGGAGTGTCTTGTATGAAGCGCATGATATGGAGGAGGCATTAGATATTTTTTACAATGAATTATTCAAAAGTCTTGGATGCCTGTGTGCCCAGGAAAAGGAATGGAACGCGTCGAGATAATTCGAGGTACGTATATCCAGTATGGTTCGATTATTAAAGAAATTAAATAAATTAAAGAAATTAAAATGAAATATATACTTCATAAGCAGTTTAAAAGGACTGGGCTAGATTATGACTATCGTGTATTCGCTCAGTGCAGGGCCCGCATAAAAAAAGTCTATAGATTTAGTACACAGGAATCATATAAATAATATACAGAACCAATTCGTTAAAGATCTGAGGTCCTTTTGGCAATATGTCGGGTCACTGCGTAATAGGTTTAGTAACCAAAGATTCATAAGGGACGGTCAACACCTTACAAATGAGGAGTGTGCTAAGGCATTTGCAGAATATTTTGAGTCTGTATACAGTACTCAGTCACCAAAACTTGACGCAGCGGCAGTGGCAGCAGAGGTCGGCGCGACCAGTGCTCTGGTGCATATGGAGTCTGTTAGTTTACAAGATGTAAATACTGCACTACGAAATCTCAAGCCTAAACGTTCCGATGGACCGGACGGGCTACCGGCATTCCTGTTAAGGGACTGTAGCAGGGTATTAAGTGAGCCATTGTGTCACTTCTTTAATATCTGTTTAAAAAAGGCAACCTTTCCAACCAGGTGGAAGTCAACGCGGGTTACCCCAGTTCCTAAAGGGAGGGCTGGTTCAGATGTTAGTGGCTATAGACCGGTGGCAGTGCTGTCAACACAAAAGTGCAAAAGTGTTTGAATCCGTTTTATACCAGAGTGTACAGCGACAGATAGCTTTTCGTCTGTCCGAGGAACAACATGGATTCCGGCCAGGCCGCAGCACTGTTACAAATATACTAAATTTCATGATCCAGGTGGTGCCGGCGCTCGATGCTGGGGTTCAGGTGGACGCCACGTACTTTGATTTTCGACGGGCATTTGATACCGTGGATCAGGATGTCCTATTGCGGAAGCTTGGGGTCATAGGATGTACGCCACACCTATTACAGTTTTTTGTTAGCTACATGGCTGATAGACAGCAGTGTGTAGACTATAATGGCTACGAATCTGCACCATTCTGTACCAGGTCTGGCGTGAGTCAAGGGAGCAATTTAGGGCCTCTCCAGTTCATTATAATGGTAAACAACTTACCAGAAGTCGTTAGGCACGGGTCATGTGTACTGTATGCAGATGATCTTAAAATGTTATGTGAAATAAAAAGTGTACAAGATTGTGAACGTATGCAGGAGGACATAAATCGAGTGGTTAAGTGGAGCCACGACAATAAGCTTTACCTCTAAGTGCTCAGTGGTGTCTTTTTCTCGAGTGATTAACCAAATACAGTACGAGTATGCCCTAGAGGATACACCCATGCAACGGAAGTCACAGGTGCGAGATCTGGGGATATATCTCACCTCTACACTAAATTTTCGCGAACATATAGAAAAGATATGTAAGAAGGCCTACAGGAACTTGGGTTTTGTGCTGCGACAGTCAAGTGCATTTACAAATATCACCACGATAAAAGTGTTGTACGACGCGTTGGCCAGGAGTCACCTGAACATAGCTCAGTTATATGGGCTCCACATGAAATAAAGTACAGTGTCATGTTGGAGCGGGTCCAAACTAAATTCATACGACATTTATATTTTAAAATGTATGGGGTGTATCCGTTCTACCCGTTGAGGTACCCTACACTGTTTGTGCTCGGGATGGTGGGGTAGAATGAGCTCAGTGTACGACGCGACTTTGCACTCGCACTATATGTAGCGAGGATACTGAGAGGAGTAGCGCACGTCCCGGGGGTTCTCCGGCGCCTGAGTTTTGAAGTGCCCGATCGCTACGTGTGGAGACGGAGGCGCCCGCAACTGCTGACGGTTCCCACAGCCAAGACTAACTTGCTGGCAAAAGCACCCTTTACTAGAACTATACGCTTTATCAACGAAGTTAATCAGCAGGTTGATGTCTTTTGTTGTAACTTGAGAGAACTCGCAAAGGTGCTCTTGGACGTCATTGCGTACAAATTTTAGTTGGAAATGATCACCGTGGCCTATGGACGTTTGCAGCGCCAGGATGCCGCAACTGAAACGGAAGTTTGTTCTGTAGAGTACATGCTGGTGATTGTATTAGGTACCAAATGTGTTTATTTAGCTTTTATTTATTACGGATTGCTGCGTTACACTATATGTATTGGACTATATGTGTATTGTGTCTAAATGTGTAATGTTTCTCATTTGTATTATTGTTTTAATGGGGTTACTCTATTACTATTTATATACTTGTATAGTGTTAAATCAACCACTCTATCGCATTGGGTGTACACACCTGTAATGATCAATGAAAACCATGTTGTATATCTAATCAGAAATCGCCCGCTAGGAATTTTATAGTGAACGAAACATCTCAAGAGGAAGTTCTAAAAGAAATTGCGACCAACTATGTGGGAAAGCGACTGCGAAAAGATGTTTCGGTGGATAATACTATTCACAGAAACATAACAAACACCGAAACACAACAAAGTCAAACGTACTATCCAAAGAAACACAAAGTCTTGATTTTCGCTGATCAAACTGGATATGGTGTTCGGCGGACGCTGCAGTATTACTTGGGAGACGAATTTTTGGTAACTTCCATTCTAAAACCGTATGCAACAACAGAAGAAGTACTTAAATCGTGTATATCTATGTGTAAAGACTGTACTCCGTCTGATTTTGTTATCATAATGGCAGGATCTAATGATAAGAGTCCCATGTCAGTTCAGACATATTTATACTACACTGTAACTCAAATTAAAACCACGAATGTAGTAGTGGGGCAAATATTCAATAATAAGTTTTTGAATACAAATTTACTGAATAGTTTAATCAAACATGTATGTGATAACTGTCAAAACGCAACCTTTATTCCTACAAATGCTGAATATCAAGAGAGACCATGGAATTATTTAAATAAATTGCAAAACTGTAGACTTATTTTTAGACATATTTTACATGTAAATTACACCATTAATTATCAAAATTACAGTAAAACATTAGCAGATTCTCGCAAACGCGATAATTTTGTCCTTTTTAAGAACGCAGCTACTCAGACAGACCATTTGAGTGTGCTTGCTAATTGTAGTAGTCCTGAAGCAAGCGGCGTACCTGCACCGGAGAGTGAACACACGCGCCTTGCAGATTTGTTTTTTCGTGAATAACTCAATTAGAACACATATATCACGTGAAAAAGATGTAATGACAGCAGAGTCTTTAGACTTACAATGTAAAATGTTAATTTGTTATCAAAATGTATGTGGTATCAGCAGCAGGAAAAATGAATATCAAATCTTCTTACAAACGCTTAAACAAAAAGTTGACTATATATGCTTAAGTGAACATTTCTTAAATGATCTGACAGTAAATTTGTTTAGCATGGATAACTACAACCTTGTTTCTTACAATGTTAGACGTAAAAAGAAAAGAGGTGGTTCTTTAATTTTAGGACACATAAACCAAAAAGTGGAAACTGTAGATTTTGTAAATAAATTGTACGTGAGAGATACTTTTGAAATATGCGGTATAAGAGATGTTGATACTGGTCTGTACCTGTGTTGTTGTTACAGAATTCCTGATAGAAATAATTTTTCACTAAAAATCTATAATTATTTTTGTTTTTAAATGTTATTTTTGCAATATTCCGCTTTTTTAGAATGTCGTACGATGTCGACACGTGTTTCGCCTACACACGAGGCATTATCAAGACTGTTTGGCAGCAAAAGTACTTACACGTTCACCTCAACCTTTTATAGTTCGAACGCAACCAAACGATAGCGCGATGTAGACTTCTAGTTGTTTTGTCTATTTTTAAATAAACTAAGCAAAACCGAAGTGTGGAAGTCTGTTTGTTCGTTCAGCAAAGTACACCCGTCCCGTTTTATAATTTCTAACTGCTCTAATACGGACATTTTTAGACCCTTTTCACATAAATGTAATATTTCAAAATTGTTGTTATCATTCAAAATATGCCCGGTGTCCAGCAAATGCTTCGCGAAATGTGATTTATCTGTGTGACCGTTTCGGAATGCTCTTAGGTGTTCCTTATATCTGGTATCAAAGGAACGACCTGTTTGGCCTATATAAACATTGCTACAACCATCACATTTCAACTTATAAATACCGGATTTTTTGCTATTACTAATACTATCTTTACCATTACATAATGTTTTTAAGGTATTTTGAGGTCTATAGGCCGAGAAAACATTATAAATAATGAATAACATTTAAAAACAAAAATAATTATAGATTTTTAAAATGGATTTCCGCCATGTAACGCCTGATTCAATTAGTTATTTAATTTTTCACTTTTTATGAATAACTTAGAAAAACTTCTTGAATATTTATTTCGTAGGAAGTCAATAGTTTGTGGTGACTTTAACGTGGACCTACTTAAGCAGAGTGAGCAGCGAACTGAGTTTGTAAGTCTTTTGTCATGCTATAACTTTAGGAATCTTATTGATGAGCATACTTTTATTCGTGGTGACCATTGTTCCTGTATAGATAACTTTTTAACAAACTTGCCGGACACCTTTGTAAAACAGTGTAAGGTAGACCACAATGGACTGTCGGATGGGCATGGTGCCCTATTGGGTGAATTTTTTTTGGACGGTGATTTAGTTGTCTGTAATAAAACTAATCAAATCATAGTCAATAAGAGAATTTTTAATGGCAAAAACGAAGACACTTTTAGGAATAAATTACTTAAATATAACTGGAGTGGTATGGGAATTAATACTTTTTTAAAAACTTTTGGTAAAGCATTCCATTATAGTTTTAGAAAACTTAAACAAAAAATTAAAGTGAAGACTCACTTTCAACTAAAGTGGGTCACGAAAGGTGTGAAAACGGCTAGTAAAATGAAACGCTTCTTATGTACTGGCGGCAATAAACTTGATGCGAGTGTACTCAATTATAGACAGAAATATGTTAGGATTTATAAGAGAGTCATTTCAAAAGCTAAAAAACTTACAATCAGTGAAAACCTCTATAGATCTAAAAACCAGAGTAGGGAAATATGGAAAATAATAAACAGGAGTACTAACAGACTTAAGGCAGTGCAGGTGGATATGCGTCTAAAAATAAATAACCAAATCGTAGATAATCCTGACGTAGTAGCTGACATCTTAGTGAAACAATTCGATCTCAACCACACCTTACCTGACAGTGATATACGTGACGCTGTCTTTCTGCTTCAACAGAGCACAGCAAGAGTTAAAGGCGATATGGATATCAGGCCTACTACACCGTATGAAATTACAAAAATCGTTAATAAAATGCCCAGCAAAAAATCATGTGGTTATGATGAAATTCCAATCTCTATAATTAAAGATAATTTGTTAATTTTGGCCGAACCACTATCTTCTTTTTACAATAAGTGTATATTAGAGGGCGTCTTCCCCGAACAATTGAAAATTGCTAAGATAGTCCCAATTTATAAAAAAGGAACTAAAACAGACCCAAAAAATTATCGACCAATTTCCCTATTACCCACGCTTTCAAAAATTTTCGAAAAAATTATAATAGACCGCTTAAACAGTCATCTTAACTCAAATAAAGTGATGCATACAAGACAATTTGGATACCAGCGGAGTGTTGGCACGGGTGATGCTATTTACAAGTTAATAGGTGATATAGTCAACCAATTAAATTCTAAAATGAAGGTAGCTGGCATTTATTTGGACTTAAGTTCGGCTTTCGATACTATTTGCCATAAACTACTCTTAACAAAAATGGAACACTATGGTGTAAGAGGCAGGGCCAGTCAACTTTTTGCATCATACCTGTGCAATAGAAAAATGTTTGTTGAGGTGGGAAAAATAAATTCAGATGGTTTTAAAAAGTACCATAGGTCACATATGGTACATATTAAAGCTGGCATACCACAAGGGTCAATCTTGGGGCCTACATTATTCACACTATTTACTAACGACTTAATAAATTATATAGCTAAAATATTACCTGATATACAACTTGTAGTATTCGCAGATGACACTAATGCTGTTGTAGCAGACACAGATATGCAATCCTTGAATAGTAAAGTTAATGCAACCTTAGCAACATGTTATTACTGGTTTACTGCGAATAAACTTACAATCAACACGAGTAAAACGAATGTTATGTTATTTAGGACTACGGCACGCAATAATGATAATATGAACATTGAACTGAATAAAACTAAAATTCAACTTGTAAACGAAGTTAAGTTTTTAGGAATATATATTGACGAATTCTTAAATTGGAAACGGGAATTAACAGCTCTTGATTCGTCAATTTCGTCAGCATGCTATGCCTTAAGAACACTGAGAGATGAAGTGAGTAAAGACAATCTAAAAATAGTGTACCATGCGTTAATAGAATCCAAACTCAGGTATAGTATTCAATTTTGGGGTAATAGCTACCATTATAACTGGCAAAGAGCTTTTGTTCTTCAAAAAAGGGCTATTAGAACCATCAATCGCATTTCCCAATTAGAAAGCTGTCGACCATACTTCAAGGAACTAAAAATTCTCACGGTGCCTAGTCTTTATATACTGGTGTTATTAATTCATTTTAAAAAACATGTTCATGAGTATGAGTCACATGATGACAGGTTAAGGCGGGAAAACACAAGAAGGATGGATTTCAGTAGTGTAACAATTCCACATTTAGATATTGTGAAACACAGTCCACATTATCAGGCGGTACGGGTTTTCAATAGGTTACCTAGCGAAATAAAGAATAAGTTATACACAGGATCCTTTAAGCCTGCAGTGAAAGCATATTTATTGGAAAATTGTTTTTATTGTTTAGATGACTTTTTTTAATATGAGATTATTCAATTTTTGGGACATATGATAATAATTATATAAATTATTTTATTAATTGTTAATCTTAATGATTATTTTTAATTTCTTATAATGTTTTAATTTATATGATTTTGTTCTGAATATTATTTATTATGCTATGTTTTAATGAAATAGAAATTTCATTTTATTGTGTTTTAATTTATATAATTGATTTTGTTTTAAATATTATTACATGTGTGTGTGTACAATAGGTAATGTTTCATGTAAGTTACATTCAGATACAATGTTAATTTTGTTTATGAATATATTGAATTGAATTGAATTGAATTGATAGGGTTAGAAGAAATAAATAAATAAAAATAAAATGTTTATGAACGAGCACATAAGTCTTAGTATATAAAGTGACGTAAATTATAAAAATATAGTTTTTCTACAAAAAATTTCCCGCATCGGCATTGCCATTTCCCCAAAAATTTCGAATATAATATTCGGAATTACATCTTTTCGATTTTTTTAATAAGTCTGCTACTTACCAAGAGCGTATCTGATGGTTAACTGGTTCTGTAGCTCGATCTTGCTAAAGATGCCCCAACTGGACTTGCCCTCGGGTATGGGATTGTTCCTAATCCAACCTCCGCAGGCAAACTCGTAGAAGTCTTCACATGGATCTTGAGTTTCATCTAACGCTCGGATTACTTCACTCGCCGTGTAGATGCAGGAGCCTTTTAGGCAGACATCTGGTTCTGTCATAAGAAGAGTAAAATGAAAGAAAGAAAGAAAAATATTTATTTTGTAAACTTCTTTCGTTTATAATTTTGTATTTTACGTAAGCTCGTAAATGCCGTATAATGAAATACTAAATATATCACATATTTTCCAAGGCTATTGGGTATAATATTCATTTTGAAAAGATAAGTACAAGATGTTATTTGAATAAATTAAAGTGATGGTGTTAAGTCTCAATATGGTTTCTTACGTGTTAATAAAAAGTGTGTAAAAAGATGTAAACTCACTACATGTTTTGTTGAGAAACAACTTATGACTAACATCTTTGTTACGTATTAAAAAAATAAATCATTTTACCATAATCATTTTTACATCTATTATGAATTATAACAGAAGCGCTCGTGGCCCCGCGGTCTCAGTGTTCTGTAAACGATCACTGAGTTACGCAACTTTCACTATGGCTGGTCCTCGGATGGGTGACCACTTTGTGGTGACCAATTTACATTTGCGAGCGTTTCCGTGCTTCGGAAGGCACGTTAAGCCGTTGGTCCCGGTTGCCAGTAAAATGGCAGTCGTTAAGCCTGGTTGAAGGCCTTATGGGCGGCTTGAAAATTTCAACAGCAGGTAGCCACAACCTGCGTCTGTCTATTTCAACACGGCAATGGGCTCACCACCTATTACGTGGGACAGGAATCCACACGGTGAAAAGTGGGCATATAATATGCCTCTGCCACCCCTTCGGGGATAAGGCGTGATGGATATTTATTTATTTTATTTATTTATCAATTATAACAGAAAGAGCGAGCCCAAGACGGTGGCGTGACGTGAAACCTACACGCACTGCCCTTTACCCCCAAAGAAGTGAGATAACATCGGTAGCTCCTGAGTCGAGGCCGTTGTGGCGGACAAAGTCTGTTGGGAGCCCTGCATTTATCTTTCCAAGGGCTTACCCGCGACTCGCAGCCATACATGGAAGAACCCCGTATGGCCCTTTCAATAAAAAAAAAAAAAAAAAAACCCCGTATGGTTTTAGTAGGAGTTTATGAGAATATCCACACGAAAACAAATATGTCTTTACTTACACGTTCCGTTTAGATGATTTTACGACTGATTTTTATTATTTATATACGCGACGATTTTTTTACAGCTACAATATTTCTCTCAACGTCGATAAAAAAGTTTCACTTCAAAAATTTGTAACAATTAAAAAAGATATAGTGAAAGCAAAAATAAGTAAATATGTAAAGAAACGTGGTTGGATTATGAAGAACCTCCGTATCCATGGTAACCTAATTAAACAAACTGTTAAGTGCACGACTGTACTTAAGCAGGAATTAATAGATTAGTGTGTAAGGGCCGTATTCCAGAACGTTTATCAATACTCAAGAAACACTTGAGAGTAGATTTTATAAGGCAAAATATAGTCTCAAGCGTTGATTGAGTATTAGGAAGCGTTCTGGAATACGGACCTAACTGTCTAATATATGATCATAACTAGCACAGAGAATTGCAAACGTGAGGCAAATCCGGATAGAAACATTTGGAATATTTTAATATCCATACATTTGTTTGTGTGGCTAATTACACTATAACTAATATACCATGAATAGTTAAAACTATCAATACCGACAATATTTTATCTTATTTTATATTTTTGTTGAAGCGCGTGTGTGCGGACTCAGTGTTTTGTAAACGATCACTGCGTTAAGCAACTTTCGCTATGGGTGGTCACGGACGGGTGACCACTTTGTGGTAGTTACATTTGCGAGCGTTTCCGTGCTTCTGAAGGTACGTTTAAGCCGTTGGTCCTGGTTGCCAGTAACATGGCAGTCGTTAAGTCAAGATGAAGGCCTTTCAGCGCGCCCTCGTCTAGTTTACGGTCGTGGGCAGAAGGTCGGGAGACCCCGCTCACATTGGCCTTTTGGCGACTGGCACCCCTCGTGTTCCGGGGTGCCTTCTTGTGCACGCTCGATCGCTCTCCACCCCTCTGTTCTCAGAGAGACGTTCGGAGACGGTTCGAAGCGGGCATAGGCTAATTTCTTCCGTGAGATTAGGTGGGCCGCGGTGAATAGCCCTCAGGCCTATACTGCGACCCAGTTGGGAAGAAAGTGGAACACTGCAGGGTTTAGTGGGTAGGACGGCCCCCAAAGGCCGGGAGTCCCACACACCATGCAGGGGCAGCAGGAATGATAAAACCCCTATCGGGGATAAGGCGTGATAGATAAATAAATACTTTATCACGGGAACTGTCATCATAGCGCGATGCAGAGTTCGTAGAGAAAGTTTTCTCTACATTTCGCCATTAGATTATATTCATGTAGTTTGGTTAATTGACCGCCAAAGATTTAATTAAAGTTCTTGGGTTTTGAAAGTACTTAAAGGATGATGGCAGAGTCACTAACAGCTAGAATGTAATTCAGAATTTCAATATTTCGACATTTTCCGCACACGCCTCTTATGTAAGGGAGCATAGACCCCCAAGCAACAGAGGTCGTTAGGGTTAGGTCGCGCCTATTACTGGTCTAGGTCTCAAGGATGTTCCTTAGGGCCATAGATATCTTAACTTAAGAGATGTGGTGATAAAGCAGCGTTTACTACTATGCGAACCTGTGTCGGCACATTTCTCCCACTACTCCCTACAGTACTACTGTAGGGAGTAGTGGGAGAATATTCAAATATAATTTGGTACACTAATGTGTACGAATTAATATTTGTATACTCTCTCACTAAATACAGGACATATACAAATATTAATTCGTACACTAATGTGCGTCACACACTGTAAACTAATGACTCTAATCCTTCACACATCAATAAATGACTGAAGTGAACGTACTAACTACATTGCAAAAGCAAATTATTTATGTACATTAAAATCGAAATTATAAACGTTCTATCTAAAAAAGGGAGACAGCGCCGTGCGCTTGTTTCATATCTATTTAGTTAAGATATTTATGCTTAGATCATACCGGGGCCGGATCTAATATTTTCCAACAGAAACCCGTTTTAGTTCTATTCTATAGCGGTTCTATTGTGATTAGTCCAAAACTAGGTAGTATACTAACACTATTATATATTTCTGCTAGGTATACTAGCCTGTTTTTAGCTTTCAAAATATTAATATAGACTCCAAAAATGCTACAAGAGCTACTTACAGGCGCTACACGTGTTTATAACATTTTATCGGTCGGACGATAGAATTCTATTGGAGCGCAATTGTAATAGTAGACTACGAAAACAGGCAATTTTTTCTGTCGGCTCTCTATTGAGCGACGATTTCTATTCTCTTCTGACGCGATTGAATTAGTGGACTTGGTCCCCTGATTCAATTACCACACGCAGCTGCGATTGGTCAATACGTGATATTAGTTGGTTAGATTCCAACACAACCTTCTCATCATTGTCTTTCGTAAGATGCCATTTAGAAGCACTAACTTGGCTCTATTGTAATATGCTTGCTTACCTGGAGTGTCTGGTTGATAGCACGGTGGTACTGGCAGATCCGTTGGCGCTTTAATCGTGAGGAGTATGGTGACGGTCAATAGAAATGCTATGAAGAGTATGGCACTGATCACCAGCAAGACTCGCTCCAGCGTGGTGCGCTGATGCCAGCCGATGAAAGACACCCCCTGAAAGGAAAAAAAATGTTGTTATTAAAATTTGATATCCAAGCTCAGGTTTTTAGGTTATGAAATTGAACTGATCGAAGGTTATAGTGATTCAAGATTCAAGTCCACGAGACGAGCTAGACACCACGGGCGCCCGTTTGCCGGGTCGCAGTAACTAAGCTCTAGCCTACTCTGCAGCCCGGATTAGGGCGAGACGAAACAGCGCGGCGGTTTAGTGGGTAGGACAGCCCTTTTCTCAGACCGAGAATCCCACACACCGTCCCTACTATCCCTGCAGCAGATAGTGACGGCGCATAACTGCATTTCCCGCGATAATAAAAAAAAACCGACATTCAAGTATAAGGCACTCATGTTGACGTCACGAATATCTTTAAGCGCGATTCGTCCAATTCGCGATTGATTCACTCCCACTTATTATATCCCCTATTGTACTGATAAAATTCGAAAATGGAACAATAATAAAAATTATACCACAGCCGAACTCTCTTTATACTATCGTAATACCATTGAAAGTATTTTTTGCGAAAAAAGTGAATAGGACCTATCGAATTGGATGAATCGCGCCTACTGGCGTATTCATTATAAACTAGAATAAATTAACATTAAATAGCATTATAAAATAAGTGCTCGTGGCCCCGCGGTCTCAGTGTTCTGTAAACGATCACTGACTTAAGCAACTTTCACTATGGCTGGACCTCGGATGGGTGACCACTTTGTGGCATTTACTTTTGCGAGCGTTTCCGTGCTTCGGAAGGCACGTTACGCCATTGGTCCCGGTTGCCAGTAAAATGGCAGTCGTTAAGCCTGGTTGAAGGCCTAATGGGCGGCTTGAAAAATTTCAACTGCAGGTAGCCACAACCTGCGTCTGTCTATTTCAACACGGCAATGGGCTCACCACCTATTACGTGGGACAGGAATCCATACGGTGAAAAGTGGGCAAATAATATGCCGTCTTGTAGCAAAGAGGCGGACATCTGCGATAGTAACAGTGGTGCGAAGCTGTTAAAACCGAATTTACAAACTAGACTGATTACCAAAAAATTTCGTTGAACTAAAATGACATCTATTTTCTTACTCGACTTATAACTACACTGATTACGAAAAAAATTCGTTGAGCTAAAATGACATCTATTTTCTTACTAGTAGTGTAGCTATTTCCTTATAAGTGGTAGCTAGCTAAAAACGGTCCTGGCAAGAGAGCTACGAAAGGTGCTGTGTCCTTGTCTAACGCGCTGCCAGCTGTAGAAATGGTAGAACATTTTATATATTTATTTTTTATGATTTAGTCAAATTAATTATTCATAAACTTTGGAACTTATCTAAATATTTCTACAGTTCCTATAATTATTAATAAGAACTTCATAGTATTAAAAAATACTCATTAATACTTAGTAAGAGTAGTACTTAAATGTTTGAGTTTGGTAATACTAAATGCAAGATCTGCCTGGAGGACTTTTGGCGCCAACGGGAGCGGTGACGCACGTATGCCGTATATTATTTTCAAAAACTAGTGTAAAATTCTTGTTTTTGTGTTTAATAATCGTAGAATATTATACATAAAGAGTTCGGAAAAGTGCATAAGTGAACGAAAGTGATAAATTGCAAAGAATAGCGGTGTTGTTTGTGTTAGTGCCAAATTTCCATAGATAGCCGCAATAAGGGATCCACTGCCTTATTGGGGCACGGACTAGGACCTAGGACTAAGGACTTGACATCATGATTAAAACAAAATAACAAGAAAATAATAAATACTGAAGACTAAGCTGTATGGACTAAGTTTCCTTTGCCTGCCCAAGATGGGCAAAGACAACTTAAAAAAAAAGATCCGCCTGTACCCCCGCCATCTTGCTTAAAGTGTAGGGTCACCATAGATTTTTTTAACAAATATTTTTACTATCTCATAATAGTAGGTAGGTATATACTTACGTGTCGATTGTTTTAAATTGGAGATGTACTGTTATAAGGTAATTGTATGCTCGTGCTTCGATTTGCGATTGTGTAAGTTTTGATATTAAACCTGTTAGATTTTCATGAAATACGGTAAATTTATGTTGTGTGACAAGGTGCAAAAATGACTCTTCTAACGGTAGCAGCTTTTCTTTCCACGGGTAAGTAACAGCACCAACCATATTTTTTAAGTAACATAGTATTTTGTTGAATAAAGATTTTTACAATCTCTTAGTATTAGGTGGGTAGATAAGCAGCATCTGTTTAAATGGGAGATGTGTGAAAAGAAGAGAAAAAATGAAAGAAATGATATAAGCCATGTGTGTACCTATGCGTGTGTGTATCGAACCAACAAATGAGCAAGTGAGTGCGCAGCCGGGTGCACAACTCTCTCTCTCTCTCTCTCTCTTTGTCTCAATACACGTTTTTTTTGCAGTTTTTTTTTTGTACCGTATATTACTCGTTTCTGAAGGTGTATAATCTATACTAATAGATACTATATAATCTGTCCCCGACTGTATAATCTATACTAATATTATAAAGCTGAAGAGTTTGTTTGTTTGTTTGATTGAAAGCGCTAATCTCAGGAACTACAGGTTCGATTTGCTAAATTTGTTTTTGTATTGAATAGTCTATTTACCGAGGAGGGCTATAGGCTTTATAGCATCACGCTACGACAAATAGGTGCGGAACAGCAATGATAAATATGACAAAATCGGGGACAAAATATTCCTTTTGAAAGCTTTCGTTGCAAACGCTGCGTAAACGATTAAAGTTACGCAAAAACTATGTATGACATAATTATTCCCCTTTAAAAGTTCTAAAATAAAGTCCAACAGCATATGTCTATCTTTAAAGGTTAACCCATTATAATCATTTTATTGTAATACAATTTGTTATTAAAATGAAAGTGTCAAGTATGGCTGAAGATTTGCGATATACGCATGCGCGACGGCGCGACTAGCCAATAGCAAGCGAGCTCTGCGAAGTCCTCGCGTCCAATCAACTCAAACAATTCGATTCGGCTGTACGAAGCCGAATCGAATGTGTCCTTCTTCGAGTATTATAGTTTGTTAACTATACTAATATATAAATTTAACTATACTAATATGTGTTGGATAGCGCATTTATCGTGGAAGTATATTGGCTATATCATCACGCTACTACACTGAAGAGCAGGGCAGTAATCAACAATCGGGCAAATATTCATACATAATTGTAAAAGCAGATACCTAATAAACGACGGGATGGCGTGACTGATAAAAGGCTATATCATCACGCTACTACCCTGAAGAGCGAAGCAGTAATCAAGAAATAGAGGCAAATATTCATACATTTTTGTAAAAGTAATAAACGACGGGATAAAATAGGAGCGAAGGGAATAAGGGCGTGACAGATAAACTGACGGGAGTTCAAAGTATGTCACGGGCGAAGCCGCGCGGGTCAGCTAGTATTTTTATATTTTATATATATTCTTTTTAATATTTTTTACTTACAATAAATTCAGAAGGTTCGAACAATCGTTCAAGGAATTTGTCCTGTGTTCTAAATGGTCATGGTCATTATTTAGAAAGAGACGCCGCCACTGCCGAGAGCCATCTCACGCGGATCGATTATTTCGCAGTAGTGCTCAGACTGCTCAGTCTAGTTATAGGTATATAAGGTCTTTGGTTAAAACTGAACTGATGATTTATGACCACGCTGGCCAGTTGTAGTAGATGGGTTTGCCCGCGTAGAGAAGTGTTCCCGTTTCCCACAGGAACTTGTTCCCGGGATAAAAAGTAGCCTATGTGTTATTCTGATGTATAAGCTATATTATTGTAAAGTTTCATTAAAATCCATTCGGTTATTTTTACGTGAAAGAGTAAGAAACATCCCTTTTTACAAACTTTCGCATTTATAATATTAGTAGGATTTATTCATATATTTATTTTACAGATTAAAAAAAACGATAACACTAAGTACACTTTTAACACGCTTTTTTTATCTTGACATGAATGTTTGTAACGAAAAGTCCGCGTATGTGATGTTGACCAATTTCCAAAGTCTCATTTGTTTGCATAGAGGTCAAGGTTTAATGACAATTTTGATAGCCGCCCTCATTCACGGGTCGTCGTGTCTGCTTTCCAGGCAGGCGCCGCCAATTTGACGTGCGAAATCCTACTAATATTATAAACGCGAAAGTTTGTAAGTATGGATGTTGTTACTCTTTCAAGCAAAATCTACTGAATAGATTTTGATAAAACTTTACAATAATATAGCTTACACATCAGAATAACACATAGGCTACTTTTTTTCCCGGGAACAAGTTCCTGTGGGAAACGGGAACGGGAACAATTCACCACGCATGTGGAGCCGCGGGCATCAACTTCTATATTACAAAAATACGTTTATTTTCCAAAATAAAATTATAAATGTTTACTTTTTTAAAACTGTAATTTGTCTTCAGTCGCTCGGAGATTAAAAACAAACATCTTGAAATAAAAACAAACAGTCTCGTGATGTCCTTGACATAATTTCATGTGCGCTTGATTATATTTTTACTACGTCTTGTTATCGGCTACTTTACGTCAGATCGCACGTCAGTAGGCATGTCCAAAATGCCTCCTAATGAGGTTGAGCTATTTTCTGAACGATAAAGGCTTTCTTTACGATCTCTAATGCTCATAATAATAATGAAGATAGTTGGGCATTTGTAAATCTTTTGGTCGTAAGTAAAGGTGAGTTCTGGAATTCGTGTCTATTATTTTTTTGTGTGGAAATTCTCATGGATGCTATGCCGGACTCCTACTGACTAAAACCACACGTTACCCTTCCATCTGTCAATGGTCAGGAGTCTAGGGTGAGCCCCGAGTCACTGTAAACTCGACTTCCTAGGTCCGTATTCCAGAACGTTTCTCAATACTCGATCAACGCTTGAGACTAGATTTTGTCTTTTAAAATCTACTCTCAAGTGTTTCTTGAGTGTCGATAAACCTAAACGTTCTGGAATACGGCCCTTAATTTAGAACGAATGAAATAAGATAAGGACGAGACTTATAATATCAGTATTGTTTATCAGCTATGCATTTATCTCCGAGGGGGTGACAGAGGCATACTATTCGCCCATATTATACTATAATTATGCATTTTATCCCACGTAACAGGTTGTGATAATAACTAAAATTCATCGTAAAACGATAATAAAGGAGGCGAGTAGAATCCCACCACACACCCTCAATTCGTCAATCCTAACGCACAGCGGTCAAGGATCATCATCATCATCCGAGCGTCTGTCCCAGTTGCGTCTCGCGACGCCCGGGGTTCCGCTTTCCTACATTTTCTCCTCCCCTTCGCACGGTCGTCGGCATCCCCTGTAGTGAGACCATTGGCACGCATGTGATCCTTTACGACGTCAAGCCAGCACTTCTTAAGTCTTCGCCTCTTCCCGGGACCCGGCGGGGCTGACATGGCCAGACATTTGTTTCCCACATAGCCCGGCGGTTGCCGCAAGACGTGACCATACCAACGAAGGCGACTCTCTTGCAACTTGTCTGCAATGTCACGGACGTGAAGGCTGCCGCGGATGCGAGAGTTCCTCACGCCGTCTATCCGTGTAACTCCACACATCCACCGCAGCATCTTCATTTCCGTGACACGCAGCTCCTGCTTGTGTCGCTCCAATATTGGCCACGTCCCACTGCCATGTAAAAGGACAGGTCTAATGATGGTTTTGTAGACCTGTTCCTTCAACCGAATTGGCATTTTTGGGTCACAAATGACACCGGTCATCTCCCGCTTGTGCGTGACTTGACATCGCAATCGATGTCACTGGACGTGTGAAATACAGATCCCAGTTATTTAGCCTGGTCCGTGCGCTCGACCAAATCACCGCCAATGCGGACGGATGTGGGAACTGTCGAGTTTAGTGCCAAGTACCTACTCGGTCTTCGCCACATTTAGTTTCAGACCGCGGTTCTCAAGCGTCTCCTTCCACGCCCTCACACGTCGCACCAATCTGCCCCTGTCCGCGTCTGCCAGCGCAATATCGTCAGCAAACATGAGCAACCATGGAGGCTGCTCATGCGAGTTCCTGATGCTGTTCGACAATTCGTCTAATATCACACTAAACAGATGCGGACTAAAGACCGAACCCTGGTGTACTCCGACGGTGATAGGAAGGGTTTCGTGTCGCCAACAGCAGTCCGAACCATCGAAGAGTCGAGAGAGTCGAAGTCGAGGTACATGTCCCGGATAGTGTCAATATAGACATCTGGAACTCCTTTGGACCGCAGTGCCCACCAGATCATCGCTCGAGGAACACAGTCGAAGGCCTTCTGCATGTCTAGGAACATACAGTGTAGAGGCGTGTTCTTCGTCCTGTATTTCTCGACGACAACCCTCAGGGCAAAAACAGAGTCCGTAGTTCCATGACCAGGGCGAAACCCATATTGACACTCCGAGAGAGTACACTCCTGCCGGATCCGGGAGTCTATAATCCTCTCGAAGATCTTCATGGTGTGGGACATAAGCTTTATAGTAGCTCCCGCACTCCTGCACTGACCCCTTACCTTTGAAGACTGGAGTAATAATACTCAGCCTCCATTGGTTTGGAATCAGCCCGCTGAGGAGTACGCGGTTGAAGAGGGTTACTAAGATGCCCACACCGCGAGGCACCATCGCCTTCCAGGCTTCGATGGGGACTGCATCGGCTCCGACAGCTTTCCGATTCATCATGCGGGGAAGAGCAATCTGGACTTTTGCAGGCGTCGATGGCACTAGTCCCTAAACCTGGAGGATAAGGTTTCCTTTTACCTATCCTACATCCTTTCCTTAAAGAGTTCGGTTCGTCATTTCTTCGTTACAATTAGTAGAGGTTATCTTTGACCGTTGTGCATTAGGATTGACGAATCGAGGGTGTGTGGTGGGATCCTTCTCATCTCCTTTATTATTGGTCGTGATAATATTAGTAGGAAGTAGTACATGTGTTACACACAAGGGAACATAAAAGAATGCACATAAGAACACACACATAACTGTGCGTTTTAGAACAATTTAGAAATTATTAAACATAAAAATTATGATTGCATTAGAATAACCTTGAGATAATATATAGAGAGCATATATTGAGAAAATAAGATAAAGCAAGGATCTTATCTTTTTAGATTAAGTGGATATAGTGATACGTGACTAAACTTAATCTTTACTAACACTAGGATCCCCGGCGAACTTATACCGCCGCGTCTTATAAGATATTCTTTCTGTTTATTTTTTGATTAATTCTGATATTCGGGGTAGAGACTATTCCAAAACGGGAAGGATCAAAAACAGCCAACGGCCCACCCGTTATTGAGCCTTAAGTGTTAAGGCAAACTCGACTTTGTTTTATTTATTATTTTTTTGCTTACCACTAATTATGATTATAAAGAGGTAAATTTTGAGAGTATGCGTGAGAATTTCTACAGATGGCGGACAGTTGCTGTATATTATTTTCAAAAACTAGTGCATTAACCTTGTTTAGTGTTAAAAATGGTACATTCTTAGACATTAAATTTGTGTAAACGTGCTTTAGTGAAATAGTGATATATTGCAGTGAAGTGCGATTTTACATCTTACCGCACGAATTCCACTGAAAGCTTCAGTAACGCTTCTACCACTTACAGTTAAAAGTTGTGTTAACGTGCTTTAGTGAAAGACAGTGATATATTGCAGTGAAATGCTATATGCGATGTAAAACATTTTGCATGCATCATGCAAGCTCCAATGGAGGCCGCGTTAACGCTACTGCCACGTTAATGGGGTACGACTGACTTTGACTTAAGACTGTACTTGACTAAAACAAAATGGAACATTTTAGATACTAGGATTGAAGAAATACGAAATAAATAAGATTTGGTTAAATGGTTTTAGTATCCAGGCCATAAAATATATTTTAAAAAAGCAGTCTTCATAATGCCTCGTGTGTAGGCGAAACACGTGTCGACTTCACGACATTTAAAAAGCGGAATATTGCAAAATGTAAGGTTTAAAAGAAAAATAATTCTAGTTTTTTCTGACTTTACTAAATTATTTATTTATCTATTACGCCTTATCCCCGAAGGGGTGGCAGAGGCATATTATATGCCCATGTGTATTCCTGTCCTACGTAATAGGTGGTAAGCCAATTGCCGTGTTGAAATAGACAGACGCAGGTTGTGGCTACCTGCTGTTGAAATTTTTCAAGCCGTCCATAAGGCCTTTAACTTGACTTAACGACTGCCATGTTACTGGCAACTGGGACCAACGGCTTAACGTGCCTTCCGAAGCACGGAAACGCTCGCAAATGTAAATGCCACAAAGTGTTCACCCATCCGAGGACCAGCCATAGTGAAATTTGCGTAACTCAGTGATCGTTTACAGAACACTAAGGTCCGTATTCCAGAACGTTTCTCAATACTCAATCAACGCTTGAGGCTAGTTTTTGCCTTATAAAATCTACTCTCAAGTCGATTGAGTATTGATAAACGTTCTGGAATACGGCCCTTAATACGCGGGGACACGAGCGCTTCAACTAAAAGCTTCAATCAATTCTTCTCTACAAAAGTAATATTTTATATAAAACTAGCTGAACTGCCCGGCTTCGTCCGTGACATACTTCCAACCCCGTGGCACCCATTTAATCTTGTAGCTTATTATTTTTCCAAAAATGTATGAAAGTTTCCCCGATTTGTTGACATTTATGATTACTGCTCCTCTCTCCTGTGTAGTAGCGTGTTGTATATAGCCTATAGCCTTCCTCGATAAATAGACTATCTAACACTAAAATAATTATACAAATCCGACCAGTAGTTCCTAAGATTAGCACTATAAAACAAACTCTTCAGCTGTTTTATTAGTATAGATTATCGTTACTATTCAGTGCAATACCCAGTTATCAGGAGCACATGTGAAGTTAGATCCGTCACAAAACTGCATCTGGATTGTCATTTGACCTTTAGCTTTTATTTAATAGTTTGAGTATCGCCTCCATTATAAGTATCACATCTAGTATACCTATATTATACATAGTAGGGCGTATCTATGCATACCTACACATAAAATAAAATAGATAGACTATAAATACTTTGTTTTTTACTAACTATCTTTACACCGTATCCCTGACGGGGTCGTCTGGTATACGTTTTTGAACTGAAACTTCTTTATCGACGTTGAGAGAAATTTTATAACTAAAAAAATCCTCAAATTTGTCAGTTACGCGCAATGTTGTTTTAAAGTGAAACTTCTTTATCATAAGTGAAACTACTTTATCGATGAGAGAAAATTTATAGCTGCAAAAAGTGGCATAAAGAAGTTTTACTTCTTACCTGTGTACTCTGGTACACACACATATTTTTTCCTTTTTATAATACCATCAATTACGTCTTTATCCCCGAAAGGGCGGCACAGGCACATTATACGCCCACTTTTCACTGAGTGCATTTCTGTCCCACACAATAGGCGGTGAGCCTGCTTTTGAATTTTTTCAAGCCGCCTATGTGTCTATCATCTTAGCTTAACGATTGCCATGTTACTGGCAAACGGGCCCAAGGCCTTAACGCGCCTTCCGAGACAGGGAAACGCTTTTAAATAGAAATACCTACCATAAAAGACATACCTGGTAGGTAGAGGCTTACTAAACGCCCACATTTGACCGTATGCACTTTATTCCCTTGTTACAGGTGATGAGCCCATTGCCGTGTTGAAATGGAAAGGCGCAGGTTGTGGCTACCTGCTTTTGAAATATTTCATGCCGCACATAAGGCTTTCAACTTGGCTTAACGACTGCCATGTTACTGGCGACCGGGACCAACGGCTTAACGTGCCTTCCGAAGCAGGGAAACGCTTTTAAATATAAATACCATGAAAGTATAGTTTTATATGCATAGACATAAGTCAACATATTACCAATAACAGTCAAGAGGATGTTCCCTGCTCATTTTTATGATCCTAGGTATACACTCATATCCTGTCTGGTAATAATACTATTGTCCTCCTAGGAATATCAAACTTGATCGACTCAAACCATTAAACGCCTCATAAAAGAGAGTAATAACTCTTGAGTGGGTCCAATGGTCACCGTCTTTATGCGTAGGATATCACTTATTATGTTTTAGGTATTTCCTGTGATTGTGTCCAGCTTTCAGAGTTGAAAAGGGTATTTACAATGACTCTAAATTTCATCTCACTAACTTATAGTCCCACTTTTGGGCATAGCCGCTTACGAGCCGTGTGTTTGATAAGTGCGTTCTCAACTTGTTTTAGTTGATGGTATTTCGTTCCCGCGTAGAGAAGTTTTCCCGTTCCCGTTTCCCACAGGAACTTGTTCCCGGAATAAAAAGTAGCCTATGTGTTATTCTGATGTATAAGCTATATCATTGTAAAGTTTCATTAAAATATATTAAGCAGTTTTGACATGAAAGAGTAACAAACATCCATACAAACTTTCCCATTAATAATATTACTAGTTGACGCCCGCGGCTTCACCCGTGTAGAGAAGTTTTCCCGTTCCCGTTTCCCACAGGAACTTGTTCCCGGAATAAAAAGTAGCCTATGTGTTATTCTGATGTATAAGCTATATTATAGTAAAGTTTCATTAAAATCTATTCAGTAGTTTTTACGTCAAAGAGTCCAAAAACCCATACAAACTTTCACATTTATAATATTACTAGATGACCCCCACAGCTTTGCCCGTGGAATGTTTCGACCTCCCGTCGCACCTATTTAATCCTGTCGCTTATAAATTCTACCATGATACATAAAAATTTGCCCGATTTGTCGACATTAATGACTACTGCTCCGCTTTCCAGTATAGTACTGTAATGATATATAGCCTATAGCCGTCCTCGATAAATGGGCTATCTAACACAAAAATATTTTTTCAAATCCGACCAGTAGTTCCTGAGTTTAGCGCGTTTAACCGAACAAACAAACAAACAAACTCTTCAGCTTTATAATATTAGTATAGACAAGATGTAGACAGACACAGGCTGGCATTTGCAGGGCTGTGAGTGTGTGTGATTATGTTCAATGCGAATCTCCAGCGCGTTTAAAAAATATGTGTAAACATCCAGACTAAATCCACACGGTGGCCTTCCTATATGTATTAATATAGATAGATAAAGGATGAATATAATCCATTATTCCATGACATTATAACAAATATACTTTTTTTCATAAATTTAAAATCACTTTAAAGAAAAATCTATTTAAGAACTTTAAATAATCCCTTGGCTCACCACCTATTACGTGGGACAGGAATCCACACGGTGAAAAGTGGGCATTTAATATGCCTCTGCCACCCTTTCGGGGATAAGGCGTGATGGATATTTATTTTATTTATTTATTTAAATAATCCCGACACAATAATATATATGAACGTTAAAAAACCTTTAACAAGCCATTTTGTGGCGGCAGCCATCTTGGATTTTAAGATTATTGTTAATTTTCTACTAGTCAAGTATTTTTATTTAATACCCATATTAAGAAAATAGTGATATAATATGTAATCAGCTACTTTGTGGGGGTAGCTATCTAAGAGCAATTTTCATCAAACATAGCAAAGAACACTTCCGACTAATTTACCTTTTAAACAAAAAAAAATTCAATATGGTTTTATCCCTTCGGGAGCTACTTGCGATGCCACAGACAGACACACGCTGGCACGTCAAACTTATTACTCCTCGTTGCTTTTTCGTCAGGGGTTAACAATTACAAAAATTAATACCCAGACACGTATGTATGACTATAAAACAATTATTGAATGGGCACGAAGCGAAATAAGTATGCATCGATCGCGAAGCCAGGCGATCTGCCCTCTCTGACTACCCTGTCAGGTATACAGCGCGAAAAATCTAAAATTAGTTAACACTAAAAGTACGTAAAATGTACCAATTTGCCTGAACCGAGGTACGTTCTTCAATTGGACCAATTCCCCGGTCACGTGCATCCGCATGTAGGTTGAATTAACATTCACCAGATGTAACACACAATCTGCTCATACCCACATTTAATTAATGCGCCTCGTGATACGCCTGTAAGCTCATGTTTCTATTGATATATCTATGACTAGTTGACGCCCGCGGATCCTCACGCGTGGTGAAGTTTTCCCGTTCCCTACAGGAACTTGTTACCGGGATAAAAAGTAGCCTATGTGTTATTCTGATGTGTTATATTATTGTAAAGTTTCATCAAAATAGATTCTGCGTGAAAGAGTAACAAACATCCATACTTACAAACTTTCGCGTTTATAATATTAGTAGCATACATACTCGTACATACATAGATACCTATTGTCACGCCTTTATTCCCGAAGGGATAGGCATACTATCCACTTGCTCGTCCCAGTTTTTTGATAACTTACTTTTTCCCATTTGACCTACCTTGACCTAACTAACAGAAATCCTATCTTAGAAACTATATTCCACTACTATTCCTACTTCGTGTAAAGTGGGCCGCGGACCAAAGGCCAGTTTCCCTCTAAGTCATAAACCACGCCCACTTTTATCGTAAGTATTTTTGACCCACATAAGAGAGGGTGACCCTATTGCCGTGTTGAAATGGACAGGCGCAGGTTGTGGCGACCTACTGATGAAAATTTTCAAGCCGCCAATACGGCCTACAACTGGTTTAACGACTGTCATGATACTGGCAACCAAGACAACGGCTCAATTTGGCACGCTTGTAAATGTAAATGCCACAAACAGTCACCCATCTGAGAACCAGCCATAGCGAAAGATACTTAATGCAGCAGATCATTGCACTATAAAAAAAAACTCAATAAAAAGCGATTAATAAAGTAAAGTCAGCGCTGCGGCAAATCCATTACCGGCTTGCCATAAAGTTATTATTATCCAAGGCCTTTGGAGGCAAAAATCTATGAACACTTCATGTTTTCACTCATTTTTAGCTTTGTTTACATTGCCGAAACCGCATATGACCACATATCTAATACCGTGGGACGTAAATTCGTCTAAAATTGCATTCTCTTGAGAACATGTACATAAGATATTCGTGTATCTAAACTAGACCAAATATTTAGAAAAACAGTTAAAAACATACACATTTTATGAATTACCCGACGACCTAATTGTGACTACAACCATTTTGTTATTTATATATTTTCGTGGTGTATATTCAACTCCCGAGTAGTATATTCACAAAAGTCTTTATAACATAAATAGTAAATAAATAATACTCGGGCGTTCGATTTGTTCCTGTGTCGTCCCAAGTTTACGTCCCGAATTCCTAAAAATTTTGTTTCGTCCCACCTTAATTTTATTAATGTTTCGGCCTACTTTATATAACGTAAGTTTAGTAGAATCAGAAAAATAAATTGCTATAATCATGACTATTTGCTATTCTAGCGGGCATACACTATAACGCCTTTTTAAAGATAAAGTTTTAATGTATATAATATTTAGTTATATTTACCACACACCTCTAACATACAATTAAATTTTAAAAAAGTCGCCAGTAAAGCCTTCAGCTCGATTTTAACGACTGCCATGTTACTGGCAATCGGGACCAACGGATCTACGTGCCTTGGGAAGCCCGGAAACGCTCGCAAATATCCCACCACAAAATGGTCACCCATCCGGGACCATCCATAGCGAAAGTTGTTTAACGCAGTGATCGTTTACAGAACATCGTTTACAGTCCGCGGGACCACGAGCGCGTATATTTAGTTAATTCATGAATTTATGTGATTCAATTAGACCAAGTGAATGCAGCCTATTTACGTGTGTAAAGCCTCATGGATGCTATTGCGGAGTGCTACCGACTAGAACCAATCGGTACACTTCCATCTACCTATGGCTTTGGTGAAATCTGTGAATGAATGAATTAATTAATGAATGAATGAATTAAATATCCTAATAAATTATCCCTGTACCAAATTTCATTTAAACTGTTTCAATAGGTTTGGTGTGAAAGTGCGACAGCTAGATGGCGGTGTCTCAATTACCGATTTACGCGCTCACCGTGAGCTTTGTCAAAAACTGACACTAGGCACGCTGATGATTGTATAGTTCAAAACGGAGGACATTATAAGCACAATGATGTCGTAGCGCTGTAGTCGTAGTTCAACCTACGACGCCGAGCCGCTGTAGTCGGCTACGACATTTTTATTGCCGTAGTAGTAGAAGCTGACTACATTACAGACCATGACTACAGTATCTACGAATATACAACGCTTGCATCTGTAAGTTTTTTATATTGCACGTCCTGTTATAGGCCGCATAATATACCATCAAAAATTATATTATTATCATCTATAATAAATAAATATCGTTCAGACAACTCACACAATGCCATCTGATTCCAAACTAAGCAGAGCTTGTACTATGGTAACCAAATAACTGATAAACATACTTATATATTTCTAAATACCTACATATTATAGATAAATAACACCCAGACACAGAATAAACCAACGTGCTCATCACAAAGTTTAATCCTGGGTGGGAATCGAACCCACGACCTCTTGCGTAGCAGTCGGATACACTCTATATCATAAAAATGAGTCGCAAAATATATTGCTAAGCCCTAAGAAAGATGAGAGTAGAGAGGAAAATTAGAAAATTGCAACGGAAAAGGGGGAGCTTCATTACGCGGGTGGAGCAACGGGCATCAACTAGTATTAAAATAAAATTAAATCATTATTATTCAAATCAAATTATATTATAATAAAATCATATGGTATCATCTGTAAAAGAAGTTCTTGGGTTTATTCAGATTGACCATCCCTGGTATGGAGTTGGTTGAATTTTTTTCGGACATACTCAGCTCTTACACAACGACAGCGTAGCGCTAGCGCCGTAGTCCTGCGAACGACGCCCCGTGCCGCTGTAGTCGGCTACAACGTCATAAATCTAGCCGACTACATTTAATTGTAGACCAAGACTACAGTTCTACGACTATACAACCCATGCATCTTTATGATATGAGTGTTTTATATGGGACTTATTCTCAAATTAATTAATATTTTTTATTATTCATATTAGTTGTCCTAGCATACTTGGCACCGCGCGTCAGAATCTCATATGTCCCAGTCTTATACAACATTCCAATTAAATGTTCATCGAATTGTTTCTGAACGAAACAATGGCCGTTATCATTCAGTAAGGCAATGTCACCTATGTCATGGGAGTGGGTGCCAATTACATAGATGACTTTGCCTTTCTGAATGCGCCGGGAGCAATGCGGGACGAGTAAAAAGAGTTATCTTCATAAAAATCAAACAAGAAACAAATGCAAGCAAAAAACGTGTGGCACTCGGGGACTGCCGCGGTAAAGCTATTGCATAGCATTTTTTGTCAACTTATGCAATTATAATAAATTATTTATACTGTACTAGCTGACCCGAATAACTTCGTTAGCGCCACTGTTACAAAAAAAAGTTATAAATGTAAAACCGCTTGACCGATTTTGTGCACAATTCACATAAACCATCTACTAAATAGTCCGAACAAAGCCTAAACAGCCCGTTCTCGAGTTATAAAATTACAATGAAAAGTGACATTGAATTTTATATTTATAGATTATTAATATATAAAATACTAGCTTCCGCCCGCAGCTTCGCCCGCGTGGATTTCGGTAACCGTGATCCTTTTTTCACCTAGTTTATTTAGCATAACATTTTTTGCGACCTCTTCAACAATAATCGTTATAAGTATTTCAGTCAATTTACATAAAAACATCATGAATTATACCTTACTCATGGATCTAAACTCGCGCGCACCCCCGCCTTGGTGACGCCCACTTCGCAACGGGCCGAAACGTCCAATTTTAATCATTCAAAGATCAAATACACTCCCGGACTCTTGAATCGAGCCACCTTACATTCCCGGGCCTAAAAGCTCAATACGCAAAAAATATACAATATAACAAAAAAGTTTTTATGCATTTTTAATGCTGTCATATTTCATCGTCTTTCCCGTATGTATTATTCCAAATTTGAATTTTAGAATTTAAAATAAAGAACAAAAGCCGAGCTTGGCCACAGATTTGGAAATGAAAAAATAATGACTGTTGAAAGTTGCTTTGAAGCAATTTAATGTCGATTTGGTTTGAATTTTCGCAATTGTTGTTAACCAAAGTTTAGTTATTTTTCTATAATTTAAACCGTTTTTTGGATTTTTGGATTTATGGATACTTCACCTGAAGTAGCCGCACAAGCTGTAGCACTTCTTCAATCTGGGCTTAGTCAGCGAGTGTGAGTTCACAACTTCACATAAGTCGTTCCGCTGTTCAAAGAGTGTACCACCGACACCTGGAGACTGGCGGCTTCGTTCGGCCAACAGGAGGAACTCGTTACCGAGTGACAACGGCGAGACAAGATCAATACATTGTCACTGCTAGCTTACGAAATCGACGCCTTAACTCTGTTCAGATACAAGAACAGCTCAGGGACTTTCACGGAGTGGCTGTAAGTACTCGGACCGTTAGAAGGCGACTCAATGAACGTGGTTTAAAGCCCCATAAACCAGCCAATGGACCCAAATTGACACGAGCACACCGAATAGCCCGTCTAGAGTTTGCGCGCGAACATCTAAATTGGACTCGACATCAATGGAGCCAGGTTCTCTTCACAGATGAGTCCAAGATAATGCTATACGGTAATGACGGAAGGAGTAAAGTGTACCGAAGACAGAACGAGCGTTTCGCGCAATGCTGTATTGACGAGAAAGTGAGTTATGGTGGAGGTTCATGGACAGTCTGGGGAGGAATCTCTATGGAAGGCAAAACTGAGCTAGAGGTAGTGACGGGACCACGACTGCCGCCCCTAGATGGCAATAGATACATTCGCCAATGTTTAGAGAACCACGTGATGCCTGCTATATATGCTGGATTTATTGGTCAAGATTTCGTTTTAATGCATGATAATGCAAGGGCTCATACTGCGGGAATCGTCAGGGAGTACTTAAATGACATTGACAGTACTGATATGAATCCTATAGAGCATCTATGGGATGAGCTGAAGAGGCGTGTTCGAGCTCATCATCCTGCCCCGCAAACCATGCAGGTGCTCGAAAATGTAATTTCGGAAGAATAATAAATAAATATTGTGGGACACTTTTCACACAGCGCCATCTAGCCCAAAGTAAGCAAATATTAGCTTGTGTTATGGGATCTAGATAACTGATAAACATACTTATATATTTCTAAATACATACATATTATAGATAAATAACACCCAGAAACAGAATAAACCATCGTGCTCATCACACAAAGTTTTATCCTGGGTGGGAATCGAACCCACGACCTCTTGCGTAGCAGTCGGATGCACTCCCACCGCGCCACAGAGGAAGTCGAAAAAGTCGGAAGAATGGGAGGATATTCCTCAACATGTCATAACGACATTGATTAATTCTATGCCAAACCGTATGAGAGCTGTCATAAATGCACTGGGAAGCAATACAAGTTACTAAATAAACATTTCTTTTCATGTAAAACATGTCTTTATTTAAAAATCGATTAGATTTTTTTCCTTGAAATTTACTTGTTTCAACGTAACTCGACTTTTTTAATAAACTGTAGTTCAAATTTAGAACAGTGGCACTCTAAATGAATGATGAGTATACCGGCTCCAAAACTGCATCAAAACATTTTCCTTCTAAATACATCTTTTATAAGTTACAGTACTCCAAACCAAAAAATCAAGGTGGCTCGATTTAGGTGTCCGGGGGTGTATTATCTACATAAACTGTAATTAGTGATGAAATAATTTATTCTGATAAGGATGTAGTTTAAAAAAAATTCAAGATTTTTAAATAAAAAACCATCTTCTAAATAGTCCGAACAAAGCCTAAACAGCCTGGATAGGTGAGCCCGTTCTCGAGTTATAAAATTACAACGAAAAGTGACATTGAATATTATATATTTAGATTATTAATATATAAAATATATATAAGCGCTCGTGGTCCCGTGGACGTAGTGTTCTGTAAACGATTCCTCAGATGGGTGACCACTTTGTGGTATTTACATTTGCGAGCGTTTCCGTGCTTCGGAAGGCAAGTTAAACCGTTGGTCCCGGTTGCCAGTAACATGGCAGTCGTTAAGCCAGTTGAATGCCTTATGGGCGGCTTGAAAAATTTTAACAGCAGGTCGCCACAACCTGCACCTGACCATTTTAACACGGCAATGGGCTCACCACCTGTTACGTGGGACAAAATGCAAAGCATACGGTGAAAAGTGGGCGTATTGTACGCCTCTGCCTACCCCTTCGGGGATAAAGGCGTGAAAGTATGTTATGTTATGTATGTTAAAATATATATTATTTCTACAGATCGTCTCGATCCGTGCGAGCTTCGTACAGTCGTATTATATACATACACGTTAAGCAAACGCTCGGCCGTGCTCGGTGAAGTTCGTGTGAGCTCGGGTGTTAGGTTTTTTCGTTACGGAATTTCTTGATTCGGTCGCCGCGCTGAAGGCCCGCGATAGAAGCTATGCAATAGCTTAATAAAAAAAAGAATTCTTCAATATAGTGCAGCCGTTCTAAGTTATTCTATTCAACTTTTATATAACTTCAGAACGACTGTTCCAAGAGAAACAGCGATTATTTTTTATATAAAACTAGTTGAGGCCCGTGGCATCGATCGCCCGCGTGGTGAAGGTTTTCCATACCAGTGTATGTATAACAGGGCATGGTAAGCTATTGATAGATAGACTAAAAATGTCACCTAGTAATTTTTAGACGTAAGTACTACTGTGAAAATAAATCTTTCAGGGTTTAGGTAGGGTTTTCGATAAAAGCCCTCACTCAGAGTCATTATTTCCGACATCTTGATCTTGAATATCGTCATATTTCAACCAATGTACATAAAACTTTGGTATCCTATACCATTCACCCGAAACATTATTGATGAAATTCACATGCGAACGCATTAGTAGTAAGTAGGTTTTGTTAGATAGAATTTGTTTTATAATATGTAAAGAAGATTCGAGAGTCAAGATTATAGTTTAAAATGTATTGAAATGGCGTAACCATTGAATTTGAATAACAAATTCCAGACTTATCAAAATTCCAGTAAACACGTACACTGCAAAATTATGGCATAATTTAAGGGGTATTTGGTATGTTTGTCACGTTGTCAACAAAATAGGTAGACAACAAAATAACATTTAATAGATTGGGGAATTTTATCGAAACTCGTATTTGTTTAAGATAAGATTTCGTCTAATATGATGTTCATTATCATACATACATACATACTTATTGTCACGCCTTTATCCCCGAAGGGATAGGCAGAGGCATACTATGTGACCACATTTCACCGTTTGCATTTTTGTCCGAGGTAACAGGTGGTGAGTCCATTGTCGTGTTGAAATGGATAGGCGCAGGTTGTGACGAACTGGCGACCTGCTGTTGAAATTTTTCATAAGGCCTTCAACTGGGCTTAACGACTGCCATGTTAATTGCAACTGGGACCAATGGCTTAACGTGCCTTCCGAACGGAAATGCTCGCAAATGTAAATGCCATAAACTGGTCACCCATCTTAGAACCAGCCATAGTGAAAATTACGTAACTCAGTGATCGATTACAGAACACCGAGTCCGCGAGGCCAAGAGTGTTCATTATCATTGGAGCATTATTATTGGTCAACAGTTAAGTCCTCGCTGCATGGGTGTAAGACGCCTCATCTAGATCTCCGGGGCCTAAGTGCCATGTGCTCCGGGGCCAGGTGTAACTGCTGACCAACGACACGCCTGCATCAAAGTCGCTTTCAACAATCTACGTTTACAGAATTCTTCATTCTTCAAAAAGTACTGCAGCGCGAGTATAGCACTAGGATGTACCCCTTACATCCTAGTGCAATACTCGCGCTGCGGTCCTTTTTATTCTACTAAGGTCTCTGATCCCCAGCGATCTCACCTGCTGACCAACAGACGAGGCAATGACGCAGGTGCACCGGGTTTGGGAGTTTAGTTTAGCAGTCTCTGCCAATAACGTCGAAAATAATAAGCAAAACGATAGCTGCTCCTAGCAGCATAATAAAAATAGACCTCTGGCTGAAAAGCAATGTATTATTGTTTAAGCTACTGGGAATATACTAAGATGGAAATAAATAGCCTGAGAAAACTTCTTTGTTTTTGAAATATCTAGAATGTCGTTCAAACTTTTGTGTACACTTTACTCAATGTGTTTGCGTTACGAGTATTAGATCAAAGTTTGATAAATTAAATTCAGTAGGACTAAGAAATGACCGCAACCATAGAAGCATGGAACTCTCTGCCAGCGCACGTGTTTCCCTTCTCTAACAATCTTGGGTCCTTTAAGAGAAACGTGAAAAGGCACGTTTCTGGGCCGTCAAGATGAGGGTCGCTATCGGAGCCCTGTGGGTTGACATAGCGGCACCAAACACGGATCGTCGTCTTGCCTTACCATAAGACTGGCGACGCCATTTTGACGTGCCACATAAAAAAAAATTTGGAAAACACAAAAGTGCACGACTCACACGCTTTTATTATATTATAAAAAAATAGAATTACAAGCTTACAAACTTTGCTATAAATTATCGCGTAGGGGTTATGAAATAAATAGAGTAAAGATAATAACAATTAAACCATCGAATCAGACCGTGAAAAGTGAAAGGGTTCTATTCCTAATTATACTGCTTCAGTAGAAGAGAAAAAAAAGACTTGATTAGTAAAGTATTTCGGTCGTTATCGTGATAACAAGAAAATAATCCGTAACATACAGACACACGGACGTCCAAGACGGAACTTTTTTAAACAGTTTTTTAACTAGTTTATATAACAAAAATGGCATCAAAAATATCATGAGTGTTAAAAATAGTGTTTTTTCTTGATATGTGTGTGTATATATTATTTTACAAGTGCAATATATGATAAATAGAGAAATTTTAAGTTTGAAAAATCTGATGTTTTGCGCGAAGTGACAGTAGTACCCACCTCAACGCTTCGCTTATGAGGCGTGCAATAAAAAAATAAACTTTTTTTATACCACTGAGGTGGCAGACAACCTGATGGAAAGTGCTTAATGGGAAGTATTTTATGCCCAATGTGATTTCGCACTTAGATCGAAGTCTGATTACAGGCAGTGTGAAACCTTGAACTTTGTTATGTTACAGTTACGCAAGACTTGTACTACTATGTAATCTAAGGGTACACAAACGACTAATTAGTATGTAATTAAAAACATGTAGCTATGAAGTAATCATTTGTTTGTGCCGAGATAGTTCTATCTGAAGAGCTGCTAGTAATGTCTCGAGTTAAGATTTTTTGTCAATTGGTAACGCTTTGTAACTGTCGTTATGATTTATGGGTTTTAATCGCGTATAATTATCAGTTTTGTAACTTTGTTCAATGATTGTCGTTTCTTTGCTACTCGTAAATTATATAAAATGACTATACTAGCGGCACGCTATGATGGCCGTTAGACATATTACAATAATGCAAAAAAAAAAGATTTTTATGCAATAAAATAGAAAGTATTTTTGGAAAGTTATTTTTTTAAATAACACCAACTAGCTCAAATTAAGCTAATAGCTTGTGCTTTAGCATCTAGATAACTGAATGTATATAATACAGATATTGAAAACATAAAAAGATTGCCTCGGTGGCGCAGTAGTAGTGTATGCGACAGACGCGACTGAGGTTCCGGTTTCGATTCTTGAGTCGGAAGAATTATTTGTGTCATCCACAAATGATTGTTTCGGAGTTTGGGTGTTTGCTATGTATAATATGTATGTATTTAGAAATATATTTAAAGTATGCTTATCAGTCGTCTAGAGCCCATAACACAAGCTTTTATTAGCTTACTTTGGGCTAGACGGCGGAAAAAAGCCCAAAACAATCATTTGCAAATATTTGATCCGATTGGATTCAAACCAGAGACACGCACACTATCACGGTGCCACCTAAACAACCGTGGAAATAATACTATTATACATAAGTTAACTATATACCTGTTTCAAAATTATAATTACAGAGATTTTAATAACGATATGCTTATTTTTGTGGCTACATGGGTATAAATCGTAAAAACAGTTTTTACAAAATACAAAAACTGTTGATTAATTGCACTTGGTGGAACTTGTTACACATTTTGAATTTACTTTTTTACCTAAAATAACCTTTGAAAATGCCGTAAGGCGAAACCGGTCAGGTTAAAAAGTAAATTTTGTGGAAAAGTACAAGTGTTTTAATTAAAAACAGTTTTTACAATTTCTATGAAACTAATACATACAAACGGCAGTGGGCCCAAAAGAGACGATGGTAGTGGACAGAAATATCGATGACAATAAACCAAGAATGGACGCACTTTATTCTCTCGGAGACGTGAACTAACTCTTACGTTTGATGATGGGGTTTTAGAGGTTCCTATCGCTGAACTAGAATCATCTCTTAACAAATTTTACCGGAAAAATTACCGGAAGTTACCCACACGTATCTCTTCCATCTGTCTATGACCAGGAGTCTCGGGTGAACCCTCGGAAGGATAGCCCCAGGGCTCCGACAGACTTGGTCCGCTACCGCGGCTTCGTTCAGGGGGGTTAACAAATTTTACCTTGAGAAATGGATATGATTTTGTGTTTGTATACATCTATAGGAATCCAGGGCTTCCGAGTAAAAAAGAGTAAAAACATAAGTGCATGGGACTGAAGCTACAAATAAAACCCAATGCCATTGAACACCGATTAAATATTGTTCTGAAGGTACGTCAGCTGGGCTGTGACACATTTCTGTTACATTCAATGCAATCAATTGTACTCAATGCAATTGGTAGAATATAGAAGTCTATTTGTAACCGTTTAAATAAAGAAACCTTAGTCAAGGGTAGACAGCTCGCTATATTCTCAACTAGATGACCCCCACAGCTTCTCCCGTGGAATATTTCGACCTCCCGTCGCACCTATTTGATCCCGTCGCTTATAAATTCTACAATGACGCATAAAAATTTGCCCGATTTGTCGACATTTATGACTACTGCTCTGCTCCCCAGATTAGTAGCGTAATGATATATAGCCTATAACCTTCCTCGATAAATGGGCTAACACAAAAAGAATTTCTCAAATCCGTCCCTGAGATTATAGCTTTCATCCAAACAAACAAACAAACTCTACAGCTTTATAATATTAGTATAGATAACTTTTACTTGAATGTATCACAACATCTTATAAAACAAAGGCCTTCGCCACGTCTGTTTGCCTGTCTGTTCGCGATAAACTTCAATTGAATTCACTAACACAATTCAAAAACTAACTGTTAAAGCTACTGCACCTATTTTCATACTGTTTTCACCAAAGGATAGAGAAAGAAATGGCTCTTGAGATAGGGTTTAGTTCATAATTTGTTACGTTTTTGTGGACATTGGTTAAATATTACGATATTTTTTGGGGATGTCAGAAAAATGTAAGCCGTCTAAGGTCCGTATTCCAGAACGTTTCTCAATGCTCAATCAACGCTTGAGTCTAGATTTTGCCTTATAAAATCTACTCTCAAGCGTCGATTGAGTATTGAGAAACTTCCTGGAATACGGCCCTAAGAATTTTCGACGAAAACGTTGTCTAAGGTCCGTATTCCAGAACTTTCTCAATATTCAATCAACGTTTGAGACTAGATTTTGCCTTATAAATACTACTCTCAAGCGTTGATTGAATCTTGAGAAACGTTATAGAAAACGGCCCTAAATTCTTTGAAATATAAAATTTAAATGATAATAAATAAATAAAATATGAAATTATAAATGTAAAAGTTTCAGACTTAAACTATTCTTTTAGTTAAAAAAAAAAGATGATATTACTTGCCAACTCTATAAATTTTGATTCCCTAGAGAGTGGTATATATAGCCGTAACTTTTGTTACGTTAATTTAGAAATTTAATGTTTTACTAGGTGATTCCCATCCCCCCCTGCGCTTCGCCCGTGACTTACTTTGAACTCCCGTTGCACCTATTTAATTCCGTCGCTTATAAATTCTACAAAAATGCTTCAAAAATTCTCGCTCCCAGATTAGTACCGTGATTATATATAGCCTTCCTCGATAAATGGGCACACAAAAATATTTTTTCAAATTCGACCAATAGTTTCTGAGATTAGCGCGTTCAACGAACAAACAAACTCTTCAGCTTTACAATATTAGTATAGATAAGCTTAATACCTTCTCGCGTTCAACGAACAAACAAACTCTTCAGCTTTATAATATTAGTATAGATAAGCTTAATACCTTCTCGCGTTCACGAGATAAAAGGTCTTGCTTGACAAAAATGGAAAATGATCCTATAGGGGTTCCGTTTTTTTCCTTTTGAAGTACGGAACCCAAAAAAGTAGCTCCAGGTTCCAAAATACACGGATGAAATCTATACTTCGAATCTCCGCATTTCGGTGCCTTTTCAGGGGCAGAGATCACGAGAAGACTGAGGTCCGTATTCCAGAACGTTTCTCAATACTCAATCGACGCTTGAGAGTAGATTTTATAAGGAAAAATCTAGCCTCAAGCATTGATTGAGTATTGAGAAACGTTCTGAATACGGACCTAAGAGTCAGCGGCTGACAAGAAACTGTGTTGATTAACGGCCTTGTTTTGTAAAACAATGGGAGCAAATGTTTGCTTCAACAACAATATATATTCTGCAGTTATGTAATAAATTGATTGTTTTACTGTTTTATGCTAATCAGTTAATAAACAAGGACACTGCTCATCGTAAACTAGTAATAGCAACATCAAAGGCAATGCCGTGCTGAAGTGTCAGGTTTGATTTTCGGATCAGAACAAATGTTTTGTATGATTCACAAATGTTTGCTTCGTAATTTGAGTAAGTCCTGTGTATAATATGTATTTCCACCAAGCGCCATCAATCAACAGTATAAATAATATATATGTATTTGGGAATATATAAGTATCTTTATCAGTTGCCTAGATCTCATATACCATGACGCATCGCCCAAAGAAGTAAGTTTGGGAATTGCGAGTATATTAAGTTGTAGGGAGTAATATCTGGATCTAGAGAACCATCTAGTGGGCATACAATATGTATGCCTCTGCCACCCCTTCGGGGATAAGGTGTGATAGATAAATAGATAGATAGAGAACCTATTTTGAAAATTGTTTTAGTGTTAGAAAGGTAAGTATATTATCCCTGAGTTTACACTACTTTATATCCCGGACACAAATTCCCGTGGGAATCGGGTATTTACTAGTCCTACTAATATTATAAACGCGAAAGTTTGTAAGTATGGATGTTTGTTACTCTTTCACGTAAAATCTACTAAATGGATTTTGATGAAACTTTACAATAATATAGCTAACACATCAGAATAACACACAGGCAACTTTTTATCCCGGAATAAAGTTCCTGTGGGAAACGGGAACGGGAAAACTTCACCACGCGTGCAGAGCCGCGGGCGTCAACTAGTATTATATAAATGCTTATAGTGCAGAGATTGTATTTGTGAATTTTCGTTCCGATTGTAGATTTTCCTCTTTACCTTAGTGACGTCAATAGGCCTGCCCCCTAATGCGTGGGATCAACAATATTACCTCCTGAGTGGGCAAATAGAGTACCTATTTGAATGTTTAATTTCATGATTTATTTTAAAACCTATTAGCTTTTTTTATGCCACTGAGGCGGCAGACAAGCATACGGCCCACCTGATGATGGAAAGTGGTCACCGTAGTCTATGGACCTCAACTTATGTCAACTCATTAAGACTAACTCAGTATTCTTTAAACTGTCACAGATTTAAGCACCTTTCGCTATGGCTGGGCCGCGGATGGGTGATCGCTTTGTGGCATTTCCATTTACGATCGTTTCCGTGGTTCGGAAGGCACGTTCAGCCGTTGGTCCCGATTGTCAATAACATGACAGTCGTTAAGCCAAGTTGAAGGCCTTATGTGTCCATTTCAACATGACAATGATTTCACCAACTGTTCCGTGAGACAAAAATATTCAGGGTGAATTATGGGCGAATTTTTTTACACCACTGAGGGGGCAGACAAGCTTACGGCTCATCTGATGGAAAGTGGTCACAGTAGCCTATGGACGTTTGCAACACCAGAGGTACGGCATTTTTACGGGGTTTTAACAGGGTCGGCACGGCCGACCCTGTAGAATCCTTATAAGACCCCATTCGAAGAAACCCATTCTGTTGACCTTCGGAAAAACACAGATAGATAGCTCAATCCACAACCCAAGAGTACGCGAAAGAAACCTCCAATCGGACCTGTCTGCGACCGCTCCCTACACAAAATGTCAGGCTGTATACCCTGTCTATGGCGAGCCGTGCGATGATAATATGCCTCTGCCTCCCCCTTGCAGATAAAGGCGTAACAAATTGTTTAAATTACAAGTTTTTAATTAACTTGCAATCATGATGTTTGTAATGCAAGTATGTACGAGTATGTTTGTTTCGGTGGAATTTTGCAACTCAATTTTAAAGCAGTTAAATTTGACCGTATTTGCTAAAATTTTGCATAGGTAGGCACACATTTCGTTTGAAAAACAATGCATGGTTAGCTGTATCGTGACTTAACACTTGGACACTTGACACAAATTTAACACAAGAACGAAGAAACAAGATGGCAAACTAAGTAGTTAATGCATATGGTACAATATGTGTATCATACGAAAGGACTTGCTGATATAACACGAAAAGTAAAGTGAAGCCAATTTAGCGGATTACTAAAGTTCCGGGCTCAGTTTATTATGTCTTCCTACAATGTGGTTATCAGATGAAAGACTTGTTGAGAATTATTCTAAGCTCATTAAAATAAGCTTATTTGAAAAACGATTTTTACCTATTAATTTATTTGTTTTTAAAAATAATACCATACAGTAATACGTTACGGTTTAAAAAACCATTCATTGTAACTGTGCTGTAGTTTTCTTAAAAATATTTACATTAATTTATATAAATAATGTGTGTTTTGTATAAATATACCATACTTTTTAAAAAAAAATACTGTTTTAGATTCCGAATTGTATTTGGTTAGTATCATGCATTGTCATAAAAACTAGTGTTTTCAAAATTTTAGCTCGGAACAAAGTTCGAACACCCATAAAAATTTAGTTAATAAAAATCTTTCTAAAAAAGCTCACTTCTTGTAAAGGAAATGATAGTTTAATAAAATAATAAAATGAGTACTATTTTAAATGTCGTTATGAGTTTTTCATGCAAAAAAACAGTTATTAGCTATAAAGTTACCATAAGGTAGAAGTTATCAGGGTACTTTAACAAGTCGCTTTTGAGCTGTCTCTTTTTTTTTTAAATGCCAATAGTATACCAGTGTAACTTTAATAAAATGACTAAAATAAGTGCTTATAGCCCTGCTAACACAGCGTTTTGTAAACGATCACTGCGATAAGCATCTTTCGCTATGATTTGTCTTCAGATGGGTGACCGCTATTTGGCATTTCAATTCACGAGCGTTTCCGTGATTCAGAAGCCACGTTAAGTTGTTGCTCTAGTTACCAGTAACATGGCAGTTAAGTCAAGTTGGGGTCATATGGGCGGCTTGAAAACTTTCAACAGCTGGTCAGTCTCAACCTACGCCTGTCCAATTCAACACGGCAATAGGCTCACCACCTGGGAGCCGAGTCTTCTATTGACAAACAAAAGCTGTCAAAATGATAATAGACTATCAAAAATGCAACTGACTAGCGGCCACTAGCGCGTCACGTGTTAGCCGTTCGATAGAAGTCAATTGGAGTGCGAAAGACAACGAAAACTGTCAAAATTATGCCTTTGGTTTTCTATTGAGCGACAATTTCTATTCTATTCCGACACGATTGAAATAGCAGACTCGGCCACTTGTTAGGTTGGACAAAAACGTATAGGTACGTTGAAATGTGGGCGTATAGAATGCCTGTGCCACCCCTTTGGGGATAAAGGCGTGACTGATGTAATAATAATAATAATAAAATGACTAAATTATGTACCTTTATATATCCATCAGCTTTTATCTCAGGCTTTGGAGCAGTATCAAACAAGTTCAACCTTGAACTCTGGAATAGATCTGCACTGGAATTTTCTCTGGTAAACAGTTCTGCTGAAGAGCTCTCCCTCGTTAGTGAAGGTCTGGCTTTCACGAAAGGATTCTTTCTTGCAGCATGAGCTTTCTTCAGCCAATTGAACTTGGTGACCGTTTCTGGGCCTGGTGAGGGTGTTGGAGTGTTTGTGGGAGTATCATCAGGGGTTGCTGATGTTTCTGAAGATATTGACGCCATCACGAATTTTTTATTTAACACTAGCCTTGCGATTAATAAATTTTTAAAAAATTGCACTGTTGTTTATTAAAACTTTATTTACGCACACGTGTAAAGCATTTTTATTTTTTATATACTATTACGCGTATAATTTACAGAAATATATTTTAAAGTATATTATCACGGTAGGAAGCCATATATTTAAATTTAGAACGTCGCTCGTAAATAGGCACGTCTGTATTCGTAAGGACGCCGCGCAATACTAATATAGTTCCGTATTTTGATCGGCGCGGGCGCATGTAACGACACAGTACCAATTGTTATAGATCATCCGAATGTAATTTCATCTTCAGTTGTCGGCGTGTATTTGATAGGGTTTGAATTTATGGTTTGTTTACAAATATAGAGTGAGGAGCAGGCGCTGTTTGTTATAATTAGATCAATATTACTGTCAATACGTCTGTTGATACGAGACGCGGTTCTTAGTAATGTCATTTTTGAATGTAATTTTTACAAGCTTTTTGTTAACTTATAACGTACTAGGTGACCCCCACGTCTTCGTCCGCGACATACTTCGAACTCCCGTCGTACCTATTTAATCCCGTCGCTTATAAAATCTACCAAATAGTATAAAAAATTGCCCGACTTGTCGACATTTATGATTACTGCTCCGCTCTCCAGGGTAGTAGCGTGATGATATATAGCCTATAGACTTCCTCTATAAATGGGCTATCCAACACAAAAAAAAGAAATTATCAAATCCGATCAGTAGTTCCTGAGATTAGCGCGTTCAACCAAGCAAACTCTTCAGCTATAAATATCAATATAGATGTATGGTTTTTCGGGTGGAATATTCAAAAAATAATTCTTCCAATCCGATAGATCTGAAATTTTGTACATACGTTTCGTATGGATGACGATGCAGGGTTAGCTGTGCAGACGTTATTTGAAATTCAACATTGTGGATCATCCAGACGGCTGACTATATATTTTAATGGTTGTCAAATGAAAGGGTTTGCTGAGAGTTACTCAAAAAATGAAGTAACATCACTATAAATCAAATATGGTAGACTACTAAAGATGTCAAATGAAATTAAGGTACCAAATGAATGAAGGCTAAGCTTAGGTCCGTATTACAGAACGTTTCTCAATACTCAAACAACGCTTGAGGCTAGATTTTGTCTTCAAATCTACTCTCAAGCGTCGATTGAGTATTGAGAAACGTTATGGAATACGGACTAACTGACTGCCTAGGTGGCAGAGATAGAGCATGCAACTGTCGCGACTGAGGTCCCGGTTTCGAATCCTGGGTCTGAAAAAAAAAATTATGTGATCCACAAATGTTGGTTTCGAAGTTTAAGTGTTTCCTATGTATAATATGTATGTATTTAGGAATATATAAGTATATCAGTTGTCTAGAATCCACTGTATAAGCTTATAGCTTATTTTGGGCTAGATGGCGCTATGTAAAAAGATTCCCACAACATTTATTGTTATTATCTATACTAATATTATAATGCTAAAGAGGGTGTTTGTTGTTTGGTTGAAAGCGCTAATCTCAGGAACTACTGGTCGGATTTGAAAAATTATATTTGTGGTGGATAGCCCATTTATCGAGGAAGGCTATAGGCTATATATCATCACGCTACTACCCTAGAGAACTTTATGCATTATTGTAGAATTTATAAGCTACGGAATTAAATAGGTGCGTAGGTAGGTAATTTATTATCAAAACTATCAAATAAAAGTACTTGCTGACATTTATCGTTTCTAGTGACTTCAAATAATTTTTAATAAAGTTTTTTAACCATTAATTTCGTATCTGAATACTAAATTGCAACATGAACGAAGTCCACTTCATCTTAACAAAGGAAACAGTCAGCTCTATAAAAGGCCATTAACGGAATTGTCATCTCCTAGTGAATCTGAAATGAGTCCTTGCGCCTCGTAACCAATTTACCAGGAACTCTAGTACCAGAGCGAAACGAAGAACAAAAAAAAATGTGTGTGAAACTTCTTTATCGAACTATGCGTAAGCCTTATCTACCCAATTTTCGTGAAGTTGTAAATAGTAGAAAAATAATATGTCGTAAAGAAGTTTCACTTCTTACCTGTGTACTCTGGTACACACACATGTTTTTTAACTATTATATTTAGTTCTGTGAAGTGCTCGTAATGTACGTGAAGTTATGTCAGATTACGAGTACGAGTTTGAAATATTACACTACTAAAGCACCATTGTTTAGCGTAAATTGTTACGTAGTTCATTTACTAAAACAATACATTACAACATCGAAATGATCTTCTTTGTCACGACTTTGTTATTAGTACACTAATAGTTTACAAATATTGTTACTATGTTGTAAACAGTTGACGCCCGCGGCTCCGCACGCGTAGCAAAGTTTTCCCGTTCCCGTTTCCCACAGGAACTTGTTCCCGGGATAAAAAGTAGCCTATGTGTTTTTCTGATGTGTAAGCTATATTATTGTAAAGTTTCATCAGAATCCATTCAGTAGATTTTGCGTGTAAGAGTAACAAACTACTTACAAACTTTCACATTTATAATATTAGTAAGATACGAGTAGTAAGATTCTCTACCTAGCAGCGCAATGGCTGCGGGACGGTGTCTCTGAGGATTATTTAAATTTTCGAGTTATTTCGGTGCTGAATGTACAGTGATTATGTTTATTCAATTTGGATGAAATGAGACAGTAAATGAAAAAGGCGTGACAATATGTATGTTTGTAAATTTACCGCGAATGGAGCCGCGAACGTCTTATCGTCCATTAATAAAAACCATATGTGTGTTGTGTACCAGAGTACACAGGTAAGAAGTGAAACTTCTTTCCGACAATTTTTTACAGCTCTAATTTCTCTCATACGTCGATAAAGAAGTTTCACTAGTGATATAGAAGTTTCACTTCAAAACAACATGACGCTTAACCGAAAAACGTGACGATTTTTTTACAGCTATAAAATTCCTCTCAATGTCGTTAAAGAAGATTTACTTCAAATATGACTGTTTTCAACACATTATGCTTCTTTCTAGTTTTTTCTTTATTCTTTTCATCCAAAACTTATATCGATTCACGAATTATAAAAGCTTTTTGCTTGTGCAACCGAACAGTTAATTGTCTAAGGAGCACTAAAAGTCATTAAGAGTTATTAAGCTGTAAAATGGACTCGTCCATACAGTTTTTACGGTCGTTTGCCTTTGTTCTTTCTTAGATATATCTCACCTGATAATTCCGTCCACCTTTATGACTGTTCCTTCAGAAAATAATCCGATTTTTTCCTTATTTATTGTTGCATTTTAACAATATGTCTGTCTTTTTACAATATGTTAAAGGAAAAACGATATTTTTGATTATATTTGATAAAAATGATTGATTATTTTAATTACATTAAATTTTAGTAAATAGAATTAATCTGTTCTATATACACAGCCGATAGATCATAGGTTTGGTAGGGTTTCTCTCATTATACAGAGTTCATATTAGTGAATAAACATTATTTTTTTGCTTGCAAGGCGTTTCGTGCACCCTGGGACATCACTCTAAGGAGTTACCCAGAGGCGCTGATACTATACACAAAGGAAGGGACTGCGTATATAGTCGATTCAAAAAATCGGCGCGAAATCCGTGGAGTTCTCTTCACATTTAAAAAAGGGTGTTATTTTTTGGAATTGTGGGATATTAATGCATTGTTGGGTGGTAGTGTGCAGGTTTTAACCTATTCTAACTAATTCCGAGACCATAGTAATTTGAGACAGATGTCCTAGTCATGAGAGCCTGCTAAAAGGTTGTCACAAGTCCAAACGATAAAGCGACCTTTGGTGGAATATTTTTTCCAACATTGGGCGTCAAAATCGCTGATGATGGTTTACGCATACCTAATAAATTAAGAAGTTGCCTAAACTTACATACCTATATACATATAATCACACCTTTCACTCTGAAGGTGTAGGCAAAGGCCCATTATATAATTGGAAATGTCCCAAAGCATTAGCGGCAGGTCTACGAGTGTTTCTACGTAGCGCTGCCTAAACGATTTATTTGTAAAATAGACATGCTAAACAGTAATTCACGAATACGTAATAATACCGCTTGTGTGTTCACATTATGAATTAATATTCATATTCAGTGTTCTTCAATGTTTCACGCAAGTATAGCATAATAAATTAGCATTAATTTTCACTTATTATGTTTTCGGTAAGGTGTTATGGCGCTAAAATAACGATCAATAATGTAACAGGATAAAGTTTTGAATAATGTTGAATTGAATATTATTTTGGCGGAAACGGTTATTGATAAGCTTAAGGGGTCCCATCAAGACCTCCCAACTAGTAGGCGCCTTTGTCGTTGGAATGTTGGAAGAGAATTAACCAAGGTTTTATGCTCAGCTCGCTTTTTGGCATTTTTTTCCTCAAATAGCATTATTGACGATATCAAGAAGTACTGAACTGCCCATTCACACACGAGGATAAGGCACAGGTCTATAGACAGTCACTTCAAACAATTCCAGAAAAAAATCCAAACACTCCTGCCCCTAGTATGTATAGATATAATGGATATAATCTAATTAATTTTAATGCTGGTACAAAGACATTTAAACTGTTTCTGGAACTGTGCAGGGTATGAGCTTGGTGTTATTTTTATGGTGTTGGTCATTGCTGTAGATCCTGGTGCCCAGTCACACTAATACACCAATAGCAGTGAGAGAGGTTATAGTATTTGGACCTAGTTAATCAAAGCGGACTTACATCCAAAACCCTTGCCTTACAAATTGTTGGCAGCTCTGCCAAATTAAAGTTGGTTATATTTAATACTAGGTGATGCCCGCGGTCCGAACGCGTAGTAAAGTTTTCCCGTTCCCGTTTCCCACAGGAACTTGTTCCCAGTATAAAAAGTAGCCTATGTGTTATGGATTTCCGCACGTTAAAAAAAAGCCTATGTGTTATTCTAAAGTGTAAGTTACATTATTGTAAAGTTTCAACAAAATCCATTTAGTAGGTTTTGCGTGAAAGTGTAACAAACATTCATTGTTACAAACTTTCGCGTTTATAATTTTAGTAGGATTCACAGTGGCAACACTAATGTGACTCCTGTGTAAGTCTGCCTAAGTATATATAATAACGGTTGTGTACACTACTGTATATCTTTCTCAATAATCCATTTTCTTAATAATTACTGAGCAATGGGCTCACCACCTATTACGTGGGACAGGAATCCACACGGTGAAAAGCGGGCATATAATATGTCTCTGCCACCCCTTCGGGGATAAGGCGTGATGGATATTTATTTATTTATAAGTTTCTATGCAACAGTCTATTCCCTCAAACCAAGGTTTGCGCACATATAATTATCATCTTTCATTTTGCATACAGACCTATAGACACGCCTTTATCTCTAAAGGGGTAGGCAGTGACATACTATTTCCACATTTTAAGGTAGGTATGCGTTTTATTTCATGTAACGGTTAGAGAAAATGCACAGATTTTTTGTGCACCGTGTACGTGATATTACTAAACAGGCGTCATCTGAAAGTCAGCACTTCTATCTAACATAATCAAACAGAACAAAAAACTTGATTGAAAGTGGTCATCGCAGTTTTTGAATGTTGGTGTAACACTCGCGCTTTGAGAGTAAACAGACAGAGACAGAGTGCGTATTGTGAGTTATTGCGAGTATCTTACCTGACTCGCGCTATCACTATTTGTATGGAGGTATTAATTGTTTCTTTTTTCCAGACGGGTAGTTTGATACTAGTTGGCGCTGTCTCGTTTCCGTAAACGGTCGCGTTGGCGCTCACCGAGAGTTTAGTCAAAACACACTCGACACTCTGTCTCTGTCTGTTTATTCTCAAAGCGCGAGAAACACTAACCTTCAAAGGCTACCTGTCGAAATATTTAAGCTCTTTCACAAGACATTTCACTTAATTTAAAAGAACCAAGTTAGTAAAGCCGCTTGACGCAGCGATCGTTTTTAGAAAACTGAATCAGGGGGCCGAGTCTACTGTTTTAAAATTAAAAGCCGTTTTATTTCTATTCTACGTCTATTCCATTGCGATTGGTCCAAAACAAGGTTACACTAAATCAAAATCGCACTTCATAAGTCGCAGAATAGAACCAGAATTGCTGATTTTAGCAGTCAAAATACAAAATCGCACTTCACAAGTCGCAGAATAGAACCAGAATTGCTGATTTTAGCAGTCAAAATACAAAATCGCACTTCACAAGTCGCAGAATAGAACCAGAATTGCTGATTTTAGCAGTCAAAATACAAAATCGCACTTCACAAGTCGCAGAATAGAACCAGAAATGCTGATTTTAGCAGTCAAAATATTAGCTACTAAGCTGACTACCAAAGATGCAACTTACGTATTAATAGAATTTTATCGGCCGGCGGATAGAATTCTATTGGAGTGCGATTGTAATAGTGGTCTACGAAAAACTGCCAAATAGTTCTGTCGGCTTTCTATTGAACGACGATTTTGATTCTATTCTGACGCGACTGCAATAGTGGACATGGCCCCCAGTTTATCATGATCGCAAATTCGATACCTTACCTTCTAGGTCACCAATTGTGATATAAAGTTATATTATACTTCTTTCATGACTGAAAACAAGGTGGACTCTGTCATGTTGACAATGAATTAAAAGTAAAAAGGTGGGTGACCATTATTAATCATGGCAGATTCTTTTTAAAAATTAATAAAAAAATTTCAACAGCTTGTCGCCACAAATGTGTCCAAACTAACAGAGTACAGGATAATCTCCTGTACAGTTGGATCGATTTTGATGGGACTTTCACTGTTAGTTAGTGTTCATGACCAATAGCCCAAAAGATAGTGTTTACCCTAAGTTCCATAGATGGCGTTGTTTAATTGTTTAAGATCACGATACCCTTTTCCGCTTAATGCTGACGCCTTATTACGTGTTCCTTCGTAACGTATTCGATCGACCAACGTTATAACGTACAATTTTCTAGTTAAATGAATACTTATATTCTTGTATGTCGTTTATAATAGAATAAAAAAAAAATATCTTTATTTTGCATAGACCATTTTAACGGCGCTTACAAAATGTCATACCCTATTTAAAATATTTAAAGCGACCACCGGTTCGGAACGCGGCCCACCTGAGAAGAACCGGCAAGAAACTTAGGAAGGCTTTTTTTTTTGATGGCCTATTTACAATTTAATATTATTTCACTTTGCCAGCAGATCATTTCCAGGCGTCCTGTCCTGCAAATAGTCTGTAACGGAGTAAAAACCTTTTTCACAAAGCTTGCTTTTAATAAACTTTTTAAATTTATTTAAAGGTAAATTTCTCAGGTCACAGGGAAGCTTGTTGTAAAAGCGTATACAGTTACCCTGGAAAGAATCGCCAATCTTATGTAGTCGACTGTGGTGGACTGAAAGATTATTTTTATTTCTAGTGTTTATATTATGTTTATCACAGAGTTTAGAAAACTGTGATAGATTTTTCTGGACATACATAAGATTGGCAAAAATGTATTGTGATGGTACGGTTAGAATATTCACTTCTTTGATTTTTTCTCGGAGAGAAACTCTGGGGCCCAAATTATAAATAGCGCGTACAGCCCGCTTTTGTAGAACAAAAATAATATTTAAATCTGCAGCACTCCCCCAAAGGAGAATACCGTAAGACATAATACTATGAAAATAGCTGAAGTAAACCATTCTAGCCGTATCCACATCTGTTAGAGTCCTGATCTTTTTTACAGCGTATGCAGCCGAACTTAATCTAGAGGCTGTCTTTTCTATGTGTGGGCCCCACTGCAAATTGGCATCAATAGTTATACCTAGGAACACAGTTGATTCTACAAACTCTAACACTTGTCCATTCAGTTGAACATTGGCCGCAACTTGTTTTACATTTGGTAGAGTAAATTTTATACATTTAGTTTTATTTTCATTAAGGCAAAGATTATTTGAGCTGAACCAATGAACTACTCTTGCAATTGCATTGTTTACATCGTCATAGTTATCTAATTGTCTTTTAATTTTAAAAATTAATGAGGTGTCATCTGCAAACAAAACAATCCTATTCCTGTCCCCTACATAAAATGGTAAATCATTAATATAAATGAGGAACAAGAATGGCCCAAGTATCGAGCCTTGCGGCACACCCATTGTAACCATGGATCCTACAGAACGTGTACCATTAATATCGACCCTCTGTATTCTATTGTTCAAATATGAAGACAGAAGGTCGAGAGCTTTGCCTCTTATTCCATAGTGGTGTAGTTTCCTGCACAGCGTTTCATGTTGAACGCAATCAAAAGCCTTTGATAGATCGCAAAATATACCTAATGCATCGTGCTTGTCTTCCCATGCTTCATGAATACATTTTAATAACTCAACACCAGCATCGGAAGTTGAGCGCCCTTTCGTAAACCCAAATTGATTCGCATGGAGTATTTTATGACTATTAAAATGGGATAGCATTTGATTCAAGATTATTTTTTCAAATACTTTGCTCAAAGTTGGCAGCACTGACACTGGTCGGAAATTAGACGGCTCTGTAGCGCTGCCAGCCTTGAACAAGGGAACGACTTTGCTGTGTTTCATTAAATCAGGAAATGTACCACTAGAAACACAGTCATTAAACACAGTTGCTAGATGGGGCGCAATTACCTCAATTATACATGATGCAGTTTTGACCGATAATCCCCAAATGTCCGCGGTTTTCTTAATTTCGATACATTTAAATGTTTTTACAATGTCCTGAGCACAAATATCTGTGAATACAAATGCATCCCTGCAACAAAGAACAGATTCTTCTAATAAAAGTTCAGCGGAACTGGAAGATGCTTGGAGAGATTTTGTTGTCAATATAGGTACATTTTTGAAAAAGTGTTCAAACTCCGTAGCCACTTCCAGGTCCCCTGTAACATGGCAACCATTTACTTTTAAGTGGAAATCCCTTTCAGTCACTAAAGATCTACCGCATTCAGAGTTAATGATGTTCCAAGTCATTTTTATTTTATTTACAGAATTACAAATTTTATTTTTAATGAAGTTTGACTTAGCAAGATGACACGTTTGTTTAAATATCTTTGAATAATTTTTAACATATTCCTGAAAGATTTGCCTAAAATTATATGATTTTTCTGAATATAATTCAAATAATTTATTTCTACTTTTAAAAAAAGGTGTTGCCCAGTCACTGAAAACAGGACGACCACCAATCTGTAGAGTTTTTGAGGTAAAAACTTTGCCAAACTCATCATTAATCAAATTAAATAAGTGTTTATATGACTGGTCTACACAAGTGAAGTTAGGTGGATATGGTAATCTCTTTAATACATTTTCTTTAAAATTATTCAAACGACTTTGGTTAATTGGTACATATTTAATTTGTTTTTTGCTGACTTTGTTACTACTTTTAGGAAATTTTATCCATTGGCCACGATGATCTGACTCCACAGGATCCACAATACCTTTATCTATAGGTTTAATATCAGTAAAAATATTATCAATACATTTTGCACTGGTGGCTGTAATACGAGTGGGTTCTAAGAATGTACTATGCAGATTAAAGGATTTAAATAAATTTTTCATTTTATTTCTCTCTGATGGAGTTAATGATGTATCTAATATATCAACATTAAAATCTCCACAAACTATTATAGATTTCTTAGAACATTGGCATTTGAACAGTGCTTCTTCAAGCTTTTCTTCAAATTTAATGTAAGAAGCATCAGGGGGACTGTATACGCTTAACAAGATGAAATGCTCAAACTCAATACTGGCAATCTCAATAACTCGCTCAATGGAGAGGGCTACTAAATCCTTACGTTCTTTAAATTTTAAGTTTTTATTAATTAATATTAAAGAGCCTCCACGTTTAGAATGTTTTCTATTGAACGAGCTAGCAACCTGGTGATTTACGAAGTTCAACAATGTGATTTGATGATCTTTTAACCAGTGCTCTGTAGCACAAAAATCCTACTTCATCATCACTACATATTATAAAACAAAGTCGTTTTCGCTGTCTGTCCCTATGTATGCTTAGATCTTTAAAACTACGCAACGAATTACGATGCGGTTTTTTTTTATAGTTAGAGTGATTTATAAGGAAGGTTTTATGTATAATTTATTAAGTTTTTGTATAAATTGACTCAATTATGTCAGAAATAATAAGCTGTCTGGGAGCTTTCTACGAAAACGCTGCCTCCACCCTTTAAGATATAACAAAATAATGTATGTTGCCATGCTGTATCTAATGTAGGTCAACAAAAAAGTCCGCGACGATATATGTCTATCTCTTAAGAATAACACACTATATCTATTTCAATACTTTAAAAAACCTGCAATTATAAAGCGGTAAATTGAAGGCTATTTACACAAATATGCTATTAATCCTTATAATTTTTACAACATTAGTTGCCTTCAGCATTTCATGAAGATTATTTTGTCCCTTTACACCTTGCAAATTAAATTAATATCTTACGTGTTATAGCAAAATCAAAATAATGCGTAAAGAAATTAATTCGTCGGAGCGGATGTACTGGAGAGCGGAGCAGTAATCAAAGAATTTGGAAAATGTTCTATTTAATATTATCCATTTCCTTGTTAACTGTTATAAGTCAATAGGCAACCAATATATAGGTAGTATAGGCAGCTCATTGGCTTATTTCAGTTAACATTTACACTTTTATTTAAAAAGTAACTATAATTTAAACATAAGTAATTAGGCAAACGATATGGTGATGTAGACTGTACTAAGAATGCCATCTATCGAGATCTATCGGTAATTTATACATCTATAATTCTTTATCTTACCCAGGATAAAACTTTGCGTGATGAGCACGATGGTTTATTCTGTGTCTGGGTGTTATCTATAATATGTATGTATTTAGAAATATATAAGTATGATTATCAGTTATCTGATTACCATAATACAAGCTCTGCTTAGTTTGGAATCAGATGGCGTTGTGTGAGTTGTCTTAAAGACATTTATTTCTTTATTTATTTATCGTTACTTCTTTACTAATCTATACTAATATATAAAGCTGTATAGTGGATTATGATCAAACTTTACAATAATATAGCTTACACATCAGAATAACACATCGGCTATTTTTTGTCAAGGGAACAAGTTCCTGTGGAAAACGGGAACGGGAAAAATTCATCACGCGTTTGGAGCTGCGGGCGTCAACTAGTAGCTACTCGTATATTAAGCTGAAGAGTTTGTTATTTTGTATGTTTGTGATTTTTTGGTTGAACGCGCTAATCTCAGGAATAACTTTTCGGTTTTAATAATTTTTTTTTGTGTTGGATAGCCCATTTATCTAGGAAGACTATATATCATCACGCTACTACCCTGGAAGGCGGAGCAGTAATCACAAATCAGGTTTTTTTTATATTATTATAGAATTCGTAAGCGTATGAAGTGTTCGAAGTACAATTAAATTCGTTCTGAACGGAAAAGTACCATGAAACAATACCGTCATTACGAGAGCTACTAAATGTAAGACAAACGAATCCTGCTAATAGAAACGCTGTCTGTTCGTCATTGTATTAGAAGCGTCAACATTTACTTGACAATTTGATATGTTTTGTATATAAATTATGTTATTTAATGTCTGTGGTTAAGTTGATGTGTAGATTAAAGGACACCCGAAGCTAGGGTTGCCAACATCTTACCGGCATAATATTTTTAGAAATTCGCTTTTCACAAAAAAAAAACAATTTTGTTGAAAATTGTTTTTTTTTTGTGAAAAGCGAGGGATGAAAAGGTCCTCACAGCCTGCACTTGATCATTTCAACACGGCAATGGGCTCACCACCTGTTACATGGAACAAAAATGCATACAGTGAAATGTGGGCGTATAGTATGCTTCTGTCTACACCCTCGGGGATAAAGTCGTGACCATACTGTATATTGTATATAGATTTCAAAAATAAACAGTAATTTATAACAACTGCTTTTCTAAATTTGTTAGTGATTTACTCTTCATTTGAGTGTATTCCCAGTTGCTTCCAAACATTATATTACATTATAGTACATGGCTGTGTACGCAATATTATACGGTTGGTAACCCTAGCCGCGCCTCCATCTGCGTATAATTTGGTTCACGAAAAACGAGTTTCCCCGTGGGAATGTCATTTTTTTATCTAGGATAAAAAAAAAGCCTTTTTTTCTTGAGCTTTCTCGACTTGAGCAATACCCGAGTTAAGTAATTTGAATCGTGTTTGTTCTTTATTGTGTAGTTTGTTTTTGTCTTTAGTCGAAAATATAATTGATTTTCTTTTATTCATTCTTGTTGAAAGCAGCATATTCATAGATCCAGGTTTAGTCAAAGTTTTACTTCAGTAAAGCGATAGAAATCTACTGGGGCTATTTATGGAGTTTGAAAGTAACAAAGAAAGCTGCGTCCCACCACGTTATGTATCTTCATAATAGTTGTGAACATTGTCGAAGCTTTTATAATTAAGAATACCCCACTACCTACAGTAAACACTCGAACATACACTAGTTTTGAAAAATTATATTATAGAGTTGCGGTTTTTGCCGTTCCAGTCAATAAAACCTTTCTACAATTAAAACTAACTATCCTCACGCTGTATCCCTGACGGGGTAGCTAGAGAGGACAGATCGCCAGGCTTCGCGATCCATGCATACTTTCGCTTCTTGCAGATTCATTAATCGCTTCATACATCGTCTCGGGTGTCGAAGTACTTTTGACTTTTCCGATTTTGAGCAATCTGCTCACGTAGTCTTCATATGTAAATCTCGGTCTACCCTGTCTGTCTATTTTTAGTTTTTCTATCGGGATAGTTTTCAGGAAGCCATTAAGCTTCACTAAAACTTCGAGTCCCTTTTGTTCAGCCTCATAATTTTTGCAAAATAGATTTGCAATTATCATCTCAGCCAATTGCGTAATTTATTAGGTATCCATCACGCCTTATCCCCGAAGGGGATCCTGTGCCACGTAGTAGGCGTAAGCCCATTATCGTGGTAAAATAGACAGACGCAGGTTGTGGCTACCTGCTGTTGAAGTTTATCAAGCCTATATATAAGGCCTTCCACTTGGCTTAACGTGTGCAATGTTATTGGCAACCGGGACCAACGGTTTAACGTGCCCTTTGAAACATGGAAACGCTCGCAAATGTAAATGACACAAAATGATCACTCATCCGTGACCAGCCAGCCAGCGTCGACATTTTGACTCGGTAGATGGGCGTGCTATGAGAATTGTCAACGATCCTCTACTAGCAGGTGGTGTTGAGCTCCTTCGTGACAGGAGAGACTTCGTCTCTTTATGTGTGTTCTATCGCCTGTACAACAGTCTGTGCTTTGAGGAATTGTTTGGCATGATGCCCACGGCTACCTTCTATCATCGCACCGCTCGCCATAGACAGGGTGTTCACCCTCACACTTTCCGTCTGGAGCGCTCATATACGGTTAAGTCCGATATAGGTTTTATTCCGTGTATGCTTAAATAGTGGAATGAACTCTCTGCCTGGGTTTTCCCGAACGTCTACAGTGTAGGGTTCTTCAAAAATTGTCTTAGAAGGTTTTTAAAGGGTCGGCAGCGAGAGTGCTGCACTTCTGGTGTTGCAAACGTCCGTAGATTACGGTGACCACTTTCCTTATGGGCCGTATGCTTGTCTGCCACCTAAGCGGTATATAAAAAGAGCCATATCGAAAGTTACTTAACGCAGTGATCGTTGACAGAACACTGAGTCAGCCGGGCTATGAGCACTTCTGCATAATTTATTCACACACTTATCATTAAACTGGATCCGTGAGAATGAAATAACTATATAAATGATTTCTTTGTTGGAGATTGTAAGTCCCTTTAATTGAAAACAGATGGCAATAATTAAGTATGTTAATCTGTAGTATATACTATCTATATACAACTGCAGAGTTTGTTTGCGTGTTTGGTTGAGCGCGTTAATTTTAGGATCAACTCGTTCGAATTCAAGTTTTTGAAGTAAAACTTCTTTATCGACGTTGAAAGAAATTGTATGACTGTAAAAAAAATTCGTCATGATTTTCGGTTACGGGCCATGTTGTTTTGAAGTGAAACTTCTTTATCATAAGTGAAACTTCTTTATCGACGTAATAGACAAATTTTATAACTGTAATAAAAAATGTCGTAAAGAAGTTTCACTTCTTACCTGCGTACTCTTTACACACACATTTTTTTTGTGGGATTGCCTATTTTTAGGTTGGCTATAAGAACTTGACGTTATTGCACTTTGGATCGATATCCTAAGTGCAATATATAGACTTTCATAAATTCAACAAAAAGAATTAATTAAAATATCTATCTATCTTGACGCTGTATCCCGGAAGGGGTAGTCAGAGAGGAAAAGTCGCCAGTCTCCGCGATCTTAAAAAAAAAACTAAAATCTGCAGCTATTTATTCTACAGTGCCATATTCCTTAACATATTATGTAGTTTGGAGTATTTAACAAATGTAAGGTAAAATTTTAAAACTTTTGATAGAGCATGAAGGTTAAAATTAAATTAAATATCCATCACGCCTTATCCCCGAAGGGGTGGCAGAGGCATATTGTATGCCCACTTTTCACCGTATGGATTCCTGTCCCACGTAATAGGTGGTGAGCCCATTGCCGTGTTGAAATAGACAGACGCAGGTTGTGGCTACCTGCTGTTGAATTTTTTCAAGCCGCCCATAAGGCCTTCAACCAGGCTTAACGACTGCCATTTTACTGGCAACCGGGACCAACGGCTTAACGTGCCTTCCGAAGCACGGAAACGCTCGCAAATGTAAATGCCACAAAGTGGTCACCCATCGGAGGACCAGCCATAGTGAAAGTTGCGTAACTCAGTGATCGTTTACAGAACACTGAGACCGCGGGGCCACGAGCGCTTCTGCATGAAGGTTCCTTTACAAAGTATCCTTAAGTACGGTAGTCGGAACCTGACGTAATTTTACGTGTGCTGCTAAAACTTGGCACGAAATTCTTAATCTAACTTGTTTTAAATTGCTGAACTTTCAGATATTAAATTTATAGCTATTCGTCAGCAAGATTCAGGTCGCCGCAGCCTGCGCCTGTGCATTTCAACACAGCAATGGGCTTACCACCTGTTACGTGTGACAAAAATGCATACGGTGAAATGTGGGCGTTTAATATGCCTCTGCCTACCCCTTCGGGAATAAAGGCGTGACAATATGTATGTATATGTATGTATGTATATGTATGTGTGTCAGCGAGATTCTTCTATGACAAAATTGTTTGCTTTTTCAAAAATTAAACAGAGGGTTTGGTCTTTTGCTGAAAAAGGCGAGTGTTTTTAAGAACAATTTTTCTTTAGTCTACTCTCTTATTTTTAGGCTTCTAAAATGTAAAGTTAAAAAAAAAAGGTCGAATGTGTCCATTTATTTCTCAGGAACCATTAGAGATAGAAACGGTTTTCAACACCATGAATACGTGCACAAGCGATTTTGAGATTTCTATTACTATTTAAAAGTCGTCTGATTTCTTCGCTACGATTGTGAAGTGGGGGGGGGGGGGGGGGTTAACTTGTTTGATACCGAACAAGTCTTTTATCTGGAGGAGGCATGTAACATTTGGCAACGTTGTACAAACCATACGCACTACCTACAAACCGTACGTGCTTGTACAAACCGTACTAATCGAATACCTACTGCCAATTGCATTAGGTTCAAAATGCCCTAATTTTTAGATGAATCAGGTAAGCTACAGGAAAGCTACCTCCACTGGACACAGTCAAGATTTACGGCGACGTTTCACTATCATCAGCTATGAGAGATTCAAGCGTCTGGTAATACCTCCAACACTACACCTACCTATATGCGTTTGGAATTCGAAGTTTTATAACAATACTAGATGACCCCAGACAGCTTCGCCCGTGGAATATTTCGTCCTCCCGTCGCACATATTTAAACCCGTCGCTTATAAATTTTACAATGACGCATAAAAATTTACCCGATCTGTCGACATTTATGACTACTTCTCTGCTCCCCAGTGTAGTAGCGTAATGATATATAGCCTATAGCGTTCCTCGATAAATGGGCTATCTAACATAAAAAGAATTTTTTTCAAATCTGACCAGTATTTCCTGAGATTAGCGCGTTCAACCAAACAAACAAACTCAGCTTTATAATATTAGTTTAGATTGATACGTATTCTTCCCCGAGCTATGTGACAATTGCAATAAAAAATGTGTGTGTACCAGAGTACACTGGTAAGAAGTGAAACTTCTTTACAACAATTTTTACAGCTATAAAGTTTCTCTCATACGTAGATAACTAACTAACTAACTAACTATCTTCACGCTGTATCCCTGACGGGGTAGTCAGAGAGGACAGATCGCCAGGCTTCGCGATCCATGCATACTTCTTTCGCTTCTTCAAGATTCATCAATCGCTTCCTACACGCACGTCTGGGTATCCGAGTACTTTCGACCTTTCCGTTTTTGAGCAATCTGCTCACGTGGTCTTCATATGTAAGTCTCGGTCAACCCTGACTTCTTCTACCCTCTACTTTCGCACAATATATATTCTTCGTCAATCGTTCCTCACTCATTCGTTGGACGTGTCCAGACCAACGGAGCACGCCCTTTTCCAGCTTAACGCTGACACTTTCATTCAAACCTGCCATATTGCGTATCACTTCGTTACGTATTCGGTCGGCCAAAGTAACGCCGCACAATTCTCGAAGTGATCGCATCTCCACAGCATTCAATTTACTTTCATGCATCTGCTGACATACCCAGGTTTCGCTACCGTAAAGCAAAGTTGGCACTAGCACTGCGTTATGAATCGCCAGTCGTGCTTCTTTTACGATGCTTTGTCGCTTTACTAACTGGGACAAAGCACCGTTAACCTTGTTTCCGGCAGCTACTCGCCGTTCTACATCCGAATCACATCTTCCATCCGTCTAAACATACTCCCTAAATACACAATTTCATTCACTTGCTCTAGTCGTTCCTGGTTTACCCTAATCTCGCATTTGGTTCTTACGTCATCTCTTTCAAATACTAGAACCTTAGTTTTACTTGCATTCAAGCTAAGACCCTTACTTTCACACTCCTCTTTCATATTAGTGACTAATGCCTTATTGCTACCTACCTTCTGGCTAATAGCCAGAAACTTCTCCGCGATCATGCGGAGAGAAAACACTTGATCCATGCAACCTCTTCCAGTGTTCGAAGTGAGCTCTACTTCCCGATGTGGCATCTCCGTCTTTTCTTGCATACATCTTTCCATAATATTCACTCCATCTCTGCAGGACGTCAGTTTGGTCTGTTAGGACGTCATTGTTAACACTGAGCACTTTATTCATAATGCAGATTGCCGAACAACTCCGGGTCTTGCCTACCTCTTTCCAGAAGAGCTTGGCATTATCCCGGAAATTGGACGACAACCTTTCATCCACTTTCATTCTGCACCTATATTCTATAAGAGCCTTCGTGTTAACTTTCTGCAGCTTGTATCTCTCTCTCATATTAAAATCATTTCGCGAGGCTAAGTAGTCTAACTATGCTTTCTTCTTCATTCGAACAGCTTCTTTCACTTCCTCATTCCACCATGTATCACGCTTATTACTACTGCCTCTTTTCGTTTCTCCACACACTTCCACAGCGGCATTTACCATACTATCCCTAAGGTTCTGCCATACAGTTTCCACATTCTCACTACTAACATTGACGTCGCCAAGTTTTTCGGCTACGTAGATAAAGAAGTATCATTTCAAAACAACATGGTGCGTAACGGAAAAACGTGACGATTTTTTTACAGCTATAAAATTTCTCTAAAAAATAAAGAAATTTGACTTCAAAATGTGTAAACCATAGGTAAACATTCCATTAGTAACTTACTATGTTGTTATTTTATTATTTCTCTCATAACTATTAAATCTATGTAAACAAATAAATAAAATTGAATTGTCTGTTTGTAATTCTAAATATTTTAAAAAATGTCCCGCCCGGCTTCGAACTTATGTTTTTCTATTATTTGTGAATCTAAACCATCCAGGGCGCCACCCAAACGCATACAAAAATAATCATTCAAATCGGTCCAGCCGTCTAGGAGGAGTTCAGTGACATACACACGCACATAAGAAATATATATATAAAGATTACAAACAGAAAATAAATTTTATATATTTATACTTACTATAAAAAGTAGGGATATGGCACTATACTCGTAACATAAAACAAACAATTTGTAAAAAAAATATCTGCATGTTTGGGTCTCTCTTTGTTCGGGCTAAAATCTAAAATGGTTAAACCGATTTTTACAGGACTTCCACTGGCACAAAGCTTATGTTATAAGGAGTAACTTAGGCTACATTTTATCCCGATATTCCCACGGAAACGACATCTTCGAGGGTGATACCGCGAAGCGTCCACTAGCCGGTTTATAAAATCATGCAACACACACGTGTCTAACCTAGTGCTCAATAATATTGAACCCATTCGTCGCGGTACGTTAGCTCAGTGATCTGGTATTGTCATGTTGATTGATATATAAATAGATATTATGAACAGAATCTAATGTATGCTCCTGTGAACAACAGATAGACGTAAATAAACACAGCGACCTATTTTGTTGTAGGTAATTCTTGACTACAATGTTAATGTTGGACATTTTTTTACACTACGCCATCTAGTCCAAAGTAAGTTAATTTAAGCTTGTGGTATGGGATCTAGACACCTGTTAAACATACCTATATATTTCTATTTAGTGTAGGTATGGAAGGAATTCTCCCGAATGTTCCAGAATACTAATGGGCGTATATGTTCACGGCTAGGACAGTTTGAGAATGCTAACAGTGCGTATCGGAGCTAAATAGTGCGATACTGTTTCAGTGCGAATATCCAAGCGAAGAGTTTGTGTTTAGTAGCGATTGTGAATTGTAGTGTTATTATTTTTGTTTATAGTAAATTAAAGTGTTTCTTTTAATTTGTGGTATCTGAGGTAATCCTATTAGTACCCACACCCTACGAACGTACCTATACATATGATACATAGGAAATATAAATATAATATATAAAAAATATATAAATGCATTAAGCTATTTGTTTTTATGAGTGTGCCTAAGCGACTTCGCCTCTAGTGATGCACCTGCTGCCTAAGAGATGAGGCAACGACGCAGGCGCGCTTATGGGGTGGAGAGTCTATGAGATAATATGGCAGTCGCTCCCAACGATGCCGAAAATAAATTCAATCTATAGCTTCATATAACAGCTAAATAAAAGTGCCCAAATCCAGGTATAGTTTGAAAGCAACTAGCAAAACACTTAAGGTGAAGAAGATTTTTTTTTATGAACCCTCCCCTTTCCGGTCCCGAACAACACGGGCTAGGCAGAAATGTCATCCTTATACTGCGGACACCATCGTGCCCAGAACCTAAAGATTCCGTAGATCTTTCTAATGTCGCACCATAAAAACATGGCACGCTCTGCCAGCGCACGTGCTTCCCTCCTCTTACAATCCTGGGTCCTTTAAGAGAAGCGTGAAGAGGCATATTTCTGGGCCGTCATGATGAGAGTCGTTAACGGAGCTCTGCGGGTTGCGCTAGCGGCCCTAATCATGGAGCGTCGTCTATGCTTGCAATAAGGCGGGCGACGCCATTTTGACGTGCCAAATATTAAAAAAAATGAAGAACTAGCTGAAGTACCAACTCATCGTGTTTTCCCGTACCCATTTTTCAAACTAATAGCAAGCTATCCTTAAAAGATAGCCATATGCCCGCGTACTTTTCTATAAAATTTTATTGAATTAAAGTTAACTTGTTCAGGGCGAGGATTGAACCCGTGACCTTTGCCTTACCAGACCACTGAACTACCCGAACCGTATCCAAACAAGTTGAAATTCTTCACTATATTTTAATCGTCATTTTAAGAGTATGATATATACTTTTCTATAGAGATATAAAAAGTAAATTAAAGCTTTAATTTTACATTGTTTTGTTTAATCTCGCAAGCTTTTTCGAAGATGGCCTTCAGTCGGCTTCAATTTTTCTGACAACTTGAGCAATTGCTGAAGATGTCGGATAAATTTTCGTCATATTTGAACCAATTTACATAAAACCTTGAAAAATATTATAGTTAAATCTTCCTCATGAACAACTCTATTGATGAAACTCGTATGATATTCTGTTCAGTATTCTTTACGTATAACAGGCAGACTTTAGCCAAGGACAATGTTATGGTTTTTAATATGTAATGAAAGAATTAACTTAATCGTTTTAAAAGCTCAGGTTTTGGCTAGCCGACTCAGGAATTCTAACACTACTATTCTTAAGACTTAGTCTTTGCATGTACTCCACATTTTGTATACACTACAAGCAACTATATGTACAACTATGTGAACCCCCACGTGACATACTTCGAACTCCCGTCGCACCTATTTAATCCCGTTGCTTATAAATACTTACTACAATAATGTATAAATATATACACGACTAGTTGACGCCCGCGGCTTCGCCCGCATAGAGAAGTTTGCCCGTTCCCGTTTCCCACAGGAACTTGTTCCCGGGACAAAAAGTAGCCTATGTGTTATTCTGATGTATAAGCTACATTGCTGTAAAGTTTCATTAAAATCCGTTCAATAGTTTTAACGTGAAAGAGTAACAAACATCCATACAAACTTTCGCATTTAAAATATTATTAAGATTTGTCGAAATTTATGATTACTACTTCGTTCTCCAGGGTAGTAGCGAGATGATATTTAGCCTTCCACGATAAATGGGCTATCTATCCAACCAGTATTCATTATCAAATCCAACCAGTAGTTTCTGAGATTAGCGCATCCAAGCCACAAACAAAGTCTTTAGCTTTATATAATAGTATGGAGATATGGATATACAGCTATTCTTCTGCAAACGCCTGCGTTGAGACTAAACTTACTCATTACTACGTCTTATTGCGAATCATCAACATCTAAGCGCCTCATCACAATAAAAAACATCTTTTATCGACCACACCTTCGAAACATTGTTTACTCTTTTACTCTAACACTGAAAACGGAATGAGAGAAAGTAACAGAAAAATAGCAATCGAATTAATAGGGTTATAGTGTGCCGGCAATTGAGAACGCAGACACGCGCCCTAATTTACGTCACGTGTCAATACATGATGTGTGTAAATATTCAGCTCGTCTGCATGTCGTCAATTGTGATTAATACTGTTTAGGGATCCAGCGTGGATTGAATTTTCTAACTCCAGTTTATTTACAGGTAATGTACAAAGTGAATGAAAATGAAAATGAAATATCTTTCACATACTTTGTGACCTACATGAATAAATATTTTTCACTTATGAACGTCAAAAATACCGCTTCTACATTAACACTTACTGCCAGATTTGCAAAGCAATAGGTAGAGCCTGAGGAAAAACCTGGCAATAAAACTCATGGCCACTCTTTTCTAACCGCCAGTAATTACATTCGTTTTTAAAAAAGCATTACCTAGCCGCTGTTTTATGCATCCATGGGCGTACCCAGGTTCTGGGTCAGGAGGGGAGGCAGATCAGACGTGCTCCTAGCCCCGCTAACTCAGTGTTCTGTGAACGATCACTGCGTTAAGCAACGTTCGCTATGGCTGGCTAAGGAAAGGTGACCGATTTGTGGCATTTCCATATACGAGCGTTTCTGTCCTGGTTGCCAGTAACATGGCAGTCGTAAAGTCAAGTTGAAGGCCTTAGGCGGCTTAAATAATTTCAACAGCAGGTAGCCACAACCTGCGTCTGTCTATTTCAACACGGCAATGGGCTCAACATCTATTGCATGAGACTGCAAAAATGCTTAGGGTGAAAAGTGGGCATATAATATGCTATCCCTTCGGGGATAAAGCCGTGACTGCTAAGCCTAAAACAACCAGTTTTAATTTATATTCATATAATGGGTTAGATTCAAATGTACTATTCAGATAAATAAAATTGAGAAGCATCTGTTTGTAATTCCAAATAAGAACTTTTCACTAAATGAAAGTATAGGCGATGCCTACATAAAAAAAAACTATTTTTTCTGCCTGCTTGTTCCGGCAAATCTATGAAACGGCTGGACCGATATTATCAAGACTTTCACTAACAGATTGATGTTTTAAGAGTAACTTAGGCAACATTTTATCCCCTATTTTCATGGAAACAGGAACTACGCGTGTGAAACAGAGTATAAATTAACACAGGTAATTGTTTTATTTCTTTCTTTTCTTTTCTCGGGTATCTTCTTTTTTTTTCTTGAAGATACCCGGGCTTTTGGTAGGCTTACATGGAGACATAGGTCCAACACGCAGAGGCCCTTTGAGAATTTTAATCTAATAGGGAATGGGACCCTCACTGCAGATAGTCCCTCCCGCCTTATGTAGAAGAACGGTAATGGATCACCTCCAATGGGAGTTAAACTATTGTGAAATGTGCTAACTATGAAATGGGCTATTGGGTTGGGTGTTAAATGGATTGGGTGATTTAAGCTATTGATGAAAACGGCGTCTGCCTTTTTAATATATTATTATTAAACTATTGGCAGACGGTGACTCGCCAACTCACTAGATGGGCCCCCTATACAATCACCATAGGCATGATAAGCCTGTAAGGCGACAGGAGGCAACACCGGTGTGAGCGGCTTGGGGTGTCGAGTGGTGCGGCGCCGGTTTCACCTTCGCGGGACAGGCCCGGAGCGGGCTTCCCCGTAGTTATGCCCTTGAAAATGACACTTCCACCCCCGAGCATATAGCTCTGGCTCCCTCCCTCAGACCGGCCAATTAAGGCAAGCCAGAGTTGAGATTTGCTGCACTCCCGGGAGAAGCACTCTCACTGCTCTCCCGTTAGGCCATTAAATCCTAACCGGTGCAGAAGGGCAACAAAACTCTGAGGAATCGGGACCGATTTGTAGCCACGCACATTCAGCTCCCCACAAGCTGCCCTGCGGATGTGAGCTTTCAATAACTTTCTGATACATTTTTTGTTGATATCAGAAAGTGGATGACTCAAAAAGCGAATCTACTCACCTCATAGGGTTGCGTTAATCCTATAAAAGATAACGACTGTCCTCGAGGGGTTTATTTCTTTAATTATTAACTATTTTAAAAGTAGGGTAGACGGGCAGCCGGCTGTCCTTATAGAACAGGCTCAAGATGACGCAGCTTGTGAGATCTTGACGCACGCCTCATGCTTCAAGAAGCGGGATAACATCCAAATCAACCTCTAAACAAATGCAAAACAATACCCAAACTATTAGGCGCGGCTACGGTGGTAAACAAAGTCTGCCACAAAACGTGGGACATTCTTCTGAGGAGATACCCGGGCGTTTGGCGATAATCGCCGTAATTTGAGGTATAACATTCTTGGGGATTATACCTTAACTAAAAGTTAAGATATCCTATGGAATTACTACACGTAATAAAGCTATTTTAAAAGTAACTTCTGAGGGTCCTCTGCATAAATGTTTATGACGTGTTCGATAATAAAGAAGGGGAGGAGGACCCACACACCCTCAATTCGTCAATCCTAACGCACAACGGTCCAGGATAACCTCTGTTCATCCTCAAGACTGCTTCACAGCAAAGCCTGTCACGCAGTCTTGAGGATGCCTCGTGCGTAGTAGAAACACGTGTCGACTTGTCGACTAAGTGTCACCTTGTAAAGCGGAGTATTGCATAATTTTAACAACCTGAAGGGTAAGGTTTCCTTTTACCTATCCTACATCGCTTTCCTTGAGGAGTCCGGTTCCGGTCCGGTGGTTGTGTGATGGGTGGAATGCTCTTCCCCTCCTTTATTATCGTTCTACGATATAACTCCCGATTCAATTAGTTAATTTACTGTACATGTTTTATTATCATCATAGAAGTCAATGGACTTACCATGTGGTACCGGATATGAGTTCCACCCGACCTGACACCCTCGTTCAGCTGTATGGAACTGACACTGCCAGCGTCATCATCCATGAAGCCTGTTTTCTTGTAACGTGCCATCTGGAACAAATGGAAACTTTAGAATTCTGAACATTTTCCAATCATTGATTGAAGTGAAACGTCTTTATCGACGTTTAGAGAAATTTTATAGCTGTTAAAAAAATTCGTCACGTTTTCAGCTACGCTCCATGTTATTTTGAAGTGAAACTTCTTTGTCATAAGTAAAACTTCTTTATAGACGCATAAGAGAAATTTTATAGCTGTAATAAAAATGTCGTTAAAAAGTTTCACTTCTTACCTGTGTACTCTGGTACACACACATATTTTTTACATTAATTTTCATCAGCAGTTTATTGTGGGTAAACATTTTTCTGTATAATACGTCCGTTTGTGCATCCTGTAACCCAATTAGGATATGACCGATTTTAAAACGTGAAGGGTCGTGATATTTTGTGTTTTTGCTGGACTGTCCAAGGTCATTTATTACAGACGCTAATTTGGTTTTCGAATTAATTTACTGGCTATTTTATTAATGGAATTTGTAGCGCTCGTGGCCCCGCTGACTCAGTGTTCTGTAAACAATCACTTCGTAAGCGTCCTTGGATGGGTGACCATTTTGTGGAAATTACATTTGAGAGCGTTTCCGTGCTTCAAAAGGCACATTAGGCCGTTGGTCCCGGTTGCCAGTAAAATGGCAGTCGTTAAGCCTGGTTCAAGGCATTATGGGCGGATGAAAAATTTCAACAGCCGGTCGCCACAGCCTGCGCCTGTCCATTTCAATACGGCAATGGTCTCACCACTTGTTACTTGGGACAAAAATGCATACAATGAAATGTAGTATGCCTCTGCCTACCCCTTCGGGGATAAAAGCATGACAATATGTATGTATTTGTGGCATTTCTTTTTACGAGCGTTTTCGTGCTTCTCAAGGCACGTTAAGCAAATTTGGAAACATTAAGGGCAGCTAACATTTTAACAGCAGGCAAACTGCTCCTGTCCATTTCAATATGGCAATAGGCTTACCGCTTACCACTTATTTAGTGAGACAAATACAGTTCTCGTAAAACGTAAGGCGCCATGTCAATAATAAAGGTACTATGATAGTACCCTCTCTCATGAAGATACCCGGGCTTTTGGTAGGCTTACATTGGGACATAGGTCCAACACGCAGACGCCCTTTGAGAATTTTAATCTAATAGGGAATGGGACCCCCACTGCAGATAGTGCACGCCCGCTTTATGTAGAAGAACAGTAATGGATCACCTCCAATGAGAGTTAAACTATTGTAAAATGTGCTTCTATGAAATGGGCTATTGGGTTGGGGGATAAATGGATTGGGTGATTTTTAGTACCGATATTATTGAGAGACTACTGAAGCGCTCATAGCCCTGCGGACTCAGTGTTTTGTAAACGATCACTGCGTTAAGTATTTTTTACTATGGCTGGTCCTCGGATGGGTAACCACTTTGTGGCATTTACATTTGCGAGCGTTTCCGTGTTTCGGAAGGCACGTTAAGCCGTTGGTCCCGGTTTGTGTATAATAATAATGTATGAAAGATTGCTCAATGTTTTTTTACATTTATGATTACTGCTCCGCTCTCCTGAGTAGTAGCGTAATGATATAGATATTTTTTTAGATAGATAATTTCTTTTTTAGCTCATAACACAACAGTACAAAGCTAACACACAAAATTACCTACTTCTGGTGGGTGAAATTTGTGTATGACTCGGCACCACGTTTGGTATCTGTGTCTAGGTACAGTGCTGTGTGACTAAACGGCCACAGCTCAGCTTATGCTACAAAATGTTTGCAGCGCTGAGTTTCAGCTGAAGCCTCAGAGACCAGTGAGTGTTTATAATTTTATCATTAAAATGCAGTACAGACGTAAATGTGTCTTTATTTTAGGAAATATTTTGATGTCAATTAGTCAAATAGTCTATTGCTATTCCTGGAAAGCCTTCCATTAGTTTCTGAGATTAGCGCAGTTAATCAACATCTCTGAGGCCCAAATCGACCTCACCTGCACATGGTGCACCTACTGATCAATGGACTACCATGCAGTCACGGAAAGCCCCCCAAGTAAGTACACTTGGGATACGGACAGGGTTTATTAGCTGCAGGCCGCGTTTTTGAAGTGAAAACTTCTTTTGGCACCTAGATTTTTCCGTAGGTAGAAAGTTAGGCTGATCCGTTACGCTCTGAGGTTAAAGGCTCGATCGGGTGAACTTGGGAACGCCGAGTAATCCGGAGCGAGAAAGATACAGTCAACTGCTGTTCGCTGTGTTTAGTAATCCGGAGCGAGAAAGATACAGTCAACTGCTGTTCGCTGTGTTTAGTATATTTAAACGTAATAATTGATTGTGATTGCCAATGTAGTTTTCACTACTGCTGTGCGGTCTTAAGCACACACTTTTAATTTTTTTGTGATAACGCATATAGGTCATCTGGGCCGTTAACCTAAGCTATGATACCCAATCACGGGTTGTCTTCGCCATTTTGTCGTAAAAAAATATACAACAACTCGTCAGCTTTATGATATTAAAGGACAGATAGATATCTGACAACACCTAGGTACTCCTAATATGAGACTTTTATTTTTAGCACAGTCCATTTTCAGTTAACAACATCATCACCGTTATGCACGCTCAAAGCTTATAGGATAAGATAATGATCCTCTTGTTTACAATGTTGCTTGAACTAAATACCAGAATAAACAGTAATCTGTTTAGGTTAACACTGAAAGAAGCTTTTATAGACGTTTGTATTTGCGTAATACCAGTATCTACTCATTCAATGGTAACACTGACACTGAATTAGAATACTGGAGTAAGATCAAATCAAGCAATTCATATATTATAATAACTACGCAAGTCCTTGAAAATTAATACTAAAATATATGTATAAAGCTGAAGAGTTTAAGTGTTCGATTAGAACCCCATTTATGAAGATCCTACTAATATTATAAACGCGAAAGTTTGTAAGTATGGATGGATGTTTGGCTACTCTTTCACGCATAATCTTCTGAATGGATTTTGATGAAACCTTACTCGAATATAGCTTACACCTCAGAATAAAACCTAGGCCAATTTGTATCCCAGGAACAAGTTCCTGTGGGAAACGGGAACATTAAAACTTCTCTACGCGTGCCGAGCCACGGGCATCAACTAGTAGAGCTGCGCGGAGCAGTAATTATAATGTGTACAAATCTGGTAAATAATTAATACAAAACGCGACAAGATTAAATGGGTTTTCAAAAGTTATAATTGCAGAGTCGGTAGACCAATAGAAACACCCCTGGGCCGAGTCTACTTTTGACAAGACGTAGAATAGAAATAGAATCGCTGTTTTAGCTGTCAAAATGTTTAGGAAACTATCAAAAATGCAACTGACTAGCGGCCACTGGCGCGGCGCGGTACGTGTTAGTAGAATTCTATGGGCCGACCGACGATTGTAGGAAATAGTAAAATACGACAAACTGTCAAAATTGTACCGGTGAGTTTCTATTGAGTGACAATTTTGATTCTATTTCGACACGATTGAAATAGCAGACTCGGCCCACAGGTCTGTTACCTGTCACTTTCAAGAGGGCCCGGCCCGGGCCCCAAAGAACTCAACAGGGCCCCATTGCTATCCATTTCCATTATTCATTAAACATAATGCTAATTTAAATTCATTGTCTCAAGTTATTTAAAGCGTATTGTTAACGCGCATGTCCTGTCAGTTTAATTGTAGGTACCTTTATTTAAATCACGTAACAACTAAATACTAGCAATAGTTTGATTAGTAAGTCTATTGAAAAAATACCGGACGAAGGGTTCTATACAAAATTTTCACTGTATATAATCCTTCGTCCGGTATTTTATGCAGGTATATAAAATTGTATATAAATTAATATATTGCATATAAATTTGTAGGAGCATACAGGTATATAAAATTGAAGTGTCAATGTTATATACCTGTATATAACATTGACACACTTTTTTTAACATTTACACTAAATGCATATGAAATTATATACAGTGCTTAGATAAAGAGGCAAAGTCTGGCGATCTGTCCTCTCTAACAACTCCGTCAGGGATACAGCGTGAAGTAGTTAATTAGTTACATAACGATTTTTTTTTAAATTTTGTCGATGTTTTGTTTGTTTAGCGCTCGTGGCTCGTGTTCTGTAAACGATCACTGCGTTAAGCAACAATCGCTTTAGGTGGTCCTTGGATGGGTGACCACTTTGTGGATTTACATTTGCGAGCGATTCCGTACTTTGGAAGACTTTGTTGCTCCCGGTAGCCAGTAAAATCGCTGTCGTTAAGCTTGGTTGAAGGCCTTATGGGCGGCTTGAAAAATTTAATCAGCTGGTCGCCACTACCTGCGGCTGTCAATTTCAACACGGCAATGGGTTTACCACCTGTTACGTGGGACAAAAATGCATACGGTGAAATGTGGGAGTATAGTATACCTCTGCCTATCCCATCGAGGATAAAGGCGTGACAATATGTATGTATGTACCTATGTTATGTTTGTTGGCAAATAGCTGATGTTACAAAGAGTAACTTAGGCTAGTTACCTACATTTTATTGACCATATTCACATTCAACGGGCACTACGCAATTTTGACCGCGGGGCGTCTGGTAAATTTCAATCTAGTTACTTCCAACCACAATCCAATCCTTTCCAATGACAAGAAAATTCCACTAACTCCCACAATAATCGTTTACCCAGTTGGAATATTTTCCATTCCGATCCATTAACCCTCGTAATCGCCTCTAGACGGAATTTATCTAAGGGTTGCGAGCTAAATTCACTTGGCGTAGAGTTTGTGGCAAATAGTTGCACACAAAAAGACGGCTACCAAGAAGTGAGCTAGAAAGTTATTTTCCTCTTCACATAACTGTAGCAGCGGAATAATTACCAAACTCGGTTGCTTTGAGTACTTGCATAATTTTAAACGTAATTTAGTTTTTTTATGTACCATTATTTATGTACGGTTGCAGAAAAGTATAAAGCCCACCTGATCAAAAGTGGTCCTCGTTCAGAACACTGAAGCTTTTTTTTTACTAGCGGCCCGCCCCGGCTTCGGATGGGAATATCGTGGAAATAGCTATACTTATTAGTTTCGTGTAAATTTCCCGGGGTAGGAAGTGGCTATAGCCTTCTGACTATAAGTGAGTAAAATAGGCATTTTTTATTACGAGAAATTACCATGGGAACGCTACTATCCATAACATGGTCTAAAAATTTACTAATTTATTTTATTAATTTTGTAATATGTAAAAGTATACATATGCTATTACGGACAATTTCATAGATTTTAATGTGTTCTTTAAAGTTGTAGAATATTATTTTGTTAATCAATAGTTTTCTCAGAGTACGCGATGTAAGGAATTTTATGAGTAATTTCTTTACACCTTGGGTTACATTACTCGAGATTTTGTATGGAACCCTAAACTTTTTGAAAATCCGATATAGCCTATCTCACTCACGAAGAATGTAGCTATCTGATGGTGAAAGAATTTTTGAAATCGGCCTTGTAGTTTCTGAGCCTATTCATTACAAACAAACTTACAAATCTTTCTTCTTTATAATATTAGTATAGATTAGTAATATATGGTAATATATTATTATAGACAAATAAGCAAAATTTTAATAAATAGTAATTATTAAAGTAAACTTTCTTTACGCACGCTTGATTTGGGGATTAAACTGGTACATATACCACCTGTAATGTGGGACTTAAATGTATGCAGTGAAATGTGGGCGTATAGTATGCCTCTGCCGACCCTTTCGGGGATAAAGGCGTGACAATTTTTATGCAAACTGTTTATACTGTTAATTGATGGCACTTGGTGGAACTTGCTACACATTTTGAATATACAAACCTTCGAAAATGTCGTAAGGCGAAACCGATCAGATTAAAAGTAAATTTTGTGGAATAGTACAAGTGTTTTATTCAAAATATGTATGCTATGCATACATTGTTTTCCTTGTGGCAACCCTAGGTATAACAGCTGATTTGAATTGGCTCCGTATTTTATATTGTAATATTGCAAAAATAATTATAATTTTAATTAAATACCAATTCATCATTGCCAAATAATACCATATTGAGTGTTAAATAATCATTTTCACCATTTATTGTGCTAAAAGTAAATAAATATAAACTTAAAAATTGTACCGGTGTAGTGACAGTTAGAACATCGGAAAAATTTTCAATATTTGAAATTATTACTTGGATTTGGCAAGATTTATAAAACTAATCGTTTTTTCAATCAAGGTTTGTGAGTTTATTTACTTTTACATCCTCATATGTCCATTAATAGTGTGATTTTGTAATTTTCTATGAATAAAACATAACCTCGTTTTGTTTCGCATTTCTTTGCTCTAAGTCTACTTTGCTAATAATTACTGATTCTGTAGCACGTAATTATAACAAAATGTCGAATACTAATAACATGATAATGACGCGTAAGGCCTTGGCTCGTCAACAAGAGACAAGGCTTCAATTAACGTTGAAAGAATTACAGATTTTTAGGGAGAAGTGCGATAAACTGAACAAGGAAAGGGACGAAAATGAGTTAGGTATTTTAAGTAAGAACGGACAACTCAAAAAAGAACTGGCACAGTTGCATTCACTGTATACTGATACCTTACAGGATCGGGATAGGTTACAACTTATAGTTGACAGTTTTGACTCATGTAGGGAACATTATGAACAAACTCTGCACCAAATTAGAATACTAAAGGAGGAGCTACAACGATCGGAAATCAAAATATCGCAACTAGAAGACAAGAAACAGAGCACAGTGGTTCAATCTAATCAGAGTTTGTTCGATGAACTGATGGCTACAAGCTTAGATACTGCTACAGCTCACCCTTCCATTGTCATAGACCTCACTTCTGATGATGAAACTGGGGGCTGTTCTAAATCATTAAAAATTATTAAGTGTAGTAAGAATAAGTTAAAGAAATATTTAAAAATTAAAAAGTTTATTACTAAATCTAAAAAAATGATACATAAATACAAGTTTTTTATAAATAGCATGTCACTTAATAGACAGAGATTGCAACTGATTGACCAGGTAAATATGTATATGTTAGAACTTGATACTGTTGCACAACAGTACAAAACTGATACACAGGCCCTTCAATGTCAGATTGACCGACTTCAAGACTCTTTGAAATCAATTTCATATAAATATGAAACAGCAGAGAAACAGAGTAGGGAACAGGTGTTAGCCATAGGTAAATTAGTAAATTCATGTCATTGTCAAAATGACCAATTGACATCCGCAGGCCATGTTCCCTCCTCACCCTTAAGTTGTGAAAGAATTAGATGCAATGATGAATTTTCACCAATTAAAACTGTGTGCAGTGTGGATAATAGTGTATAATACGAGTATAATAGAAAAGTTGCAAATAAAAAGTGATGCAAAGACCATAGTCTATTGCGATGAAATAGGTAAAAATTTTGGACATTATTTATCACAGTTAAGTCATTCTGTAATAAATCATACATATCCAGGAGCTCCATACTCTCAAATTACAGATTTTATATTGACTGGTACACACTGCATGCAGTCTACTATAGTGGTGCTGGTTGGCAGAAGAGGCAATATTAATAGTGACAAACTTTTAAAAATTTTTGATAAGTTATCAAGTCTGCAAGTAAAACAAGTAATTTTGTCCACCTTGCCATACAGCACTGCTATGAGCCACAAGGAAAATCACTCAAGATACAAATTAAATATGAAACTACATACCATGGTATCATATTCCAAAAAAATTGAATTGTTCGATTGGAACATAATCTTCAATAATAATAGTTTGTTGACATTAGATAGATATTTTCTATCAAAATTTTTACAACGAAAGGTAGCTCTGTTGCTATCTAATTTTTTAATTTTTCAAGCCAAATTATTGGCAAGTACAACTGCTTTTATTGAGCAGGATAGTTTTGATACTTCACATTTGGAAAATGAAATTCCAAAAAACTAGTTTATAGGACAACAGATAATAAATCTGGCCAGTTGACTTTGGCCCCTGAGAATAATCTTAGTAAAAATATTGTTTTTATAAACCTGGTGCACCATAATGTTAGAGGTTTAATAAATGGTAAAGATTTAGAGTTAGAGCTATACATTAATGCAAATTCTATTAATATTTTTTGTGCTACAGAGCACTGGTTAAAAGATCATCAAATCACATTGTTGAACTTCGTAAATCACCAGGTTGCTAGCTCGTTCAATAGAAAACATTCTAAACGTGGAGGCTCTTTAATATTAATTAATAAAAACTTAAAATTTAAAGAACGTAAGGATTTAGTAGCCCTCTCCATTGAGCGAGTTATTGAGATTGCCAGTATTGAGTTTGAGCATTTCATCTTGTTAAGCGTATACAGTCCCCCTGATGCTTCTTACATTGAATTTGAAGAAAAGCTTGAAGAAGCACTGTTCAAATGCCAATGTTCTAAGAAATCTATAATAGTTTGTGGAGATTTTAATGTTGATATATTAGATACATCATTAACTCCATCAGAGAGAAATAAAATGAAAAATTTATTTAAATCCTTTAATCTGCATAGTACATTCTTAGAACCCACTCGTATTACAGCCACCAGTGCAAAATGTATTGATAATATTTTTACTGATATTAAACCTATAGATAAAGGTATTGTGGATCCTGTGGAGTCAGATCATCGTGGCCAATGGATAAAATTTCCTAAAAGTAGTAACAAAGTCAGCAAAAAACAAATTAAATATGTACCAATTAACCAAAGTCGTTTGAATAATTTTAAAGAAAATGTATTAAAGAGATTACCATATCTACCTAACTTCACTTGTGTAGACCAGTCATATAAACACTTATTTAATTTGATTAATGATGAGTTTGGCAAAGTTTTTACCTCAAAAACTCTACAGATTGGTGGTCGTCCTGTTTTCAGTAACTGGGCAACACCAGGTATCTTTAAAAGTAGAAATAAATTATTTGAATTATATTCAGAAAAATCATATAATTTTAGGCAAACCTTCCAGGAATATGTCAAAAATTATTCAAAGATATTTAAACAAACGTGTCATCTTGCTAAGTCAAACTTCATTAAAAATAAAATTTCTAATTCTGTAAATAAAATGAAAATGACTTGGAACATCATTAACTCTGAATGCGGTAGATCTTTGGTGACTGAAAGGGATTTCCACTTAAAAGTAAATGGTTGCCATGTTACAGGGGACCTGGAAGTGGCTACGGAGTTTGAACACTTTTTCAAAAATGTACCTATATTGACAACAAAATCTCTCCAAGCATCTTCCAGTTCCGCTGAACTTTTATTAGAAGAATCTGTTCTTTGTTGCAGGGATGCATTTGTATTCACAGATATTTGTGCTCAGGACATTGTAAAAACATTTAAATGTATCGAAATTAAGAAAACCGCGGACATTTGGGGGTTATCGGTCAAAACTGCATCATGTATAATTGAGGTAATTGCGCCCCATCTAGCAACTGTGTTTAATGACTGTGTTTCTAGTGGTACATTTCCTGATTTAATGAAACACAGCAAAGTCGTTCCCTTGTTAAAGGCTGGCAGCGCTACAGAGCCGTCTAATTTCCGACCAGTGTCAGTGCTGCCAACTTTGAGCAAAGTATTTGAAAAAATAATCTTGAATCAAATGCTATCCCATTTTAATAGTCATAAAATACTCCATGCGAATCAATTTGGGTTTACGAAAGGGCGCTCAACTTCCGATGCTGGTGTTGAGTTATTAAAATGTATTCATGAAGCATGGGAAGACAAGCACGATGCATTGGGTATATTTTGCGATCTATCAAAGGCTTTTGATTGCGTTCAACATGAAACGCTGTGCAAAAAATTACACCACTATGGAATAAGAGGCAAAGCTCTCGACCTTCTGTCTTCATATTTGAACAATAGAATACAGAGGGTCGATATTAATGGTACACGTTCTGTAGGATCCATGGTTACAATGGGTGTGCCGCAAGGCTCGATACTTGGGCCATTCTTGTTCCTCATTTATATTAATGATTTACCATTTTATGTAGGGGACAGGAATAGGATTGTTTTGTTTGCAGATGACACCTCATTAATTTTTAAAATTAAAAGACAATTAGATAACTATGACGATGTAAACAATGCAATTGCAAGAGTAGTTCATTGGTTCAGCTCAAATAATCTTTGCCTTAATGAAAATAAAACTAAATGTATAAAATTTACTCTACCAAATGTAAAACAAGTTGTGGCCAATGTTCAACTGAATGGACAAGTGTTAGAGTTTGTAGAATCAACTGTGTTCCTAGGTATAACTATTGATGCCAATTTACAGTGGGGCCCACACATAGAAAAGACAGCCTCTAGATTAAGTTCGGCTGCATACGCTGTAAAAAAGATCAGGACTCTAACAGATGTGGATACGGCTAGAATGGTTTACTTCAGCTATTTTCATAGTATTATGTCTTACGGTATTCTCCTTTGGGGGAGTGCTGCAGATTTAAATATTATTTTTGTTCTACAAAAGCGGGCTGTACGCGCTATTTATAATTTGGGCCCCAGAGTTTCTCTCCGAGAAAAATTCAAAGAAGTGAATATTCTAACCGTACCATCACAATACATTTTTGCCAATCTTATGTATGTCCAGAAAAATCTATCACAGTTTTCTAAACTCTGTGATAAACATAATATAAACACTAGAAATAAAAATAATCTTTCAGTCCACCACAGTCGACTACATAAGATTGGCGATTCTTTCCAGGGTAACTGTATACGCTTTTACAACAAGCTTCCCTGTGACCTGAGAAATTTACCTTTAAATAAATTTAAAAAGTTTATTAAAAACAAGCTTTGTGAAAAAGGTTTTTACTCCGTTACAGACTATTTGCAGGACAGGGACGCCTGGAAATGATCTGCTGGCAAAATGAATTAATATTAAATTGTAAATAGGCCATCAAAAAAAAAGCCTTCCTAAGTTTCTTGCCGGTTCTTCTCAGGTGGGCCGCGTTCCGAACCGGTGGTCGCTTTAAATATTTTAAATAGTGTATGACATTTTGTAAGCGCCGTTAAAATGGTCTATGCAAAATAAAGATATTTTTATTTTTTTATTTTATTTATTTATGTAAAAGCTCCCAAACAAATTACGTGACGCAAACTATATGCTCAGCTCGACCAAGCCCTTACCCGGGTTTTATCGTACCGTATAACGGGTACACAAGTCAAAGAGACCTGTTTCTTGTGTATTGTATATGTGGATAGTAATAATTGTATTTTGACTTCACGAAGGCCAGTGCTGCTGATGTAAACATCCGAATTTCATGTGTATGTCTTTGCGTATAAAATAAATACATTCCTACCAAACCCAGCATCATGTTGAGTCGTGGCCTTTTAGACTTACTACTAATAAACAAAAACACTTAAATAATATTAAAAGTATAGTTGTAGAGTGCCTATTAAATGTCGGTAGCAAAAAAAGGCAAAAAAAGGTCGGTAGTTGTGAAAAAGTTAACACATATAATATTTTTGCAAAATTTTATTTAATTAGTTTTTATGTGATTTTGCCTTTTTATCGTATTCTTTAATGGTCTATAAATAAAGACTGTATAAACGTTTGTGAAACTACATGTGACATATAGAAGCATAATTGAACACCACCTGCCAGCTTCTAAACTTTTCACATTTGAAACATAAAGAGGAAAGATATAAGACAAGCAAGTTTTTCTTTTTTCAAATATACAATGTCACAGCTTGAAGAGATCTGGACTGTGCAGAAAAGTCTTGAAGAAAGTTTTTCACTGAATTTTTGTCATTGCCAGAACAAATAACTAACCCCAATTCTCGATAAAGATTATAGCTGAAACAGGGAGAGGCGTAGAACTAAAAAACAAGCAGATAAATCAGTTTCAGCTTTAAAATTCTTTTAAAAAGTGTAATTTTCAAGGAAACTAGATGTTAAGAGAATTTCCTGCATGTGATTCAAAATAAACACATCGAACAGACAAGTGCTGATTTATTTCCGAGTGTGTGTAAATAAAAGAGAACTCAATTCGACATTGAAAGCTTTTCCCAATATCAACAGTTGTGATTGTAGTTGTGATTTGAAACTTAAAGCTATTAGTGTGAGAGTTTGCTGGCGGGTGGTGCAGAGATTTTACAGCTGCATTTATTTGGTGTATTATTTTATTGTATAATATATTTAACTGTATTAATATAAGTATTTATATATTTATTATATAACTTTATTTATTTTATTAATAATGAGTAACTTGTCAGATGGTAATTCCTTTTATCATTCTGCCTGTGACTCGGATATTTTATCTAACAATGATAGTTTTTCCTCAATAACAGAGACACTTGGAGATGTACTTCGAGAGAAATTTGAACAAGAACAGGGCCGATGTCTAAATGTGTGTCATATTAATGCAGAAAGTGTGCCTTGTCATTACAGCGACCTGGTTGATACGTTTGCTGATTCGGACATCCATGTTGTCTTGATATCTGAGACTTTTCTTATACCTAATCTACTCTCCACTTCTTATCCACTTCCTGGCTACATTCTTATTCGGAATGACAGAACGGGCAAAGAGAGAGGTGGGGTTGCAATATATCTTGGCAGCCATTTACCCTACAAAATAATTGCTTCATCCCCGTCACTGTATTCTGCTACTGCAGAATTTCTCTTTCTCGAGGTTTTAATTAAGGGTAGCAAAATTGTAGTCGGCGTTGTTTATTACCCTTCTACTGTCAACTATTTCACTGATATCGAATCGGTATTGGAATCTTTAGGGTCTGATTATGAGCATCACATCATCATGGGAGATTTTAATACCAACCTTCTTGCTAGTAACTCTTGGCGAACTGTCAAGCTGCTACATTTAGTTGACTCTGCCAGTCTACATGTGTTGCCACTTCAGGCCACACACCATAATGTGGACGTCGATGACACGTGGCTTGATTTAATTTTTACTTCTTCTCCTTCTCTTGTTTCTTCCCACGGTCAGTATCTTGCTCCAGCTTTCTCCCATCATGACTTAATTTTTGTCTCTTATATTCTCAAGCCTCCTAAATAGAAGCCCAAGGTGCTGCACAGGAATTGCCAAATTATGGTCCGTTTCAATTTTCTTCAGTTACGTCGGATGAGCTCAAGAAGGTTATAATGTCCATTACATCAAAAGCAGTAGGTTGTGACAATATTAGTCGTCGGATGATCATAACCATTCTAGACCAACTCCTTCCAATTATTTCCTATATCATTAACTTTTCCCTTGATTCTGGTCAATTTCCTACCATATGGCGTAAAGCATATGTTCTTCCCCTCCCAAAAATTTCCAATCCCTCTTTACCTAGTCACTATCGGCCAATCTCCATCCTTCCGTTTCTATCGAAGGTGATGGAATCCTGTGTACACAGTCAGCTAATCAAATACGTGCGACTCAATAGCATACTGAGTCCACTTCAATCTGGTTTCAGGGCAGGCCACAGTACAACAACAGCACTCTTAAAAGTAACCAGTGACATCAAAGCAGGAATGGAGAGGGGTCAGGTTACAGTGTTGGTCTTAGTAGATTTTTCTAACGCTTTTAATTGCGTCAATCACGATATTCTTTTATCTATTCTTGCCCACCTGAAGATTTTACCCTATGAATTGGAATGGTTCTCATCTTATCTTCGAGGTCGTCAGCAGTCGGTTCGCGTCGATGAGAAATCATCGACTTGGCTCAATCTAGACGCTGGTGTTCCTCAAGGCGGTATACTCTCTCCTCTTCTATTTTCTATGTTTATAAACTTTATAACTCAAGAACTTCAGTGTGCATATCACCTGTATGACCGCTTTAGACTTATCGTTAACCCTGATAAGTGTCAAGGTATCTTAATTGGAAGTAGTCCAATGATGAGCAGATTGAATGCCATAAATTTACCATATATTACCTTTAACACAAAAATTATTCCTGTTACTTTTAGTGTTAGGAACTTGGGCCTGCATCTTGATGATACCTTCAATTGGAGGGCTCAGGTCACTAATATTTGCCAGAAGGTTACTGGAATGCTACGTGCATTTTATCGGCTCAATAACTTTCTTCCGTCTAAAACCAAGGCAATGCTTGTTCAGACTCTTATATTTCCCGTAATAGACTATGGTGATGTGTGCTATCTCGACCTGAATGCAGATCTTCTTAATAAACTCGATCGGCTTCTCAACAATTGCATTCGATTCGTTTACAATCTTCGAAATTACGATCATGTCTCCTTTTGTCGTTCCGAGTTGGGTTGGTTGCCTATACGTCAGCGTCGTACATATAAAGTAATATATATTATGTGTAGGTATGATGTATTTGTATGTATGTATGTATGTACATATGAATATGTATTTATGTATATGTGTATACTTATATATGTATGGGAATATTGTATTAGTACTATTTAAAAATGTTCTCAACATCAACCTTGAGCACCTTCCTTTACTTAACGAACTCTGCATCACCCTAAGGTTGACTGGAAGAAAATGCCAAAAGGCATTAAGTCCACCTTTGTACAAATTTGTGCATAAAGTTTTTAAATAAATAAATAAATAAATGTGTTCACTTTCTATCTTTCTTACTCTCTGTACGCTTAGATCTCTTAAACTAATCAACGTATATTTAATACAGTTTTCAGTAATACATAGAGTGAATCAAGGGGAACGTGGATGTGTGAAAAAATCGTCTGCTTCGTGGTTTTGAGTGTCCTCGGTAGCCAGCTGTGAGAACATGGCAAGTGAGAAGTCACGAGTTCGAGTCCCGTTTGAGGCTAAACATTTTTCCACATTAATTTATAATACGAATAATTGTGACGGTTTCAGCTTCATATCATAACCTTTGTCATAACCGTGTGATGTTACGTCGATATTTTTTTGGTTTTAAGATATAAATATAAAAAAAATACGCTCCGGGAGTGCCGAGAGAAGTGAAAATTAAATTTATTAATAATTTATTTATCTAGACGCGTATGCGGTTTTTACTCTATTGACTGGGATCGGCGTTAGTGATGATAATGATGAAAAAAAATTCTACAACGAAAGAGTCTTAATTGATTACATAATATTTAATAAGACCTTTAGATGACAGGGATCAACGTTAGATGATGATGATGTTGAAATTATTTAGTAGCAAGGTATTGAATCTATCAATTAACTATCAAAAAATACAATTATCTATACGTGTTCGCGGTCTGCTAAATGTACATGAAAATATGCACACACTATAGCTGCGTCTCGTAACGGTATCGTGACCCCAGAGATTTTATCTCATCTAAAAATATATGCGTACCGCGCTAAAAGAAGTTTTCACTTCAACAATGAAAATGTTAAACGGGAATTTACTGTCCAAAGCCCCTGAGGCTCTAGCCTCAGGGGCTTTGGACGCGTTCTAACGCGGTGGTGGATAAAGTCTTTCGCGGGCTCTGGGTCGGGTCTATCCTTACGAGGGCTCTCCCGAGCCTCTTGGCAGGGCACCGTGTAGTTTCAGTTGGTAGGAGTTCTGCATAGCATCTATGAGAATATCGACAAAAAAGCGGGAATTTATTGCGTAAAATCAACTTCGTCAATGTAAGCTTTGTTTCTATGGAGTTAAATAAAGGAAAACTGTTTTTTTTTTTCGGTTAGCGCATTATTAACCATCTAGTGTTTATAATATGCTAATAGTAGCTCCTAACCAATTAGTTGTTCATCTCCCCTCTCCCGTCTCTCATCTCATCTCCTCCCTGCGAACCATTTCCGAGTATCGGAGCAATATCCGTTGGAAAACGTACACTTCGACGAATTTTATTTCTCATAAAATCGGATATAGGGGTTTGACCTACTTGCCGTTTTATGGAATGAAGGTTCAGATGGAATCGAACTGTATATTAAAGTGTCAGAGAGGTGGCATGAGTGAATCTAAGGTTTGCGTCATAAAGATTTCCTCATCTTATTGACATCTCTTCTACAAGCATAGTTTCTGTACCCGTGGGAATACTGGGATAAACTGTAGCCTAAGTTACTCTTTATAATATCAGCTATCTGCTAGTGAAAGTTCAGTTAAGATCTGCCGTTTCAGAAGTCGTTTTGAGGGGCGACTGGTGTCTGATTTTCTAACCCCACCTGCGACAATGCCTCGACCATTAGTCAATTGGGCCCCATAGTTGGGTTCAATATTTCCATTGACAGAACATTATGTCTCTTTTTGTACAATTTTAAAAATTTTAAATAATGAATATCCTGTGTCCAAACATGAAATGAAGTTAAAATTAACGATTCATTAATAAGCGATGTCATTGGTCGGCCTGTTCCTGTTGATGTCAAATTAATTAATGGTAATTAACTGAAGTGCGTGCCCTTAATATAAAATTATGGATGTAGGTTACTAGAGTTTAATTTCAATTGGGCCCGTCAAAATAACGCAAGTTGCCTGAAAATTATGACGAAATCCAAATCTCGAAGTGAAATTGACGGTTTCACAGTTAATGGCCATTCAGGGCATAAGCCTCCCAGAGCATAATACCAGAGTTAAAACCATAGATGCGCAATTTACCAGGATTTTTTAGATATATAAATAAATGAAATTTTTAGGACATTTTTTTTACACGACGCCATCTAGCCCTTTCAGCAGGTGCTGGGTCTAGACTGATAAACCTACTTATATATTTTTTAAATATATATACAATACACATTATACATAGAACATATGTTTGGTCCGTTTCAGCACGGGTTTCAGTTTACGCTTGAAGAAACAGGGATTTTAAGAGTTGTGTTATTGAAATCAGTTGAAATTCTCACTCGTAGTTTCTTCAATGTCTAAAATATAACGTAGAACGAATACAGTTATCTACGAGCAACACAAAATCGATAAGTTGACAGAATTCCACCCACATGCAGTCCCCTTCCACTTGACTGTTTGATTGTATAGTGCGCAAAAAATACAATAGGTACCTATACAGGGTCGCCAACTCGCCACGCCATCTTATCAGGATTGATTGTTGTGAGATAATAAAAAATAAAAAGACGTGTGGCACTCGGAGACTGCCGCGGTAAAGCTATTGCATAGCATACCTTTGTTTTTCTTTGATATTAATTCAAGTTACACTAAAAAAAAAAAGAACACCCTCACCCTTACCCTCACTCCTCACCCTCACCCCACCCTCACTCTCACAGTCACCCTCATCCTCACCCTCACACTCACTATCATCACGTCTCGATACGTGCGAGCTTCGTACAATCGTACCATACAATATATGTACATACACGTTAAGCCAACGCTCGGCCGTGCTCGGTGAACTTCGTGTGACCTCGGATCTTAGGTTTTTTGCGTTAGGGAATTTCTTGATTAAAGCCCGCTCAAAGCCCGCGATAAAAACTATGCAATAGCTTTAAAACAAAATTAGTAGTCCAATTATCGAGGAAGCTATATATCATCACGCTACTACCCAGCAGAGAAAGAAAACTTGAAAGTCCGCATATTTTTAAAGTCACTTGAAAATAAGTAGCATTTTACGAGACTTGGTATTGATCTATATTCAAAATGCGTAGCAGCGTCTTAGGTCCGTATTCCATAATGTTTCTCAATACTCGATCAACGCTTGAGACTGGATTTTGCCTTATAAAATCTACTCTCAAGTGTTTCTTAAGTGTTGATAAACGTTCTGGAATACGGCCCTTAGTCTTAACGAGATGTTATCGAACTTGCTCAGCTGAAGGACTACGTTATATATGAAAAGCTATTCAACATTCAAGGTCAAATCTGAAAAGGATCAATGCCTATTGATTAGAACCTCAGCCTGTTGGACAATAAAAGAATAGATATAATAACTTCTTATAGTATAGGGTTCTTCAAAAGGGATCTTTGAAAGTTTTATTGTGTTTTTATAGGGTCGGCAGCGCGACCCCGTAAAAACACCATTGCCAATGCATGTTTGCAACTAATGATTTCTGACAATCATCTTAATATTTTATGGACCGTGGTTTCATGCTGTGGACAGCTAAATAATCTGTATGAATTCAAATTCTAAATAATATTACTAACGTACTATTGTAAAGCTGAATGCTTTTAGCAGTTTAAGCCCCCAGTCATAACACAAAACCTAATAACACAAATCACAATCGTATGACCATTGACAGTAAATTTCTAGCTAGTAATTATCTCTACTGTTAATAAATAACCAGCCGACTTAGGTATAAAACTTCGTTATTAAGTTTATTTTACTGCGGTAAATGGTTAATAAATGATCAATGGTTTATTTAAACTTGCATCAACTTTAAATGACTGCGCTGCGGAGAAATTGAGTGAAATTATGGTTACTGCCACGAACGTTGCAACGCGGTTTGTTTAAATACAAACACGAAATGGCAGGTTTCAGGAACTCGAATAAACTGAAACGTTCGTCGAATGAATACATACATATCATCACGCCTGTCTCCTATCGGGGTAGGCAAAGACTATGGCTTTCCACTTTAATGAGTGTTTCCTTACACGCTCGTCGGTTAATGCACAGTACTTTGATTAAGGGTACTCTTGACCTGGCCTTTTGTCAAAAGATCTTTAATTTGATTGATAATAAAATAAATATACACCTAGAAAATATCTCTATTCATGTAGATCAAAAAGTAACACTTATTAGACGTCAAGATTATTGCTTCTACTTTTACACTTAGGTACTACCTGGCAATATACCGGCCACTCTTTTGATTAGAAAGGTAGTATTTACTTTTTTTGTAATTAGTAATTACTTCTGAAAGAATCGACCGATGGGCTTCTTGAAAGCTCTTCTCTCCTCTTTCGGAGTGAAGAGAACGAGAGCAGTTACTACCACACTGAATTTTTGTCATTGACAGAACAAATAACTAACCCCAATTCTCGATAAAGATTATAGCTGAAACAGGGAGAGGCGTAGAACTAAAAAACAAGCAGATAAATCAGTTTCAGCTTTAAAATTCTTTTAAAAAGTGTAATTTTCAAGGAAACTAGATGTTAAAAGAATTTCCTGCATGTGATTCAAAATAAACACATCGAACAGACAAGTGCTGATTTATTTCCGAGTGTTAGTGTAAATAAAAGAGAACTCAATTCGACATTGAAAGCTTTTCCCAATACAGATAACACGGGTGATAACAGACCGATCGATACGGCGGCGAACAGGCGCCGAATAATAATATCTGTGAAACTCTGAACTTTACGTCTTTTGTACTCTAAACTATCAGATGCTCCGCGATTTTACCCACTTTATTCCCTTTTCGGTGAGAATATGGTAATAAAATTTAGTTTAAGTTACTCCTTATAAAATCAGTTATCTGCCAGTGTAAGTCTAGTTAAACTCGGTTCAGCCGTTTAAAATTTTAGTCTAACAAACAGAGAAAAATTAATATTTTTTTATGTATATACCTACAGCATACTTTCACAAGCCTTTATTTAGTTAAAAATGTTCTCTTTTATCACATCTCGATCGCATTTGGTTGTACCATTCGTAAGGGCGTGTTTTTGATAAAGCCTTCTGTTTACGCTTAAATGCATACGGTGAAATGTGGGCGTTTAATATGCCTCTGCCTACCCCTTCGGAGATAAAGGCGTGACAATATGTATGTATGTATGTATTTTAGCCTTCTGTAATATTTTCAGGAACTTCGAACACGATATTCCATCGAAAATGTAGAGTTTAAGACAAACTCTTTTTTCTCTTGTGGTAATCTAACTAAAAACAGCACTGCATTTACTCAAACTCCGCACTAAAATTTAAAATCCATGCCAGTCTAACAAAATATGAAAAAAATAATTCCATATTCGTATATGGAATATGAAACAGATAATTAACTTCTACCGACACTTTTTTGTTATAATTTAAAATGAACTGTGAAAATACATACCCAAAATGCAGAGACAGCAATCTTTCATTAAATTACCGGCCATATTTGTAAACAATTTTATATTTTAATAGTGTTAAATAAACAAAAATATCTAATACTTTTTAATAGAAAAATAGCGATTATTGAAAACAAATCAGTACATTTACGTTATATTTTAGAGCGCATTCGTCGAATAATGGAATTGATTTTAAATGCATATAAATTCTTAAATTGGTTTGTTACGCCACTTTTCTTTACAAGATTAGCACATGACTGTTTTTATGTGGACGACAAAATGGCGTCTCCCGCCTAATTGTAAGCAAAAACGTCGACCCGTGATTGGGGCCGCTATCTCAACCCGCATGGCTCCGATAGCGACCCTCATCTTGACGGCCTAGAAATATGCCTTTTCACGCTTTTCTTAAAGGACCCAGGATTGTAAAAGGAGGGAAACACGTGCGCTGGCAGAGAGTTCCATGCTTTAATGTTGCGAAATAAGAAAAATCTACGGAGCCTTTCTGTTCTGGTCACGATGGTGCCCACAGTGTAAGGATGACATCTCTGCCCCGCCCGTGTCGTTCGGAACCGGAAGGGGGAGGGTGGATTATTATTAAACAATGTCAATATGTCTAAATGTGTAGATGCCGATACCATTCCTGTAACTGTAGACTTAGGAGTGGACTTCATTGTTTGCGATCATTTAGTGCGGGACCAAGATTTCCGAAGCCTGAACAATCTTACCTGCTAATAATGCACCTGTTACCGGAAAAGACATCGACGCAGGTATCCTTACGGGATTGGTAGGTCAGACGGCAGTCGCTACAAGCAATGCCGAAAAAAAAAGGCAAAGTATAGCTGCGCCAAACAGCCTAATAAAAGTGAACTCAAAGCTACAAATCCAGGTAGGTTTAAAAGCTACTGTGAATACTGTGAGTGTTTTCCATCTAAATAAAATAATAATAAGCACAGCACATGGTCTGATTGCCAATTGCTTGATGCAAAACGCAGTTCTTCTGAGCACGGCACGTGTTGTGCGGAAATTCGTGTCCCTGGAGCCCTAACCACTGGAAGCTTGGTCCTTGTACCTGATACCAGAGGGCCATTATTTTTTATACTTTTAAATGTATCTGTTTTTCTATATATTTAAATATGTAATTTGTATGTCTGTAATGTAAATAAAGAGAATAATATTAATAAATATTGTGGGACACTTTTCACACAGCGACATCTAGCACAAAGTAAGCTTTAAGCTTGTACTATAGGATCTAGACAAGTGATATACCTACATACTTATATATTTCTAAATACATACATATTATATATAGGAAACACCCAAACTCCGAAACCGCAAATATTTGTGGATCACACAAATATTTGTTATAATAAATACAACAGGATAAAAAAAAACATTTAATTAAAAATTTCAAGACATTATGTAATTGGCTAATCGACCACGGCAAGTATTTTGTCAGTAATCTGTATTTCTTGTGTCTACTCCAGTTGACCAGTTCCAGCTATAGATGAACCACTTTTAAAAAAATAGTTTTAAAGATTATATTTTTAATGCAATAAAAAGGGGAAAATTTCATAGTTTTTTTAAATTTAGGAAATTGTAAATTAACTAAATGAGTGTGACGAAAGTTCGTAAGGCAGAGCTAGTTCAATGAATGCAATGCACCAAACTTGCCAAACCTTGGACACTAAAAAATGAACGAACAGACATTAAAACTTATATTTTCTGGCGAATTATGAGTTGATACGGCATTATACCTAGTTTTATTACCGTCTCAATAATCATGTAGAAAAAATATTCGATGACACGGCACCATTATAGCTTTGTTACTTTTGTTTAGGAAAAAATGGCACTTTGATGCCTAAAGGTTCGCCATTTATGATCTACACTAACAAAAATTTCGTAATAATATTATCATGGCAAAGAGAAGAAAAGTTAATCTTTTCTAATTTTAAGCTACTGTACCACTTTTTTTAACGTGCGCAATCCTCGTGGACTTTACAGCGCCGTGAGCTATTGGCGAGGTGGGTATTTAGAACTCGTACCAACTAAACAGCACTTAGTCTTCTTTCTGGGGATGAAGAGTAGAAGCGTGCCCGTCGCCATCCCTGCCAGCCAAGGCTGCAATTCTACTCCGACACGAGTGCTACGAGGACAATTAATGTTAGGGCGCGCCCCCGAGGCGACGCGCACCAGTTCGTCCCCGCTGCTGGTGCGAAAAGTGCGTGCCAGAGCGGCGTAGGGGACCACCACCCTACACGCGCGGCCTGACACGGCGGGAAGTGGAGGACGGAGTGCAGGGTAGTTGCGTGGAATGTAAGAGGAGGAATGGAAGAAAGATGAATGAGTTGATAGATGTAATGAAAGAGAGAAAATTAGATGCTGTGTGCTTGACAGAGACCAAACGCAAGAGCAGCGAAGTCTTGGAGCTCCCGGGTGGGATGCTCGCGCTTTGGTCTGGAGTACCAGAGAGCGAGCATGGCAGTCGGGGGGTTGGGATTTTGTTGTCCTCGCGATTGGTCTCCGGTATGTATGAGTATAAATTGGTTGGTCCTATAGTCCTCTAGATCCGTTTAAAGCTCGACTTGACGAAAGTTTTCCTGGTGGCTGCTTACGCACCAGTGTCTTCGTCGAGCGCGATTGAGCCAGAGGACTTCTGGGAGAGTATGAGAGAAGCTCTTAATGTGGTAGAAGGAAGTGAAAGACTTTTAGTGTGTGGAAACTTAAATGGATGGGTGGGTACCGCTCGCGATGGATTTGAGTCGGTACTCGGGAAGTATGGGGACAAAAGGGTGAATGACGCCGGCAAGCTTATACTGGCATTTTGTAAGAAAAAGGATTTGTTTGTGGCGAACACAATGTTCAACCACAAACAAATTCATATGTATACGAGGAGATGTAAGTCAAAGAGAAGCATGATAGATATATTCCTATAGTAGTAGTAGGATAGTCGGCTCCGTAAACAGGTGATGGACACAAGGGCTTATCGTGGCGCTGAGCTGGGATCATAACTAGGATTAGGGGTCTGCTCGCGGGTTGGCGTCATCGTGCCGAGTGTCCTGAACCTGAGCCGACTTATAGCATCAAAAGCTGCAGGATGCATCCATTGGGGATAAATATAAAGAAAGGGTAGCCGAAAAGCTTGGCGACGTCAATGTTAGTAGTGAGAATGTGGAATGTGTATGGCAGAACCTTAGGGAAAGTATGGAAAATGCCGCTGTGGAAGTGTGTGGAGAGACAAAAAGAGGCTGTAGTAATAAACGCGATGCATGGTGGAATGATGAAGTGAAAGAAGCTGTACGAATGAAGAAGAAAGCATGGTTGGACTACTTAGCCTCGCGGAATGATTTGAATATGAAAGAGAGATACAAACTGCAAAACGTTAACACTAAGGCACTGATAGAGGAAGCTCGTGAAAGGTGCAGAATGAAAGCGGATGAAGGGTTGTCTTCCAATTTCCGAAATAATGCCAAGCTCTTCTGAAAAGAGATAGGCAAGACTCGGAGTTGTTCGACAGTCTGCAGTATAAATAAAGTGCTTAGTGTTGACAACGATGTCCTAACAAAATAAACTGACGTCCTGCTGAGATGGAGTGAATATTATGGAAGGATGTATGCAAGTAAGGACAGAAATGCCGCATCGGGAAGTGGAGCTCACTGTGACGCTCCGGATCCAGGTGTCATTGAAGTCATTAGTATGAAAACGATTGAACAAGCGATAAGAAGTATGAAATGTGGTAAGGCTGCGGGAAAAGACAGAGTTACTGCTGAGATGATCAAGTACGGTGGGTCGCGCGTCTGGGACACTCTTTGTCTGCTATGCAACTTATGCTGGCGGACGGGTGAGGTCCCAGATGACTGGCGAAATAAATGCCACAAAGTGGTCACCCATCCGAGTACCAGCCATAGTGAAAGTTGCATAACTCAGTGATCGTTTACAGAACACTGAGACCGCGGGGCCACGAGCGAAATAATAAAGGTTATAACGGCAAGAATGCAAGAAAAGTCTGAAAGGTATTTGTGGGAGGCTTAATGCGGATTCCGACGTGGAAGAGGTTGCATGGATCAAGTGTTTTCTCTCCGCATGATCGCGGAGAAGTTTCTGGCTGTTAGCCTGCGTTAGTCTGCGCTTTTATGGATCTAGAGAAAGCATTTGATAACGTTGTGAGAGAAACTCTGTGGGACTTGCTGCCCGTATATGGTGTGGACGGCTCACTACTGCGGGCAATACAGCCGCTATACAGGGACTGTAAGGCTTGCGTGCGAGTAGGGGGGGATGTGACACCTCTTTTCGACGTCTGTACAGGCGTCAAACAGGGTTGTGTCATGTCTGCCTGGCTGTTCATAGTGTATTTGGACAGTTGCCTGCAGAAGTTGAAAGATTGTGATATGGGTGTGAATTTGGGTGACTTAACAGTAAATTGTCTGTTGTACGCTGATGATGCGGTGCTCATGGCCTCATCAGAAGCCGACCTTCAGGCATTAGTCACTAATATGAAAGAGGAGTGTGAAAGAAAGGGTCTCCGCTTGAATGCAAGTAAAACTAAGGTTCTGGTATTTGAAAGAGAAGACGTAAGAACTAAGTGCGAGATTTGGGTAAATCAGGAATGTCTAGAGCAAGTGAATGAAATTGTGTATTTAGGGAGTATGTTTAGCGCGAATGGAAGATGTGATTCGGATGTAGAACGGCGAGTAACTGCCGGAAACAAAGTTAACGGTGCTTTGTCCCAATTAGTAAAGCGACAAAGCATCGAAAAAGAAGCACGACTCGCGATTCATAACGCAGTGCTAGTGCCAACGTTGCTTTACGGCAGCGAAACCTGGGTATGTCAGAAGATGCATAAAAGTAAGCTGAATGCTGTGGAGATGCGATCACTTCGAAAATTGTGCGGCGTAACCTTGGCCGACCGAAAACGCAACGAAGTGATACGCAATATGGCAGGTTTGAGTGAAAGTGTCAGCGTTAAGCTGGAAAAGGACGTGCTCCGTTGGGTTGGATACGTTCAACGAATGAGTGAGGAACGGAGAATGATTAACGAAGAATATATATTGTGCGAAAGTAGAGGGCAGAAGAAGTCAAGGTAGACCGAGACTTACATATGAAGACCACGTGAGCGGATTGCTCAAGAACGGAAGATTCAAAAGTAATCGGATACCCAGACGTGCATGTATGAAGCGATTAATGAATCTACAGGAAGCGAAAGAAGTATGCATGGATCGCGATGCCTGGCGATCTGTCATCTCTGACTACCCCGTCAGGGATACAGCGTAAAGAAACTATCTTTACGCTGTAAGTAAGTTAAGTTTTTTCAGTCATCTTTCTGTCTTTGTGCTCAAAGACCTGGGTACTCCCGTTGAGGATATCTCCAGGACCGACCTCAATGGCATGGCCGCTGGGAGGTCCAGTGATTCCGGCTCATTGGGGGACCTAACCTAACCTGGTCCTAACCAGATCGAAAGACAGACACAGTGCAAGGCCCGCGCTGATAGAAGTCCAGAGATCTGTCTCAGATACTCGGCACCCCTGCGTTTTATGCGGCCGGGCACTGGCCCTTTCCCTAACCTTATCCGCCTTTGCCGCCTCTTTCACACGCCACACGCATAAAGATTGCAACGTCTCTGACGAACCCTACTGAAACGGTTTGACTATTTTTAACAGGTGAAAATTCTTATGGATACCTTACAGACTAAAACCGAACGGTGGCCTTCCATCTGCTTTAGGTAGGAAGCCGAAGAGGCGAAGCCACTAGGTAATCATACTGAGAGCGCATCCGGGACTCACCCGGGTGCGCTCTCAGTATGATTACCTCGCGGCTCCAGACAGACGTTTACCGCCACCGCGGTCTCGCCGCAAATCGTTCGGGTGTTATCCCGCTTCTGTAGGTGAGTTAAGGCAGTGCGTACACCACTCCATCGTTTATCAAGTCAAGCCATTACTTATTATACTCTTTGCAAGCTACTGTAAGCTTATCTTTAATTTATCCACACTAACATCATAATCTGTGAGCGTTTCGATTGCTCCGTCATGGTGTCCAATCAAAAAAAGCACTCCGTCAAAAATTTGTCAAAACTTTTTATTTGCTAGGATTTTAGTGTGAACTTCCATTTATTTTCCATTCCATTCCATTTAGCCTCATTATAATGAAGTATTGTTTTACCCTCAAAACAGTTTACAACTCGTGTTAAATCAAAAAGAAGCGCTCGTGGCCTCGCGGCCTCAGTGTGAAGCGCTCGTGGCCTCGCGGTCTTAGTGTTCTGTAAACGATCACTGAGTTACGCAACTTTCACTATGGCTGGTCCTCGGATGGGTGACCACTTTGTGGCATTTACATTTGCGAGCGTTTCCGTGCTTCAGAAGGCACGTTAAGCCATTGGTCCAGGTTGCCAGTAAAATGGCAGTCGTTAAGCCTGGTTGAAGGCCTTATGGGCGGCTTGAAAATTTCAACAGCAGGTAGCCACAACCTGCGTCTGTCTATTTCAACACGGCAATGGGCTCACCACCTATTACGTGGGACAGGAATCCATACGGCGAAAAGTGGGCATATAATATGCCTCTGCCACCCCTTCGGGGATAAGGCGTGATGGATATTTATTTATTTATTTTATTTATTGTTAATTCAAAAATAATGATGACAATAATTTTATTTTATTTGGGAATACATTTACATTCAATAACTGGAGGACAGCTATGAAATTGAATAACATCTAGATCATTTTGAAAATAAAAATACGAGTAATTTGTATATATAATTTGAAAATTGTTTTTAACAAATGAAAACAATAGCTAGCTTTAGTAGATTCGTAGTCATGGCGTTTGTAACAAAACCGAAATATCGGATACTCGATGAAAGAATAAAATTAATGCATGGTAAATATCACGTTACTAGAAGTAGTAGTGGTAAGTGGCGAATCGACTTTGCGCGGCAAACTATTGGCGACGAACCAGTCATTGTCTGTTTTTGAAAGCGCGGCAAAATATGTCAAATTTAAGTAAGGTTTCAAAAATAATCAACATTAAAGAAACAACGAGTGGAGAATTGCGCGGCCATAACTTCAAAGGCGAATATTTCGTAAAATATTGCTCTAGAGCTTATACTTCTTTGTTCGACAATTTTTGACAAATTCAATCTTTAATTGACAAAAAGAATAAGATCTCTAACCCATGTAGTTGCTAAGATCTCCGTGGCCGCGCAATCCTCCACGTTTCGTTCGCGCGGCCAAATTTAAACTCTAATATCTTCTTAATTTTTATTTTGACAAATTTTTGGTTTGTTGCATTCGGCTTTGACAAATTTCGACAAATTTTTGACGGAGTGCTTTTTTTGATTGGACACCGTGGCGGAGCAATCGAAACGCACACCATAATCTGGGGCAATCTCATCTTCTCCACAAGCACCTTACTTAAAATTTTCACTTTTTATACAATTTTTTTCTTTAGTTTTAGCGTATGGCATTTTGTAAGCGCCGTTGAAATGGTCTATGCAAAATAAAGACATTTTTATTTATTTTATTTTTTAATGGGTCGAACCAAGGGCGTCCCCAGTATTTTCCACATCGCGGTGTCGACACTAATGGTCTGTTGAAATTTGAAATGAACGAGGGCAGGTATCAATATTAAAATTTAAAAAAGAAAATGGTCTTCAATTTAGCTTAACGACTACCATATTTTTGCCAACCTAAGCTCGTAAATGGATATACCACAAAAGATCACCCATCTTAGGGCAAACCGCATCATATGATACTTAACGCAGTGATCGTTTACGAAACACTAAGCTAGAGGGTCCATGGCGCGAGTGATAAGTGGTACTTAGCAGATAGTTACTTATCTTATCGTATTATATCATATCAGTATCCTGAGATAGGTACTGATTGATAGTATTCTAAACAGTAAACAAACAGATGACTTCATGTGCCTAGATCGGTATAGACGTAATTACAGGGGGTCGAGTCTACTATTGACAAGCCGTAGAATAGAACCATAATCGCTATTTTTAGCTATCAAATGTTAGTAGTCAGTTGCTTTTTTGATGGTCTACTACTATCAAAACTGCAACTGACTAGCGGAGCGGCCACTGGCGCGGTACGTGTTACTAGTATTCTACCGGCCGACCGATAGAAGTCTATTGGAGTACGATTGTAATAGTTGACTACGAAAAACTGTCAAAATTGTACCGGTGGCTTTCTATTGAGTGACGATTTCGATTCTGTTTCGCCACGATTGAAGTAGCAGACTCCCCCAGGTGTTACCACCTATTGCCGTGTTGAAATGGACAGACACTGGCTGTGGCGAACTTTGCATGTTGCATGCAGCTTTTAAAGCCTTCAACATGGCTTAACGACAGCCATGTTACAGGTTGCTGAGACCAACGGCTTAAAGTGCCTTCCGTAGCACGGATACGCTTGTAAATGAATTGCTTGTTTAAATAAAAATTACACAAAGCGGTCACCTATCTAAAATCAGCCCTAGAGAAAGAGGCTTACTACAGTGATCGTTTACAGAACACCGAGTTAGCAGGATTACGAGCGCTTATTACTGGCTGGTAAGAAAAACTGCTAAATAAAATAAAATAAATATCCATCACGCCTTATCCCTGAAGGGGTGACAGAGGCATATTATTAAAAACTGCTATTTACAGCAATATTCTTGATTCGAATATGTTGTCGATATGTGTTGGTTTGGACACGTCCAACGAATGAGTGAGGAAAGATTGACAAAGAAGATATATTGTGCGAAAGTAGAGGGTAGCAGACTCGGATACCCAGACGTGCTTGTATGAAGCGATTGATGAATCTGCAAGAAGCGAAGGAATCTGTCCTCTCGGACTACCTCGTCAGGTATATAGCGTGAAGATATTTAGTTAGTTAGTTTGTCGAATACTCTAGGCTAAAGTCTAAGGATTCCACCACTTTTACACATAAAAACACAAATAATACAGTAGATTCGGAAAATAATATACGGTGATCGACCTCCATTCTTATTGTTAGCGGCAAAAACTTCATACGCATACCTAATATCTTATTGATTTTAAAGGTCAATAAGATATTAGGTATGCGAACCGCCTCGTTTAGAGAAGAAGTGATAAACGTAGGAAAAGGAGGCGGCGAAAGAGGAAAGGTAAAAGAATAGCAATCTCCTATGCCGCAAAAGATGCACCAGGCACCGGAAACAGCTTTGGTCGACGGCCGAGCCAGGGCACGGCGACCCTATCGGTAATAGGAGACAAGTTCAAGGGTGGCGACTCAACTTGTTGTGCGCGCAGGGTGTGACAGGATAGACGCTTAAACGATAGGTAGTGGAAAGGGTAACCAGGGCTAGTCAAGGTCCCAGCTATTTACTTTCGAAGGTATACCTACTAAGTTTCCAGGCTAAACATAAAAAAAATCTTTCTCTTTTAATTTGTCTTTGTCGATTTCAGTTCAACATGCGAATTTCACCAAGATATCATATGTAGAGTTAAGTTCAGGGAGACTCCACATTCAAAAAAGTAGTTTATTAAACGACCAAGGCAATGGTACTTAACTTCGTCAGCCCCCTGCGGTATACAAGCCGAAACTTAAGCTACATTATGTACAACGTAAACGATGGAAATTCTTAATTTTTGTCCAAAAGAGCATCTATTAAATAAGTAAAAATATCAATGATGTTGTTCATACAACACCGACGCACTACGTAGGTAGGAATTTTCGGAAAAACTAGAAACCATTAAAACAAAAAGAGTTAGGTACGGGAATCTAAGGTTACGGGGTTACGTACGTAAATAAATGCCGTAGTAGGCATCTTCGCCCGATATTTTTACAAACCAAAATAGAAGGCTATTTATATAGGACATGCTTAAAATATAATCTAATATTCATGCGCGTAAAAAATTTTTACCGTTATTCCGGACTTCAGATGTAGTGAGGGCATGGGTCTAAATAAATCAACTCAAAAACACCACTTCACTCCACATTTAGTATTTTCGGGATAACGTTAGTGTCCCATGAAAACCGCGAATTTATCGAGCGCAAAATATTATTCTAGCGCCCAACTCGTGGTTCGATTCGATTGAATGTTTTGGTCGGCAAGACGGGGTCGGGAAAGGGGATACTTCACGTAATGATCCGCAAGACATTACTGTGGATAGCGCCATCTCTGAAGGTAAATATGAAATGTTTACCACAATTTTAGTCATATTAGTCTTTCTTTAGAAATTTTAGTTATGATAAAAGATAAATTTAAAATTTATAATGACGGTTGACTGGAAATAAGTAAAGTATTGATAAAATATGTAGTTTACAATAATTAAAGACATTATTGTAGAATAAAGGTTAAACAGAAAGCTGCCATCTTTGTGATTCTTTGTAAACTACAACGACGCTTGGTGAATGATTTCAAGTTTGGTGTGCCGACCAACCAAAGCGTAGGGCGCAATTTTACGCATGCGCAGTGGTGGGGCACATAGTAAACTAATTCAATGAAATTCATTTTAGTAGGCATTATCGATAGTACGCGAGAGTATTGTTGCGCCGGGCTACTTGACTACGGATTTGCGAAAATTTTTAATCGTGGGTTCCGCCTACACTCGTTTTATAAATAACTTTTGTGTTAGTGAATAGTGTTTGGATTTAGTGAAAATGACCAACGCACCAGTGAAGAAAGTCCCGATCCATTTGCAGGTGAGCAGTTACTATACGCACCTGTTGTTTTTGTGTAAAATAGCGATAAAAAGAACAAGTACTGAGACCGGCTTTCGCTAAAATTAATGTGTAAAATTGTAATAAAATAGATTTTATACGTCGATGGCACGAACTGTCTATATAGTCATCTCTTTACCAGACATTCTGCCAATTCTCGGCTTAGCTAGTAGCTAGGCTGACCTATTTTCTTTCAAATTAGGTTGCCGGGGATTAGTGCAAAAACGCGTTTATAACGTTTCTTAAACGGTTTTAATATTTAAATATCGTATCAGTATTTTGTTTGTATCGTTATTTATAAGTCATAATTCGCTAATATATCTTAGATATTTCTGTAAAGACATTGTAATCAATAAAGTCGTCGAACATTAAGGAAGTAGGGAGGTAGGTAGTTGACAATATTGTTGTTTTAATTATCTACCAAGCTTTTTTAATCATATTTATGAACATATTTTACCAAACTACCAATTTTCACGTTTAACCAATGCTATGCATTTTCAATATTATTAACATATTATTTCATTAGTGCCCCAGTAGTAGACGCATATTAATTACATTTTGTTATCAGTTACAAAATTGTATAATTCATAGCCTTGAATTGGGTTAACGAACTTTGGGCACACCCCTTTGTGTTTGAAAGGTCCATAGAGGGTTGGCAACTTTGCAAAAATACGTGACATGCGCAATGGTTTAGGGATTTGAGACACGGAGCGATGTGAAACGTGTTGTTGCCTTTGCCTTATCATTCGAATACGGAACATAATGTTCTTCCTTCCTACCTAATATACTTACCATTTACTAGCAGAAGCTGGTATTCGTATTGAATACTGGTATCGGTATATGTATATAATACATGCATAATAGTATCTTCATTGCACCCGGACAAAGCAGGGCCGAATCAATATAATTATATAATAATGAATATTAAAAAAAATATTTTTGTGACTTTCTCATACAACGACATTCAACCCAAAATTAAGCAAATAAACGTGTGCTATAGGATCTAAACAACGTATAATCATTTTGAATATACATAATACGTACATACTATACACTAGCTGTGCCCCCCGATTTCGCCGTTACCTATTTCGGTATATTTAATAATCTCGCATTTATTAATTTTACAATAATGTATGGAAATACATTGCGATTGCGAGCGTTTCCGTGCTTCGGAAGGCAAGTTAACCCGTTGGTCCTGGTTGCCAGTTAAATGGCAGTCGTTAAAAATTTTCAGCAGAAGCCAGCGTCTGTCCATATCGACACGGCAATGGGCTCACCACATGTTATGTGGGACAAATAAAAAGGAAACTGAAGTGTGGGCGTATAGTATGCCTCTGCCTATCCCTTTGGGGATGAAGGCGTGACAATATGTATGCCTGTATCACAGATAATATAATATAATTCTTATACCTGTATGTATAAAAATGTGCCCGATTTGTTGCCTTGATTGATTAGGTACCTACTTCTCCTCTCTTCTGCGTAGGAGCGTATAGCCTATATCCTTCCTAGATAAATGGGCGATAAAATACATTTTTTTTTAATTCGACCTAGGTTTATACTCGTAATATTGGTATTTGTAGAAATCACCCAAACTCCGAAATAAACATTTACGGATTACACAAATATTTGTTACATCCCGGTATTCGAACCAGAGACCTCACACGGCAGTCGCAAAATTAAAGTTTAGGTACAGAGGACCGAGTGTGCTATTTCAATCGAGTCGAAATAGAATCGAAATCGTCGCTCAATAGAAAGCCACCGGTACAATTTTTCGTAGTCTACTATTACAATCGTACTCCAAAAGACTTCTTCTATAAACAAATATCGCATGTTTTTGATAGTAAAGTCCGTATTCTAGAACTTTTCTCAGTACTCCATAAACGCTTGAGGCTAGTTTTTCCCTTATAAAATCTACTCGCAAGCGTCGATTGAGTATTGAGAAACGTTTTGGAATACAGACCTAAGTTTTTTGACAGCTAAAAGCAGCGATTCTGGTTGTATTCTACGGCTTGTCAATAGTATAATCGGCCCCCAGGTTTACACTGTCAGTGCCTAGGTCCGTTCGCAATACTACTAAACCCAGTGGTGCATACAGGTGCACGGGATAACCGAGCATGGTTTGAGAGTTTCATAAGTTTGAATTTTTTATGGTATTTTTCAAAGGAGCTCCTAACCCGTTCACAAGGTCGATCTAACTTCTATCGCATCTTCTGTGAGTTAAATGTCTATCTATAGATTGACCTTGAACTTTCAGGGACAGATAACTTGTTTTGTTACTATGTACAAACCGGTTTTGCGCATAAAGATTAATATTAATGGTCCTTTATTATGTTTACCTAATTTAAAGACATAATATTTAAAGACATGTTTTTTTTATTTGCACGGTTTCACTTTTAATAAAAAGCAGACTGCCTAATTTTTTTTTTAAATACTCTTTGTTTCCAATGGGGTGGCAGAGGCATATTATTCGCCCACATTTCACAGTTGAAATAGACAGATGCAGTTTAAGGCTACTAAAAAATATATTTCCAGCCCAAATTTGACTTAACGAATGCAATGTTACTAGCAACCGGGGCCAGCGGCGTAACGTGCGTTCTGAAGCACGGGAACGCTCGCAAATGGAAATGCCACAAAAGTGGTCACCCATCTGAGGACCAGCCATAGTGAATGTTGCTTAACGCAGTAATCGTTTACAAAACACTGAGGCCGCGGGGCCACGAGCGCTTCATCAAGATGATGTCAAAATAAACTAAAATCTCTTGTAAAAAAAAAATGTTGGATAGCTGTTATCAAAGCAAATAGTTTTGAACATTCTACCAGAGAATAATGGGTTGAATCTAAGGGCCGTATTTTAGAACGTTTATCAATACTCAAGAAACACTTGAGAGTAGTATTTATATGGCAAAACTAGCCTCAAGCGTTTCTTGAGTATTGAGTATCGTTCTAAAATACGGCCCTAACACACTTTTGAATGTAAAATACTTATGCCTACCTCAATGATAAGAATTCTTATGAGGGGAAAATGTAATCCAAATAATCATATACCAGAAAAATTTATCTACAATCACTCATGTCATACGTGGGCTTAACGGGCTTCAGCAAGATCTTTGGTGCCTAAGCGACCTCACCTTCGAGCGGTGCACCTGCTGACCAACGGATGAGGCAACGACGCAGGCACCCTTACGGGGTTGGAAGATATTTTTTATTTTTGTAATTATTTTAGGACCAGGTTACTAAGACCTTTTAACCAAATCTTAATTCATATTTCTACAATCTTCTTTTTTATTATCTAAAATGTCCCCGTCCTCTACGCCTTAGTCAAGTCTAGTCTTAAGTCAAGGTCAGTCTCACCTCAGTATAATGGCGGTTGTTATACTGAGGTTTTCAGTGGATTTTACGCGGCAAGATAGAAAATAGCATTTCACTGCATGTCTTTCACTATAGCACGTTAACACAACTTTTATGTCTAAGAAACCACCACTCCCACACATAAAACAAGATAAATGCACTAGTTTTCGAAAAGTTGGAAAATCAGACGTCTGTCGCTCTCAACTATGCGCCGAAAATTAAAAGCCAAATGATAGCTGCTACTAGTAGCCCAATAAAAGTGCACTCCAGGCTCCAAATCCAGGTAGGGTTTTTGGCAACTGGAAATACACTAAGCTTAAGAAGAGAAGACTCTAGCCATATTGCTTTTTAAGTTTATCCCTCACAAGGACTACAAGCTTCTCTCGCTACCTTGGGACATCCTTCCGAGAAGTTACCCAGGGTGCCCGGCGCTATACATATGGGTAAGGACTGTGTAGTTTTAGTCGGTTCGAGTCCGGCATGACATCCGTGGGGAATTGGACACGATAAAACAAAAGGAAAAAAAATTGAAGGTAATTTCTAGGTGACGGACAAATCGAGAAGTTATCCTTCCGACGTCTGGCCATAGGCAAAAAAAGGTACGGCCTAACCCTAATGCAAGTGTACAACCGGTACAATAGGTTATTTATTAACGGAAGAACGCAATGAAAATCCGGATGTTTAACGGGTCCACATTGAATTCCTTAGTCTGTTTTAATGATGTTTTTGGGGCACCAATTCACCCATCTATTTGGACACCGTATTATTACTGTATGTATACGTACGCCGGTGCCGTAGATGAGTTGAAAGTATACTTCAAACCCGTTAATATAACTGCTTATCAGAGGAATATAAAAAAAGCATATTTTTTTATCACCTTATATTTTATAATTTTATTGTAACTATAGCAATAACCTTGCTCTTCAAAACTCTACTTCTTCATCTTAGTGTGTTCCCAGCTGGTTCCAAGCCATATGGAAGCATTTGTATTTGGCTGCTAAGAGCAGCTATCGTAAAGGCTTGTGGAAGATAGTTCGTATCACCTTTATATGAGTATTATTCGACTCCTAGTCATATAAAGGTTTGCAATATTACTAGTAGTTACTTCGGTAATAATTACATACTAAAAATGTAATTGTCAACGTGTTTTATAATATGCTGTTAGACACAAAGGTGTAAGGGGCCCCACCAAGTTCTCCGGGGCCCAAGATACCTCACCTGCTAGCGGTGATCCCAGTGCTCCAAATCCAGCAATGGTTTGGAAGTAACTTGGAATACAGTCCGATGAAGAGGCAGACGAATATTTCGCATTTATATTTTAACCTAAACCATATCGCTTAGTATTTCCGTCATTATACCGTTGCAAGTACTTACTTATCTTTTTAATTAACATGTTAATATTCATAACGAAAGCACCGGTACAGTAAGCAACTTAACGGTGTCGACGTCCGGTACATTTCATTTTCTATAAGGAAGATAGTTCCTAACACCATTGCATGCAAAAATACGACCTATCATTTACTTGTAGGGTTGAAATTCCTTTGTAGTATTCTACGGGATATCTTTACAAGTTCAGGCAATCTATTCTTGCCCCGTCACAAGGGATCCTCCCTTCCTTGCCTACAAAGGGTCATAAAAATTGATTTACGCATGCGTTAAACTTGGTTCATTTAAAACGTGTGGTTAAAACATTAAACTTTTCGAAGAAAACGCTTAAAAAGGAACTCGGTACCTACTGAGTTTCGGAGAAATGCAGTTACGATAACTATAAATTATTTGCTTGGCTGCTGGCCGTCAAATTGTAATATTTATATTTCTTTGTTTCGTCCGATTGCGTATTATTTTATTAGTTTTCGAAACAAACCCAACATTCCTGGTGCAAAATTAAAGAGACGAGATCAAAATTGATTTCATTTATATTGGCTTTTTCACCCAACAAACTGAATTTGACAATTTATATATACTAAGCTTCTTAATTTATTTTTTAAATGAATGTGATTGCGGACAAACATACGGTCAAATTGATTTATTGACGTTCGTAACACAAAACTTGCTACAATCCTTTTACCCACTCCTAAAGCTTTGCAGGGTTTGGGCCGATTTTGATAATTTATTATCAATATCATAATTACCCACATTGAAACTATATTAAGCGCCAACGCCAGAACATGGTCAGCAAGTTAAAGGTAGTTTATTACATCAGCTTACATGTGAAGAAGACTTAACCCAAGACTTTTTGATCCACCAATGACTATTCACTTGTCTGCAAATATATCTACAATAAGGGAAAGTAACGAATATTTTCTATTCTTATAAAACACCATTCTATATAAAGCATTTACTACGCTCATGTCATACGGATTGCTCTAAAAATAGACGTATTTTGCCGTCATAAGCCCATCAAAAAAACAATTAATGATATCGAAACATGCAAACGTACCAATCACGGCATATTAGACAATTTTATTGAATTTGTTTCATTAAGCCTAAATTGAACTAAATTGGCATGCCGCAAGGCAATATTCGCGATCCTTTGTAAAAATGTTGCGTTCAATTGTCAATTTGAACAATGTTACACAAAGTTAGATGAAAGTTTTATTGAAATTTGTATTTTTACTGTAAATATTAGAGAGTCGGTTGATAGCGAATCTAGCAAAACTTTAATATAAACTCTATCAAAAATTTACAATATATTTTCGTACAGTATACTTGTACAGTATTTAATATAAAATATTGTTACAGTCTTAATTATTATAATTGTCAGAAATATTAGGTACATCCAGGCTGTTAATTGTTATTGTCTGGTCAAATTAACACCCATGTAACTTTGACCAAGCAATTACAATTAAAACGATATATTCATTGAGTGACAATTTTTAAGTTAAGACTATTTAACTAATCGTCTCATGCAACAGCTGTGCTCCATTCATCACCTAGCCAACCATTCAATATGGCCCGCAGCTCATATTTCTAAACGTGATGGTTGAAAGCGATTTGTGGGGATAATGTTGTTTGGGCACGTTTCGACGCTTGTTAAATGTTGTCCTATTTAATTCTGGCGCTCAGACTAGAACTTTGAGGCACGCATTGTCGTCTGTTAGTCTCGTAGACCAGTAGCATGCTAGATGAAAAAAAATACTTTTCTCTCCCGGCTAGTAAGAAGCCTCCGGTTCTAATCCAGCTCAATACTAAAAAAAAATTATAAATGTATTAGTGATTACCGGGACTACACTGTAATAACTAAAACATTTATAGAATGCAACGCGATAGTTAATTTTTTTTTAACTTTAAGTTTATGATTAATTTACCTTTTCTACTATCTTTTCAGAAAAATCTATTGGAAATGTCGGAAAGATCAATTAAATCACGCATTAAAATAAACCGTAAAGGATGGTTGAACTGGTACGTTACGCTTGATCAGGTCTGTCGATTAATGGCTTCCTGATAAATAAACAGTGGTGAAAGATCTTTTGAAGATGAGAGTTAACTGATGTTTTGTGTTCTGTATATAATGTTACAAGTGTAGGGATTCATTTTATTTCAATTTTACAGTAGAAATTGATGGTTTTAATCGTTTTAATTTAGATAAACTAGCGGTAAGGTCCGATATGGGCACCTTCCGCGTATGCTTAGATTGTAGAATGAACACTCTGCCTCAGTTTTCTCACATATCTACAATATAGGGTTCTTCAGAGGGGCCTTAGGAGGTTATTGCAAAGTCGGCAGAGCCATAAAAGCACCTCTGATTTTGTAAAACGTCCATAGAATCCTGTCACCAATCAGGTAGACCGTATGTTTGTCTGCCACTTAAGTGGTGTAAAAAACGCGACGACGTAATACCCACATTAATTTCAAAGGTAAAGAAGGCGAACTGCAGTTTGTCTTAGTGCGTAGAAAGTCACATGCCTACCAGGCGACCATATAAACACATGAAGCAGTGTGGAAAGTATATTTTTTGTGTATATCAAAAAAACGCTGCAATTTGCAAATCAAAAGAAATGCAGACATGAGAATAGAAACGATGTGGATTTCGGCAATGCCATCGTTCTTATACGTTGAAATTTACTTTATTCTTTCTTCTCGGACCATATTTAAGGTACACTTGGAGTTCGTGGTTCTGTTTTAACTGTTCAATTACTGCAGGTTTGATTAAACGTAAGATTAATTCATTGAACCGTACCCACACGTGCTGGGAAGTTCATGCCAGTTCAGAACCGGACCAAGAAAATGAAAGTAATTGATCAAGAACTCATTTGTACTTCTTTTTACGAGATCGGCAAAGAAAGTAATGCTTGTAAGAACATCCGTTGCAATCCAGATTTGAGAGGAATCTGTAAACACATAACATTTACGGAGAAAAATGTGGCTTAACTTGTTATATTGATCTTTAATCAGTTCATTATGCGCGATCTCGAACACTACTTCTTTACAATGTTAAAACTTGTCATCATATCATCATTTGAGCGTTGGTCCCGGCTGTTAAATTTGATACCCTCACTTTGGAGCCCGATCCATTTTCTTACTACAACGTCTGTCATTTCCATTCCAAATAGTGGAAACACTGACAAACGTCCTTTTCCACAAAGTTGTGCAAAGATTTTTTAGGGTTTACCTCTTACTGCGGTCTATACTGGTGTTAAATAAGTAGTTTTTCTGTTTTCTCTCCTTCCCGGATTAGCACGGAATGTTATTATTAGGATAACATTCCGTGCGTGTCGTTCGGCTAAGTTCTGGGCTCTAATTATGGCCGAGTCGTGAGCGATTGCGGTAGCGGATACAATAATATTTTGAAAACTTCCTGGATAGTGGAGACAGTGCAGGACATACAGTGACGCACATTCCTCAACGAATAATAAACGTGGTTGTGTTTGATGCCGCGTTTGCCAACGCCACACCCGCCGGCTTGGTCCAAAACGCTACCTGATGGATACTCACAACATCAACAGAAGATAAAGTATCAACGCGTGTCCGTCTATCTATAGATATGTCACTGACAGCGAAGCCGATAGTGAGTGTTGATTAACATGCCTTATTGGCCCACCATGTTGACGAGAGATAAGTGAAGTGCACTCAACTACATAATACTGTCGTCCTGTTCGCATCCGAAGTCACCACTTTAAAGCCCAATTTCTAGTTCGATCCTACTTGGGCAGCTAGGATTTTTTTTGATGACGTTGAGAATGCATTTATTCGCCGTCATCCCTTCTGCCGGGTCAGCAGCCGCCCTACCCACTAAACCCCGCGAGTTTCCGCCTTCTTCCCAACCGGGTCGGAAGACAGGCCTGAGGGTTATTCACAGCAACCCTGCAGCTGCCTGAATGCGCCAAGATGAGCGGGTTCGCCTAGGGTGGCTAGATGTGCTACCCTCCACGATTTCTCGTAGGAGATTAGTCTATGCCTGCTTCGAGCCGAACTCGAAAGTCCATCTGAGAACAGAGGGCGTGGAGAGTGGTGCACTGGTACAGGGAGGCCAACGGGACCCTATTACTAAGACTCCGCTGTCTGTCCGTCTGTCAATAACATCTCATGAACCGTAATAGTAAGACAGTTTAGATTTCACAGATGATGCATTTCTTTTGCCGCTATTACAACACTTACTAAAAAGAATAAAATAATGTATTTCAGTGGGGCTCCCATACAACAGACATGAATTCTTTGCCTTTTTTTATAGATAATGGTATGGAACCCTTTAGTGCGCGGGTCCGACTCACACTTGGCCGGTTCTTTTTTACATTGTTCGTAATGATTATTGATGACATCTAAATATTTCATTTCCAACCTCTCACTCAGACTTCTAAACCCAAAAGATTAAAAAAGTTTTATAAAACTGCTCAGTCTGGCCGTCTGTAAAGACGGACGGACGCATCTATTTCTCAGGAACCAAAAGAACTAGATGCGGTCACCATGAATACGTGCATAGGCTATGAAGTTCCTACCATTATCGGTTTTGATACTGGTTTCGGTTTGAACTCGTCTGATTCCTTCACTACGAGGCATGTTACTTGTTTTTACTTACGTGGGATTTTGACATGTGTTTAGTTCGGGGTGGATCGACCTTAGCATCTTGAGTGACCGAGTGCTATTTCACCCTCAAACCAGTCTGTGACTAGCACTCAGATCTTACCTTCTCTTACTAAACCCCCTTTTCAAAGGCTATTACGTCACGACGATTGACGAAGAAGATATATTGTGCGAAAGTAGAGGGAGAAGTAGTCAGGGTAGGCCAAGACTTACATATGAGGACAACTTGAGCAGATTCCTCAAAAACTGAGAAGTCATAAGTACTCAGATACCCAGACGTGCATGTATGAAGCGATTGATGAATCTGCAAGAAGCGAAAGAAGTATGCTTGGATCGCGAAGCCTGGCGCTCTGTCCTCTCTGACTACGACGTCGGGGATATACCGTGAAGATAGTTAGTTTAGTTAGTTATTACGTCAACCTAACAAAACTTTACGACGGCAATAATTCGATTGTGACCGACATAAAGATTGCACCGACATTATTGATGATTGTCTGATTCGTATTTCGTTGTAATTGTCGTTTAATTGTTTCGATTGCCTTGAAAAATATATGATACGTAACTTAGGATTAATGTTTAAATATTACCACTGCACTGGATGGTTACTTATGTTTCATTATATTCCATACCTTCTTCGCTATCTGTGACTAGCGATCTGTAGATTTTACAGAATAACAAGTCAGCTGTATTAGTCGAGATAAAAGCATGGAACTCTGCCGGCGCACGTGTCTCTCTCCTCTTACAATCCTGGGTCCTTTAAGATAAGAGAAGCATGAAAACGCATATTTCTGGGCCGTCAAATTAAGGGGTCGCCATCGGAGCCCTGTGGGTTGAAATTGCGGCCTACAATCACGGTTCGTCATCGTTGCCTTCCATCAGGCGCGCAGGCGGACAACGACATTTTGACATGCTAAATATAAAAAAAAAATAGAGTAAATAAAAAAAACTCTTGAAGCAGTCACATTCACTCCACAGTTACGTACCTGTTCGCGCTAAATTAGACTTTTGCATTCGCCGTGTACTTACTTTACGAGTTTTCATAATAGGTACTTCACTTACTCGACAGAGCGATGTCTAGGTTATGCTGTTATGGCTGGATGCAGCAGCTGGCAGTCGATGTAGACTCAATAGTCCTGGAACATTCCTTGAATGATGATGAACGGCTCACAATAATTATGAAGCGCTTATCGAAGTTTAAAAAAATAGAAACCGCGCTTTGTTGTTGTGTTCTGAGTTCTGAAAAATATTTTCTCGATGCCGAATTTTAAAAGATGTCTTTTATATAGGACTAACTGATCCCCGCTGCATCGCCTGTGACTTAGAACCCAATGGCACCTATTTCATCTCGTCGTTTACAATACTTATAGTACGAAAATTTCCCTATTTATTGATATTTATGAAATGAAATGAAAATATATTCATGTAGGTTACAAAGTAACACTTATGAACGTCAAGATTATTGCTTCTACATTTACTGCCAGATTCGCAAAGCAATTGGTAGAGCCTGAGGAAGAACCTGGCAATAAAACTCATGGCCACCCCTGCGCTGCTATGATTACCGCTGCGCTCTCCTGGGTAGTAATAGTAACGTGATGATATAGCCTTCCTCGATATTGGGATATTCAACCCAAACATTAACTTTTGAATTCGAACTAGTAGTTACTGAGATAAGCGCATTCGACCAAACAAACTCGTCAGCTTTACACATGACATCACGTATGACTAGCACTATCTTACACGGAACCAAGAAAGTACTTAAAACTTGTGCTACAATGAGAAAGAGAAAGTAAAAACAATGTTATTTATTTTTATACCACTTAACACTTGACTCCCAAAAAAAAAAAACAACGAACAACAATGCAAGTAGGTTTGTTTTAGTATATGACAATAGGCTTGTATTTTCTCATGAACTCTGCTAAACTCTGTTTTCATTTCATTTGTGACACTTAAATTATAGTGTTTGTCATTCACTTGACTTCTTACCGACTTTTTAGAAACTTAGATGAACTTTCGATGTGCTGAGGTCATATCAAGATCCTCGGGGTCAAAGTCAGCCTTACCAGCGAGTGGTGCACCTGCTGACTAACGGACGAGGTCATGGTGAAGAGAAGGAAAGGTTTAATAAAACCCTGTAACAACCCGTCTGGAGAGAGTCATCATCTTCATCCGAGCGTCTGTTCCAGTTGCGTCTCGCGACGCCCGGGGTACGCTTTCCTACATTTTCTCCTCCACTTCGCACGGTCGTCGGCATCCCCTGTAGTGAGACCATTGGCACGCATGTCATCTCTTACGACGTCAAGCCAGCACTTCTTGGGTCTTCTCCCCTTACCGGGACCCGGCGGGGCTGATATGGCCACACATTTGTTTCGCACGTAGCGTAGGTTGCCGCAAGACGTGACCATACCAACGAAGGCGACACTCTTGCAACTTTTTGGCAGACCACCCTGTCTGGAGAGCGTGGTAAAGTCAAAAAGCCTATCATAATGATAGGAGAAAGCCTTTAGTAAGGACTGTGGTGGGCTAATTAGATTGATTGAGTGCTCCTGGGTGAGAAATACCGCTGACTTGAGGATGAAATATTAAAAAAAAGCTATATTAAATCTATACTCCTTTTTATATTTGACACTTCAAAATGGCGCCGCCCTTCTTATGGAAAGCAAAGACGACAATCCGTGACTGAGGGCCGCTATCCCAGCCGGTAGGGCCCCGATAGCGACCCTTAGGTTGACGGCCCAGAAATATACCTTTTCACGCTTCTCTTAAAGGATCTAGGATTGTAAGAGGAGGGAAACACATGCGCTGGCAGAGAGTTCCATACTTTTATAATTATAACATCGATCTCCCGAAAATGAAGATTTAGAATACTACCGAAAGTGAACGCCACAGAGCAAGGAATCATTGTCACTTGCGTTCTACTAGAGATGCCTTCCTCTGTATATTTCATACAACCAAGCGTATCAGGGGGTAACCATACCAGCGTATCAGGGGGCATCACCCTTTTCTCATAGGATACGATTATGTATATAATACCTATAGATGCTATAAAAGTAGGCAACTGACAGGCTGCGTATAGTGCGTATGCTCGTTTCGCCATCATTTTAACGTAAACTTATCACGCGGTATTGTTAATACTCTTGTCTCTATTAGGGCGCGAGAGAGATTGAGATCGAGAAAGAACTTGAGAGCGAGAAAGAACTCCTCTTCCTCCCGAATTCCGCAGTCTGCGGCGAGGGCGCGTTCTTCGCCCAACACTACCGGCCTCCGTGACCGAGGGCCTGAGTACGGTGGGCGGGCTGCTCGTTGTTGTTACAGAAGCAGGCCATGGAAGGTAGCGTATTAGCGTGAAGGTTACACGCACGTAGTTCACTCCCTCAAGGAAGTGGTATATCACCCGTACCTCCCAAAGAAGCGAGATATCACTCGAACCCCCCAAAGAGGCAGAATACACAGCCGAACTCCCCCCGAACGAGCCTGCGGTAGCGGACAAAGTCTGTCGGGAGCCTTGGGGCTATCTTTCCAAGGGCTCACCCGAGACTCCTGGCCATAGACAGATGGAAGGGTAACGTGTGGTTTTAGTCGATAGGAGTCCGGCATAGCATCCATAAGGATTTCCACACGAAAAAAAAGGGCGCGAGAGAGAGCGAGCAATAAGGGATGTTGCTCGCTCCCTCTCACTCGCGAATTGCCTTATTCCTAGTTTTTATAAGTTCCTAAATAAGTAGAATTGGTTATATTCGAACCACTTTATATTCTAACTTAGTGGCTCAGTCAATAGCTATAACTGATATGCTATGAAATAACTAAATACTTTAATAAAATGTTAGTCACCATGACTAGACGCTTTATAATTAAGGGCCTCAGCGATGAATAGGAACCATGACTTGAGTTTTGTGTCTCAATTACAGAATTTATATCGTTTATTCGAACTCTATAAAGGTTTTTTATGAAGCGCTTCTAGCCCCGCTAATTCAGTGTTCTGTAAACGTTCACTGCGTTAAGCAAGTATCGATTTGCTGGTCCGTTAATTCAGTGTAAACGATCACTGCGTCAAGCAAGTTTCCGATATGTGGCATTTCTATTTACGGGAGGTTACGTGGTTTAAATTGAAGGCATTATGGACCTTATAACAGAGGTCACCACAACCTGCGTTTGTCAATTTCAACCCGGCAATAGGCTTACCACTTGTTATGTGGGACAAAAATGCACACAGTGAAATGTGGACTTATAGTATGCCTTTACTTTGAAAATTTTGGAATGCTCTGCCAGCGCACGTGTTCTCAGGGTTCTTCAGCGGAGCGTGGAGAGGCACATCATTGGGCCGCCAACTTGAGAGCCACCAACCTTGGTTTTATCCAAGTTTATGCCGAGACCAACACGTCGAGATGCTCCGCTTTAACTGAGCGAATAAAAACGTTGTCGTCGGCGAATCGAAGGTGTTATATGCATTCGCCGTTTATACTCACTTTCATGGTAGCCGTGTCGTACAAGCATCTCAACACCTCGATATATCGCCAATCAATACGACATCGCTGCAGAGCGTCCAGGACCGCTCAGGTTTCGACTCAGGGTCGAAGCTTTTTCTCTATTCCACAAAAGCCATACACAGAGGCTGATTGTACTCTTTCATCTTCTGTATAACCTGCCTGATAGCATGGACGTGGTCCACGGTGCTAAAGCCTTTTCGAAAGCCGGCCTGTTCCTTTTGCTGAAACTCGACGAGTTTACCGGCGAGGCGTTTTGTGACTACTCTCGAGAATAACTTGTATATGAGCCTCAGAAGTGCGATGGGTCTGTAGTTCTTCAGCAAGGTATTATCAACTTTATTGAAGAACAGAGCCACCTCACTCCTACCCCACGCTTCAGGTGTATGTCCCTGCTAGAGGACAGAATTAAATAAGCTCGTCAGCTCTAAAAGGACCGGAGTCCCACCTGCTTTAAGGAGCTCGGTCGTAATTCAGTCCTCTCCAGGGGATTTATAGTTTTTAAGTTGCTCGAGAGCCGCCTTGACCTCAGCTTGGTCGACGTCTGGAATGTCCTCGGTGTAGTGGTGCGGTTGTGGGGATCTGTGGTCGTCATCCGTGATGCATACTGGTGTCTGTAAAACTCGATTTCGTCGAGAATCTCGAACTTTCAGCCCCGCTATTTTTAGTTTCGTCAGACGAGGTCATCCAAGCTGTTGAACAAACACCTTAGCGCCTCTGTTATGCTCGATTGCAGCCTCGACGATGTGGCGTTTAAAGTCACGTCGTATCATCTTGCCGATTCTGATGTTCCTCTGGTCTGAAAAAGACGTGTGCGTTGGTGGCATTTCACGTCTATTTCTCATAAGTTCAAGAGTCTTGGGAACAAACTCCACCAATTACTTTCATTTCAACGTTATATATAAGGAGTTATCTGAATTCACTTTCTATAAATTTCCTATCAACCTTGAAGTTGAATTTAGCAAAAAACGACTTGCCTCTATATATGTATATGCTTGTAGACATGGATCAGGTTTCTAGACACTCCATTTAGATAAAATGTGTTATCCCCAGAAACCCATTACATAATTTTAGAGAGAATACAAAAGTAAAAGTGAATCTCGCCTGCCTCGGTGGCACAGTGGTAGTGTATGCGACTGCCGCGTCTGAGGTCCTGGGTTCAATTCCCAGGTAGAAAAAAATATATTGTGTGATGTGATCCACAAATTTTTGTTACGGAGTTTGGGTATTTCCTATATATTGAGAAATTTATAAGTATGTTTATCAGTCGTCTAGATCCCATAACACAAGCTCATATTAGATTACTTTGGGCTAGATGGCGGTGTGTAAAAAATGACCCATAATATTTATTAAAAAAACCTCGAACACAAAATCCAGGTAAAATTTAAAAGCATCTGGGAAAACGTAAGATGTTACTGATAACGTATCAGAAGCTTAAGTTCGGTTAAATGGCGCTCTGTAAAAATACGTTCCACGATATATTTATAATCCTCAATCGCGTCAAAACCGATAATCCGGCAGTCTTATCTTCAAAAGTCAACAAGCTCGACCAAGATGCGGCGGAAAGTGGGTCAAACGTCTCTGCCTATGACACAATCGTTAGTTTATCTTTAGTGTCGTTTGTTTTTACGATTATGCAAGTCGACGCAACCGATGATGGCGTTGGCGGTTATTTGATTAGCAGATGACTCTTGGATAAACATTACAAAAAAAGTTACTAACTAACCTACATAGTTTGACCAAAGTTAAGTCTATATAGTTTGATCAATGTTTTATCTTGAGCACGGCGCGGCGGCGGTAAAAAATTGCTTAGTTTTTCTTCTGAAAATAAAAAGACAAAAATAGCTATTCCTAGCATCTAAATAAAATTGGGCCCCAGTCTCCAGATCCAGAGAGGGTTTTAAAGTATCTGGGAATACCCATAGATGAAGAGAGACAGTACAGATGACAATATCGTATACACTACTCACTGCACTAATGAGGTAGTCACAAAGACACGCGACTCATTGTGCTAACGTGACAAAACTGACAAGATTATTAGATACCTACTCGATAACGATTGAACGAATGAAAATGGTTTTCCCTTTTTGTGACGTTTTTCTAAGGACAGCGTACGTCGTTGAAACACTTGAAACTTTCTAGACAATACGTGCTTTGGCTCCAGACACCGACTAAATCCGACTTCAAATAAAAAAGAAAGTCGGTCTTATTTCAAGGTGTATTTTTTCGTCAGAACCAAGTTGAAATGGAAAAATAATTCAGCAGCAGGTAACCACAACCGGTGCCTGTCCATTTTAACACCGGTTATGGGCTCATCACCTATTACTTGGGACAAAGTATAACCTGTGAAATGTGGACGTTACAAATCCTATCTGGATATGAAGCCCGGGATCCATTTTCGTTTGCTTCTAGGAGCAGCTATTCTTGGGAACGACTGCAGACTGACCTCCTAACCTTAAGGGCTCTTACGTTGCTGCCTCGTCAGGTTGTCAGCAGGTGCACCGCCATCAGGTGACGTCGCTTGGGCTCAGAACTTGGTGTGCCCGTTATCTTACCCATCTTTATGTTTAATTTAAATTTTTTTTTTTTAGCCTAAAATGCTTACGTTGAAATGTGGTATGCCATTACCACGTCGTGGGGAATAAAGGGATGAATGATATGTATGTATGAATTATTGTATGTACAGAAGCGCTCGTGGTCCCGCGGACTCATTCAGACTGTTCTGTAACGATTACTGCGTTAAATTTATCTGACATTGTAACGTATATCAAATAGTATTAATCTAAGTGACAGTAAATTAGGAAAGATACGCTATTGACTCTTTGGCGTGTCTTTAGGTGTATCGTAATTATTATTATTAACTATTTATTGTTTCGTATGCCTTAAGGTAAAATATAGTAGGTCAACACACTCACAATAACATCTGTAAAATTTACCTATGTTTATGAAATAAATGAATTTGAATTTGAAGTAACTTTCGCTGTGGCTGGTCACGGATGGGTGACCACTTTGTGGCATTTAACACCGATTTCCGTGCTTTGGAAAGCCACGTTAAGCCGTTGGTCCCGGTTGTCAGTAAAATGGCAGTCACAAGCTGCGTCTGTCTATTTCAACACGGCAATGGGTTACCACCTAATACGAGGGACAGGAATACACATGGTGAAAAGTGGGCATATTATATGCCTCTGCCACCCCTTCGGGGATAAGGCGTAATAGATAAATAAATATAACTATATGTACATGTAAAAAATGTATTTCTACATGCTTTACGATAAAACACTCTTATTTATTATAGTAATAACAAATTTATCTTCAGTTGACGCTATCAATAATAATATTGAAACATTTATTACCTTCAAGATTGATAATGTTATCAGTAAGTGGTTTTAGCACATAGTGATCAGTTGTGTAATTAACTGTGAAAATGAACGTATCGGTGAGCTGTTAAATTTTTTTTTGAGGCTACCTAATATAAAAAAAAAATTTGGCCAATAGTGCCTGAGGTTAGCGCGTTCAACCAAACAAAAAACCTCTTCAGCTTTATAATATTAGTATAGATAGTAAAACTTAGACTAATAGCAATGGCTGTTTTTCAGAATAATTTTATCTACTTTGTTTCTTTAAACATATGAGTATCGCGTTTCGCTCAGCAGAGCTACTTGCAGAAAAGGTTGGTTTTAAGACGATTTTGAAGAGTCTCTTTACTTATTTTTCATCTATACTAATCTTAATAATATTATAATGTTAATAATATTATAAATGCGAAAGTTTGTATGGATGTTTGTTACTCTTTCAATTAAAAACTACTGAATGAGTTTAATGAAACTTTACAAAAATATAAAACTTATACATCAGAATAACACAAAGGCTACTTTTTATCCCGGGAACAAGTTCCTGTGGGAAACGAGAACGGGAAAACTTCTCTACGCGGGCGAAGCCGCGGGCGTCAACTAATAATCGTATAAAGCTAGTCTGTTTCTGTTGTTGAAGACGCTAATCTCAAGAACTACCGGTCCGAAATGAGGTTCCGAGAAACTTTAAAGGCTATTTATCATCACGCTTCTATCCAGTAGAGCGGAGTAGTAGTCACTAATGTAAACAAATCGGGCAAATTTTCATACATTATTGTGATATTTATCAACGACGAGATTAAATGGATGTCACAGGGGTTAGAAGTACATCAGGAGCGAAACCGCGGAGGTTCTTTTCGATTCCTTCAATCAATATTGTGGTTGACTTTTTTATTTACACAGCTCCGTCTAGCCTATAGTAAGATAATATATGCGTTAGATATATAAGCTTGTGATAGAATATAGTTGTGTGGGATCTAGACGACTGATAAACATACTTATTTATTACTAAATACACACATAGGAAACACCCAAACTCAAACCCAATGTTAAACAACAAAAAATTGTGAATCACACAAATATTTCTTTCGACCCGAGAAGCGAAACCGGTACCTCAGTCGCGGCAGTCGCATGCACTACCACTACGCCACCGAGGCAGTCAAAATATAATCAATAACATGTAATTGAACAAGAAAGTAAACAATCGAACTTAACTAACTTTATTCTGACACACCTCAGTACCTTTATTTACAACAAATTATTAAATAACCTTAAAATATGAAAATTTAAAATATATTAATATAAGGAGTCCCTTTAGGCAAGGTTCCGAAGATACTGGCAGCGTTCCCCCTTTGAATAGCTAAACTAATTCTTTGGCCGAGGTAATAAAATTAAAATTTTATTAGGCCTTAAAATCCGATATCCATCACAATATTGGTGACCTCGTCTATTATGTTTAATTCGTCCTTCACTCCTATTGTAGTTACGATTTATTTTACCGTCAATGTAGAATACCAAATGAACTTCATATAAAACTCATTCAAAAATAGTAAACGTTCTCAAAATACAAATGAAGCGCTCGTAGCCGCTAACTTAGGTCCGTATTCCAGAACGTTTCTTAATACTCAATCAACGCTTGAGGCTAGTTTTTGCCTTATAAAATCTACTCTCAAGCGTCGATTGAGTATTGAAAGACTTTCTGGAATACGGCCCTTAGTGTTCTGTAAACAATCACTGCGTTAAGCATCTTACGACACTATTAGTTCGGGGATAAGGGTTAGGTTAGGTTAAGCTGTTGGTCCCGGCTACCGGTCACATAGTAGTCGTTAAGCCAAGTTTAAGGTCATTATAGGCTACAGACAACACGGCAGTAGGCTACCTATCGAGTAAACTCGAATGAAAGTATCAGTCTACCCTGACTCCTTCCTTCTACTTTCACACAATCAACAATCTTCGTCAATCGTTTCTCACATTCATAAGATGTGGCCAAACCAACAGAATATTCAAGTATTCTGATTAGTTAAGTTTTTTTTTTTCACAACGCCATCTAGCCCAAATTAAGCTAATACTAGTTTGTCCTATGGGATCTAGAGTACCAAAACCCGAAGCAAACATTTACAGATCACAACTATTTAAGCACTAGGTGACATGACCCTCCCCCCTGGCTTTGCCCGTAACATACTTCGAGCTCCTGTCGCTTATAAATTCTACAATAATGCATAAAAATTTGCCTAATTTGTCGACATTTATGACTACTGCTCCGCTCTCCAGGGTAGTAGCGTTCCTCTAGCCTTATAGCCTTCCTCGATAAATGGGCTATCTAACACAAAACATACATACATATTGTCACGCCTTTATCCCCGAAGGGGTAGGCAGAGGCATACTATGCGCCCACATTTCACCGTATGCATTATTTTTATTGTTCCACGTAACAGGTGGTGAGCCCATTGCCGTGTTGAAAATGGACAGGCGCAGGCTGTGGCGACCTGCTCTTGAAATGTTTCAAGCCGCCCATTAGGCCTTTAACCAGGCTTAACGACTGCCATTTTACTGGCAACTGGGATCAATGGCTTAACATGCCTTCCGAAGCACGGAAACGCTCGCAACTGTAAATTCCACATAGTTACCCATCCAAGAACCACCTATAGCGAATATTGCTTAACGCAGTGATCTTTTACGGAACACTGAGACAGCGGAGCCACGAGCGCTTCAACACAAAAAGATTTTTTCAGATCCGACTAGTAGTTCCTGAGATTAGCGCGTTCAACCAAACAAACAAACTCTTCAGCTTTATAATATTTGTAAAGATTCCTACCCGGGAAACGAACCCGAGATCTTAGCATTGCAGTCAGCATACACTATCCAACGCCACCGAGATAGTCAAAAATCTGTTGACCATCCGTTTAGTAGGATCACAATGACATAAATTGATAAAACATATTATAAGTATATATGTTTGTAGTTGTCTACAGAAACCCCCTGTCAACTTTGTAACCCGATAACTCCATTTAGTAACACAAATATTTACTCTAGACAAACGTTTACAAAAATGAGTAAGTTAAGGAAAATGTGTATAAATAATATTAATGAATTTGTAAATATAATCGCGTGGTGACAAAATCGAATACGGGTGTCATAACCCCAGTACAACCCTTGGCGATAAGGAACACTCGCAGAAAATAGTGTTAACTTAGAGCCACCGCCACTGACTTCTTTAAGTATCTTCAACTGACTTCTTTTAGGATCTCCAACTTGCGTCTTTTAGTTTCCCTAACTAACTTCTTTTAGTATCTCCAATTGGCTTCTTTTAGTATGTCCATCTGGCTGCTTTTAGTATCTCCAACTGGCGATTTTGAGACTGTCGATTCGTTGCTGCGTCACGTTTTGGTGACTCTCTGGCATCCACCGCAGCATCGGTATCCTGCGCCTTGGCGACTGCTCGGGTACTGTTTCGCGATTTGAATAGTGAATCAGTGGCTGCTTCTGGCAATTTAGAGGAGGGGGGTGGGGGGGCCTCGATTGCTGCATTTGGCTTCCTTCAGACACCCGTTGCGGATACTAAAAGAAGCTACACTAGCGGCAAGCTATGATGGCCGCTTATTTCATATTTTCGTCACAGGATAATAATTTATTACTATAAAAAATACCCTAAATATATTAAACTTAAAACATTTTTTAAAGTAACTACATAAGGTATTTAATTTAATAAAAATCGAAATTTTTGCAATATTCTAATATGTCAAACGGCCATCATAGCGTGCCGCTAGTATAGTCTGTGGAGGCCTTATTAACTGGCTAATAGCTGATGTTATATAAGTAGTAACTTAGGCTACATTTTATACACATATTCTTACGAAAAACGCGAGTGAAACCGACTACGACGGCTAGTTCTAGAATAAAAATACAATCAACCGACTTATAAAGAACCGCTTTATGTAAACTGCAACAATTCACAAAAATTAACATCGATATCATTGGCCTTGAACCGAACTAGTTCATGCTACGCTATTACCATGTGATAATAAGGTCACAAGTAGAAATGACGTAACTACTAAATAACACATGCTATGCTCGTTTAAAATATGTACACATTTCACACATTTGTTCCCAATGGCACAAAAATCCAGTAGTACCAGTAGTAGACAATGTGATGATTGTGCTTAAAGTGGTCTTCGAATCTCATTCCAATCTTACCATTGACAGTAAGTTTAGACTACGACATACAACAGTCAGACATTGTGTCTGTTTATTTTTGATGCGGGAAATGCGTTTACGCGCCGTTATTCCTACTGCAGGGGCAGCAGGGATGGCATGTGGGACTCCCGGCCCTTAGGGGGCCGTCCTATCCCCTAAACCCCGCGGCGTTCCCTTTGGAACGGCGGTCTTTGGAGCCCGAACCAATCTTACCCTTGACAGTAAGTTAAAATTAGCATAGAAATTCATACATATGAAAGTCAGACATTATGTCTGTACCTTAGAAATTGCAAAAACGGTTATTACGATGTTCTCGTTAAAAATACCCATATCCCACATTTGTTCCCAATGGCACAAAAAACTAGCACTAGGCTATTGGTACATCAGACCGAGGAGTCTTTGAACCAAGTCATGATCGTGCTTACAGTGGGCTTTGGAGTTCAAACCAATCTTACCCTTGACAGTAAGTTAAGATTAGCATAGAAATTCCGACATATGAAAGTCAGACATCATGTCTGTACCGTAGAAATCTAAAAACAGTTATTACGATGTTCTCGTTGAAAATTGACATATCACACATTTGTTCCCAATGGCACAAAAAACTAGCACTTAGGCTATTGATACAGCAGACCGAGGAGTCTTTGAACCAAGTCATGATCGTGCTCACAGTGGTCTTTGGAGCCCAAACCAATCTTACCCTTGACAGTAAGTTAGGATAGAAATTCCGACATATGTAAGTCAGACATTACGTATTGTATGTGTCTTAGAAATCGTAAAAACAGTTATTACGATATTCTCGTTAAAAATACACATTATTTTACACATTTTTTTCCCAATAGCACAAAAAAAGTAACACTAGGCAATATTAGTATACCAGACTTAGGCAGTTTTGAACAGTGTCATGATCGTGCTGCAGTGGTCTTCGAAGTCCAAACCAATGTTTCCCTTGACAGTAAGTTAAGACTACGACAGAAATTCCGACATAAAAGTCTGACATTTGACTGTATTGTTCACTCTTGTAATGAAATTTTGCCTAAGTAGTGTCTTATTTCTCGGACATCATTCCGAGGAGTTACCCAGGGCTTCTGGCAATAGACAGTTAGGCAGGCACCGTGTGGTTTTGACCGGTTCGAGTCCGGCATGACATCCGAGGGGATTTCAAATAGGGGAAAAAAATAGTAGTGAATTTTGAAAAGCAATTAGTATGCTATTTCCTAAATTTATAGTGGAAAAATATTCAGTTTCGAGCCGGCCTCAAAACAGCGTCATCTTCCTTGCCGAGTCAGACGCTATACCACCTACGCTACCAAGACACACTCAAAACGACGAATTCAACACCTTTTTCCATCTTAAAGCGACGTAATGTGCCATCTACCGGTACTTATTAAAGTTACACGGTACAAATGTATAGCGTTTTACCTATAATTTTTGTATTTGTGATTAAACCTGCCTAATTATTAGAAACAAATTTGAAAAGCAATTAGTATGCTATTTCCTAAATATTAAGTGATAATAAAATTTCTTGTTTGAGTAGTGTCTATTTGAGAGGGTGTGGGAATTGTGTCCAAGCATTTCATACGCCATGACATAGTGAAGTTCTCTCAGAATGAATAAACATTTTTTTCTAAATTCATTATTCATTTGGGTCCTTATGTTATGATTTTACCTGGGAGGTAGAATATTTGTTCTGATCCAGTATTCGAACCCGTGATCTCACCACGCCATTGCGCCACCGTACCGAGGCAGTCGATATTATGTAATTGTTGTTATATGGGACAATATGTGGGACAATTTTTTTTACAGTTCCGTCTAGCCCAAATTAAGCTTATATAAGCTTGTGTTATGGGATCTAGACGACTGATAAACATACTTATATATTTCTAAATACATACATATTATACATAGGAAACACCCAAACTCCCAAACAAACATTTGTGGATCACACAAATATTTTTTTCCAACCCGGGAATCGTACCCTGGACCTCAGTCGCGGCAGTCGCATACACTACCACTGCGCCACCGAGGCAATCAATTTAATTAATTAGTAATTTAATTATATTAGCGACTAGATGACCCCCTCCGCTTCGCCCGTGGAATATTTCTGATATATAGCCTCGATAAATAGGCTATCTAACACGGAAAGATTTTTTTAAATCCGATGAGTTGTTCATGAGATTAGCGCGTTCAACCAAACAAACAAACTCTTCACCTTTATAATATTAGTATAGATAATGATAACACGGATGACATGAAACGTTTAATCATAACTCAAATTATTAATAGTGAAGTGGCATTTGATTGGCTAGCTCAAAGAAAATCGTTTTTTTTTAAATAATACTGAATTGACAGACAAGTAAACAGGCCACCTGATGAAAAGTGGTCACCGTAGTAGCCTATGGACGTTTTCAACGCCAGAGGTGCTGCACTCGCGCTGCTGAACCTGTAAAAACCTTCTAAGACCCCTTTGAAGAACACACAATCTAAGAAGCTTACATGGAAGAAAACCCCTATGGGAACTTACCGTATGCGCTTTCATATTAGGTATGAAAGCGCATACCTTCCTCATAAATCATTAAATCCTTTATTGGGGCTCCAGCAGAAAATGAGTTTTACAATTCGAACTAGTGGTTTCTGAGATAAGAGCGTTCAATGAAACAAAACAATCTCTTTAGCTTTATAATTTTTATAGATAACTAAGTGATATAAGTTTCTATTTAATTGGTATTCACAGAGTTACGGATATACTGGCCGTTGAACTTACGTCTTATGTCAACAAACATTTGGTTCTTGTTTTAATTAAGTATGTAATGCATCCATGATATAGGGCTACGAATATAGCGGCATTTTTTATAAAAAGCTAACACGGTTTGTTTTTAACTATGTATTTTATGAGCACTGCTGCAATTTCCGTTAAACGAAAGCTATTTAAACCTTGATTGAGGAAACAATCACAAGTTATATTATATGTATATGAGATTACAACGCTAGGGGGTCTAGTCCGAGTCTACTATTGACAAGCCATAAAATAGAACCAGAATCGCTGTCTTTAGCTGCCAAAATGTTAGTAGACTATCAAAAATGCAACAGACAAGCGGCCACTGGCGCGGTAAGTGTTAGTAGAATTCTATCAGCCGACCGATAGAAGTCTATTGGAGTACGATTGTAATAGAAAATAGAGAAAGAAATATATCACCTCACTGTCCCTCACCTTTCCCCTCGTTTGACGTTGATTTTCAGTGGTTTTCATCTCGAGCTTTTGTAAAAATTGGTAAAAAGAAACATTTATCTCGAAATTAATATCTGCACTATCAAAAATCTCTGTATAACGAAGATTAAATCATTTACAATTAAAATAAACAACATTTAAAAATGAAAAAAGTGTATATCAATATTCAATAAAAACGTTTTTGTGAATTGCATGTTTTTTACAAAGAAAAAATCGAAACACTCGCTTGAAAACAAAATCATTACATACAATTACAATATAATTACAATCTGCATTGTAAATTACAATTGTAATAATTAATTACTGTTCAATGTCGTCGATAGAAACCGTTTAATGACCTGAGAAAGTATTTCCCGCGATTTTTTCTTCTCCGTTATGGGAAAGAGCTTTTTCTCCAATACATTGTTTATTGCTGGTCATGGATGATTGACATATTGATTGTAATTCCGAGAAAGTTGTTTAGTAGTATAACTGATGGCTGACATGCAATTTAAAAGATCGTGTATGTTGAACCCATGTCGAACAGTATGGGGTTCTTCTAAAGGGGTCTTAGAAGGTTTTTAAAGGATCGGCAGCGCGAGTGCTGCACCTCTGGTGTAGCAAACGTCCATAGGCTACGGTGACCAACTTCCATCAGGTGGGCCGTATGCTTGTCTGCCACCTAAATGGTATATAAAAAAAACCATAGAAACATGGAACGCTCAGCCGGGGTACGTGATTCCCTCCTCTAAGCCCGGGGTTCTTCAAGCGAAACGTGATATTTGGGCCGTAATCCTGAAAGCCGCTATCAATTGTATCGTGGAGTTTGAGAATGACCTGAATTTGCAATATACCGCTTTAGCTTTCGATCAGATGGGGGCGTCATTTTGGTGAGTTTAATATGTATAAGATAAAAAAATATAGTGCAACTGCGTTTATTTCACTGCAATACTGCCTATAACAAAGTTTATAAAGACATAGGTGTAAAAAAATGCTGATTTATCTATTTTATTTATACTCTACTTAAACCTTCCACTCACATCTACATAGTAACATGAAAATATTAAATATAATAACTAGCTATGACCCCCGGCTTCGCCCTTCTCTTTCCACTCACACATCCTCCCCACACCCCTTTAACCTATGAACTATATAATAATTTGTGAAAATCTGTTTGATTTAGAAACAATTTTGAAAAGCAATTAATAAGCTAACTTTTTCTAAATTAATGGAAAAATTGTTCAGTCTCGAGTTGGAGTTGTTAAACCAGCGTTTACCAACTACGCTACCTAGACCTACTCTTTACAGACGAATTAATCCACCTCTTTACGTCTTAAGGCGCCATCGACCGGCACTCAGCAAAGTTGTTCGATTTGTTTACAACTATGATTACTGCTTCGCTACTTTGGATATTAGCTTGACAATATTTGACTATAGCCTTCCTCAGTAAACGAGCTATCCAATGCAAACAAAATTATTCAAACCTGTTTGGTAGTTTCAAAATAACAAACTCCTTCGTCACATTTACATGTAACATATTTTGATTCCCCGTCGCATCCATTTAATCCCGTTGCTTATTACTATTACAAAAATATATGAAAATTTGCCTGATTTGTTGACATTTATGATTACTGCACCGCTCTCCTGGGTTGTACCGTGATGTTGGCTATAAGCTATATACTTATAGCCTTCATCTATAAATGGACTATTCAACACAAAAAGATTTTATTCGGATCAATTCGGATTAGTAGTTTCTGAGATTAGCGCGTTCAACCAAACAAACAAACTCTTCAGCTATATATATTAGTAATATATTATCTTTGATATTGTGCACGGTACGAATAAATCACCACCTATTACGTGGGACAGGAATCCACACGGTACCTTCGGGGATAAGGCGTGATGGATATTTATTTATTTTTAATAAATACGTTTTACTACTCTATAGGACCATTTTACAATACATTACTGACAGGCTCTTCGAATGCAACTTAGGGCCGTATTTTAGAACGTTACTCAATACTCAAGAAACGCTTGAGGCTAGTTTTGCCTTATAAATACTACTCTCAAGTGTTTCTTGAGTATTGAGTAACGTTCTAAAATACGGCCCTTATTAAAGTGGCGTCATCCATATTATCTGGTTTATCTGCGCATGTTTCGTCGCTTTCTATTTGGTGTAAAAACATAGTTATATACACAACGAAACGAGGGGAACGTGCCCACCTTCTATTTTCGGTATCACAATTTCAGTTTCAGTCGGTCCCGTGCTCCGCGCCGGACGCCATTCGGCGGCCATTTTACTTGAAAACGCGAAATTCATTCGTTGTGCGTAACTCGACAGTTGATATTCGAATTTAGAAAAAATGACCGTTGATGTTACCCCGACTTCAGTATCCGGAATCAATATAAAAGTGAGTTTCGTTTCATATTCGAATTTTGAATTTCTGCACATCACTATAGGCTTTGGAATTTGAATGTCGAATCAAGTGACATTCCTACGGCCAAGGCTCATTATTTCAGTCAGTTTTCGCATAGTAAGACTTTGCGGTATTATATCTTAATATGTAATATTGTGGTAATTTCTATGAAACACAAAAGTTATTTAATCCTTTGTTCGTAAAAGATCGATAATCAACCTTACTCAGTCGAGTTCCAGTTCATATTTCATCACGCAATCTAAAAATCGTACAGTCACGAAACCTTTTACCTTGTAATTTCTTTATCTTGGTACCTACTATAAGGATTGCCTTGTTAAAAATGGCTTTGTTGTATTTACTATAGATAGCAGCACATTTGTACGTAAGTATAAGCATAAAGAGGCCCCTCTAAGATTTCCGTTTTTTATAAATACTGTGGGACTTATTTACATCATCATGTAGTCCAAAATAAGTTTATTTAAGCTTGTGGTATAGGATCTAGACAACTGATAAACATATATTTCAATATACAAACACATTACACATCTAGTAGTAAACACCCAAATTCCGAAACAAACATTTGTGAATCACACAAATATTTGTCAAGACCTCAGCGCGGCAATCGCACACACTACCACTTACGACACTGAGGCAGTCACTCAAACAAAATTGGATCCCATGTGCGATATCAGGCAAAAGCAACTGGGAAAACACGTAAGATGAATACGATAATAAGATAGTATGTTTGTTACAGAGCTCGCAGAATCGTCTGCTCATCAAAAATGGAAAGGTGGTCAACGATGATGGCATGGAAGATCTGGATGTTTACATTGAAGATGGAATAATCAAGTAAGATATATTTTTTTATATTTATGTTTTATTTTTTTTACATTTGGTCTCGAAGGCCAATTTTCGGAAGTACTCTCCCTTGCCGCAGAAGTCATACAGGTACAGGGCGCCGGAGATTACAGCGAGATCTCTGTCCCCTAAAAGCGTGAAGCTGGGGGCGACACTCCGAGCTAGCTGTTGCCCTTGCAGAGGTAGGCTCAATATGGTGGCGCAACTTGCTCTCATACGCGCCTATTCTATTATTTTCGTCTTGCTGCTTGATAACAATGATCAGGGTTGGCCAGGGACTCTGGGATTTCCTTTCGAGGGTACACTGGATTCTCTGGCTACATACGATCGGTAAGGAAAGAAAAATAAGGCCAATTCTCGGAATAATTTTCATTCGGTTCAATTTTACTTCGTACCGTGCAACTTTGCTAAGTGCGGTCGATGGCGCCTTACGTCGCTTTAAGACGTAAAGTGGTGGATTAATTCGTCAGTTTCGAACATGTTATGGGGGTCGTAGTTGAAACATACATCAATATATTCTTACGCGTTTATAATATTAGTAGGATTAGTGTGGGCGTCGCTGATTGTGCTAAACGCGTGTAAAATAGTGTAGGTTTTTACCATCATTGTCCTACTTTATTTATTCTATGATATAAGTGAAGTCTTGACAATATGTAGTTAGATAGGTTTACATTTCTTACAGTAATATTATATTAATAGCTGTGCTTCGCGGCTTCCCTAGTCACATTATTTAAACACCCGTTTTACATTACACATTTGACCCATGCCCCTTATAAGTTTAAAAATACTTTGAGACATACTTGATCTCCTATTTTACAGCCTCATGGGTAGAATTTTGGAAAATCCTGAAACAAGTGTTTATTTGTTTTTTTTTCAGATATAATTAAACGAAATTATGTGTGGTTGACTTTGAAAATGAACAATTTTCCATATAAACTTACAACCCCGGTTTACCTGTATACTTCGATCGAACTGCTGTTATTGTTGTTTGTAATTTGCTGTAATTTCATCTGTTACTTGAAGATCTATCATTGTTTTATTCCTTTTTTTGTTAATACATTAATATTATTATCATTATTTATTATATGCATAGATGGGAACGGGCATTACGCGGCGGAAACCGCGGGCCGTCCGCTAGTCAACAATATAACTCTTTATAACGTTAACATTCTATCTAACTTTTAAGTAAAAGAAAGTATTTTATTCGATACAACAACAGAAAACAATACCTCAGGCAGAGAAATAAACCGAAGAGAACACAGGTAATCCATTAACTACACGCTGATTACACACTTAAAATAAGTTTCAAGCCTTTTTAACATTAGTGAGAAAAGACTTACGTATAACTTTCTACAATAAATAGCATCGAGTGTAGGCCACTCGCTGCTAGGCGTAGGCTGTGTAAACAAGTCCTTTTTTCATCTAAAGTGTTTTCCCAGTTACGTCCAAACCTTACCTGGATTTGAAGGATGGGGTTCTCTTTTATTTAGCTGCACAGCTATCGTTTGGCTTTTCATTTTCGGTATTATTGGGAGCGACTGCCGACTGACCTCCCAACCCCGAGACCCCTCGTACTTTGGTCAACTTGCAGATGAGGTCGCTTTGGTCCCGAAGATCTTGGTTTATCCTTAAACCCACCCAAGGCTGGCACACTTTATATGTATAAATGACTAGTCAATACAGGCTTGCATGGCTGCGCTGTATAAATCATTTTTTTTCTTTTTTTTTTCACAAAGGTAAGTACAATATCATTAAAAGGCGTTATAGTATACAGATTTTACACTTGTGAGAAACTGGTGTCTGCACTAGGTTTCCCTGTCTAACAGATTACCAGGCTCCCGTCGAGCAGACTAGTATCTGAACTTGAGTTTGTTCCTTAAGCTTGACATTTGGACTTAATGTTTAAGTACATACTCAGCATCAACCAGCCAGCAATTGTATTCTTATTTTATTTTTAGTTGTACACAACGTTTAACATTATGTGTGTGTGTGTTAGTGTGTGCGTGTGTGTTTGATAAATGAGTCTTTTATATGAAACCTTGTCCCATAAAAATTACATAACACGATAAAGAAGATTGAAACTACGACTAATATAGTCACGCATAATTCCCCGAAGGGGTGTAGGAAAAATCATACCAAACACCCTTCACTGGTTAGGTGTATTGTTGTCTCACGAACCTATTACTTGGGACAAAAAAAAAATAGGAACTTAGAATCGAGTTTGAGCTAAATATAATTTCATGGACACATTTAGAATGTGGAATACAAATAAAATGATGATTCCGAACTTAACACTTCGTATCAAGGGAAATCCGGTAGGAAATTGGTCTTGAATGAAACTGATAAACTAGGTACATGGTTCTTTCCCAAGAAATATGAACCATAATTTAAAAATCACACACAATTATAATTTTTTTTTCTTAAATGTAGTTGGTATAAATGACGCCGCCCGCCAGCCTGTTGGAAAGCCACGTCTTCGCCTTGCGTTTTTTTGTAAATACACAGTCCAGTAAAAAAAAGTTTTACTTGTGGAAATACCCTCGGATCTCATGCCGGGACTCGAACCGGCTTAAACCACACGGTCCCGCCTAACTGTCTATTGCCGGACGCCCCGGGTAACTCCTCGGAAAGATGTCCCAGAGCTCCCGGCAGACTTTGGCTACCACCGCGGCCTCACCTAAGGGTTCGGGGTCTTATCCCGCTTCTTTGGGGGTTTGTTCGGGAACTATCGCGCTTGTTGCGGCGTGTGCCGCCGTCTTGGGCCTGCTTCTGTGAGGACGGCGAGCAGCCCACCCGCCGTCCTCAGGCCCCGAAATACACAGTCCCTTAGATTTGTTTATTACAACTACAAGACAAAGTCGATCGAACCTCTGTTTGCGTGTAAATTATTATTATTATCAATACGATCGAATAGTATGGAAAGTGAAAAATTTGATTGCATTTGCGTAGAACTTTTACTACTACGCACGATTTTTCTGTGCATTCTCAATGCTATAAAAAAAACCGGACAAGTGAAAATTTTCAACACGGCAATAGACTCACTACCTATTACGTGGGACAAAGTACAAATGGTTAAAGGTGTGCGTATAGTATATATAGTATATCACTTTGGGGACAAAGACTATAGGTGTAAATATGTATAATTCTCCTAAAAGATATATTGTACAGACCTGATCTCCACAGATCTAACTAAGTTGACCCGCCATAATAATGATTAAATATAGGCGTATAGTGTGCCTCTGCCAAGCACTTCGAGGGTAAAGGCTTGACCGTGACGTGATATGTATGACATACCTACCGTATGCATAATTCTCGTAAAAGATTGTTTGGGACGAACCTGACCACCACAGTTCTAACTTAGTTGAGTTTTCGTTACACCCAGGTTCTCGAGGTAATGATTGATAATCATTATACGGGTAGTGCTTTTATATTACGGGTTATTTATTAAATCACTACTCTCTTCACATACCAATAAGTTGAGAAGAACGGAATCGTTCTCAGCTTTAGAGACAGCATCCACAAACAATGCATCTCCAGTTATTCTTTTTTTATGACAGACAAGCATACTGCCCACCCGATGGAAAGTGGTTACCTTAGCCTATTTACATTTGCAACACCAGAAGTGCTGCCGACCCTTTAAAAATCATCCAAAACTCCTTTTGAAGAAAAGCCCATACTGTAGACGTTCGGGAAAACCAGGGCAGGGAGTTTGTTCCACAATCTAAGCGTACGCGGAAGAAAGCCCCTATCGGACCTTACCGTATATGCGAGCGCTCCGGAAAAAAACTTGAAAAAAACGTGTGCATATCCTCGTGGATCCTAACGACTAAAAACAGACCGTGCTCTTTCATCTGTCTATGGACGGGATCACATAGCACAAGGTTATATACGTCGGACTAGATGGCGCTGTATAAATAATAATAGGGCATTCCGTTATTTCCGATCTTTTTATCAACTTTGTTCAAGCCTTGCTTATTCAGAGCCCGGGCCCACTTTTCTGCTGTTACAGTTCCTCTACTCTCGGGCTTCGCTTCATCATCTTTAAGCATTTGCGAACACGGCACCATCTACAATTTTATGATTCTGTAAGTTAACAAGGTCCAGCCGCGACATTGGCGTTGCTGCACGTCCGAAAAGTCGATGTAAGATAATAAAAAAATATTTTGTACTAGTTGATTAGCTGCTACGTTCGCTTCATAAATTATCCGTTCCCATATCTCACAGGCACTTTAAAATTGGTTTTGTAGTTTTGGCGCGAAAACGAAAAACCTTCCTCGAGAACCATTCTATCTGTTGATGACTATAGCATAAAAATCAGTGCAGTAGTTTTGGAGTGTATCGCGAACAGACAGAAAAACAGACGCGGTGGAGGATTTTGTTATATATTAATGTAGTGATTAACAGCGGATGTGGCGCTCAGATATTATACTATTAATAACAATAGTTTGCATTCTTATCAATTATGAAATCGGACCACCTGATAATCAGTTCAACACAACGCTGCAATATATGATAAGGCTGATTTCATATCATTTGTGACCTTCATGTTCGTGACATTGCCGATAAGCTACAGCACGGGTGTAGCCAGGTTCTAGTTTCGGGAGGGGTTTTCCAACACTAGTAATAATGTACTCGTATAAATGTTTGGAAACAACGCACTTATTTAAGCATTCTAATGCAGATTTTGAGTGCGATAGGGCTCTATCTACATCTTCGGGGTCCAAGCCAGCATCACCTGCTAACTAACGGACGAGATTATGGTGAACAAAATTCGAGACAGAACCCTGTACCTGACGCATCAACCTGACTTGTAATAAGTAGGAAAGCTAGGCTTTGAACCCCAAGAATCCTCCCCCTACCTACGCCCATGAGCTACAGCTAAAGCTGTCTATGACACGGTGCAATAGTGGCCATGAGTTTTATTACCAGGTTCTTTCTCAGGCTTTACCTATTACTTTGAGAATCTGGCTGTTAATTTAGAAGCAATAATCTTGACGTTCGTAAGTGTTACTTTGAGATCTACATTAATAAAGATATTTTTACATTTCATTTTTATTTCATTTCATTTTCTTTTCATTCATTTCATTTTCTTTTCATTTATTTCATTTTCTTTTCATTTATTTCATTTTCTTTACATTTTCTTTCATTTTTTTTTTCATTTTTTTTCATTTTCATTTCACTTTCATATGGAGTTGGATGAGTTTAATATCCTGTACATTACATGAATACCTCGACTCAGTGATAGTGAATGCGGGTTCGAATTCCGGTCGTAACAAACATTTGTGTAACCCGGAAATATTTGTTTCGGAGTTTGGATGTCTGTCTCATCTATGTATATTATGTATTTGGGAATATATAAGTATATTCATCAGTTATCTAGGTCCTATAGCATAACCTTATTATTATTAGCATAAACCGGGCTATATAAATCTGTATAAAAACAATCGTACAATCTCAGAATCCTACTAATATTATAAATGTGAAAGTTTATTTGGATGTGTGGAGGATGTTTGTTACTCTTCCACACAGTATGCCAAAACTATGTCAGAACAGAATGAACAAAATATAGAAAGTATACCTCAGGTTCTAAAGCAAAGGTAGGTACAACATGATTCTTAGATTATAAACAGAATTAAAGACAATTAGAACGAAGCTTACATGCGAAAACTTTGTGAGCAGATTGTTCAAAAACCTTTGGTGTTGCAAACGTCTATAGGCTACGGTGACCACTTTCCATCAAGTGGGCCGTATGCTTGTTTGCCATCTGCCACCCCAGTGGTATAAAAACACTGCGTGAAGATAGCTAGTTTAGTTATTATTTGAAGAATTTTAATTCGATTTTTAAGCCATATTCGTAATATTTGCTCACTTACTTACTGTCGCCCTGCATTTTTGGCATTATTATGTAGTCACGATTATAATCAGTTTGTAACATACAAACATACATATGGTCACGCCTTTATCCCCCAAGGAGTAGGCAGCGGCATATTATACTTACATAATTAACAGATCTGTCCTCTCTGACTACCCCGTCAGAGATACAGCGTTAATATAGTATAGTATATGCTGTATTTGGCTCACTTCCAATTCTGGGACAATTTACTAAAAGAAATGTACATTGCAACCGAATCCTCTTTGCGTTATCGAGTCTGTTGGCTAAACCGAGTGTGATATATCTATCCTTGTCTTATCCCAGTCGGAAAACCTTATTGATTTACGGCGTCTGAAGATTCTTTCTGTCTAGACGTATCATGTACTAATGTTATCAGTTATGTTTTAGTTACTGTATATGCCGTTTTTAGGTATTTAATAATGTTAATTATTATTTATCTATCACGCCTTATCCCCGAAGGGGTGGCAGAGGCATATTATATGCCCACTTTTCACCATGTGTATTCCTATCCCACATAATAGGTACTGAGCTCATTGCCGTGTTGAAATAGTCAGACGCAGGTTGTGGCTACCTGCTGAAAAATTGCCGACTGTTGCGACAGCCATGTCACTGGCAACCGTTTATTAATTTTTAATTTGTGAATTCTCATCAAAAAGGAAAGGAAGCGGTCGTGGCCCCGCGGACTCAGTGTTCTGTAAACGATCACTGCGTTAAGCAACTTTCACTATGGCTGGTTCTCGGATGGGTGACCACTTTTTGTCATTTGCGAGCGTTTCCGTGCTTCGGAAGACACGTTAAGCCGTTTGTCCCGGTTGCTAGTAACACGGCAGTCGTTAAGCCCAGTTTAAGGCCTTATCGCGACTTGAAAAATTTCAACAGCTATTCACCACAACCTGCGCTTGTTTATTTCAACACGGCAATGGGCTCACCACCTGTTACGTGGGACAAAAGTCCATACGGTGAAATGTGGGCGTAAATATGCCTCTGCCCACCACTTCGGGGATAAAGGCGTGACGATATGTATGTATGTAAATTCTCATGGATGCTATGTCAAATTCCTATCGACTAAAACCACATGGTGCTCTTACATCTGCCTCCTGGAGTCCTCGGAAGGATAAGTCCGGTGGACAGGTCGCCAGACTTCGCTCCCTTCATATATTTATTGAAACAATTGACCTTCCTTTTGTTTTTAAGCAATCTGCTCTCGTGGTCTTCGTTTGTAAGCAATCAATTTTCTTTCATGCATCTTCTGACATGCCCAGGTTTCACTACCAGCATTGGCACTGGCACTGCGTAGTGAATCGCAAAGCGTGCTACTTTTACGATGCTTTGCGTCTCTAAAAAAATACAAAGTATATGAATTAAAATGTCGTCACTAGAGTACATCCCATTAATATAATAGGTACTAACGAAAACAAAACAATAGACACGCAGAATACCCATTTCTCAAGTAATGAATTTGAATCACACAAGATCTAAAGATTCCTTTCTACAATCCACAACTTCTCATATAAAATACAACTATAACACGATTAAACCATACGTATCTGTTACTCGCACGTCTTTTCCAAGTAATTTTCACTTCCTACATTCATAAAAAACGATAGTAAATTTGTTAGAAGCAGTTCACATCCCACACGGCGCCATGCCGCCCACCGTATTGGTGACCATCGAACCGGGTCAACAGAACAGTTATGTATGCTGTTTATGAGTGGATGTAGAAACAATAGACCTTTCGTCTAATACTTCTATACAAATATATGAAGCTGAAAAGTTTGTTTGTTTGGTTGAATGCGCTAGTTTCCGGAACTACTGGTTCGATTTGAACAACTCTTTTAGCCCATTTATCGATAAAGGCTATATAATAGGTCTTGACCTATGATATTGCCGTTCTGCAGTACTGACCATTTTAAATTAAAATATTTTTTGTTTGGCTAAGAATTCTAATTTCAAATTAATTTAATTTAAATACATGGAATACTTTTTCCAAATGTAGTCAATGTTTATTGATTAGTGTTACATTTTCATTTCAATCTTTTTCGTCACCATGGATACGTTAAAAATTCGAGTAATTATGGAATACTAGCTGTCCCGCCCGTCTTCGCCCGTGACATACTTCGAACGAATCCCGTCGTTTATTAATTTTACAATAATGTATGAAGATTTTCCGAATTCGTTGATTACTTATTCGCTCTCCAGTACCTACCTACGCCCACACGTCCTGGTCGAAATATTTAATTATTATCTTCATAAACTGTACTTAGTGATGAAATAATTTATTTTGGTAAGGATTAATAGCATGAGTAAAATAAACGCGTTTAAATGTAATCCAAAAAAATCAAGATATTTAAATAAAAAAAATGGTTGTTGTGTCTCACTTGACATAGATAGGTATAGTGTGTCGCGAACTTCTTTGTAGATATTTATAAGATCTACAATTAATTAGAACATTTTATGGATCCATCTTTTATAGTTTAGGCAGCGTACGCAAAATAAGTAACTTTTCTGGTTGATTTTTTACACCTTGTGTCCGAAAAACCCAAATATCTTACGGAATCCTGTGTTTTTCCAAAATAAAATATAGCCTATGTTACTCGTGGATAATGTTGCTTTCAAATGGTGAAAGAATTTTTAAAATCGGTTCAGTAGTTTTTGAGCCTATTCATTACAAACAAACAAAGTTTTCCTCTTTATAATATTAGTGTAGATGAGTACCGTCGCTCATGGCAGCAACGCGGCACAAGCGGCAAGCAACATCAACGAAGTTTACGGAGCGAACACTACAAACCAACGCACCACCACATTCTTGGTTTGCTCGCTTCCGTTCTGGAAATTTCGACCTGAAAATGAACCTCGCGGTCGTCCGAACACTTTGGTCGACAATGACGAATTAAAGGCGATTGTGGAAGCTGATGATACACAATCTACGGCTGAATTAGCAGCAGCTTTCGACGTCAGCGTCAAAACAATATTGGTCCATTTGCGTCAAATTGGCAAGGTAAAAAGCTTGACAAATGGGTGTTTTGATTCTATTTGGCAACCGCAAGCGCTCAGCAAGTTGGTTGGATCCTGGTTCAGCACCTAAACAATGCCCTAAACGAATACTTACCCCTAGAAAAGTGATGGTCACTGTTTGGTGGTCTAGCGCCAGTGTGATTCATCACAGCTTCTTACCTAACGGGGTGAGCATTACTGTGAAGAACTGAACACAATGATGGAGAAGCTGGCACATCTCCAACCAGCATTGGTCAATCGCTCGTCTCCGCTGTTCCTGCACGACATCGCGCGACCTCATACTGCACAGCAGACGGTCTCCAAGTTGCAAGAACTGGGGTTGGAAGCTTTCCGTCATCCGCCCTATTCATCAGACCTTGCGCCTACAGACTACTACTTTTTTCAGAATTAGGATAACTTTTTGGCGGGATGAAAATTCAATACCCGAGAGGCAGTACAAAATACCTTTGAAGAATTTGTTGCCTCCCGTCCAGCTGATTTCTTTAAGAAGGACATCAATAAACTGCCATTGCGTTGGCAAAGATGCATTGATTGCATGGATGATTACTTCGATTGATACAAATAAGCAAAATACATAAAAAAATCGTTAAAATTTTTTCATACAAAACGGCAACTTCATAGAAAATTCAAAGACCTAATATTAAATTAATTTGGGTTGGATGGCGCTGTGCAAAAATGACCCAAAATGTTAGAATAAGTACAGTTTCAGCAATTATACAACTCCAAGTTTTTGAGGCTAGATTTTCTTGAGAATATTGCTGGAAGTAAGCAGTTCCGTTGTTGATAACGCCTGCAAAACTGGCGGTTGTAAATTTATATCCAAAATAATAATCTTCATAGTATCCTATATATGTATTTTTATATATAGCTATCTTTATAGTAGTTTCTACTTTAGTGAGTAAAATTGTAATTTGTGTGATTTCAACAAACCAGGTTGATCTTTTCCCGAGATAGATCTATCTTTATAATGGAAAGATGTTTTCTAAGATATCAGATATCATCTAACTCTTAAGTAATCTATTGTTATGGCATCTTATCTTTAAATTAAGGTTAAAAGTCTTCGAACACCAGAATCAGTTTTTTTAACCAATAAACAGACGAGGACAAGGCCTTGGGCTTATAAACCCATGTTAGTCGAAATTATTTATTGCGTATGGAGTGTAGACTAACTATAGGATATGTTAACGGGCATCATTACGGACTAGGTGACGCCCACGGCTTCACCTGTGATATATTTGAACCCCCTTCGCACATATTTAATCGCGTCGCTTATAAATTCTACAATAATGCATAAAAAATTGCCTGATTTCTCGAAATTTATGATTACTGTTCCACTCAACGGGGTAGTAGCGTGATGATATATAGCCTTCCTCGGTCAATGTGCTATCAAACACAAAAATATTTTTTCAAAGCAGACGAGTAGTTCCTGACTTTATCGCGTTCAACCGAACAAACTCTTCAGCTTTATAATATTACTCAGAAACTACTAGTCTGTTTTGATAAAATTTCAATGGGACCACACAAGAAGGAATTGCTTTTTCATTAAAAAAAATGAATTATTTAATTTGGTTCACCCTGAAAAAGTTATGAAAAACATAAAAATACAGATGAAAAGAATCCCCTTTCTTTTTTGAAGTATTAAATAAAAGCAAATCTTAAAATATCTATTAACAACGTAACATGTTTTGTTAGGTAAAACGACTCGCGTGCATTTTTTACGCGCTAGAAATCGCAACTTGCATTGTAACTGTCTCGGTCACTCCTGACGCATATTCACACAGATTGCAGTTGCACAATAGTCAGTATATCCACAATTGGGGTCAAGCACCTGTGCGCTCCAATTAGTAACGTCTTTATCACGGTGTAGGGCTGCCACTGCCATTCATAAACAATAAAGTGTTTTGTATTTTTTTTTTCTTTGTGTGGATGAAAAACAAAAGGAAATTGGAATAGTGTGAAGATACAAGAATATTTTCATTGCACTGATTTTCTTCACACCTTGTCCTTTGCTTATTTCATAAAAAGATTTTAAGATATTTTACACTCATGTTAATTTTTTGGATAACAAAGTCTCTGATAACAATTTAAACTGTTTTATACAATTTTGAGCTATGTTGAGTGTCGTAGAGAAGATATTCTTGCTTCGATCTTTTTTGTTTTATTTTTTATTTTTATTTCAATGGGTACAAAAACAGACAACTGATTGGGTAAAACATAAACGTCTTTCTATCACTTATCATGCTAAACCTAAAGTCCAATAACATAAATACCACAGCTTTTCTGACACATTCGGTTTTTTCTAATTACTTAAAAGATCTTGAGACCAATAAACTGAAATTAGTAACGTCAAATACGTAATATGTACAAAGTAATACATATAGTCACGCCTTTTGCTCAAAAGGGAAGGTAGAAACAAACAAGACACCCACATTTGACTAGTTGTATTTTGTCCCTCATAATAAGTAGTTTGTAAAATGGTATGAAATTTAAATAGTCTTTAGTTACATTAGAGACAACCCTAACATGGGGCAGTTACCCTACATCGTTTAACAACAGACATGTATGTAATTACATAATCTCGGATTGTTTTTGTAGCATACTACCTTGTGTACTACAAACAATTACAAGAACGGTTAGCAGTTTTTTTTTTTTTTTAAACTTAACTTAACAATCTTCACGCTGTATCCCTGACGGGGTAGTCAGAGAAGACAGATCGCCAGGCTTCGCGATCCATGCATACTTCTTTCGCTTCTTCGAGATTCATCAATCGTTTCATACACGCAAGTCTGGGTATCCGAGTACTTTTGACCTTTCCGTTTTTGAGCAATCTGCTCACGTGGTCTTCATATGTAAGTCTCGGCCTACCCTGACCTCTTCTACCCTCTGCTTTCGCACAATATATATATTTTTTTTTTAGATAAATTATATTTATGTTTTATAGCATCCATTAATAATTTTGTAAAGGTAAAAATGTCTTTGTTTCTCCTTCCCTCACGTTGCACAGGAGTAATGATTTGACAGTTTTTTACTGGTATAGTTTCTGTAGACACATATATACTGTCACGCCTTTATCCCCGAAGGGGTATGCAGAGGCATACTATACGATCACATTACAGTAACAGGTGAGCCCATTACCGTGTTGAAAATGGACAGGCCTAGCTGTGGCGACCTGTTGTTGAAATTTTTCAAGCCTAATTTCGCAAATTTTCGTTTCAAAATGCGCAGAAACCGTTATATTTCTTAAAGCGCCTAATGATGCGATGGGACTGGCTCTTTCTGTAGAATCATAGGCATACACACAATATCACAGGAATACTTAAATCAGCCACTGGCCACTGCTGTTTCGATTGTTGTCATTTTGAAAGTAAAAACGGAATCCTTACAGGATCACTTTATTGTCGGTAAGTCCGTCTGTCTCTGTCAAGTCAAGACTTTTTATCTCTAGGACGGGTGAAGGTATGGAGCTGAAATTATAACTATATACTCAGGTCTACGGTAATGTAGTGGAACAGTACAAGTGGTGTTCTTTAAAATGTAGTCCATTGAAACTGTGACAAAATCAATCTTTTAAGTTAACGTAAAAAATATATAAAAAACGTATTTTTACGAAACCCTCGATGGATATACCGACTCGCACTTGTCCGTTTGTGGGAGTAATTGACCTTAATACACCACGTTTACATACTCATACCAGACGGGGTAAAATAGGAATTGTTCTAACCCTTCAACTTACTCCTTCTCTTCGCCCTTACCTCATCCGTTAGTCAGCAGGTGCACTTCTTGCAGGTAAAGCTGACTTTTTACACTAACATGAATGTAGCTGCAGGCATGCCCTAGTAACAATAAAAAATGTATCACAAACATCTGTAGATTAAGGTGACGACTTAATAGACTAGTCTTGTACTGGAAACCTGTCTAACTTCTTAATGATATATTCTTGATGATATAGACTTGCCTCTGTAGCGCGGTGGGAGTGTATCCGACTGCTACGCAAGAGGTCGTGGGTTCGATTCCCACCCAGGATAAACCTTTGTGTGATGAGCAAGGTGGTTTATTCTGTATCTGGGTGTTATTTATCTATAATATATTTGTATTTAGAAATATATAAGTATGTTTATCAGTTATCTCGTTACCATAGCTCTGCTTAGATTGGAATCAGATGGTGTTGTGAGTTGTCCCAACGATATTTATTTATTTTATTTATTCCAAGATTGCGTGAACAGTTTAGTTGACATGACTGTCATTATCGTCATTTACTGTCACACGGCAGTCACGAATGAGCGTGATGCCGTCGATCTGTGCAGCTCTTCCTTTCAACTGCAAATATAAATCGTGCTGCGTGGTCAGAGGGAAAAATTAACTAACCATCGCTGCTACACTTTCTCTAAATACTGCACTTCAAGAAGTGAAACAACTGAGGCCTGACTAGGAAACATTGCTGAACACCTGCAATGCCATTTGCAGGTGTTGTCTTGGGCCCAAAAGATCTTGTTAGGTCCCATTTAGAAATAACTTCACTTCTTTTTTCTTTGGTAGTGATTAACGCGCCCGACTTGACGCACCTCAAATTACTCGCAACTATTCTCCATTGAAATTTCTGCCAGTTTCTTCTGTGTCGAAGATGAGTTGTACAAATAACAAAAATATACGTGTGAACTACCACACTTGCACCTATGCTTTTAGTAGATGAAATGTCTACATTCAGTTTTATTCATTTTACACAAATTTATTTCTTGCATTAACTAAAAAGTGTTATCAAACTTTCCACTAATTCTGCCGGTATCCTCTTAAAAAAATAAACAAAGAAACATGATATTTTTATTTCACACCCAATGCTTAAGACTTTCGATCTAGGTTTACAAAGTATAAATGGTAGTATTTATTCATATTTTACAATAAACATTAGATAGAAATGCTACCATTAAAAAAAACATGAATAAATAGCATAGTAAACAACATTGACGAAAAATTGTGAAGCTGATTTCTACAGGAAGCCGACTTGAGGATAGATGGCGCCGAATGTGTTCAATAAATCAAGAATTTGGGTATGTGATTATTAGTCATATTAAATTGTTTATCAACAACCTACGCCAAACGAGTGAAACCAACTTCCCTTTTACAAGCAATAAGTGAGAACTGAGAACCCATACATCGACCTACATATAGGAAAACCATCTACCGTATAAATTCGATCAACGCTAAACACATAAAACAAAATTTCTTTAACATACGAACTTTGGCTATGGACAGTATTCGGAGCATGTTTATACTATATTGTGGTGTTCATAAATTTATTTAAGATTGGACTTTCATCGAATTTATTTAACTGAAGTTAACCGGCGTCTGTACAGCCGGAGTCCCACCGAGGGTTCCATATAAATTTATTGATACATATTATTAAAAAATATCCATTAGAATGTATGTGTTTATTGCCGGAAACATGGTTACAAGGTTGATAATACAATGTTTAGCACTGGTTGAGCGGGCGAGATAAATAAATTCAAAGTGGACTGTATTTGCGGGGAAAGACAATAATGAAATTTACACGCGGTTGTCGACGGAAAAGAATGGAAAACAGGAATGGGCACACTACCTTGCTTTTGCTGCGAGATGCTGAGGTGGAGGCTGCCGGGGATGTCCCTGGACTTGAATCCCTGGTTCCATTGCACGAAAACACTATTTATCCATGGAAAACACAATTATTGCGAAAGTTGGTGCGGGCGCGCGCGCGGCCATTGTAGAACTGATACAGCGAGCCTTCAATCCGTGAATCTGTGAGCGGCGTTTTAGATCGCGCGTAATACAGCTGTCTTGCTCTCCTTTTATGCGAGACAAGGTAGGTGCGAAAAAGAAATGGAATAAAGGGGAGCGGGTGGGTGTGTCGACAACTAATTAATTAAAAACAAATATAGATCGGCGATGCACATAGAAAAAGTAACACGGCTACTCTGGAATCGTATACCGGCGCAACCATTTCCCCCCCGGCTTGAAGGGTTACCTTCGAAAAAGGAACAACTGACTATACAGTTGCCACTAAGCTTTAGCTGCTAACTAAACATAATGCTATCGAACAAAACTAAACTAAACCTAATCGAACAAACTAAATTTGTTATTGAAGTTACTGTTGATTAGGCAAAGGACAAAGACGAATAACTGGTCGCAAGTACGAACCAGTTGCGGTTTTAACGCGAACTATACGGGTGATCCCATTTGACCCAGGGAAAACTTCTTCTACTACCCCAAGAGGCCAATGGAATGGAGGCATATCTTCAGTTACAATACTACGACAGTACCGACAGTAATAGGGTTCGATGGAGTATTCCATTTCTGACGTGACTGTAGCGTATGCAAATAGTCTGTCCTCCAACGCTTCCAAAACGATTGAACGAGTTCATCCAATAAGGCATAACGCGAGAGAAGATGAAGTCGATCTTCCTCTATTTCAAAAGCGGGTAAGTGTTTTAACGGTGTAACATTCAAAAAGTGCGCTGGAGTCAGTGAAAGGGGCTCCGAGGGATCACTAGACAAGGTTCTACAAAGAGGACGCGTATTCATTACGGCCTCGACTTAAGTGAGCACGGTGCTCAGCTCTTCAAACGTTAAGTGTTTGGAACGCAAAAAATTATGTAGTTCGGAAAGGTTACGACGAGCTCCGACGTAATTCGTACCGTTGTCCGAATACATTCGAGATACGGAACCCCGACGCGACAAAAATCTTTTAAATGCAGCCATGAAGCATGGCGTGCTCAAATCACCAGCTAATTCTATATGAACGGCGCGAGTCGTCATACAAACAAAAAGACGAACATAAGCTTTCGCGGAGCGTATACCACGACCACAAGAAACCGTTACCCTGAAGTGGCCAGCGTAATCTGTACCCGTGTGTACGAACAGTTTAGCAGCCTGAACAACACGACAAGGACGATGATTGGCCATTTCGGGCGCGATTGACTTCGGGCGAAGTTTTAAACACGGAATACATCTTTGAACTATCGAACGAATCAAATTGCGGGCGGAGAGAATCCAGTATTTCTGGCGCAAAATCGACATTAATAAATCTGGACCAGCGTGACAATTCACCCTATGGTGATATTCAACTAAAAGATCAACGATATGATCCTTGCGCGGGAGAACTATACGATGCATTTGATCGTACTCTAATGCGGACCGGCTCAAACTACCACCAACTCGAATGAGGTCATCCTTCAAAAAAGGTTTCAAATGTTGAAAAGCGAGACTACAAGGTTTATTTAATTCCAAATTTCTAATTTCAGACGAAAAATATAATCGCTGAAGTTCACGAAGCACGATTAACTCAGCCTTGTTTAAGTCAAAGGCGGTAACATGCTCGCGACGAGAAATGATTTTCAAAAATCGACAAATAAAAACAACACTACGTAAAAGAATCGACCACGATGAAACACGGCTAGCCAACTCTAAGATAGGCGATTTTTCGAGCGGTGCGGTAGTAACTAAAGAGGTTTTCTTTTCCTCTGGCGGCGTGGACACAGTAGCGGGGTTGAAAGGACTAACAGGCCATTCATCAGGTGGGGCTTGGCACCAGGAAGAGCCATGGAACCACAACGGATGATTCAAAATCTGCGCAGGTGTTAACCTGCGAGACAAAAAATCGGCAGGGTTGTCCGTACCTGAGACGTGATTAAAGTTTTGCGGCGCCAATTCCGACTGAAACGAATCTCCAAGCGAATTAACATCACCCTTAAAGGGGAGTGCTACAACATAACGACCATCACTATCGCGAGTAGTCGTGCGACTATAAAACTCTTCACAAAGTTTATCATCCGGGCTGACAATAGGAGGGACGTTCACCTCTTCTATCTCCTAGAATTTACGGACAGCGGAGTCCAGCGGCTCGACGGCGCAACAATATGACACTGTCGAGTTACCATCAAAACAAGCGGGTGCGTAACCAACAATAACAAACCCAAGAACCGTCTCTAAGGCGAGCGGCGCGGGGTGCGATGCGTGACCTTGAACCTTATGCTGCAACAGGAGGTGCAGGAAAATCGAAGCGCCAACTAACAAATCAATATCTCCTGGAACGGTGTAAGTATCATCGGCCAAAGGCAAATCTCTAAAATTAGTCAATAATGAGTTATTGACTGCGACAGTCGGTAAAAGTTTGGTAACCTTATCGACGACTAGCGAATCCATCGAAAAACTAACATCAAAATCAAAACGCGAGTGGAATTTAATCTCTACAGCACCTTGCACGGCTTTTATTTATATGCAAACCAAGACGACTACAACAATTTTTACTAATAAAATTACTTTGAGAAGCACTATCTAAAAGTGCGCGAACACCATGCGAATCGTAAACAACAACTCGAGCGGTTGCCAGAAGTACCGTAGTAGGGCTTGTGTGCAAGCTTGATAGCGAGCACAAAGCGACATCGTTCGGCTCGAGGCGCGCGGCAGTGGCACCACCGTCGCTAGGTGCGGACGGGGACGAAAACACGCGAGAGCCCTCCCAGCCGCGACTCAACGGCGCGGGTGGCTGTGACGTCACAGCGGACGGACGGTTAGGCACTGAGTTTAAATTGGACGCGGAATTATTGTTTTCGAAGTGTAATAATGAATGGTGTCTACCAAAGTAGCAACTTGCGACAAAAATGATTCGAATTACAGACTGAAATACCATGCCTCCCACTGAGACAATTGATACATAAATTACTAGAACGAACAAATTTATAGCGATCGCTTGGAGTGAGTTTATTGAACTCCGAACATTTATAAACTTGGTCATGGTGACCTTGACACAAAGAACAATTTTTCGAATGCAACACTTGCGATTGCGAAGTTGTAGGTTCAAAATTAACAAAAGACTGCGTGGACTTCGTGGACTTACTACGATTAGTCGGACTATTTTTCGCTACTCCGTGGTTTAACGAAGTTCGTTGCAAAATTCGAATATGTTGACGAACGAAAGTTTCTAAATCGTCGAACTTAAGTATTTGATGGCCACGTCTATCCATTTCAAATAAGCGAACGGTTTCGGAATATAATTTCTTTAAACCGATATGCATATACAAAAAGTCACAGAGGTCATTGACCTTGACATTATTTAGGGCGCGAACAGCTGATGCAAAAATATCTAAGAATTTTTCTGAGTAGTGTTCATTACACGATGAGCTATTTTTCAAATTAAATATTTGATCCAAATAAGCGGTTGTTACTAAGCGTTTGTCTTCATATTGGACCTTCAAAGTATTCAAAATCAAACTATAATTTTCGGCGCAAAGCATTATCCCGGCGTAAACGGTTTTTGCTTTCCCGGTTAGTTTACTAACTAAGTAATGTAATTTTTCGTAATCCGATAACGAATTATTATAAAGGATCGTATTTTCGAAACTAGCGAAAAACAAATGCCAATTTTTAATATCGCCATCAAATTCGGGTATTTGTATGGGCGGTAATTTAGGTCGGTCCCGTTTCAGCAAATCCAAACCGGCTGGCCCGGGTTTCGAATCGGTGACTATTACACGGGCGCTTGCAATGACTTAGCGACACGTTTTATGCGACAAATTAAATCTTCGAAAGATGACATGGCGTCATAACTTAATAAGAAATCGGGATTTAATTTTAATTCAAGCAAGCAAGTTAATTGTATCGAGAACATTTTCGAAATCTAAGCGCAAAGTATCTACGGTTTCGATCGAGGATATAAACAATTCTTTTATTGATTCATTTGCGATCCTCGATGAATAATCACAAATTAATTGCATACGCTTGAAAAGGCTATCCTTCTTAGCGTGAAATAGTTTTAACTGTGGATCCGGAATCTCTTTCGGAGGCATTGTTAAAACAAAACAACTATAGCTATCTACAGTGCAAAACTAACGAACGATCAAAATGGTAGCGGTGCGAGCGAGAACGAGCGTAGGTACTTGCGCGCGCGGGCCTAGGTACCTGCCCGCGTTGTCTACCTATTACTATGCGGTGCAGTCGAAATTACCAACTATTTAATACCTACCTATGCGAAAACAGTAGGTAAGTATGCGTTTATTCCCTTATGGAATAAAACTATTATCTATGCGTTTATTCCCTATAGAATAAAAACTATAACCTAATCTATGCGTTTATTCCGAATGGAGTAAAAACTATAACCTATACCTATGTGTTTATTCCGTGGTGGAATAAAACCTATACCTATGCGTTTATTCCCTATGGGATAAAAACTATTGCGTTTCTATTGGCAAACTACTAAAGCGAATGGATCAAAATCCGGATCGTTAGGAACAGAAAATGGTTGAGCGGGCGAGATAAATAAATTCAAAGTGGACTGTATTTGCGGGGAAAGACAATAATGAAATTTACACGCGGTTGTCGACGGAAAAGAATGGAAAACAGGAATGGGCACACTACCTTGCTTTTGCTGCGAGATGCTGAGGTGGAGGCTGCCGGGGACGTCCCTGGACTTGAATCCCTGGTTCCATTGCACGAAAACACTATTTATCCATGGAAAACACAATTATTGCGAAAGTTGGTGCGGGCGCGCGCGCGGCCATTGTAGAACTGATACAGCGAGCCTTCAATCCGTGAATCTGTGAGCGGCGTTTTAGATCGCGCGTAATAAAGCTGTCTCGCTCTCCTTTTATGCGAGACAAGGTAGGTGCGAAAGAGAAATGTAATAAAGGGGAGCGGGGTGGGTGTGTCGACAACTGATTAAATAAAAACAAATGTAGATCGGCGATGCAACATAGAAAAAATAACGCGGCTACTCTGGAATCGTATACCGGCGCAACCAAGTACATCATGTTTCACCGTACATAAACGGTGGTGTGGAATTTTTTTATTAAAGTCATGCAGTTGTGACACATATAATTTCATATGTCAAGAAAATAAACCATCACGAACTGTGATATTTTTGTGATTTAATTACAATGTAATATTTTCAGATATTTTCCTATACTTGTAATATACTTTCTATATTTCACAGTTCTAAGTCAACAGGAAAAATACGCTATAAATTTTGATGCCTATGAGAATGTCGGAATTTACGTTTTTAACGGCATAAACGGCCGTATTTTGATATTAGTTCAGAGTTTGATTGTTTTTACAGCTTGAAGGGACTTTAGGCCTAAGTATATGTTTTTTTTTTTAACGTGCTCCCGTGATAATGGGTCTTTATAGAAAGATAGACAGACAATAAAGAGATCATATAAGGGTTCCGTGTTTTACGGGAACACTAAGGGCTGTATTACAGAACGTTTCTTAATACTAAAGAGACACTTGAGAGTAGTATTATAAGGCAAAAACTAGCCTTAAGCGTTTCTTGAGTATTGAGAAACGTTCTTTAATACGGCCCTGAAAACGACACTAATAGATCCGTAGATCTATTAGTGTCTTTACGGTTTATGACTGCCCCATGTCAATAGCCTAGCCGCAATAGTCAGTTATAATACATGATAGTTATAATACAGTTATAATACAGATAACATCCATGTTAGAAAACATGGCGGTATGTACATTCAACAAAACAGTTATGTTTGCAAGCAACAATAATAACATGTGAATTATCACTATACTAGCGGGCACGCTATGATGGCCGTTTAATACGGCCCTGAAAACGACACTAATAGATCCGTAGATCTATTAGTGTCTTTACGGTTTATGACTGCCCCATGTCAATAGCCTAGCCGCAATAGTCAGTTATTACGATAACCATTACAGAGTTTCTCTGCACTTTTTATCCCACTAAAGCAGAACGTAATGGACATACTATTCTCGCAAATAACCGTATCGTGACATAAGTTGCGTGGTACTTGCTATTCAAAAGTTATGGGATATTATTATTATGTATATGAGAGACAACACGCATGGCAGTTTCTTTAGAGATCATCATCTGGGTGTTATTCCCGGTTGTATTTAGAGCTATCGTGTCGTAATCCGAGGTCCGTTTTTAGTTTTCAAGATTCTGATACCTACCATTGGCTAGCATGTCGTCCTCTCTGACAAGAAGCCAAGAGAGCCAGCCGATGGGGATGCAGCTAAAGAATTGACTTTATAATTTTCAGATAATAACTAACTTCTTCATCTAAGGTTATGAATCTGCAGGAAGCAAAAGAAATATGCATGGATCACGAAACTTAGCGATCTCTCTGTCTCCTCCGTTAGGGATACAGCGTAAAGATAATGAGTTACTTTGTTATTTCTTCTAAGTTTATTCCCAAACCATAACTGAATAACGAGACCTGGAGTCCATTTCTTTGACTGCTTGGAGCAGCTATCATACGGCTTATGAATCGATTTTGTTAGAAGCAACTGCCATCTGACCTTCCAACCCCGTAAGGGCTTCTTTGTCGTTGCCTCGTCTGTTAGTCAGCAGATGCACCACTTGGGCCCCAGAGATCTTACACCCACTATACTGACTCTGATAATAACTAACATAAGCCACTTTGTCCATCGGCTACATCGAATGAATTCTCGGCCGTTCGCTAGTTCTCATTTTTATACTACTGAGGTGGCAGACCAGCATACGGCCTACCGGATAGCCATAGCTTATGGACGTTTGCAACACCAGAGGTGCAGCACTTGCGCTGCCGACCCGTTAGAAACCTTCTAACACCCCTTTTTAAGAACACCAAACTGTAGACGTTCGGGAAAACCCAGGCAGGGAGTTCATTCCACAATCGAAGCGTACGCTGAATAAAGCCTATATCGGACATAACCGTATGTAAGCGCTCCGAACGCAAAGTGTGAGGGTGAACACCTTTTAAAAATGATACCGTTTAAGCTGATCACTTTAAACGTTTGTAATTTAATTAATTATTAGGGTCACCCTTGCGGCCAACTACACCTGCAAGTCGGGTGCACCTGCTAACGGACGGATGACGCTCTGGCGATGGCTATTGGCTTAAATACAAGGCCTTTTTTTACCTGGAAATGGTAAAAACAAAAGATAAACATAGATAGCATTATCAGCTGCAGACATTAAGTAGTCATAGCACGAACTATTGTGTCATTTGTTCGACCTTTGTATATACTTACTAGCTGATGCCCTCAGCTCTGCCGGCGTGGAGTAGTTTTATTATTTGGGATTTCGTACGGAAATCTAAGCTTTTTGTAAAATCTAAAATAGCCTATGTTACTCACGAAGAATTTAGCTTTCTATCGTGAAAGAATTTTTAAAATCTTATTTGTTTTTGAGCCTATTCATTACAAATAAACTTACAAATGTTTGCTCTTTATAATATTAGTATAGATAACATCCATGTTAGAAAACATGGCGGTATGTACATTCAACAAAACAGTTATGTTTGCAAGCAACAATAATAACATGTGAATTATCACTATACTAGCGGGCACGCTATGATGGCCGTTTGACATATTACAATAATTTTGACTGCCTCTGTGGCGCGGTGGGAGTGCATCCGACTGCTACGCAAGAGGTTGTGGGTTCGATTCCCACCCAGGATAAAACTTTGTGTGATGAGCACGATGGTTTATTCTGTGTCTGGGTGTTATTTATCTAAAATATGTATGTATTTAGAAATATATAAGTATGTTTATCAGTTATCTAGATCCCATAACACAAGCTAATATTAGCTTACTTTGGGCTAGATGGCGCTGTGTGAAAAGTGTCCCACAATATTTATTTATATTTATTTCTTTATTTAATAATGCAAAAAAATAGGTTTTAATGAAATAAAATACCTTACGTAGTTACTTTTATTTTTTTTTGTTTTAAGCATACTATATTTAGAGTATTTTTTATTAATATCAATCTGAAATATATTATTTTCCTGAGACAAATACTTGAAATGAACGCCCATCATAGCGTGCCGCTTGAATGATTTGAAAAACTACTAAACCGTTTTTTATCATGATCACCAATAAATAGAATGGTTCTTGAGAAAGGTTTTAGTATATAATTAGTTAAGTTTTTGTATACATTGACATTTATAACGATATTTGTTGAAAGTGTCGAACTGAGGACTGGATTAAATGGGTGTCACAGTAGAGGTCCCGTTAAAATCGATATTTTATGTAGGTACCATATATATGTATTATGTAAACTTTCATATGCATTAAACAAAAATTGATTATTTGAAATTTTATTTATCTTTATAGTATACATACGTCATATTGTCACGCCTTTATCCCGAAATGTGGGCGTTCAATATGCCTTTGCCTACCCCTTCGAGGATAAAGGCGTGACAATATGTTATCCCCGAAGGGGGAGGCAGAGGCATATTAAACGCCCACGATTCTCCGTATGCACTTTCGTCCTACGTAACAGGTGGTGGTTGTATAGTACATATATATCAGAAACGGCAACGTTCAAAAGACACGAAGAAAAGAAACTTTTAACATATACATAATAAGGGCATTGTAAGTACTCACGTGGGGTAACATTCTTAGTCTAGCTCTGGCAGCCGAGACACTTAAAACCCTTAGTAATAAATTTTCCATAAAGTGTTATGGGGTTGGTGGTGACGTCAGCTGCAGACGGTAGTCACCAAATTATTCACCCCACCCGATTACTCATTTCGCCATAAATACAACCCTTAAACTCAGAATTTCGTTAAAACTTTCAGCTTTATTTCGATACAGTTCAATTTAACTTTTTCAATTGCCAACCAAGTTTTGGAAAACATCCATAATTGGAATTACTTACTATTACGCTTATTTCTGCCGATGGGGTAAACATAGAAGCATAAAATATGCCTACACTTACTTTATTGACTGAGGAGTTGAGCGAAGCGAGCCGACGAAAGTCTCCGTTTTAAGTCCACTGGTGCGGGAAAAATACTATCGATGTCCGACCGTTGGTTCGTCCATTCAGTCTAGGTCGCATTTTTCATAGGATTTGCATGCAACTTGGCATGGAGAATCCTTGATATAGCCAAAAACTTTTAGCGAGGGGGTTTTTCGATCGGGGGGGAAATGGAGACAGGGGAGGGGAAATGGTCCTGTAGTGGTTGGCAAGAGCGCTAAAAACTAACACGTTAACCGAAAAAATATTTAGCCTTTTTCTTCAATTTACTCCGAAGGCTACGGTTCACAGAACTACTTTACTAGTTGTAATTGGTCCGATTGACAGTCGTAATGATGGCTCCTGCCGGGCGGTATTAAAAATCACGAAAATCAATTTGGATTTACAGTAGGAAAATCTACTATTGACGCAGCGATATCAGTGCGAAAAACTGTCACTTCATCGGTTTGTCAATATGTGCTGGCCATCTTCCTAGATATTTCCGGGGCTTTCGATAATGCTTGATGGCCAATGTTATTAATGAAATTAAAGTCTCGCGGTTGTTATAAAAATATTTACTCTCTGATTTATTCATATTTTTCACAAGGTACAACAACTTTAAAACTAGGTCATTATTCTGCTACCAAAACGTTAACAATAGGCTGTCCACAGGGATCTGTGCTAGGTCCACACTTGTGGAATTTAGGATTTGATGACTTTTTTAGTTTACCATTACCGGAAGGCTGTTCAATGACCGGATACGCTGATGACGGTATGTTACTCGTTCAGTCAAATACTCGTGCAGGACTCCAGAGCTTGGCCAACACGTGCTTGCTCGTCGTTGCGGAGTGGGGCGTACGAAACAAGTTATTTTTTGCTCCAAACAAAACATTTCAGCTGCTTTTGAAAATAAAGTTTGAAAGTACCACCGCGCATAAAATTCAATAACGTTTACATTAAAAATAAAACTTCGGTTTGCTATTTAGGATTGATTTTAGAGAGAAATTTTGCATTCGTTGAGCACATAAAAACTGTAGGTGAAAATGCTAAAAATAGCTTTTACGCGTTGTCGAGAATATCTACTAATACATGGGGACTTTCGTTCAAAACACTGAAGGTCGTTTACGGGGCCACTTATCTAGGCTGTATGTGTTACGGGGCGCCGGTATGGGCCGATAAGGCTACAATTGGGGCTGCACGGTTAAAGTTACTTCAAAGTCAACGGCTTGCCTTGATATTTTTATGCAAGGCCTACAGGACGGTTAGCACGGAGGCTGTGCCGGTGATGGCAGGTGTCCTCCCGGTTGACCGCGAAATTCAGAGACGCGCGGCTTTATACTATTCGGCTAAAGATGGCATGGATGATAGCTTTTTGTTAGCAAGAGATCGCCATAGAATTGCTAGGCTGTATCGAGATAATGTACGTGAAGAACTTTTAGACGAATGGCAGCTGCGTTGGAACACTTCCATCAAAGGGCGCCACCTCTACCGGTTTTTCCCAGACGTTCGTGAACGATTGAGAATATCCTGGCTGGATTGAGAGTGATCAACCATCACTGTGTTGCTCAATTTCTTACAGGACATGGTAACTTTAGGAGCAAATTACATTCGTTTAAGCTAGTGGAGTCACCGGTCTGTCAGTGTTCAACTGCTGATGACAAATATGATCAGACCGCCCATCATATACTTTGGAAGTGTAGCATTTGGCAAAACGAGCGATATAATATGCTTAATTGTTTACAAGTAACATCGGGAGTAGTTAACTATGCGGATCTCGTGGCATCGACGGTGAATTTTCGTGCTTTAAACGTTTCTGCCATACATATTACTGGAATCAAACATAGCTCACATAGGACCCATACTATATCTACTATTACCGTGGTGCTTCCCTATTTCTATAGGATTTACACCTAGTTGCATTCCAGGTCTCCCGCTTTTCAAAGGAGGGAAGGGGCATTACGTTCTTTTCCTACTAACTCACATTATCTTCTGATTAATTTCGTTGCGGGTTCCAAGACATGCTAACTTCTCCTGAGATCGAGCTCGGTGTAACTTTTCTGGTGTTTTGGTCATTGCTGTAGATCCTGGTTTACCTGGGTATTATCCTGGATTAGTCCCATTAAAAAAGTCGTAATGATGGCGTGCGTGAAACTGCGGGGTGTCCTCTATTACATAAGAATACTGAATCCCAGATTTAGATTTGTTTATGAGTCCTAGATTGACTTTTGTTACTTACCGCACTCGGCTTTGTACAACTACAAAGGAAATTTGGCTGCTGCATAGTTCTTTCCTAGGTATTTCTGTCTTTCACGGGTCAATGTTCTGTGAAGTGATGAAAAATCATGTCTACACTTTCAACCAAATCTATCAACCGTCAAACAACAATTTATCTCCTTAGCATAGATTAATATCGTCGCTATATCTGTACTGTGCTGCGTACATACACCATCTGTCCTTACCGATCCATTTAAGGAGTTGATGGTTCAATAATTTATGTGGCAGACGATGCGCTGTCACCATATACAGATTACAATAAAACATTATTCATGAGTTATATTATTAAACTATCTATTTTTCTTCACGCTGAATCCCTTACGGGGATGTCAGAGAAGATGGAGATTCATTAATATGAGTACTATCGACTTTTCCTTTTTTTAGCAATCTGCTCACGTGTTCTTCATATGTAAGTCTCGGCCTACCCTGTCTAAATTAATAACTATTATTGGATTAGGTGAGTAAAGCCTGCTATTTTCTTTGACATATTAAATAACAGTACAAGTGGTGTTATTTAATATGTGTAGCAAGTTCCACCAAGCGCCATCAATCAACAGTATAAATAATTTTCTTTGACCCTGGATTGAATCTTACTTATGTTTTACGCTAGGATGGTAACACTGAAAAATCTAATTATTTAAAAAAAAATTAAAAGATTGCATGGATGTGTGAATGGATGTTTCTTATTCTTTCTTGCAAAAACCACTAAATGCATTTAAATGAAACTTTATGACTGCCTCTGTGGCGCGGTGGGAGTGTATCCGACTGCTACGCAAGAGGTCCCGGGTTCGATTCCCTGGTCGGAACAAATATTTGTGTGATCCACAAATGTTTGTTTCCGAGTTTGGGTGTTTCCTATGTATAATATGTATATATTTAGAAATATATAAGTATGTTTATCAGTTATCTAGATCCCATAACACAAGCTAATATTAGCTTACTTTGGGCTAGATGGCGCTGAGTAAAAAGTGTCTCACAATATTTAAAAAAAATTAAAAACAGAGTAAGACAAAGACTACTTTTTATCCAGGGAACAAGTTCCTGTGGGAATGCAGATGGGAAAACTTAACGCTTTACTTTAAAATCTAAAGTTTGTGAGTGTGTATGTTTGTTACTTTCACGCTCTCAACCGGCTGGACCAATTTAAATAAAATTTGATGTGTAGGTACCCTATATTAACACACGACTAGTTTTAATCCCAGTGAACAGAATTAAAAAACACAACTTTAAACTTTCGCTTTTATAATATTAGTACTTGTTTATTTATTTACACAATATACTATTTTTACAGGCTGACCCTAATACAATAGCATGGTACTGACCGACATCACAGTATTATAAATATATACATATGAAGACCACGTGAGCAGATTGTTCAAAAACTCAAAATCGTAACGGTCAAAAGTACTCGGATACCCAGACGTGCGTGTATGAAGAGATTGATGAATCTTGAAGAAACGTAAGAAGTATGCATGGATCGCGAAGCCTGGCAATCTGTCCTCTCTGACTACCCCGTCAGGGATACAGTATATAGAGTAAAAACAATATTTCGGCTGTGCCGACAGTGAAATAGTGACGAAATCGAAAACTACTATCCTACAATCCCAATTATTTGCCGCTACTATCACCGATTGAACACAGACATAATACTATAAGTAGTACTGATGAGAACTTCTATCCTACCTACTCGTAACCTAACCCATAATTCTCATGACAATATAAATAGGCTGACCTAGTCGGCACTCCTGTGTCCAGTTTATTTCACTAATTGCATTACGTCCAATTAGACTGACAATTGTGTGAATTTTGACACATATGAAAGTTTTTTTTTTCATTTGTAGAAATCCACATGGATGCTATGCCGGGCTCCACAAACTAAAACCACACGGTGTCCTTTCATCTGCCCATGGCCGGGAGTACAGTCTTCGGAAAGATAGATCCAGGGTCTAGAGCCCTGGAGCTATCTTTTTTGTATATATTATTATTGTAATAATTACACTATTTAATAAACCTGTGTTTCAGACGAACTAAATTAATTTACAAGGGTGTATGCAAAAACTTTTAAGTCCTAAAAGTTTTACACTAACATACAATTGAAAAGACCCCTTTGAAGAACCACATATTGTAGACGTTTGGGGAAACCCAGTCAGGGAGTTCAGGTGTCTACGTCCATTCCAGTCCTAAGTCCTGTCCCTGTTCCTGTCCCAATAAAGCGGTCAAACTTTACTGAGGCTTTCTATGCAGATTTAGGAGTAACTCAAAAAAAAAAGCTTTTCACTGCAATATATCTTGTACTCTTTTTGTAAGAATCCACCATTTTAAACACAAAAACACAAATTATAAATTATTTTTAATAAATAATACACAGCAACCATACTCCATGATTTACGCGCCAAAAACCGATGAAGGTTATACCTAGTTGTTATTCCATTTTCAATTTCAAATAAATAAAACATAGTTATCTGTCATTCACTATGGACGCGCACTTGTATATGTATTGTGATTGAATGAATTATTTGCGTTCTGAATCATCTAAGTGTAGGTTCGTCCTTGGCAAATGTTTGTACGTATTTCCCTTGCTAACAATATATTCACTTAAATCAATTGCTCTTATCGTAAACCAGCTATAGCTTTCAATATTAAATTAGATTTGAATAACCAGTTTACTAGATCTTCGAGATGCGATCTCATTTATAACGAAGTGTTAATATTTTCAATTTATAATAATAATAATAGACTCAGGGGATCAGAGAGAGGGCTGGCATTAATGGGCACATCATCCGCTAGCTAGTTCGGAGGAGTTGAGTAGTATTTACTATTAAAACTCAAAAATTGCTTGATCCGGATTAATAGAATGAAAATATTGGTTGTAACCCTTTATACTCTATAGTTAGATTTTTGAAGTTAAAACTTCTTTATCGACGTTGAGAAAAGTTTTATATCTGAAAAAAAAAATCGCCACTTTTTCGGTTACGCGCCATGTTATTTTGGAGTGTAACTTCTTTATCATAAGTAAAACTTCTTTATCAACATATTAGAGAAATTTTATAGCTGTAAAAAAAATGTCGTAAAGAAGTTTCACTTCTTAACGGTGTACTCTGGTACACACACATTTTTTTTTATTACTAGGTACTTAGGTGGCAGACTAGCATATGGCCTACGTGATGGAAAGTGGTTACCGTAGCCCACAGAGCAAGACATTTCATACATACCAAGCGTGTCAAGGGACGTCATGGCCTCACCGATGACATATACGGTTACACTAATTACTACAGAAGAATGCCAGACAAATCGGCGTATGCTACTTTCGCCTACAGCCGGACATAAACTTGGCACGCGGTATTATTAGGGCGCGGACTACATTCCGTTTTCTGTGCCGTATACATTTTGGAACCACAGAGGTATAATATTCGTGCTGCCGACCGTATTGCCGTGTTTAAACTGACAGGAACAGGTTGTGGCTATCTGCTATTGAAATTTTTCAAGATAAGGCTTCAACTTGGCTTAACGATTACCATGTTACTGGCAACCGGGACCAACGGCTTCACATGCCTTCCGAAGCTCTCGAATGGAAATGCTTCAAACAGCTGCTCATATCAGGACCGGCTTATGACCGGTAAGATGCTTAACGTAGAGATAGTTGACTTACTCGGTGGCGCAGTTTTAGTGTACGCGACTGCCGCGCTGAAGTCCCGTGTTCGATTTGCGGGTCGGCAACAATACTTATGTGTTCACAAGTTTATGTGATGCACAAGTGATGTAAAATATGTATTTATTAAGAATATATAAGTATGTTCATCAGTTGTCTAGATCCCATAACACAAGCTATATAGGCTTACTTTGAGCTAGATGGCGCTGTGCAAAAAAAAATAACTCACAATATTTAGTTTACAAAACTGAGCTGGCGAAGCGGATGTTGAACTCTAACTTCCTACGATATACACTGACCAATGAGAGTGCTATGTATCACATAAATAACATCAATATCATTGGATGAATTGCTTTCATCCGGCTGAATATAGGGCTCCCATCATTGAAGTAAACGGTACTTAACTTTCCCATGTAAGTTGCCATTCCCATTAGCCTTTTGAGGACGCTAACTTTTTTTATACATACATACATATTGTCACACCTTTATCCCCGAAGGGGTAGGCAGTTGTCCCACGTAATCGGTGGTGAGGCCATTGCTGTGTTGAAATGGACAGGCGTAGGCTGTGACGACCTGCTGTTGAAATTTTTCAAGCCCATAAAGCCTTCAACCAGGCTTAACGACTGACATGTTACAGGCAACCGGGACCAACGGCTTAACGTGCCTTCCACTCGCAAATTTAAATTCCTGTGTGGAATAGCAAGCTTTTCGATCACCCGGGGGAATTGAAATCAGAAATCCTAGGCGATCTTTGTCTCTCTCTGTCTCTCTCTCTGTATCTCTCTCTATTGTTTGATATTCGATTTACTTGAGAGCGACGCCGTTTGACCTCTTAGCCCCGTAAGGGCCCTGTGTCGTTGCCGCGTCCGCATGGCAGGTATTCCTCTAGCAGGTAAGGTCTCTTGAACCCCGTACATTTTAATGGGACCCCTTACACAGTTATGTTTGCAGATTGATTGTTAGTAAACTTGATCCGGTCCCGTCATTTTTTACGTTATCAACAAATTCTTTGCAGCTATTACAGCTCAACCGATCATATCTACGAATGTTTTCAGGCAAGCATTTTCATTGTTAACGACCGCCCGAAAGATTCATACAATTTTATACAATAATGTGTTGTGCGTAGGTTCAAATTTGTAAGAGCTTATAAAGCTAGTTGAATCATTCATAAATATATGGTTTTTATGAACTATCGTGTCAAAGAGAATGTAGCACTACGTTTTATCCTTTTAGCAATATCAGCTTAAAAATATGGGGGCTTGTTGTTAGCAATATAATCCTACTACAGTTAATTACACTATATGTATTATTAAGTATGTTAGTCTTCTTCAATAGTTAAAAATAATATAAATAAATAATGTGCTCAGTTTTAGAATTGAGATAACGTTGCAATAATAATAGATGACGATTACTTTTTGTGCCTGACTAAAGCGATGACTTCGATCGAATGCAACCGAGAGTAACGCTGACGATGATTAGTCGAGTTTCAGCACAGATAAATTATTATCAATAATAGTTAGTCCTGAAAATGAACAAAGGCAACGATGAGCGCTGTATATATATGTAATATTTAGTTATTGAAATAAATAAATAATTTGAATGTAGTATCCAATTCGGTAACCGCTCTCCGGTATCAGATTTGTTCTATGATTTGATTTCCTTACATCCTAACCAGAGCCAGTGACTCTTACTGCCATTGCTTGTAACGTCTTTGGGTACTCGTATAAAGCATCTGAATGAATAGGGAAGGGAGAGGTGCTGACTCGTTATTCTGGCCTCCAGTCTAGGAGGGAAGGACCTGATACATACGAGTACATGCAGCGATCATGCAGAGTTCCGACAATATATTCATCGCGACTTAAGAATTCGCATGTTGAATACGATACATAACTCGTAATACTCATCAGGCCGTGGACAAATAAAATAAACTGTTATTGTGCCTCGTATAGGAAATTTTAATGGGACTAATCCCACCCGCAATCCCATTACTGTGACTCCTGTAAACCAGGATCTACAGCAATGACCAAAACACCAGAAAAGTTACACCGAGCTCGATCTCGATGATGTCCCAGGAGAAGTTAGCATGTCTTGGAACACGCAACGAAATTAATCAGAAGATAATGTGAGGAAGTAGGAAAAGAACGTAATGCCCCTTCCCTCCTTTGAAAAGCGGGAGACCTGGAAAGCAACTAGGTGTAAATCCTATATAAATAGGGAAGCACCACGGTAATAGTAGATATAGTATGGGTCCTATGTGAGCTATGTTTTATTCCAGTAATATGTATGGCAGAAACGTTTAAAAGCACGAAATAGGAAATGTCAAATTTTAACATTTGAATTAGGAACACAGACGCGTTCCAGCGTCCATTCGAATGCGTGCGCGTGCGCCGGAAACAACTAATGCGGTAACGAGCCGGCATCCGCGGCTCCCATACTGGGAGGTGGGTGTATAATTGTTTATTTATCATGAAATTGTTATTTTTGTATAGATTCGTTTTAGTTTTATGTATTTGTTAACATATGTACGAAAATGAATTATTAATAACTTATAGTTACTATGTACTTTATACACATTATAGAAAAGGCTAGGATATATAAATATTAAGAACCGTATTTAATATTTAAATTTAACTTGACTATATTTTACTTAATTTAAAAAACGGAAATATTATTCACCTATAATCCATCTGGATGAGACCTAGTACATTAAGTAAAAAAAATACGTGTGTGACGTCATGGCTACCTGCGGCCCAGCTCGAGGCAGAAGCGGCTTGCACCCTAAACCTTCAACGTCACACGTGTTATGAATTATATGTACAGCCACATAAAACTTCCAAGATTTTTCATCAAAGCGCGACAAAATTATATTGTCAAATGACCAGAAAGATTTAAATTTAAACATTGATTTATTAACACTTGCATCCCCTCACCACTATTAATATTTAGACAATGATTTAATGCAGTCTTGTAAGTCGTTAAATATACACTCTTTTAAGATTCTTTTCTCTATTACTAACCATAAATCATCCGGAACATATTTTTATTAGAACCAAATTAAAAAAGTCCCGAACGAAGTTCCCGCATCAATTTTTAACGTCAGGTCAATAGATTCTTTAACCTCAATAACGCGATTCAGTTAACTTTTTAAATTAGATTGCTTTGTTGTATTTATTATGAGTTTTATTTACGTTCTTGAGTCACGGGACTCGAATGACTCAGCAACTATTTTATAAACATATGTCGGCTATTGTATTAATTATTAACGAAGGGTACCAATGGCAAAACGGGCCTGCCGAAGCAAGGTACTGTTTATACGGTTTTATACTGTGATATTGATAACATTTTAAATGAAATAACTTGTCAAGTTCCACTTATTTACTTTTTACAGACTGGTTGAATAAAACTAAAGAATGAAGGGTACATTAAACTATGTTAGTAATAATAAAATTACAATTGACGAAATTTAGCCAACTAGAATTAATGAGATTAAACTATTTTACATTATACCTTGTCCTTGTAAAATTTATCGGAATTCTAAAAGTAAATTGATCTGACTGCGTAATTCAAAACGAAACTCTATATACATTAAAAAAATATTACAATTAAATACCAGTTAATTCCACAAAGTTCGTCGCTAAACCATTTTACAGTTTAAACAATACGCTTATGGAACGCGTTATCGCCCCTGTTCATATGTACGACGCTGTGACATTCTTATTTCGAAATTAATTTCTTTGTTTGTCTTCTTTACAGACAATTAGGCCGCAATCTGATCATCCCCGGAGGCACAAGGACCATCGATGCTACTGGAAAACTGGTGATGCCCGGAGGCATCGATCCTCACACCCACTTTGAACTGGAGATGATGGGCGCTAAGGCGGCTGATGACTTCTACAAGGGAACTAGAGCCGCCGTAGCTGGAGGCACTACAACAGTCAGTAAGTCATCAGTACATTTCTCATCATCTATCTTGTAGTTTGTGGGTTCGAAAGCCGCAACCACACCATGCAAGTATGATTTGAATGTCGCGCGATCAAATGTCTAGAGGTCAAGTCCTGAGTTTTGCGATCCCTGTAACTTCAGAGTCTCATGAACAAAATTTCTCTGTGAATTACTTTTAGTAGCTACTCTAATATAGATAGAATCTTCCCTTAACCTGAGACATTCCTAAGATCGTTTTTCTATCGAACCCTAGAAACTTAGAATGGTCTGCCAGTCCACGTAGTTAAATACGTATACTGACGGACCGTTTTCCAGCGGGGTATAGATTTTATGGCCTGGTTACTAAGACTTTTAGCCAAATCTTATTTATTACGTATTTCTTCAATCTTATTATCTAAAATGTCCCCGTTATCTACGTTTTAAACAAGTATAGTCGTTAAGTCAAAGTCAGTCGTACCCCATTAACATGGTAGTAGTTTTAATGAGGAGAGGCACATCAGTGGGTCATCAACTAGAGGACTACTGTCATTGATCTTGTTGCCTGTCACAGTATTCCTCAATTCGATAGATGTTGCCATGAATTACCGGTCAACAAAAAAGTAAAGTATTAGCGGAGCTGAGATATGTAGCAGGTCAAACGGCTGTCATAATCATACTGAATATCGTTGACCTGTTAGCCTTGTAACTTAAGCAGCATACTTCACTAGCAGGTTTCGTTACAGGGTCTGTCCAAAGAAGGTAGACAATTGGTTCTCTGTACCTATACAAATAGGTAACTAACATTGTTTATTTTACAGTCGACTTCGTGCTGCCACAGAAGAACCAATCTCTGCTAGAGGCATACGCTAACTGGAGAGACAAGGCTGATGGCAAGGTAACTAAATTTGTTAGTTGTACGCTCAAAACTTGATGCAAACTCTAGTTAATATGATACCTCATTTACACTCTTGCGCGAGCCACGATACGAGCTACGAGACGAGAGTGTAAATGAGGTATGATATTTCTGGATTAGGTATTGATAATCACAAATGATAGCCTTCCACTACTAAGCATGTTGTACCGCGTAGGCAGTTAGGCAGGTTAAATCAAGAATAATTGTTCATGATATTCGGCGTATGGTGCCAGCTGATTATAACGCAGCTTAGAATAATAACGACTTTGACTGCATTTTATCGAATCTACTAAAGCGTAGGTTCTGAGAAGCTCTTTAACTTAATCCCAGACTCTTTGTCTCTCTGTCAGTAGTCTTTTGGACTGTCAGATTGACCCTTAATTAACTAATTTAATCAGGCGTTACATGACAGAAATCTATATTTTTTACTATGTTTGTGTTGTTTATTTGGTTGAACGCGCTAATCTCAAGAACTATATGGATAACCCATTTATCGAGGAAGGCTATATATTATCATCATGCTACTACCCAGGAAAGCGGAACAGTAATCATAAATGTCAACAAATCGGGCAAATTTTAATACAGTAGGTGTTGTAGAATTAATAAACGACGGAATTAAACGAGTGTACGCCACGGGCGTAGCCGCGGGCGTCAGCTAGCCTAAGATAAAGAGAAAAAATAAATTTAATATATTATATTCCTCCGACTGTTTACACTGTTGATTGATGGCACTTGGTGGAACTTGCTATACATCTTGAACTAAAACACTTGTACTGTTCCACTTATTTATTACTTAAACCTGACCGGTTTCGCCTTACGGCATTTTCATAGGTTAGCCCGTATTTTATGTATTTCGGATGTCATTGAATACAATATATGAATTTATAAGAACAATGGTTTGACTGAGGGTAAATAATAATGTTATGATACCACTTAATAATTTTAATATATATTCTTCCAGGTATGCTGCGACTACGGCCTCCACGTAGGAGTAACGTGGTGGTCTCCTTCTGTCAAGAAAGAGATGCAACAGTTGGTGACAGATCAGTACGGAGTGAACTCCTTCAAGATGTTCATGGCGTACCGGGACGCGTGGATGCTGAACGACTATGATTTGTACTGCGTTATGGAGACTTGTGCGGAGCTGAAAGCATTAGCCCAGGTAGGTGATCAATTTTTCTAATATTATAACCGCGAAAGTTTGTAAGTATGGATAGATGTCTGTTACTCTTTGACGCAAAATCTATTGAATGGATTTTGATGAAAGTTTACACATTACATAGCTTACACATCAGAATAACGCATAGACTACTTTTAATCCCGGGAACAAGACGACAAGTTTATGTGGGAAACGGGAACGGGAAAACTTCATCGCAAGTGCGGAGCCGCTGGCGTCAACTAATCGTCCATATTTAGATAGAATGCTTTAGTGTACTTTACTTTTACTTTACCTTACTTTACCTTACTTTACTTTACTTTTTAGTCACGCCTTTATCCTTGAAGGGTTGGCATTGACCACATTTCACCATTCATTTTAGATACAATACTCTTAGATATTTTTGAAAGAGCTCTGGCCCTCTGACTCCTAGTTCTGTAAACGATCAATGCGTCAAGCAACTTTCGATTTGGCTGGTCACCACATTTTATTTACATCTGCAAGCATTTCCGAGCTTCTGATGCTACGTTAAGCCTTTGGTCCGGTTGCCAATAACATGGCAGTCGTTAAGCCAAGTTGAAGGCCTGATAAGGGCGGTAGCAACCTGCGTCTGTCTATTTCAACACGGCAATGGGCTCACCACCTATTTCGTGTGGCAAAAATACATACGGTAAATGGTGGGCGTATAATATGCCTTATCCTCGAAGCGGTGGCAGAGACCCACCCCTTCGAGGATTAGTCGTGATTGAAAAACAAATTTTTTGTCTTTCTTGGCGCAATGGAAGTGTATACACCTGCCGTGATCTTCATCAGACTTCTCTCGGCTTTGAATTCTAGTTCGGAACAAATAATTGTTTAAACAGTAAATGTTTAAAAAAGTATTTATAATACGTTGTCTAGTTTAGTTAGCCTGATTCAGGCTGTGTAAAAAATATCTCACACAATCTAAAGACGTATCTTCGTATTTTTTAAAAGCAAGGTCGCTTATACCAGATCCTGACAGGAGAGGTAGAATCCTGCAATAGACAAGAATATTTTTTTTTATACTTTTTTTTTCGTGTATATTCGTCATGGATGCTATGCCGGACTCCTACCGACCAAAACCACACGTTACCCTTCTATCTGTCTATGGCCAGGAGTCCCCGATGAGCCCTCGGAAGGATAAACCTAGGGCTCCCGACAGACCTTGTCAGGGGGGGTTCGGGTGTGTATCCTGCCTCTTTGGGATGTACTAAGTACATAAGTTATGACTTGTCGTTGGTGATGATGGTGATGTGTTGATGAACTGACTTCCTAGGGATGTCGATGGCAGTGTAAAGTGAAGTAGGAATGTGGGCTCCGAGGTTCCAAATGGACCAAAACATGCTAAATGCTAACCTACATGTCATTGGACCTACAGTATATATTATCATTGTATCTATACTTCTATACTATATTAAAAGCTACTACTGGTCGGATTGGAAAACATATTTATCATTTATCGAGGAAGGCTATAGGCAATATATCATCACGCTACTATCCTGGAGGACGAAGCAGTAATCATAAATGTTGACAAATCGGGATTTTTTTTATGCATTATAGTAGAATTTAAAAGTGACGGGATTAAATAGGTGCGTGCGTACGGGAGTTCGAAGTATGCCGCAGGCGAAGCCGTGGTGTCACCTGGTCATTGTATAGTCATTGTATACAGCTATATTATTTAGCACTTAGCTTAAGCTCAGTGCCGCACTAAGGTCTCCGATCCGATTGCCGGTTAGGAACTATTTGTATACGCAAATAATTTTTCTGTGTTCAATATGTTTGTATTTAGAAATATATTATAAGTATGTTTATCAGTTGTGTAGATCCCATACCGCAAGCTTATATTAGCTTAATTTGTACTAGATGGTGCTGACTACTAAATATCTTACTTGTAAGCGGGACGAATGGCTTATCGTACTTTCCGAAGCACGGAAACGCTCTTAAATGCCACAACTGGTCATCCATTTTAGGACTAATCGTATTGTAATATGCTCAACGCAGTGATCGTTTACAGAACATTGACAACAGCGACGCCACGAACGCTTCCTCTAAATAATTACCACTACATAATACAATGTTCCCTTTACAGGTACACGCAGAAAACGGGGACATAATAGCCCGAAACACGGAGAAGCTGCTAGCAGCCGGGGTGACAGGTCCTGAGGGTCACCAGCTGTCGCGAGACGAGGAGGTGGAAGGCGAGGCCGTCAACAGAGCCTGTGTCATCGCCAACCAGGTCGGTACCTTCCTAAGGATCGGGGGGGGACAAGCCGTAGAATAGAACCAGTATCGCTGTAGACTATCAATTATGCAACTGACTAGCGGCCACTGGCGCGGTACGTGTTAATAAAATTCTATCTGCCGACCAATAGAAGTCTATTGGGGTATAATTGTTATAGTAGAGTACAAAAAACTGTCAACATTGTACCGGTGGCTTTCTATTGAGCGACTATTTCGATTCTATTCCGACACGATCGGCTCGATCCCCGGGTTGTTAGGAGGTAGCAAAAAGTTAAAACAAGACTATAATAAAAAAAAATTATATGTCATTTTTTTGTGTTTTGGATTTAATCTCATTTCTCCAATGACGTTTACATTATGTAAATGAGAAGAGAGGTAAGTACTGGCGATTAGCAAAAAGTGGCCATGAGTTTTTGTCCCACCTATTGCTTTGCGAATCTGGCAGCAAATGTAAATGTAGAAGCAATAATGTTGACATTCATATGTGTTTGAATTACCAGCAAAATCTAGACCATTCTTTATCTGATATTCCATTATTGAATTGCAGGCAAAATCGCCGCTGTATATAGTGCATATGATGTCCAAGAGCGCTGTCCGGATGCTGCAGTTGGCTCGCACTCGCCAAAGGACACCACTCTTCGGAGAAACCCTCGCTGCTACTGTTGGCACTGATGGTAAGGAACCCTATACCTGTTAATCTTAATAATATTATAAATGCGAAAGCTTGTGTGGATGTTTATTACTCTTTCACGTAAAAACTACTGAATAGGTTTTAATGAAACTACAAAAATATATATATGTATATTTTTATTAAGGAAATTTATAAATATTAAGTTTTAATACAATAAAAAAGTGTTAAAAGTGCAAATAAACACACAGAAAAATACCGTAAATACTATTATGTACAAGCACAAGGCTACGACAAAGTTATTTGTGAATCAGTGATCAACCGTAAATTTATTTCAAATTTTTTTTTTTACTGTTGTAAAACATTGAGTGGACGAATAGTCTAAGAAAAAATAGTGATTCTAAAATCGTAATAAAAATAAACAAATATTGTGACATGTAATGAACTTAAACAGAAGAATAGCATACTTATTACTAATCTGTACAAAATTCGAACATAAAAATTGAGAGTAGGGTACATGATATCAATTCAAATACCTACCGGAAAAACATATCACATCACCTATTGGGATATTAATATAAAAATTGTACCTAAATAATAAAATAAATATAAAATATAAATAGTTCAAATAAATACAATACTAAATAGTTCAAATATATTAGGTTTGTTGTAAACATAGATAACTTACACTTATTTTTTTTAATATAATCTTGTCATTAGTTAGTTGAGAATTATTATAGATTTCTTGTTGATAATTATTAGGAATAAAATAATAAAATAAAAATGATGACCCGTAGTGCATTATCCCGTGACTTGCAACAAAAGTTCAACCTCACTATAAAGGAACTGGAGATTTGCAAAAATCTCAACAAACAGTTGCTAGAGGAACGGGATGATAGTGAAAAAAAAAATTTAATGTAATTGACAAAAACACCCAACTCAAACAAGAGTTGGCTGAGCTACATACGCAGGTCATGGAGCTCACCGTTCAGCGAGATCACCTTCAGTCAACAATGAAGGGTCTAGAAGAGTGCAGTAACACCCATGAACATGCTCTAAAACGTATTAGCATTCTAGAGTGTGAGCTGAGTGATGCTCATAACTCCATCACTCTTAGGGAAAATCTTAAATCGGTAGATCAGGCTGCCCTTTCCAACAGTCTGTATAATGAGCTAATGTGTGGGAGGTCGGAGCCAGATCTTATTTGTCTTGATGAGCCCATCACCTCACACCTGATGGTTAACTCATTGAGTATTCCTATTGCAGCAATAGACAAAACTGGTCACCACTTGTTATCGACTAACACCAACACATCAATAAGATTAGTTAGTAGTAGCAGGAATAAATTACAAAAAATACATAAAACTCAATAAATTTATTTCCAAATCACAGAAACACATTAAAAAGCTTAGATTAGGAATGAACAATTATCTTAGGACTTGTAAATCAAATGTACAGTTAAAACAACTAATAGAAACAAGTAAAAAACATATATACACCCAAACAGAGCAATATGAGATGGATATACATCAATTACAGACTGAAATTATGTGTTTAAATGATTCCTTGGAGTCAATAACTTTAAAATACAAAACATCACAGAAAGAAATTGGGGAGTACATTAAGGCATTGAATAGCTTGGTGGAGTCTTGTCACAGCAATGAACAAAGGTTCTTATCACTTGAAAAATTATATAATCAAACACCTGACTGTGATAAATCCCTTCCATGTTCTTCATTATCAATAACATCGCAGTCGGAGTCAACTTCTCCAATGGTTGACTCTGTAGGCAGTATATGTGACAATATTGTAAGCACAAATAACATTTACTGTGATAGCCCTGTAACAAAAATTACGCAACCATTAAATGTTGGAAAGACTGTAGTTTATTGTGACGAAATTGGCAAGAGTTTAAGTTATCACTTAATTCAACATCTGGGTAACTCGGTTATAACACTTTCATTTCCTGGGGCATCCTACTCTCAAATAATTAATAAGGTATTAACCAGTACACATTGCCCACAAACAACAATAGTGATACTTATTGGCAGAAGAGATAATGTGAAAATTAAAACTATCATAAATTTTTATGAACAGTTGTCAAACATGCAAGTTAAACAGGTTATACTGTCTACACTGCCATATAGCAAATCTTTTACACAAATTGAAAATAATATTAGATACAATATAAATAGAAAGTTACATACCTTGACCACATATTGTAGGAATATAGAATTATTTGACTGTAATCCTTTATTACAGAATTATTATTTTTTGACATTAGATAGTTGTTTACTATCAATTTTTTTACGACGTCAGATAGCTGTATTGTTATCCAATTTTTTATTGAATCACGCCAAATTATTGGCTTATAAACCAGCTCCTTTTGAGCGTATTAGGAATGACTTACTAACTTGGGAAATTATCTCAAAAAACTAGTTTGTAAGACAACAGGTAAAAAATCTGGCCATGGTTGAGCCCATTGAGTCAAAAATTTTTTTTAAAGACACTGTAAATAATATTTGTTGTAATAATTCTGAGTATATCAACAATACTTCTAGTAGTCTAAACTTAGTACACCAAAATATTGAAGGCATATCTGAAAAACTACTACAAATAGAACTTTATATAAAGGAACACAATGTTCACATTTTTTGTATTACTGAACATTGGTTAAAAAGTCATGACCTATTGTTCAACAATGAATTCTATTCACTTAGCAGTGCGTTCTCTAGAAAGAAAGCTATTCGTGGTGGCTCTCTTATATTTGTATCTAATAATTTAAAATGTAAAGAACGTAAAGATATTGTGGCCCTTTCTATTGAGCGTACTGCAGAATTGTCCTGTGTTGAGCTTGAGCAACTCATTGTCCTCTGTGTCTACAGTCCTCCAGATAGGGATTATAATTTATTAGAAACTGTAATGGAAAATGTATTGAAGCGTTTGTTCACTAGTAGAAAACATGTTGTGGTGTGTGGGGATTTTAATTTTGTTTTACTTGTGCAGTCTTCGAAATGTATTAGATTTAAAAATTTGTTTAAGTCTTTTGGCTTACAAAATTTATTTTGTGAGCCAACTAGAATCATCTCACATTCTAGAAAATGTATAGATAATATATTCTGCAACTGTGTATCAACAACAAGGGAGATACTAAGTAACTTTCCATCAGATCATCTTGGTCAGAAAGCAGCATTTCCTATTGATGTCACTTCTAAAAAGAATAAAATTGTATGTATACCAATGAGTGCACATCGACTTAAACAATTTAATGTAAATGTTTCAGCAAAAGTCACTCATATTGACTTTAATCAGGAAGATCCAAACAGCTTATATGACTCCTTATTTAATACAATTAAAGCTGAGTACAACAACATAATTAAATCAAAAACATTTTATAAAAACAAAAACTTGCAATTTTGTGAGTGGGCAACTGCAGGAATTTACAAAGGTAGGGCTAAGTTGTACGAACTATATGGTATGAAGCAATTTAATTTTGATCCTGCCTTTATTCAATATGTTACAATTTATTCTAAGACCTTTAAAAAGGCCTGTGCTGCTGCCAAGTCGTTACATATAAGTAATAAAATTAAAGAGTCAAAAAACAAGGCAAAAATGACTTGGAATGTAATCAATACTGAAACCGGTCGATTACTACCCCGTGATAATAACATTGAGTTAATTATAAATAACGAAGTGTGTAATAATAAATTAGATATAGCACAAACTTTTAACAACTATTTTATAGACATACCCGCGAAAACAACTAGCTCCTTAAATTCTTGTCCAATCGTGGATCAGTGTAGTGTCTTATTTGGCTTCAAATATGTAAACCCAAATGATATCATTAAAGTATTCAAGTCACTTAACTCAAAAAAGACAGCCGACTTGTGGGGTATTTCTGTAAAATTGATTGAGTCTATCATTGTTAATATATCACCACATCTAGCTGAAATATTTAATAAATGTGTTGATAAAGGAGTGTTTCCAGATTTAATGAAACACAGTTAAGTAATACCTCTATTTAAATCTGGATCCAAAACCGACCCTGGTAATTTCAGACCAATTTCAATATTACCAGCCATTAGCAAATTTTTGAAAAAATTATATTGCAACAATTACAAGCTCATTTTAATTTAAATATGCTATTACATAAGGAGCAGTATGGGTTCACAAGGGGTCGTTCTACCATTAATGCAGGTGTGACACTTCTGAATCATATATATGACGCCTGGGAGAATAGACAAGATGCTATTGGTGTATTCTGCGATCTCTCCAAAGCATTTGATTGCGTTGACCATAAAACACTATTGGGAAAACTCTTTTATTATGGTATCAAAGACTCTGCACTGAACCTTGTTGTTGTCCTACCTAAATGATCGAATACAACATGTTGATGTCAATGGAATTCGCTCCCCTGGAGCATCTGTTGCTATGGGCGTACCGCAGGGATCAATTCTGGGTCCGTTTCTATTTTTAATTTATATTAACGATCTGCCATTATATATACACAACTTGTGCGACATTGTTCTATTTGCTGATGATACGTCACTTATTTTTAAAGTTGATCGCACGCTTAGTAATTTTAACGGCGTAAATAGTTCACTTGCCCAAGTTGTAGATTGGTTTACGACCAATAATTTGCTACTAAACGCTAAGAAGACAAAATGTATGAGATTCAGCATGCCTAATGTCAGGAATTGCTGTACAAATATAACATTGAACAGTGATACCCTTAATCTTGTAGAATCAACTGTATTTTTGGGGATCACTTTAGATAGCAAACTGCAGTGGAATGCCCAAATAACGTGTCTTGCAGGTAAACTCAGCTCGGCAGCCTTTGCCGTTAGTAAAGTCAGGCAGCTTACTGATGTGGCAACTGCCAGGCTGGTATACTTTAGTTATTTTCATAGTGTCATGTCTTACGGCATTTTGCTGTGGGGCAAAGCAGCTGATCTACAAGTAATTTTTGTACTCCAGAAGAGAGCTATACGTGCAATATATAAATTGAGTGCTAGAGTGTCTCTTAGAGAAAAATTTAAAGTAATTGGCATTTTAACGGTTGCATCACAGTATATATTTGCAAATATTATGTTAGTTAAACAGAACATACATTTATACAATAGACACAGTGACATACATTCGATAAATACTAGAAATAAGCATAAATTAATTGGAACGCATCATCGTTTACAAAAGGTTCACGACTCTTTTGCAGGAATTGGCGTACGACTATATAATAAAATTCCTTTAAACATTATGAACCTGCCGTTACATAAATTTAAGGCGGAAATTAAGAGGCACCTCTTGAAAAGGGCCTATTACACAACTAATGATTATTTGAACGATAAAAATAAATGGAAATGAGTTGCTTGCTCTTCGCTTGAGCTATTTAGGATTCGAATGAATCTTGTGATATGCCTTGAATCTGCATATATATGTTGTATTTTTACATTATTAATAATTTGAAACATCTGACAACTAAAGGTTTCTAAATTGGCTGCGTTTAGTCCCGGTATACAATGTAATTTGAGTTTGTTATTGTGTGAGCACCATGTAGACTTATTTATTTCTTTGAAATTGACATGATAGTTGCTGTGCAGTTTTTGAGTATGTCATGCTCGCCTAAGTGTCCTGGCAGTGGTGAACGGGTGCCGTCTGTTGGGACTGGTCAGCTCATAGCTGTTATAGCAATTATTAAAAATAATCTTATTTATATTTAAGGTAAACTTAAGTTTAGTCGACTGTTCTCACATAAATCCAAAGGAACAATGTAAGTGTAATTTTAATGTTGTAAGCCATTCCTACATTTTAAAATGGCATCCATTGACTTTCTTGCCAGATTCTTCTTCTTCAAGGGTAGGCTGCCCTTAGAACCGGCAACTATAATCGCTCTATTTTTGATATGATTTAAACACAACATTGATTTTGTTTTTTTTTTGTTTGTATAAATTCATTACTATATAATTGGTCAAATATCATGTTAATCAAACTAATGTAATTACTGGCGTTTAGAAAAGAGTGGCCACGAGTTTTATTGCCAGGTTCTTCCTCAGGCTCTACCTATTGCTTTGCGAATCTGGCAGTAAATGTAAATGTAGAAGCAATATTCTTGACGTTCATAAGTGTTACTTTGTGACCTAAATGAATAAAGATTTATTATTATTATTATTATTATGTCTCTTCTTTTTACACGGGTATCTTCTTTTTTTTCTCATGAAGATACCCGGACTTTTGGTAGGCTTACATGGGGACATAGGTCCAACACGAAGAGGCCCTTTGAGAATTTTAATCTAATAGGGAATGGGACCCCCACTGCAGATAGTCCACGCCCGCCTTATGTAGAAGAACGGTAATGGACCACCTCCAATGGGAGTTAAACTATTGTACAATATGCTAACTACTAAATGGGCTATTGAGTTGAAGGTTAAATGGAGTATGTAACTAAAACTATGGTTGAAGACGGCGTCTGCCATTTTAATATATTATTATGAAAATACTGGCAGACGGTGACTTGCCAACTCACTAGATGGGCCCCCTATACAATCGCCATAGGCATGATAAGCCTGTAAGGCGACAGAGGGCAACACCGGTGTGAGCAGCTTGGGGTGCCGAGCGGTGCGGCGCCGGTTTCACCTTCGCGGGACAGGCACGGAGCGGGCTTCCCCGTAGTTATGCCCTTGAAAATGACACTTCCACCCCCGAGCATATAGCTCTGGCTCCCTCCCTCTGACCGGTCAATTAAGACAAGCCAGAGTTGAGATTTGCTGCACTCCCGGGAGTAGCACTCTCACTGCTCTCCCGTTAGGCCATTAAATCCTAACCGGTGCAGAAGGGCAACAAAACTCTAAGGAATCGGGACCGATGTGTAGCCACGCACATTCAGCTCGCCACAAGCTGCCCTGCGGATGTGAGCTTTTCAATAACTTACCGATACATTTTTTGTTGGTATCAGAAAGTGGATAAATCAAAAAGCGAATCTACTATGCCCTCATAGGGTTGCGTTAATCCTATAAAAGTTAACGACTGTCCTCGAGGGGTTTATTATTATTATTATCCCGGGAACAAGTTCTTGTGGGCTACGGGAACGGGAAAACTTCTCTACGCAGGCGAAGCCGCGGGCGTCAACTAGTCAATAATAAGTATCATACTAGCTTGCCGGTGCCAGTGTTGATATATAAAATATACTGTGGTTTGATGCCTATAAATCACGCCTTATCCCCGAAGGGGTGATAGAGGCATGTTAGACGCCCACATTTCACCGTGTGCATGATGTATAATCTCTACAATATTGTAAAATTTCATTAAAATCCAGTAGTTTTTACGTTACAGAGTAACAAACATCCATAGAAACTTTCACGTTTAAAATATTATTTTATAATATTAATTAGGTATGTTATTATAGTTCTACAGATTAGTGAATAGTAAATCGACCAAACAATTTCATTTATATTTCTGTATACCGCTGAGGTGGCAGACAAGCGTACGTCCCACGTGATGGGAAGTGGTCTCCGTAGCCTATGGACGTTTACAACACCGGAGTTTGGTTTTTTCTGAGGCAGCAAAGGAACACTTTTATTTTAATATTATATCTTTGATTGTTCTGTTTGTGTTTGCAGGCAGTCACCACCGCAACTCATGCTTCCGTCACGCAGCTGCGCATGTACTGAGTCCACCGCTGCGACCCGATCCGTCGACTCCTCAAGTTATGTGCGAAGCCCTCGCCGAGTAAGTATCGCACTAACTCAGTGTTCTGTAAACGATCATTGCGTTAAGCAACTTTGACTAAGGCTAGTACTCGGATGGGTGACCGTTAGTGGCCTGGTAATATACAGTTTCGAGCGTTTTCGTGCTTCTTAAGCTGCGTTAAGTTAAGAAATATTAGTTAGATGACATTTTAACACTTTCATTCCTCTCTCCCAGCGATCACCTTCAGGTGATCGGCAGCGACAACTGCACATTCCATGAGAAGGATAAGGAGCTCGGCAAGAACGACTTCTCCAAGATACCCAACGGTGTGAACGGCGTCGAGGATCGCATGGCCATCTTGTGGCAGAAGGGGGTCAATACTGGTATGCTGCATAATCCAAGTTTTTTTTTTTAAACTATTGCATAGCTCTTATCGCGGGCTTTGAGCGCGGTGACCGAATCAAGAAATTGCGTAATGAAAATAAAACCTAACACCCGAGCTCACACGAGCTTCACCGAGCGTCGCTTAACGTGTATGACTGTATGTATATGGTACGACTGTACTAAGCTCGCACCGATCGAGACGAGCTGTACAAATAATATTAATAATATTATATAATATATATAAAAATGGCAGTCCCCGAGTGCCACATGTTTTTTTATTCTCACACTCCACCATCTGACTTAAACTAAAGCTCGTAAACATGTGCTATGAAATTTTGACAACTGATACTTATATCTATATACTGCCTCTGTGGCGCGGTGGGAGTGTATCCGACTGCTACGCAAGAGGTCGTGGGTTCGATTCCCACCCAGGTTAAAACTTTGTGTGATGAGCACGGTGGTTTATTCTGTGTCTGGGTGTTATATATCTATAATTGACTGAGGAGGCGAGTGAAGCGAGCCGACCAAAGTCTCCGTTTTAAGTCCACTGGTACTGGTAGCCAAAAACTTTTAGCGAGGGAGTTTTTCGATCGGGTGGGAAATGGAGGCAGGGGAGGGGAAATGGTCCCGTAGTTAGGTTGGGTTGGCAAGAGCGCTCAAAACGGTATGGGGTGATATAGGCTTGAAGTGTGCTGCTGGGCCAAGCGTTTTCTATTTTTATTTTAAAACCACTAGAAAAAAATATGTATATGGTACCTCAAGGGAGCGCAACAGGAAAGCCATGCATGGTCTCTACTAATAAGTATTGGCATTCACAACATTTTTTTGGTTAATGTTTTAATCATTATTATAATTAACACATTAACCAAAAAAATGTTTGGCGTTTTTCCTTAATTTACTCCGAAGTTTACGGTTCACAGAACCACTAGTATGTATGTATTTAGAAATATATAAGTATGTTTATCAGTTATCTGGTTACCATAGTACAAGCTCTGTTTAGTTTGGAGTCAGATGGCGTTGTGTGAGTTATCGCAACGATATTTATTATTATTATTATTCTTAAATACATAATGGATTTAAGGTGCCCCATCAAGATCTCTGGGGTCAAAGCGACCTCACTTGCTAGAGGTGCACCTGCTGATGAAGGCAAAGATCCAGGCGAGATTACGGGGTTAGGAGGTCAGACGGCATTCGCTTCCAATAACGCGGAAAATTGGAAGTCAAACGATAGCAGCCCCTAGCAGCCCGATAAAAATTTATAGTATCACCTACTATAAATTTTGAGTTGTATGGGCTCTTATACAATTTGGAGGTCTAGCTTATAACTTTTAGTTCCACCACTACCAGACTGACTGACGGTCTAATCTGTTATGTATTGGTTACATACTATTTATCTTATGAATATCAGCCGGTATAAAATTCTTAGTGAGCATTAACGCTAACTCCCATACTATTACCCTAGACTTCAAATCCAGGTAGGACTTGGAAGCAACTGGGAAGACATTTAAGATGAATAAGAAGAAATAGAAAACATCCAAACGTTGAAATGAACATTTGCAGATCACAAAAATAATACATAGATAAATAATATACACGCTTTGGTTTACTTTAGCAAAACTTTAGAAATGACTGCCTCGGTGGCGCCGTGGTAGTGTATGCGACTGCCGCGACTGAGGTCCCGGGTTCGATTCCTGGGTTGGAAAAAATATTTGTGGTTTGTTTCGAAATTTGGGTGTTTCCTTTGTATAATATGTATGTATTTAGAAAAATAAAAGTATGTTTATCAGTCGTCTAGATACCATAATACAAGCTTACTTTGGGCTAGACGGCGCTGTATAAAAAAATGTTCGACAATATTTATTTTAGAAATACACTTACGTCACATTTTCAACCTATTTCGAAAAGGGAGAGGTTCTCAATTCGATTGAATAATTATTACATACTAGTTGGCGCCTGCGTCTTCGCCCGCGTTGAGAAGTTTTCCCGTTCCCGTTTCCCACAGGAACTTGTTCCCGGGATAATAGTAGCCTATGTGTTAAACTGATGTATAAGCTATATTATTGTAAAGTTTCATTAAAATCCATTCTGTAGTTTTTACGTGAAAGAGTAACAAACATCCACACAAACCTTCGCATTTATAATTATTATGATTATGATATGTTTGAAGTCCGTTATTTATTAAAACGCCTGTTATATTATTATTATATGAAATGAATGAATATCCACGCAGGTATAATGGACCCGTGTCGGTTCGTGGCTGTGACCAGCTCCAACGCGGCCAAGATCTTCAACATCTGGCCGCAGAAGGGTCGCGTGGAAGTCAACAGTGATGCCGACATTGTAGTATGGGACCCGCGCCTAGAGCGGACCATTTCCGCTGCCACACACAAACAAGCCGTCAATTTTAACATTTTTGAGGTAGGCAACACAGCTATTTTCGGAGTATGTGCGGGTTTACGCGGGAAACTCGACAAGTGCGGATGCTTACTGTATATTATTTTCTAAAACTAGTGCATTTATCTTGTTTTATGTGCGGGAGTGGTGGTTCTCAGACATTAAAGTTGTGTTAACGTGCTTTAGTGATAGACAATGATATATATATATGCAGTGAAATGCTATTTCTATTTTGCCGCGTAAATCCAGTGAAAAGCTGAGTATAACAAACACCATTATACTGGGGTGAGACTCACCTTGACTTAAGACTAGACTTGCCTTAGATGCAGAGCACTGGTACATTTTAGATATTAAGAAAGAAGATTGAAGAAATATGAATTAAGATATGGCTAAAAGGTCTTAGTAACCAGGCCATAAAATAATTACAAAAAATACATTACGGAGTTTGTGCGGGAATTTGGCGGATGGCGGACGCTTGCTGTATATTATGTTCTGATCATGTTTTTGTCAGTATCGTTCGTACGATAAAACCGTAAAGTTTATGGATGGATATAGGGCCAGGGAAATTCTGTAGGACCCCGGAAGTATGAAAATGTTGATAAAAACTTAAAGCAAGAGGCATGGGAGGAAATGTCTATTAAACTAAAAAATGCTATAATCGGAACTGCGAGGGACGGAGATACGGGCTTTTTTAATCTGCGTCCAGAGTTCTTGGATTAACTAACTAACTATCTTCACGCTATATCCCTGACGGGGTAGTCAGAGAGGACATCGCCAGGCTTCGCGATCCATGCATACTTCTTTCGCTTCTTGCAGATTCATCAATCGCTTCATACATGCACGTCTGGGTATCCGATTACATTTGACTTTTCCGTATTTGAGCAATCTGCTCACGTGGTCCTCATATGTATGTCCCGGCCTATCCTGACTCCTTCTACTCTCTATCCTCTTGGAGTTCTTGGGCCGCAACGCTTATACGGAATAAAGGAGGAACTATACGGACAAAAATAAACATATCTGGACTCAGCTTTAAACTACTGCATTAATCTTGTTTTATGTGTAAAAATAGTGGATATTTAGACATAAACGTTGTGTCAATGTTATATGTTATAGTGAAAGACCTGGTCACTAAGACCTTTTAGCCAAATTTTATTTATTTCACATTTATTTTCTTCGTAGTCTTCTCATTACTTAATATCTCCGACTTCTATGTTTTAGTCAATGGTTACTAAGACCTTTTAGACAAATTTTATTTATTTCACATTTATTTTCTTCGTAGTCTTCTTATTACTTAATATCTCCGACTTCTATGTTTTAGTCAATGGTTACTAAGACCTTTTAGACAAATTTTATTTATTTCACATTTATTTTCTTCGTAGTCTTCTTATTACTTAATATCTCCGACTTCTATGTTTTAGTCAATGGTTACTAAGACCTTTTAGACAAATTTTATTTATTTCACATTTATTTTCTTCGTAGTCTTCTCATTACTTAATATCTCCGACTTCTATGTATAGTTTAGAAAAGTCTGAAAGGTATTTATGGGAGGCTCAATGCGGATTCCGACGTGGAAGAGGTTGCATGGATCAAGTGTTTTCTCTCCGCATGATCGCGGAAAAGTTTATGGCTCTTAGCCAGAAGGTTTTCTGCGCTTTTGTGGATCTAGAGAAAGCATTTGATAACGTTGTGAGAGAAACGCTGTGGGACTTGCTGCCAGGATATGGTGTGGACGGCTCGCTACTGCGGGCAATACAGTCGCTTTATAGGGACTGTAAGGCTTGCGTGCGAGTAGGGGGGGGGATGTGTCACCTCTTTTTGATGTCTGTACAGGCGTCAAACAGGGATGTGTCATGTCCGCCTGGCTGTTCATAGTGTATCTGGACAGTTGCCTGCAGAAGTTGAAAGATTTTAATATGGGTGTGAATTTGGGTGACTTTACAGTAAACTGTCTGCTGTACGCTGATGATGCGGTGCTCATGGCCTCATCAGAAGCCGACCTACAGGCATTAGTCACTAATATGAAAGAGGGGTGTGAAAGTAAGGGTCTCCGCATGAATGCAAGTAAAACTAAGGTTCTAGTATTTGAAAGAGGTGACGTAAGAACTAAATGCGAGATTAGGGTAAACCAGGAACGTCTAGAGCAAGTGAATGAAATTGTGTATTTAGGAAGTATGTTTAGCGCGGATGGAAGATGTGATTCGGATGTAGAACGGCGAGTAGCTGCCGGAAACAAAGTTAACGGTGCTTTGTCCCAGTTAGTAAAGCGACAAAGCATCGTAAAAGAAGCACGAATGGCGATTCATAACGCAGTGCTAGTGCCAACTTTGCTTTACGGTAGTGAAACCTGGGTATGTCAGCAGATGCATGAAAGTAAATTGAATGCTGTGGAGATGCGATCACTTCGAAAATTGTGCGGCGTTACCTTGGCCGACCGAATACGTAACGAAGTGATACGCAATATGGCAGGTTTGAATGAAAGTGTCAGCGTTAAGCTGGAAAAGGGCGTGCTCCGTTGGTTTGGACACGTCCAACGAATGAGTGAGGAACGATTGACGAAGAATATATATTGTTCAAAAGTAGAGGGTAGAAGGAGTCAGGGTAGGCCGAGACTTACATATGAAGACCACGTGAGCAGATTGCTCAAAAACGGAAAGGTCAAAAGTACTCGGGTACCCAGACGTGCGTGTATGAAGCGATTGATGAATCTCGAAGAAGCGAAAGAAGTATGCATGGATCGCGAAGCCTGGCGATCTGTCCTCTCTGACTACCCCGTCAGGGATACAGCGTGAAGATAGTTAGTTAGTTATGTTTTAGTCAATGGTTACTAAGACCTTTTAGACAAATTGTATTTATTTCACATTTATTTTCTTCGTAGTCTTCTTATTACTTAATATCTCCGACTTCTATGTTTTAGTCAATGGTTACTAAGACCTTTTAGACAAATGTTATTAATTTCACATTTATTTTCTTCGTAGTCTTCTTATTACTCAATATCTCCATCTTTTTTTTTTATTTATTTGGGTTAAAGAACAGCAACACAATACATTATTTACTTATAGTAGGGTTATATAAACGGCTTATAAAAGTGTTACCAACGACATTTACCACAGCTTAGTTAAACAATGAGGAAACAAAACCAATGCGTTATAAACTAAGAGAATGATAGGACTATGTTAAGGTTTCCGTAATTTTACTTTTGAAGCTACTAGGTCGGGTTGCCGCGATATCTATCGAGTTGAATCTGCTATTGTACAAATCAACTAAACGATACAACGGGGAACGTTCCCCTGCATTTGTACGGCAGCGGTATGTTACAAAGAGTGAACAGGGTTTTCGGGAATGCGTCCTAGTAGGTATTCTGTATGCAATTTTATTAGTTATGGTTGTACAATCATATCTGTTATTACAAAAATCATATAGTAACATTGCTTGAAGTAATTTACGTCTATTTTCGAGCGTAAGCATGTTATATTCTTCTAGTAGTTGTTCGTAGGTTAAATAATTACGATAACATCTGTATTGCATAGAGCGCAAGATTTTTTTCTGGACAGACTCTAAATCTTGCTTGTATTTACTATAGTAAGTATCCCATACGGATACCGCGAATTCCATTTGAGGTCGAACTAATGATTTGAAAAGATGGAGGTAAGTGGCCGGTCGTGCGAATCTCTTGGTATTTCTCATAACAAAACCGTACATTTTAAACGCCTTGTTCACTATATTATCAACGTGTAAATCTAGATGCAGCTCGGTATCCAAAATAACACCCAGATCTCTATTGAACTGACATTATAAAGTTGCGAGTGACACAGTGTGTCACTGTTATTAAACATTTGCTTTTTCTTTGGGAAGGTTTATTCAGGTTTAAACTTAATTTATTATTAACGCAATATGTAGAAAAACGGTCTAAATCGTTTTGAAATTTCATGAGATCGTCGTGAAATATTTTAAGGTCATCTGCGTATAATAAGAAATTACAAAATTTAAAACAATTAGGTATATCGTTAATAAACAGTATAAATAAAAGGGGGCCTAAAATTGAACCTTGTGGTACTCCAGAGCTTATAGGTACAAATTCAGACTCGAGACCATTTAATACAACCTTTTGAGTTCGATTGCTAATATATGACTTGAACCAACGCCACAGGTTTCCACGTATGCCATTGAAGGCATGCTTATCGAGTAGTATCTTGTGATCCACTCTGTCGAACGCCTTTCGAAAGTCCGTGTACACGTGTATCTTCTTTGTTATAGTCTATTACAGGCTTAAGTTAAAATCAGTTTTGCCCCATAATATGATGGAAGCGTTACTGAAGCTTTTAACATTCGTTGAAAACGTCCCCAGCCGTCTCTAGGGCCAACCTGAAATTTCGTCAATACGTATTTATGGTCTAATCTTTCTACTGGGACGGGCGGAGGTAGCAGCCAGATAATCTAGAGACACTGAACGATACAATATGTTTTGATTCCAGGGTCAACAAGTGGTGGGCAGCCCACAGTATGTGATTGTCAACGGACGAGTCTGTCTAGACGATGGCGAACTTAGGGTTGTTGAAGGTATGTGGAGTTCTTCATAATAGTGTATTCCCAGTTGTTTCCAACCCTACCTGGATTTAGAAGTTAGAACCTGGGTCCATTTTAATCATTATTTTATTTATCTATCACGCCTTATCCCCGAAGGGGTGGCAGAGGCATACTATATGCCCACTTTTCACCATGAGTATTCGTGTCCCACGTAATAGATGGTGAGCCCATTGCCATGTTGAAGTAGACAGATGCAGGTTGTGGCTACCTGCTGTTGAAATTTTTCAAGCCGCCTATAAGGTTCTCAACTTGACTTAACACTGCCATGTTACTGGCAACCGAGACCAACGAATCACGGAAACGCTCGCAAATGTAAATGCCACATAGTGGTCACCCATTCGTGACCAGCCATAGCTAAAGTTGCTTATCGCAGTGATCGTTTATAGAACACTTTGTCCACGGGACCACGAGCGCTTCAATTTTGTTCATTAGGCTTATGATATTCGGCGTTATTGAGAGCTACTGCCATCTTAGTTCCCAATCCCTTAAGTCTGTAACTGCAGACTTGGACAGCAGGTGTACCGCTAGCAGTGCTTGGGTTCTGGAGATCTCGGTGTGGCCCTTTAAATCCGAAACTAGGTGTGACACTCGGATACCCATCATATATGCAATAAAGCAATTAATGAATCTGCAGGAAGCGAAGAAATCGCGAAACATATCTATCCTCCCTGACTACCCCGTCAGGGATACAGCGTGAACATAATTAGGTTTTTTAGGTGTGTTTTGAACTGTCTGATCTGGAATGGCCAGTTCTACATGATAATGTATCGATTCCAGGTTTCGGTCGGTTCTTAAAGACCCCGGTGAACAGTCCCCTGGTATACGGCGAAGAGCCCAGCGTGAATCATCCGGAGCCCGAACTCCTGCGTCTTGAAATGCCGCAGCACAAAGTCTCCAACGGCACTCCTTCACCTGGTAAAATGATTTTTTTATTAAATGTTCTTGTATATATGCTTAATACCCGGTTCACATTATTCCAGTCCAGTAGTCCAGTAAACCATTCCAGTCCCGTGCTGGACTGGCTAATAACATCTACATTACAAAAGTTTTTTTTACAGTAATCGCAATCATATTTCAGTGGCGCTGCAATGGGCGAACTGGAATAAAAAGTAGACGTACAATCCAATTACTGGGCTTAATTATTCACTAGTATGGGCACAGGAATTGTTCGCTAGTCTGGAATGTTCCTGTAATAAGGCTGCGTTTCCACCAGAGATGTGCGAGGGAAATGTGTGGAAGCGGAGCTGTGAAATGGACAGGCGCAGGCTGCATCGACCTGCTGTTGAAATTTTTTAAGCCGCCCATAGGGCCTCCAACTTGGCTTAACGACTGCCATTTTATTGGCAACCGGGACCAACGGCTTAACGTGCCTTTCGAAGCACGGAACTGGGCTGGGTCTAAAGGGCCGAAAAAAATTAATAAAATGTGTCTATTTTAGATCTTAAATTTGGAAGAAATTTTTAACCCGTTGCCTTTTTAGTGAGATGGTAACAAAAAGTTTAAAAGGTCTTATGTGCTAGACACTAATGAGCACGACCAATTAAAGTCCTGGTAGTCTCGGACTGTAACTGTTATATTTATCTGTAAATTATAAAGTAATCTGTTTCTGTAGCTATGAAAATAAAATAAAATAAATTAATATTGTTGAGACAACTCACACAACGCCACCTGATATCAAACTAAGCAGAGCTTGTACTATGGTAACCAGATAACTGATAAACATACTTATATATTTCTAAAAACATACATATTATAGATTAATTACACCCAGACACAGAGTAAACCATCGTGTTCATCACACAAAGTTTTATCCTGAGATGGATTGGGGATCGAACCCACGACCTTTTGCGTAACAGTCGGATGCACTCCCACCGCGTCACTCAGGCGAGGCAGTCAAAATAAACACACATCCCTCGCTACGCATCTTCGCACATCTCTGGTGGATACGTAGTCTTAATGTGAATCGGGCATTATTTATATAAATATTATTTGTTTTGTAATCTCAACATATTTTCTTTAAGAATATTTATTGTTTGAAAATTGAGTGTAGAAGGAATCAGGATTGATAAATAATATTGGGTCAGGCTGTTTTACTTTACTTTTTTTACTGGAGAATTTGAGATAGAGGCGATCTCGAATTTATTTTAATATATGTAAATTTAATTTTCTGTTAAAATAAAAAAAGCCATTTAAACTCTATTTCTATTCAGTAAAAAAATAAAAACATTTGAGATACAGAAAATTTAAGTTATTACAATTTATGGAAGTATTACGTATTTCGAATAATTTGAATTATATATTTAAAAATGAAAACCAAATTTCTATTTATTTATTTATCATCACGCCTTATCCACATAGGGGTGGCAGAGGCATACATATTGTATGCGCACTTTTCACCATTTGTATGCTTGTCCCACGTAATAGGTGGTGAGCCCATTGCCGTGTAGAAATAGACAGACGCAGGTTGTGGCTACCTGCTGTTGAAAATTTTCAAGCCAAGGCATTTCGGGCCATCCGAAGCACGGAAACGCTCGCAGATGTAAATGCCACAAAGTGGTCCACTGATCCGAGGACCAGCTATAGTGAAAGTTGCTTAGCTCAGTGACCGTTTACAGAACACTGAGTCCGCGGGGCCACGAGCGCTTCTATTCAAATATATTTTTCTAACAATTATATTTAAATTTCTATTGATAATGAAATTGCATAGAAAAATCAAATAGATATTAAATCACAATATTTTTTGTACATGTAGAAAGTTACGTTTATGAAGAACTAAAGAGTAACAAACATCCATCTTTACTTACAAACTTTCGCGTTTATAATATTAGTAGGATATTTGAGGCAAGACAATATAACCTTATGTTTTGTGCACAGACTTTGCTGCCCTTCGTGCCAGCATGGACTGCATGTCGGTGTCGGGGTCAGGCTGCAGTACCCCAACGGGCCGCAAGATGCGAGAGCCTGGCCAGCGTGACCTTCAGACTTCCACCTTCTCCATCAGCAGTAAGTCTCTACTCTCTCTACCGTTTACATTAAAAACCCTAACAAAATACAAAATTTGAATTAATTCCAATGAGTAGTTTTTGAGTTTATCCCGGACAAAGCCTACTGCAGACGAACAGACAGACATTTTTTTATATTTACCTGTAAATTATAAAGTAATCTGTTTATTTATATTCTTGGGGTAGAATAAAGCATTACTTACATCTATCAGTACACGCTCCGTGACACTATGAACGGTTTCAGGGTCTACCAGGCTGTATCTTCATAATGATGGCCGTTTTGACATATTACAATAGTGATGATATTTTACTTGTTTTACATAAGTACTGTATTTTCTACCGTAGTATAAATACCCTCTAATGTGGTCGACTATTCACATATTTCTACAAATAAGCTACTACTAGCTGATGCCTGCAGCTTCGCTCGCGTGTTGAAGTTATCCTATTCGAAATTTCGTACGGAACCCTAAACTTTTTTAAATTCCAATATATTTTTGTCTATGTTACTCACGAAGAATGTAGCATTTTAATGGTAAAAGAATTTTTAAGATCGGCCCTGTAGTTTTTAAATTACTAACAAACTTACAAATCTTACCTCTTTATAATATTATTATAGACGAATAACTGCCTCGGAACTACTACTACTACTCCCAGGAAAACAAATTCAAATCCCAGGACAGAATAAATACAATGTCTTCTTCATTTTAAGTGTTTTCACAGTTGCTTTCATATCCTACCTGGATTTAGGGTCCACGTCCAATCTGTCTGCTAGGGTCAACTATCGTTTTGCTTTTAATTTTAGTCATTGTCTGACCTTCCACCAACTCCACCTGCTTTGTCTGTTAGTCTGCAGGTGCACCACTAGCTGGCGGTAGGAAATATACCGATCGCTTTCTTATGAGCGACGATTTCGACACACTTAAAATAGCAGATTCGGCCCCCAGTTTACTCAAAAACGGAAAAGTCAAAAGTACTCAGATACCACGGGCGTAGCCAAGGGGGGGGGGTTTAAGGGGTTCAAACCCCAACCCCCCCCCCCCCCCCAAATGTTAAAGATATTAACAATCAACATTATCCAATCGGAGTTGTGATTCACGGCGCCCAGCATCTGTATTCCTACTTCTTCTCCTCCACTTTGCACGGTCATTGACATCCCAAGTAGTGAGACCCTGCTATCCTGTTATGCTATCCAGTTCTACCTCAAGTTCGGTGAGGCGCTCGTCCAGCCGTAGGGTATTTCTATAGATTGTCAGAATGAATCGTGGATGGTAGCCTCCTGTAGCCCGCAGATTCTTGGCATCTCCTCTTCCACCGTTACCCAGATCGCTACCGTAATCGAAAACAGCGGAAGGGACGGGAACTGGGGCCCGATTCTTGTTTGTGCCCTTATATTGGGAGGGTTTGTCTTTACTATACCACGCTGGCCAGGCGGGTTGGTACAGGGCTTTATCTCGAATTTTTCTGTTTCGCCATGACCTCGTCTTTTAGTCAGCAGGTGCACTACTCGAAAGTGACTTGGAACCCGAAGATGTAGACAGGGCCCTATCGCATCTAAAATCACCTTTTTTGAGTGCTTACATTACCGTGGAACCAATCAAAAATTTACACACTGTTACAAGTATTGGAAACCCCCCCCAAAACTAAAACCTGACTACGCCCGTGTCAGATACCCAGACGTGCATGTATGAAGCGATTTGTGAATCTGCAAGAAGCGAAAGAAGTATGCATGGATCGCGAAGCCTGGCGATGTGTTCTGTCTGACTACCCCGTCCGGGATACAGTGTGAATATAGTTTGTTAGTTATCAATAATGATTCTCGATGTGTAATATTATAAGAGTCACTTTCTGATGATAAAAAGCTTAGAAAGAGTTTTATAATACAAATTGACATTGATAGTTGACCTCACTTTTCTGACAGATAACATTAATAAAATGAAAAAATATTTTATTAAATTATGCATGGATCGCGATGTCCACGCTGACTACCCCATCAGGTAAACAGCGTGAAGATAGTTTGTTTCTGAGTTTAAGTGATAAATTTCTCCGTTTGCAGAAGAGGTTGAAGGTATAGAAACGAAGACCTCAGTTCGTGTCAGGAATCCCCCGGGAGGCAAGTCTTCAGGTCTTTGGTAATCATCTCCACACTCGAGTGGAGACAGAAGATCGTCGCGGCAGCTTAAAGCAATGACAAAGCGACATCTACTTGTGAACTGCGTATTTATTTTGGTCGGTTAATCATTTTCAAACTACCCTACAAAATAAACAAATGTTGGTAGTATTTGGTATTAGAAAACGTTTCTAAAATAACGCAAGACTTTTTTGTGGTTAATATCAATTTATTTTTATTATAGCTATTACAAATTCTCAAAAATTAACATTAAAACATAATATTTTGACTTGAAATCGTTATTTTGGGACATTTTCACTGTTTTGACTGGCCTATTGGTCTTGGTGAGAGTACCTATCGAGGGTTTAATTCCCAACCAGTCGTCCCAACTGGTTGGGAAAACTGGTTATCTATAATATTGACATATTCAGAAATATATAAGTATGTTTATCAATTATCTAGATCCTATAGCACAAGCTAATATTAGCTTAATTTTAGCTAGCTGGCGATGTATAAACTTATCCTCCAAAATATTTTTTATTATATTGCGCCGTTATGTACATAACTAACATAATTGTAACTCTGACGACCCCGTTAGGGATACAGCGTGAAGATATTTAAGTTATGTTGAACTTTTTCACAAGTAGAGGTAAAGCTAAAGCTTAAAGCAGCTCAGAACCAAGTAAGCAAACTTGACCCAAAGCTTATAGCATAGTATGTTAGACTGTATAGTTATTCATGACACAATAATATGGTTTTAACCATTAAAATTACTTGGCAACTATAATGTTACTTGTAACTATAATATTTTAACCTAACCGGTTATACAATATTTTGACCAACTTTTCACTACACAGAAAGTATCACTTCACAAAGATCCGCTGCTCTTATTTCGGAGGTTGATGTGAAGCAGGAATAATAAATGAGAAAATGGGCCCAGTTCAGATGCAACTGAAATTCAAACTCAATTTAAGTCTTGTTGTTACTACAAATACAAGATCGCCTCTAATAATATTAGCCAAGGATTGAATGGAATTGTAACCTTTTATAGTTGTCAGGTAAACGCATTATTTATTTTATGTTCAGTTGACCTTAACTGTCCGGTATCGTATGTATGGATTAGTAAATTTAGATAAAAAGGTTGTTTATCTAATGATTATGCTTGTATACCGTTTAGAAATATAAGCAGGAATACATATGCAATCTAAAATAATAAGTTTTATATTCTTTGTAGTTTTGACAATTTGTCAATAGATGGCGCTGTAACCAATCAATAATTTATACACTGCTCAGGGATATAAAAAATAAATACCAGACTTGCAAATTTATTAAAATATTAACTTTTTAATTTAATATTAACAATTGCTATTGTAAGCAGAAATATACAATCTAAATAAATGTATATTCCCAGTAGTTTCAAGAATTCGTTAATAGATGGCGCTGTAACAAATTAGTAATTTGTATTGCTATATAAAAAAACATCAGACTTTCATATTTATTCAAATATTCAAACATGTTTAAAGTATAAATTAACAATAGTTATTGGTAATTACAGTAGCGTATATATTGTGAACCACGTTTTAGGATGTTTCCTAAGATATTGTTGGAATTATCTGCCCGATTATTTTGTAAAATTATTAATTAAGGTAAACTTTGATAGAACTTCCATAATAATATTCTAATAAATTTAGCCAAAACTTGTAACTGCATTTATATTTGGGTAAAATTATACATGAAAACTGCATTTGAGAGTTAAAAAAAAAATATGCTCTTTGTTGATTGTGAGTATGGTGGTCGATGCGTATGTTAATTAACTTGAAAAATAAAAACTCCTTTACACTTTTATAATTTTGATAATCACGACAAATTTACGCATATAAATTTAAAATCATTTTAATATTAGATAAAGTGTGGGTGACGCCGATTCCGGCAGTTGTATGTAGCTATTTGTGATGTCTTTTTATATTAAGTTTAATCTTTGTTGTTTGTAAAACTGTACTGTTTCATGTGTACTGACATTAGAAATAGTGATGTGGTATTGTAGTATGGTCAAAATTGGAAAATTTGACATTTAGTATAGACATACTAAGTAGAATATAAAAAGAACGTAGTTCAATCATTGAAAAACAAATGACGCTACAGTTACCAACTGCAAAGAATAATTACGTTATTTAAGTATAGATGGCGCTGGGTTATAGTTTTCGACACGCGAAAACTAAAATATCCAATTTTGGCCTTACTACATGTTGTTAAGCCTTTTAGGAAAATCTGTTTCATATTTAAAAAGCCTTCTTCAAAATTTTTGAATATCAGAATGGCATGGAATTGGTCAGCAATATGGCCAAATGTTTCAAGAACGCATTACAAAATATGAACGTGTAATTTTCTGGACAATCCTAGTCTTGCAACCTGTGTCACAATTTTTATAGCGTTTTTACATTATTTCTGAATGTATATTCTTATTATGCATTGTCACAAATAAACAATGTATTCTCATTGTTGTATTCTTTACGACTAAAAACTCCATTACCTATTATAACAATAATCCAGAAAAATGGTACAGCCGCGCTCAAAGGCGTCGCAACCTAGACAAAACTTACCAATTAAGAAAAGGGTCGAAATATTACTTTCAAATACAGCTAAACTTGGAGCGTAGTTTATGAACATTACAGTAGTTTTTATTTAACTTCAATACATGCAGTATTTTCCGAGATTAGGCGCGCCCATTATGACGTCACAGCCCCGCACAGGCCTTCGGGTGCGAACGAGAGCGCGACTATCGAATGAGCAGGGTTGTGACCTATGCGGTCACCCGCGTTATACTCGCTTTTATCATAAATATTTCAGGCATTTTTTAATATAAAAAAGTACAAAATCCGTTTTTCTCGTATTTTTCTGTAGATTTATTTGGCATTTAAAGTAAAAAACGTTTGTCAGACCCATTGTGTCTGTCGTCCGAAGCACCTGCAACTATTGTCATTCATCAATGGTCTGCATTTAATCGCAGGGGCGGGATGACGTAGGAAGACACTCAAAAAGAAAACTTCTCGGACGTAGCACTAGACAGCGGACATTTTATGATTGTATCCTAGTGGAAGAATGTACCTACCTACATGTTATACAGTCCTCTTTTCGATTTGATTGACATGGCAGTGGTCCTTCGAATCGAACCTTGCTCTTCAGCAGGTTGTAACTTGCAGGTGTCATTTAGTTGGGCCCCATAGATCTTAATGGGGCCCCTTAAGAATGTAAATGCTACAAACACCTTTGTATACGATACAAAGAAAACACAGTAATATCAACAATCGAGTGAAGTTAAGTTTGATAATAACAAACATAATATATATTGTGCGATAGTAGAGGGTAGAATGAGTCAGGGTAGGCCGACACTTACATATGAAGACCACGTAAGCGGATTGCTAAAAAACGGTAAAGTCAAAAGTACTCTGATACCCAGACGTGCATGTATGAAGCGATTGATGAATCTGCAAGAATCGAAAGAAGTATGCATGGATTGTGAAACCTGATGATCTGTCTTCTCTCACTACCCCGTCAGGGATGCAGCGTGAAGATAAATAAATTGTAATACATGGCCCCGTAAACGACCTTCAGGGTTTTGAACGGAAATCATCACAGTATTATTATACTCGACAGATTATCCTTCCGAGGGCTCACCCGGAACTCCTGGCCATAGGGAGATGGGATTTAGTCGGTAAGAGTCCGGCATAGCATCTATGAGGATTTACACACGCGTAAAAAAACAGCGTGTAAAGCCTATTTTTAACGTTTATGTGCTCAACGATTATAAGTCTCACATAGAAGACTCTTGGACAAGGTCGCAGAAAGTACGTGGTGGTTTTGGGCAGTTGTGTACGGTTATGGATAACACTTTCTGAGTGTAGGGTGTAAGGGGCCCTAATGAGAACAGGATTGAGAAGTCAGACGGCAGTTACTCCTAACATTGTCGAAAATGGAAAGTCAAACAGTAGCTGCCAATTAAGTGTATCCCTGACTTTTTGGGTAGGATTAGGAAATAATCAGTAAGATGTTACGCTAAGATGAAGATGATGGATACATAAATTGACTTACCTTGATACTAAATAGACATTAACGCCATTTATAATTCTGTGAGCCGCAAGAAATTGAGACTGAGTGAGACGTGATCGAGGATCGATACGATTTGAATGTTGTAGACTCACGACAAGAACTCTCGACTGCCATGTTAGGGGCAACCGGGACCAACGGCTTAACGTGCCTTCCGAAGCACGGAAACGCTCGCAAATGTAAGTCAGAAAGTGGTCACCCATCCGAGAACCAGCTATAGTGAAAGTTGCGTAACTCAGTGATCGTTTACAGAACACTGAGTCCGCGGGGCCACGAGCACTTCTTTTCTTCTTCACGAGGTTTTTCATTTCATGTAGTAAGTAAGAAAGTGTATTTAACTTGAGGTACTGCAAGTAGTTACTCTTTATGAGTTATATGTCTGACATTGCTAGGAGCAGCAACGATAATCACGTGACTTTATAATGTTTTTGTTTCTTTATTGATGTAGATGAGTTTAATCAGTTTATCAAGGTTGTCTTTATGTGGACACACTTGTGTATCATATTCCTCTTTTTTATACCACAGATGGCGGACATGCAGCCTGTCCCGCTGATGTCCAGTCCTGTATTTACAGCAAGCAGGTGGTCGTCGAAGCCTATGGAAGTTTTATACCACACACCACTATGGGTAATTTACTAGTGCAAAACTTATTTACGTGATCGTTAAGTTGATACATATAAAGACCACTTGAGCAGATTGCTCAAAAAAGGGAAGAGTCAAAAGCACTTGGATACCCAGACGTGCATGTATGAAGCGATTAATAAATGTACAGGAAGCGAAAGAAGTATGCATGAATCGCGAAGTCTGGCGATCTGTCCTCTCTGACTACCCCGTCAGGGATACAGAGTGAAGATAGTTAAGTTGAGTTGATATTTGATGCAAAGTACGTTGCACCAAATATCAACTCAACATGGCGGTCATCAATAAATTGTGGCGACCAGCGCCATATAGCGAAAGAGAGTTATACTACAGCGATAAGAATTTAGAATCGCGATACGAAACTTCTCACTACCTACTAGTGCTATATCGCACTATGAGAGTTTTCGAACTGTAAAATGATGTTTACAGATAAACACAAGTCCCCCAATCAAATTTCTAATCTCTGGCGCTAATTCTACCCCCATCCATTTACGAACATTGTCAAAAGACCCATAGGGAGTATTTAGTTTAAATTAGTTTTTTTTGAGCATATAAGCACCAATTAATGGTCTTCCATTGACGGGACCCAGGTACATTGTTAATTAGGGTAATTACTAACGAATTCACTCACAGTCTCTCTCTTAGTTTACGGATATATTTTAAGGCAATGTCTAGACTAGCGGAAAAAACATAGAGCTATAGATAGAAAACTATGTAGGTACCCTTATAGTATTAGGCGTTTAGTTAACTTACACTATTTCCGTAAGAAGTCGCTTTACCGATGGTAACTTCTGTAATCACACATTAAACTTTACCGGGGGAGGTATTTCACTATATGGGTATATTTTTCTTTGCCGGATCTTCACATAACCCGGGCAAAATACCAGAAATAAAACATCACAAATACAATTTTTAAGTTGTTTATTAAAATAATATTCGTTCAACTGAACACAAGATATGGAACCTGACCTAATAAATTGAGTTTTTTTTTTATTAATTTGACAAATTTCTCTACAAATAATACATAACGGACAATTACAGCCGTCTGTCCCTCTTAACAATAAAAACAACCTATAAAATCTATCAACATAAAACACAAGACAAGCCGCGCTCCAACGCATGTTTTACCATCAGATATTGAACCAAATAACGAACATTAAATAATATTATTATACACAACCTCCTTGCTTGTATGAAACATAAATTCTTGGCATTTAAACAATAATTGCTAAAGACACGGCCTTAAGTTATTCCGTCAAAAACATGCGTACGTGTTTGTAGATAAATTTGGCACAGACAAGATTAAATTGTTGAAACTGTTTTATTGTTCTCAGACAAATATAGTATTAGTTCTAGATGGTATTGGCACCCGACATACAAATATATTGTTTTCGTAAATAAAAAAAAATCAAATCCATTATTCTTCTATGATAAACTCAAAAAAATATACCTTATCAATTAATTTAAGAAAATCTAAATTTAATATTTAGGAAACTGTACAGTACCGTTTCATTTATTGCACAAATTCAGATTTCATGCAAAATCGTACGAATGATCAATATTATAATTTCAACGTGTTTCTGTTTGGTCAAATTGTAAATACTGTAGCGACGATTACTATCGTTAGTTGATAAAGTAGAATTCTGTGTCGTCTATTAAAAAAATATTCGATTTTATTTCAAATTTCCAATCAAGAGAGCACAATTTTATGAAGTCAATTGTAAATTATTTCAAATTTCCAATCACGAGAACACAATTTTATGTAGTCAATTGTAAATTATTTCAAATTCCGAATCACGAGTGCACAATTTTATGTAATCAAATTGTAGAATATTCAAATTTTCTATGAGAGCACAAATATAATTAATTGAAATGTGGTGATGTTATTTCAACAACGACGTTAAAATTCTTAATAATAACAATAAAAAGTAATTAACAAAAAAAATCATGTGTTGGACAAAATGAACCATCCGAGAACAACCCAAGGGCATTATTCATTTTAAATTATAATATAAATGCAATCTTTATACCAAAAGTGTCCTATATATTCGTGAATTACAAATTTATATACAAATTCGACTCCTATTGGGGTTGCCAATTATAAAACATCTTGTGTCTTCGTATTTACCAAACATATTTCAGTTTTCGAGTCAGTATTAACTAATATTTTTCTTTTAAAACTTCTTTTTTTATATAATTATAGTGTATACATATGTAAGTAGCATAGTTCACTTATATACTAATATGACACAGTTAGATTATAACTATATTTTTACATCATGTATGTACTTACACATATACAGTGCTAAATGTTGTATCGAAAATGCCCTTCCATTACAACATGCATTTCATCTGAAAAGATCAACCACCAACTATCGTAGTTCATACCATAAAACATAGATGGCCCGCTTTAAAAAATATTAAATCATAAAAAGAACTCTTGTAATATGACAAATAATTGGTGGAGGTGGAGAATAATGTGCTGTACATATTTTTTCTATAAATGAAATTGATTAATTCACAGTATCTTGGATTACAATTTTATTAAAAAAAACGTTTTGACAGTATTTTTATAATCAGCATGCATTTATTTTTATAGTCCGTAAATTTAGGGTCTTCTAAATAAACCCGCAGAATATTTCAATGTACAAATCAATTCAAATTATTGTGTTATGTTCTTTAAACCATATTATTGGTGACAATAATTCGCGTTTAATAATATTGAGCATTATAAAACCCTAAAATTGAGACCTTACAAAGAAATATTGTTTTAAGACTAGTCTCAATGTACGGCGATTGAGTTGTATATGAGGTGCATAAGGCGACGATCTGTTCACAGAGTGCTTTTAAATTCAATACTCAATCCATGAATCTATCTCGCCCGTGTTTGTAGCACCTTAATGTTTATTTTAATCGATCATTTCAAAGTTTAATTACATAAAACATCTATTTTTTATAGACTTAATTACATTATGCACGATTTTTTTTTCAATTCCATAATCAAAACAGATTTCTTATTAATAATAGTTACTAAAAAGTTTACGTCAATTTGCCAATTAAATTGGATAGTAATAATCAAAAATTATGTTAATTACTTTACATAGTACAAAATATATTCGCTGTCTGTACGTTTATGCTGCTGTCTCAACGGATTTTAATGCAGTTTTCAGCAATAGATAGTGATTAAAGAGGAAAGTTTATATGTAGCTATAATATATGCAATTTAGTATCTACATTGCACCCGTACAAAGCCGGATCAGGTCAATAGTATAAGTAAATGACTGTTTTCTGGCTTAATTAAAATAAAACACAGCAACGACACTTATCGCCAAATCTGTAGGTGTTTTCCGCGTTTATGCGTCTAAAATACAATAACCTTTTGACGATAACGGCAAAAACGCAATATCTATGGTAAAAAGTAGAAAATTAACAGCCGTTGCTAATTCCTACCATAAACACACAGGTGACGACAATATTTCCCTGTCTTTTTCCCACCAATTGGTAATCTTTTCACCTCCAGCTCTAATTCCATTTCTTAAGGCCATCATATCATGTTTGTGAAGGGCATTTCGATACAACACTTTATATTTATATACTTCACTCGTACCACGTGTCTAATCTAATCTATGACAGTCTAACAAAATTCCGTACAACGGAAAAACAAGTCCTCCCTTCGTATTGCCTTAACATTTAACTTTATACAGAGCTTATTACGAAGGGAATACATTTTATAGCTAAGTTTTAAACGTTTTTTCTACAACCCTTTAAATCTGGTGAAGGCCATTTATAAGAACATTTTTAGTGAAAGCCTTAACGTAACAAGAATGTAGGGTCCTATTACACTATACAACATTCAAGGCACCCTTTAATCAGGGAGTGACTGGTTGTTATGATAATGAATACAGACATCGTAAAATCAGGGGAAATGGCATGCAATTGTGTGTCCGACATGCTCATCAAGTACAATTAAAACTTTCGCTATAGTTTGACCACAACCGCTGTACCGCTCATTGCCTAAAATTTTGTACGCAGTGAGCGGTAAAGCGGTCGTGGTCAAACTATAGTCCTGGAATCGCGTCCCATAGATATTTTGTTGTTAGTTCTCTTCGCCTATCTTGGGCAGGAAAGGAATCTTAGTCCATAGAATACAGCCTTGTCTCCAGTATTTATATTTTCTTTTTATTTAGTTTAAGTGATGTCTACTATGCCTCTGCCTACCCCTTCGGGAATAAAGGCGTGACAATGTGTATGTAAGTATGTATGTCTGGGGAAATGAGCGAAGTAGGCGGCAGAATACGAGGTCTGATCGCTCGCTCGGCGGTGCCGGCGTCCCCTATTAGAAAATAATAATGTATGTATGTCTAGTCCTTTGTCGATGTAAGTCCTCAGTCCTAGGTCTTGGTCCTTGCCCTAGAAAAGCTCTGGATCCTTTAATAGGGCTTTCTATGGAGATTTAGCACTAACACAAAGAACACCGCTGTTCACTGCAACATTTCACTTTCCATAACTCATGCACATTATCGAACACCTTGTGTCATAATCCACCATTTTTAATCACAAAATCTCGAATTATACAGTAGTTTTGGAAAATAAAATACGGCAACCGTGCGATATGTTCAAGAATTGGCGCCAAACTCCGCGTACCATAGATACTATCCATGGCTTGCGAAGGTTTTATTCAGTTTTACATGAAAACATTGTATTTTTAGCAAACTTCGCCAGGGATCTAAAGAACTCTCTTTGTCCAATGCACCGTTTTCGAAGAATCTGAAGCACGTGGAGCATGCAGCGGCGACACACAAATGTTCCCGTAGGACATTTCTCCTGTTTTTACGATTTTTTTTGACAATAAACCGTTAATAAATTTGAAGGAAACGAAAGAAGTATGCAAGAATTGTGACACCTGGCCACCTGTCTCTCTGACTACCCCGTCAGAGATACATTGAATAATTTTCGTCCATTATTGTGAGTCAATCGAACCAACCTTACCTTACCGTACCACGCTTTCTAGACGGTGTAAAGGGTTTTGTATAGATTTGCTTGTCTTAGTCATGAACTCGTCTGCTATTTAGCAGGTGTACTACAGTTCTAACAGGCTTGGGCCCTGAAGGTTTAAGCATCACTTTGTAGGGTTTCTTCGTATCCTTATTATTGTATTACATTGAAAATTGGCCGTAACTTTGATATGATGGTCACATGGACATTTATTTCAAGGAGATTTCAAAAGTTTTATATTCTAAGAATGGGAGAGGTGTTTAAATGCTAGTCACGGGACGACTAAGCTTTATTAGAAAGAAAGAAAGGCGTCATGTCGCCCGCGTCAAGTCGCCCGCGTCAAGTAACCCACGTCAAGTCGCCCGCGTCATGTCGCCCGCGTCAAGTCGCACTATTTAAATATTAGGCGACCTGCGGTATAATAGTTTTTGTAGAAGCTAAATACAGCGAACGATCGCTCCGCACTTAAAATACCAATTGCAGCGCTTGAGTTGCAAAAACGCGCGACTTTACCATCGCGTCCAACCACATGAAAGTCGTGAAATCGCAATGAAGCATTGGAGCATAGAGCATAAAGAGCAACAACGCGCGAATCCAATTATCCGTCCGGACGCATAGTCGCTAAAACGCGATGCAGTATAAATATATTCTCAAAATCAGCGGTTGTTTTAAAAGTGTTTTTAATATGACGCAATAATCGGCGCCCTTCCTTAAGATCGGCCATCCTAAATTTTCGGGCCCTAAATATCGTATAGTGTAAGAAGTCCATATAATAGACAACAGGAACATACTTCCGTCAGGTTTTAGTATTTATGCTTGCCTTTAAGTTGTTTTAATTAATGTCTCAAATACAATCCAATACATGCACGGATATATTTATAGACACTTTTTTGGTCATGTATCGGTAAATATGTGTCAAACATATCTCGCTATAGGACTATAGGAGCGGATTGAACGCGAGCAAAATGTTTAAATTATAGGAATACAAAGAGTTTATTTTGCTACTTCAATGGTGAATAAAACTTAAAAGGTAGAAAGAAAAATGGATTATTTAAATCGAATGCTTTAAAATCGAGCAGTATAGTCTTGAGAATGCCTGATGAAGGTCGCTAAAGGCGGGCTGCATAAGTCTGAAAGCTCTGGCGATCTTTGGAGAAGCCTAAACCGTGATCAGTCAGTGAGCGTGATGATGATGAATCTCTGGAACTACTGAATCGATTTTGAAAAATCTTTCATCATTAGAAAGTCAACTTTACTCAGATGTAACATAGGATATCATTATGTTTCTACACAAGAAAGAAAACGTAAATTTTAACATATTGGGTTATCAGCAAAATAGTTAATTTTGGAGAAATGACGATGAAAATGATGGAGGGATATCTTCGTTCACCTGATTCTAACTGCAGAGAATAACAGTTTCTTGTATGCCATTTATCTGGTTTCTATCAACGAACACGAAGTCTTGGTAGCCAGTAGCTACAGGTTATGGTTTAAACAGGTGCTAAGGGTTTCGAAGTACTTTGCAGAGGAAACCGTGGGTCATAGCTAGTAAGATATAAAAATCGAGCAGGTTTAAAAACATTGTTACTAATAACATTTTTTTATAAATAAGATAGTTGGTGTGTTTGTTCATTACGTTAGTAGACAATTATTTACTTTGAAAATCAATTTGACAAGTACGTTTTTAATAAATCACTTTAGATTTTGGGTCTTGATCGCGTATTATAAATTTGTTTGAAACTTGCTTACCTCTCAGCGTTTTGAATATATGATACTACAATGGCCATGAGTTATTATGAGAGAGGATACTGTTAGGGTTTGGTATAGGAAAGAACTATGTAGTAGTATGTTGTAGTTAGTCTCCGTTCTAATTGTAACTCTCGAGCTAACATGTTGTAGCGGTAAAACAGTTTCGGTCGCGGAGTAAAAAAGTCCACCACGGAGTAAAAAGTCAGCCGCGGTGTAACAGTATCGGCCGCCGAGTAACAATGTGGGTCGCCCAGTAGCAATGAAGTCACAGAGTAACAATATCGGCCCCGGAGTAACAGTGTCGGCCGCGGCGTAACAATGTCGGCCGGCGAGTAACAATGTCGGTCGCCGAGTAACAATGTAGGCCACCGATTAGTAATGTAAGTCACGGAGTAACAAAGTCGGCCGCGGAGTAACAGTGTCGGCCGCGGAGTAACAGTGTCGGCCGCGGCGTAACAATGTCAGCCGGCGAGTAACAATGTCGGTCGCCGAGTAACAATGTAGGCCACCGATTAGCAATGTAAGTCGCGGAGTAACAAAGTCGGCCGCGGAGTAACAAAGTGGGACGCGGAGTAACAATATCGGCTGCAGCGTACAGCGGTGCAAAGTCGCGATATTACCAGCTAGAAAGCCCTGGACGTCTCTGAGACGCACTTAAATCGACCGTTATGCGGAGAATCTACTACGTACCTAGTTCTATCCTATACTTATTTACTTTCTGTCTGGTCCTTTTTAAAAATACAAGCGGAATTATTCAATGGAAATAATTAACAATGGGATGTGTTGAAATAATATTTCTGTCGGTTTAAATCAATTCATTCCACGTTACTTTTCGTTTGTTTACAAACTGCTGAGAGCCAATGTGTAGCTCCTCTGGTAATCTGGTAACCTCTATGGATTATAAAAAAAAAATCTCTCCCAAAATTTTGGGTTTTATTATCAAGTACTAAAACAAACTAGGAGTTAAGGTTGTGATTGGCTCGAGCCTTTTAGATTATTAGATAGTAGATATTTTTTATGTAAATTCTAGTCACAGAGGTGTACATAAAAATGGTAATTAAGTAAATACAAGGTATTATAAGTAAATGACTGAATGTGAGGAGTTTCCGTTACATATTATTATTCATACCTTAAATGCGAAGGAATATTTACTGTTGAACATTGAGCGTCAAAAAGGCGTCCTTTTTAGACATGGCACATGTCGACGTGACTAGTATTACTGGGTGTTCACATTTCGGCATTTAAAGTTTATGGGTAATGTGTACAATGCGCTTTAAATGACTGTGGTTAATTTTGAGATCACTACGATCGAAACCGACAAGTGTATCGAAATCGGACTGAAATGTGAAGTTTAACTGACTCACGTTCATCTATAGAAATACCGCCCAGCGGTATCTTCGGTACAACTAGTTTTATCTAGTTAAAGTTAGGCCTTTTTAAATGAAACATTGCATAAAAGTGTTCAATCACTATAAAAGTTCAGACGGTACACTGTGCCGGTATTCTTATAGACCGATTCACGTCCAAAGTCGAGGAGAGGTAGGTCAAGGTCATCACCGATCGGCGGTGACGGCGGTGACGAGCGGTAGTTCGTATAATACACTTATCACAATGGTAAGACGTCGAGCTACAAACGACCCGTTCATAACGAAACACACAAATCACGACACGCACAAAATCGCACCACAGCGTCCTGTCGTGAGGGTATATTACGAGACGGAGATGACCTCGTGCGAGGTCCGAGGTGCCGCGCGACCCCACGTCTGCGCCGTGAGCTGTCCCACGGACAGAGGGTTGTTGGCGTCGCGCGGGTTCGTTCCCACGGGATGGCGCGCCGGAGCGGGAGTATCCGGCGCGGGAGAAGCTAGAGAAGACAGCGCGCTGAGTCCGCCGGGACTCGACGCGGAGTTGAGCGGAGTATCGGCGTCGTCGTCTGACGCGTCGGATAACTCCTCGAGTTTGACGTCCTCCTCAGAGCACGGAGACTGCGGCGTCGCCATCGCCAGGGGATCCGAGCCCGACGCGGCAGCCAGAGCTTCCATGTAGCGTACGCACTTTTTCTTCCGCCTAGAAAGTCGAATTACATTTTTAAACATTCTCCTGTGGAATCTAGTAGAAAAATACTGTTTCGAAATTTTAAATACTTACGATAAAACTAAGAATTAAAAATTATGTATGCACATTGCAAAATATCACCGCGGATCCAATTGTGGAGATATTAAAATTTTCTTACAAATATTCGATATGATATAGTCGACAGAAACGAGTGAAATTTTCGAAACAGTCCTTGTCACACAAAGCTAATCTATCCTACTTAACATTGAACACGTTAAATCATGTTAACAGAGACATGCTAAAACATTGTTAAAATAAACTTAAAACACTCGGAGTAATCAAACATGCTGAAACAAAAATGCTAAATTACGGCTTAACATAAGCAAATCTACCTACAACAATAAATAAGGGCATTCCTTATTAAAATAATAAAACTCAATATTAATTTAAAAAAAACGAGTGAGTAAAATATCCTATTAAAAACAGTCACAAACTAATTCTTACCAACGGGAATATAAATTGACAAAAAATAAGTGATCAGTTTCCTATTTAAAATACTATTAAAGGTTTTATTTTAAGAAAAAATAATGTCGCCAAACTTAGCTAGCCACCAAAAATAAGTCCCGTGCTGGACAAGGAATGTTCGCCATCTCGCTTGGCAAAATCTCGTCCAAAGGGCAAGACAGCAATAAATATTTATGTCGTCAACTCGCCCGCAGATACAAAGTACAATCAAATACATATTTTAGACAAAATTTACTTCAATAAACGGTTAATGTAAGGCATTAAATAATACGTAACAGTTTATTGGTCTAACATGTAGCGACTTGGTAACCCCTAACCGTTAAGGAGTAGTACCTCTCATCCAGCGTGAGCTCGGTAACGTAGGATGTGAATGGCAAGACTTTTCCAGCTTAAATTAATAATGTGAAAAATATTAAACGACCCTATAATATTTAAGAATTTTCCTGAGATTCTATCATCAGTTTTTTTTTTTGTAGTGACAATACAATCATACCATAGTTCCAATTCAACAATAAAAAGTTACGAAAATATTTAATCTTATTTTAAATGCGATTAACATTACCCAACAAGTACTTAATTTAATTTCCGTGCTTCGGAAGGCACGTTAAGCCGTTGGTCCCGGTTGCCAGTAAAATGGCAGTCGTTAAGCCTGGTTGAAGGCCTTGAAAATTTTCAACAGCAGGTTGCCACAACTTGCGTCTGTCTATTTCAACACGGCAATGGGCTCAACACCTATTACGTGGGACAGGTAAAGATAAAGTGGGCATGTAATATGCCTCTGCCAACCCTTCGGGGATAAGGCATGATGGATATTTATTTTATTACTTTATTTAAGCGTTGGACAAGTAGACGATACGGAAAAATAATACTACTGATATTATAAATGCGAAAGTTTGTAACAATGTATGGCTGTATGTTTGTTACCGTTTCACGCAAAAAGTACTGAATAGATTTTTATGAACGTTTACAATAATATAGCGTACTGTACTCAACAGAATAACACATAGGCTATTTTTTATCCCCGGAACAAATTTTCTGTGGGAAACGGAAACGGGAAATCTTCACCACACGGGCAGAGACGCAAGCGTCAACAAGAGAAATATACTAGTCCCATTTGTTGCGGGCGAGATGACGAATAACCCCCGGAGGGGTCCCTATCATCACGTTTAATTTTGATAATGTTTGTGAAAGTAATGAACTGATCAGACTACTTTATTCCAGTTGGTACGAATGACCTCGAATATGAACAACGAGAATTATAATCGTTTATTTATGCATTTACAAAGTAAAAGACAACTTAAAAAATTAAGATGTCTCCTTGATAAATATCACACACTGCTAAAATTTTATTTCTCGGCAATCTTAATAATATTATAAAAGCGAAAGTTTGTATGGATGTTTGTTACTCTTTCGCGTAAAAACTACTGAATGGATTTTAATGAAACTTTACAATAATATAGCTTATACATAAAAATAATACATAGGCTACTTTGTATCCCGGGAACAAGTTCCCGTGGGAAACGGGAACGGGAAAACTTCGGGCGAAGCCGCGGGCGTCAACTAGTTATGGCTATAAAAGTAACCCAGATTTTCAGTGTGATAGTTGGCATACGTCATACGTCAGGATAATAGAATTGAAACGGTCCGATTCACACCGTGAAACTGTAGTAGCCCTCCTTAATTATTAGTTGCTATAAAAGTTTAGAGTATATTTAAATTGAATATATTTTATTATTCAAAGATTCTAAGAAGCACCAATTTTTCTGGCAAGCATTGATTTTGACATATATAATTACCCTCAATGCTGGTAATACTAAAGGAGTGGAATTTAAGTTGAGGAACTGACCTACTTTCTGAATAATCTGATATTGTAAAAGTTGGCCAAAATATTTCAGTAAGTTTTTAATTTATAAACGAAAAATCAATTTTTAATATCGTATAACATAAGCGCATGGATAAAAAAATAATTAAAATGACAACTTTGGATTGTTTTGTTGAGTTCTGTAGCTCAGTGGTTTAGAGCATTGTCTTGGTTAGGCAAAGGTCATGGGTTCAAGTTCCGCATAAACCGAGTTGTCTTATTTCACTTAAATGTGAAGCAAAGTGTATGTTTAATACAGAAAATAATTATGAAAACGTAATTACAGATAGATAAAAAATTAACGTATAAGCTAAAAAATAATGACTTCAGCATGTTGAACACTTTAAATCTTCTAAATCGAAGCAGCTAATCGTAAGGGGCTGCGCAGACAAGGCGCGGCACGGGTCGAGCAATTTAGCCGCGAACGATAAAACAAATGGAATGTTCGATCAAATAAACTATAGATGCACGATCACGGGTCGAAAAATGGCAACAGTTAAAGTCTGCATATGCACTGTTTCGCTGGTATACTCTAATCATTCTCGTGTACAGTGTCCTTAACTCAATCTAGCTCACAAACCACATTATACCGAGGTGTGTACATTATTACGGCGAAGGACGAGATGGCTTCGATTTTACATTGACGTTTTTGATGAATTATTGCGACTTCTTTATATAGTGAATATTCATTATATTGTTTATTTTCTAAATGGCATCATAATTACTACTATTCGATTTATTGCAGTTTTTTTTTGTATTGAATTATATATAGTTTATTTGATCAAAGCTGCTAACGCACACAACGGTCAAAAACACGTACGCGACATTTTGTATTGAAGGCAGTACCGGACAGACGCGATCAAAAAACCGCACCGCGACATTGTCTGCGCAGCCCCTTAACGAACGATAGTTGAAAGTAGGCCTAGTTAGGTCCAACCTAGTCGTGCACACACTCAGTCCACATGTAAACACTGATACTCCAGTGACCAACCGTGTCGGTGTCCACCGCGGGCGCTGGCCGGCACTAGAGGTTGACGTACGTGGGCTCCTGCGGACTCAGCAGGGACCCCGGGACCGGGGCCGGCTCCGGCCTCAGCAGGCCCAGCCCGCCCGATACCATCACGCTAGTTGACTCGGGACTGTGAGCCGGTAAACCCGGACGCACGGTAGTGAGTAGGGTGGTTAAGGGCACATATATAAATAATATATACTTAATGAATGTAGGATTAAGGTTCAAAATGAACATAGGAGAATAAAATAAATATAGTTTCGAGTCAAATGGCGTGTGGTTATAATGATCAAAATAAATTAAAATAACAAAATATAAAGATAGACGTGACGTGTTCCCAATAGTGCCAGCGATTCCGGGATCCACGAGAAGCGGCAATCATGAGTGGAAAAAACATTATATATAAGTAAACATGATCTTTTAACAACACTATAATACGACGAAGCGTGTTCAGAAAATGTGTCAAGATTTTTTTGAAAGTTTTCGACAAATGATTGCCCTCTCCCTGGCCTAAGTCCTCTCTGTATCCTAAGATGGCTACTCTCAAAACTCGGCTACTTTCAAAAAAATCTATTTTCCGTGATATCTAATTGTATTTATTTCTTTGTGAAAAGACACATTTTCTGAATTATCCGCTTCGCCGTACGCCGATAATCCTTATTTTACTAGTATTTAAATTAAATAACATAAAAAAATAATACAACAGCTACATTAATTTTAATTTTTCAAAAAAAGAGAAATGCCAAAGAAAAAATATGACCGGTCTACCCTTGGTGTTCAAAGACGAACCAAGTCTTTCCACATAGAAACAATATAAACAAAACCCACGGGACACGAGGTCCTGTGGGATAGTGACGCGATCATTTTGTACAAGCGAAAAAAATAATAATAAAAGGTAAGGGAACACACCTGCAAGGTTTGCACCATTGGTTCTGTTGGTCGAGGCCGTATCTGGCTCGGCATTTCTTCAAATTATTTCCTGGAAGTACACATAAACCCAATTCAGAACGAAGCCTTCCTAACACAATAAAATCAACTCAAATACTATCAAAAATATATGCAAAAACAACTACTATTATAACAATGCAAAACTAAATTCTAAAAAAAATATGATATCCAGTAAATTTTCTTTGTCATTATAATTAAAGCGAATTTGCAGCGTTATCGAGATACGTAAATAAATTTACCTGAAATCATATTTAAAGCGTCTTCAAACAAATCTACATTACATACTAGACTAGCAAACAGCACCTCATGCGATTCCCATAATGTATTAGCATGCGGGGCGGGCACGGATGAAAATGAAAGGTAACAACGGAAAAAACATTGGTTTTAAAAAAAATATTGTACTAAAACGTTCAACAAATAAATACTAAAAATCTACGCTTTCCGTAAAATAAAAAAAACAAATAAACATGTCGTCTATAAGCAAATTGAAGCAGAATAGGTTCTCCGGAATCAAAATAAAGATTCGTGACATTTGGCCAGTATCATTACACCGCAACAAGAAGCAGCGGCAGCGCTGGAAGCGGCCGCGCGCCTGTCGCTCTACGCTACTCTGTTCCGCCGAGGAAGGCTGTCCCAGCCTCGTCCGACTTACACTAGGTACACTCCCTGTAAAGCAATTACTCAGGTACTCAAATATTGACTTGCGTTAACATGCACGCTCCCCGTAACTTGGCACACAGGAGCAAAACGGAAAGCATAAAACCGGGACAACCTTCGAAGGACCACTTGCATCAGGGATATATCTCTCATAGTATAGCGCTTTTAAATGAAATAAATAAATGCGATAAATATTAAATAAACAAAAATACTTGTATACATAATATATTCTACAACCTCGTACCCCAAGACAATATTACTGTGTCGGACGATTCGCTCGGAGCGGAGTTCAACGCAATTGAACTCTCGCGGGAGAGGAACCGGGAGGGGTCGCGGGAGGACGGGAGTTGTGGAGCAGCCGACGTCTGCGGGTTAATCTTTCGTTAATTGACCTCATTTTTAATGAGTTGGATCGCGCATAGTATTCAAACGACGACGGCCGCTCCCGGTCTTGCGTGCAACCTGTGCACCAATTTATGTGACATTGTTTTTGTACATCAGCTTCACTGATCGGCCACGTTTGAGAGTGGGATGCAGGATAGGTTCGATCGGGAGGGACGGGGCGGGACAGAACGCTCGTCGACGGAGTGTAAGGCAGTACCTCCATCGGTTGTCTCCTGTTTTCGCTTCCTCTTCTTGCCCCTTTGCGTATTAGCCCTAGACGACCAATCGGGATACAGTTGCATGTGTAGCTGGCGTTCACGGCGCGCCAGCTCGTAATACTTGGCTTGCTCCTCGCGGCCGAGTGCATGCCACTGTACCGTGTCAACAGACGCCGCAATATGGAAAGAAAAGAGAGAAATGCACTTCGACGGTGGACCAGATGGCCGCGACCCTAACCACGTGCTAGAAAAACAGCCGGCGGCGAGCGGCTCTACTCGTACACGGATAGAACAATTTTGCCCCTAGAGAATGAGAATGGCCAATTGGGATGTTCCTCACAGAACCTATTCTGCGCGCATGTTCGCGTCTCGTCTAGACATATAACAAACCAATATAGTTTCCGGAGGGGGTGTACAGAACACGCTCACGGGACGACTACGAACACAGAACATCGACGCGGCGCCGGCGGGCGCGCGAGGGCGCCGCGACTAGTGCGGCCGCCCTGGCGCGCCCGCCGGCGCCGCCACTCGACTCGTTAGCACCGCTTTTCTAGCACAGGCCCGTCGTGTCGACGCGACGCACACACAAACATACACGCGCACACACGCGGACGCACACACAAGGACTCGGGCTCTGGGTCGGTTACGGATGCTGTCGTTAGTGGTGGGTACAAGCCGGTCTGTTAACACGGGGTCACCGACTAGCAAGCAAGTCTCCAGTGTTAGTGAGGGTGCGGGAGTCCGGGACGGACGGTGGGGTAAGCGAGTGTAAAGCGTCCGTGGACTAGCCCAGCCCCGTCATTGTCGCTCTGCAGTACCTCCCAGTTCGGCGGGACTGCGGTCCTTTTTCCGTTTTTTCTTTTTGGACCCGTAACCGTAGTTGTCTCTCGCGCTCCACCCGGGGTAAAGCTGCATGTGAAGTTGTCTCTCCTGTCTCGCTTTCTCATAGTACTTTGCTTGTTCCTCGCGACTCAACGAATGCCACTGCGTATTATGATACGAGGTATCGGGTTACCAGTAGCAACACATGACCACGACTTAAGTCTTCTTATATTATTGTTACTCTTGTTAGGAATGAGATTGCGTTCTGGGAACCCGTCGTGTGTTCGGTTCGCGGTAGGTACTGTCACCGTCAGCTACTTTATTTACATTATAATCATCAAATATTTCTATTAGATGTTTCATATAGTGTTACCGCACTACTAAGTGGATCATCTAGGGCGTGTTTAAATATTTAATTCAACGAATCGTATTCCTTACAAGATTAACAAAAACATGAATATTTTTTCAAAAAAACATTATAATTTAGAATATTAATTTGTGTTAAACAAAACAAGTCTTTAGTTAAGTAGATGATAGATGATTTTGTACAATTTTGAGGAGGGGGTATGGAGTTACTACCTTTTACGTAGGATCAAACCTGTTGGAAAAACTATATCCTCTTTATCATTACACAGTATTTAAGTTTTAGTTTTTATGGTTACAAGTGCCTTACTTTACGAAAACCTTCACGTTATACTTTGAAAACAATGGTCAATAGTTAGTCAGTCAAAAAATGAATATTCTGACTATTATATAATCTGATTATAATTTAGGTTTTGACATAACTAATATCATTGGTCATAATTCAATAATCAGATAGTAAATTAACATCCCATATAATGGCCATAAAATGTGAATAATAATCATCATTATTGCACATTAAACACAAATTTTAATCATAATAACCCAGTTAATATAAATGCTAACCGTCGTAACTAGACATACATATAAAATCTGACCATTTTAACTGGTTAATATAATGTTTATTTTGACCAGTTAGCTTAAAATACAATTACAGCTATAAAATCCCACAATTAATTAATTAGTCCGCTATAAAATAGACAAATTATCATAACAAACCATAAAGATTTGACTGAAAATCGCAAAATTGATCATTTCGTCCTGTTTTGTTAAAAAAAATGAATTCGTTGATTAAATGTTTCAAAATTGGAATTCTAAGAATGAGTAACGAAATTCTGTTGAATGCATTTCTCTTTTCTTTTTAATTTCTTTACACTTCGATATGAAAAAAAAAACAAAATTTAAAAATGGAAACTAAGCAATGACAATTAATTCATACAGTTAGAAAGACGTCAAACTCACCCGTCTGCCCAATATTTGGTTAATGGCTGCTGATTCTTTGAGGGTACATTCTGCAACTACTTTGGCCCTCATTTCCTTCATGTATAACATAAAGGCGTTTAAGGGTTTCTTTATGTGAGGTTTTTTATTTTGTTCTTTATTGTTTGAGTTCGCTGAGTTCTCAGCTGGCTTGTCACTTGATGAACTGCTGCTGCCTTTTTCAAGTGACCTGGAACGATTATGAACATATTTCTATAAGATATCTGCCTTGGTGGCGTTATTGGCTAGTGTCTGAATGTCGCGCTGAGGTATCGAGTTCGATTCCCGAGTCGGAACAAATATTTGTGTGATCCGCCAATGTTTCGGAGTTTGGGTATTTCCTATGTATTATATGGTAGTATGTATTTAGAAATATTTAATATTGTCTTAGAAATATTGCTTAGATCCCCATAGTACAAGCTCATATTAGTTCAATTTGGTCTTGATGGCGCTGTTTAAAAAAGTGTGCCACAATATTGTAGATTAATAGATAACTAGGTATGACGAAATACACACCTATATTTCCACAATCATAAATCAAGTATCCAAGCAGGATAGCATAGAAAAAGTATATAATCAATAAATAAGTGATAGCTTAACCAAATAGGATGGTCATTATTTATTTTTTTCATTAATTAAAATTTAGTATAATTCACTCGTTAGTCGATATACCATTAAAGCATCCTGTATAATACAATGATTTTCTAAAAAATAATAATCGTACAGTTGTCAACACAAGCGTTACAAAATTAATTTACACATTATTAAACATAACCTTGTCACAATAAAATGTCCGTCAACATTTATCTACTTTCGACTAGTGGGATCAATATGTTAATCCGACTTTAGGTGTTAACGACACCAGAGAGACAGACGACAATAAACACGGTGCGTCCGGTTCGAAATAGACACGCGTTTCCGGCGGCGCGCGCGCATCTATACTTACACACACTTGTATGATCTATGGACATAATTATTGTAAGTGGTTTTAGATTCGTATGATTTTATTATTACATTATTATGATTTTATTTTCAATAAAATATTACTAGGATAGAACTACCTCCCGAAATGTTGCTATAAACGTTTTAACATGACTACGACCATTGCTATGTATTGTAAATGCTGCAGCGCATAAATGTCCTGCAATTTCTAGCAGTTTCCACATAACTGCTAGAAATTGCAGGACATTTTATGGCTGCAGATGCAGTCATAAAATGTGTGTTTTGAGTACAAAGATCCATACATAAAGTGTTCCTGCTTATCTCCAAAGGCTTTATAGTCGGATACACCATCACTCGTAGTCTTCTTATAATATGCTTTCAGCGTGTGCGTTCCCAGGTATGCCAATTTAAACTTGTTTTGGCAAGGACTACCGAAAAAAAGGTTGAATAACATTTAAAGCAGCAAGAAAATTATTTTTAACTCTTAATCATCAGTCACTAGAAATAATATAAAAAAAACAAGAAGACACTAAAAACTCTACATCCTGCAAGTGGTGATATTTCTAAAATCAGTATAAATAGAATCAATAAAATACATTGTCAGTGGCGCATAAGTTGTTGGTTTAATTCAATATAAAACTTTTAAACACCAAAATAGTTCTGAATATAACCAAACTAGCTGGAATATATGACTTCCTACGGCCTGTTTAAAAATGGGGAAAGATGTAAAAAGAAAAAAAAATCTCGGCACAATGCTCTCGCGCCCAAAAGAGGTATTCGGTGGCGCGCGTGCAATAATTATGTGTTATGTACAGTCGGGGCGACAACGGTTTGTGTAAATTGATTTTATTTTAGTTAGTTATTTATTTATTTATTATATTATTATTATAAAATATAATTATATATATATATAAAAAAAATTATTATAAATATTATATATATTATTTATTAGAAGCGCTCGTGGCCCCGCGGTCTCAGTGTTCGGTAAACGATCACTGAGGTACGCAACTTTCACTATGGCTGGTCGTCGGATGGGTGACCACTTTGTGGCATTTACATTTGCGAGCGCTTCCGTGCTTCGGAAGGCACGTTAAGCCGTTGGTCCCGGTTGCCAGTAAAATGGCAGTCGTTAAGCCTGGTTGAAGGCCTTATAGGCGGCTTAAAAAATTTCAACAGCAGGTAGCCACAGCCTGCGTCTGTCTATTTCAACACGGCAATGGGCTCACCACCTATTACGTGGGACAGGAATCCACACGGTGAAAAGTGGGCATATAATATGCCTCTGCCACCCCTTCGGGGATAAGGCGTGATGGATATTTATTTATTTATTTATTTATTACTTCAATACTTCGTCTTAGTAGCTTAAGTGATAAGAACCACTTATTAAACAATCGAGATAAAAGCTACCTCCATTTTTGATAACAATTAACAATGACCTATAGGGGTGTAACTAAGTAATCTATTATTAGATTATTATATAGTAATGTGGCAAGATTGAAATAAAGGTAATACCTGCCCGCCGAAAATTGCTGTATCCCAATGTTTTAGACGAAGACGCTCAGGTAAAAGTTTCTGAATCCAATCAAATCAGATTGGCGCAGTATATTTTTACTATGAAATTAACATATTTGTTGTCATGAATTCGAGGTTAACAATTTATTCAGACATGTCCCATTCGACCCATTAGATTATTGTTCGCGGAGTGTGCGTAATGGAGTTTACAATAACCACACAAGCAGGACAAACACGCTTATTTATAAATAAATAAAATAAAATAAATATCCATCAAGCCTTATCCCCGAAGTGGTGGCAGAGGCATATTATATGACCACTTTTTACCGTGTGGATTCCTGTCCCACGTAATAGGTGGAGAGCCCATTGCCATGTTGAAATAGACTGCCATTTTACTGGCAACCGGGACCAACGGCTTAACGTGCCTTCCAAAGCATGGAAACGCTCGCAAATGTCAATGCCACAAAGTGGTCACCCATCCGAGGACCAGCCATAGTAAAAGTTGCGTAACTCAGTGATCGTTTACAGAACACTGAGACCGCGGGGCCACGAGCGCTTTATAAAATATTTAAAACATTACATTGGCACCGAAAGTTTGTACGACTGACACACACATATCCTTTATCAAAAAAAATGGTCTGGACAACACTGTTAGCGATAGTACTTTAGTGACGCGCCCCGTTAGTTGGTCCTCTCATATATCATCTTAATTAAATTTCTCCGCCACCGACTTATTTACATGATTGTACCTGGACTTTTATGTGCATTGAGCGATGGTTGCAGTGAAAGCGATAAAGCGTGTACCGTACCCATTATGTATTGATGACCTAAATAGGAGCGAATCAGAGACGGAAGGCGGAAATGTTTGTGATGCTTGGGAGCATCAATATATGGATGATGTATGTTTGTTATGGTATACTTAATACGGTATGATGATAACATTTTACGGTTATGTAGAAGCATAATAATGGCGACAAATTATAGGTGTGCGTGCATTAAAAAAAAAAGATAATTTCTCCCCTAGGCCTAGACAGTGTCACATAATATGTAATAGGAGTAATGTGCCACAGTTTTGATCTGTGTGCCTGTAGTTCTTATAAGATAAATGGAATGGTGATATTCACATCGTAATCTTTTCATCTTAAATGTTTTCTCAGTTGCTGCCAAACCTTACCTGGATTTGGAGCCTAGGGTTACTTTTTATTTGGCTACTAAAAGCAACTACCGTTTGGCTATTAATTTTCAGCGTTGTTGGGAGCGACTGCCGTCTGATCTCTCAACCCGCCTACCCCCCTGAAAAGACGTCTGCGTCGTTTCGTTTGTCAGTAGGTGCACCGCTTGCGGGTGTTGCAGGTGAGGTTCTTTGGGCCCCTGAGATCCTGGTGGGGCCCGTTACACCCAATATTCACATCATAACATCATAATACGTAGTTCATAATGGTGTTCATAATTCCATGCGGGTAAAACCGTGGATGCTTGTCAGTATCGTACTATAACCGCTAACAGTGGGACCCGACACTAATTATGTATTTGACTGATGTAATTTTATATTAAGACTGAGGTAACGCTCATATCGCATCCAATTTGTCGTTGCGAGTTAAAAAATTGAAAGAATTATGTAGAACAACGATGTTTTAAAAAACTGGCTGATCATTAATTTCCTAAATATTTAATGAAAATAAAATTTTGGGTTGCACTCCGAGAGTCCCGACAAAAGTGAAAACTAAATTTGGAAAAGAATTACAAAAAGAGTTACTTCGAGCCGGATTTGAACCAGCAACCTATGGATTCCAATTTATAACCATTTATAGTCCACCGCTCTACCAATTGAGCTATCGAAAGTTGATGAGTTCGAAATTATTAGTATTAGATAATACTACAAAACTTTTTATAGCGTCTTGGTAACGGTGTCCAGAGATTTTATCTCATCTAAAAATATGCGTACCACGCTATAAAAAGTTTTCACTTAAATTATGATTTTAAACATATATGCATGCTAAAATACAGCTTAGTGTTCTAGCCGTACTAGGTTATTTCTCACAATTCTGTCATGGCAAATCTATTAGTTTTATAGCAGAATTGTATAATGGAAAGATCTTGTTGTGGGTGGGGTCTTTCGTATAATGTTTTTTTTTACTGACATTTACTTGATATTTATTACTTACATAATATATAAATGATATTTACTTTAAAACCTTAAAAAAGTAGTTATTCGTGATATGGTCGCATAAAACTAAGAATAACGCTCAGTAGATGATGATAAATATACCTGAAAATATTGTCAATAGATGACTTTCGGAATTATCTAATTCATTACTATAGAAGCGCTCATGGCCCCGCGGTCTCAGTGTTCTGTAAACGATCACTGAGCCTGGTTGAAGGCCTTATGGGCGGCTTGAAAATTTCAACAGCAGGTAGCCACAACCTGCGTCTGTCTATTTCAACACGGCAATGGGCTCACCACCTATTACGTGGGACAGGAATCCACACGGTGAAAAGTGGGCATATAGTATGCCTCTGCCACCCCTTCGAGGATAAGGCGTGATGGATATTTATTTATTTTATTATTTATTACTATAGAAATGGCTGGTATACTAAGAAATAGCTGTAATATAATACATGTATTGTATCTTCTGGGTAGTTTTAAAATTATAATGGAGTCAAGTATTAATTAGGGAACTACTATAACTAACTACTATACTAAGTAAATACGGGGATAACAAGTAGCCTAAGTTACTCCCTATACCATCAGCTAAGTGCTGTTAAAATCGGTCTAGTCGTTTCAGAGATTAGCCGGAACAAACAGACAAACAAAGAAAAAATTGTACCGCATATAATTTTATACGCTTTTAGTAAAAAGCTGTTAATTTGGAATTACAAAGCAACACTTCAGTTATATTTATCTGTGTAGTTTATTTTGATTTTACTACAATGTGTCGTGCTATTTCAGACACGCGCATACCCGTTATTACTAAATGTAACTGCATTTTAAATTACAATAATAAGCGTTGTACAAAACGATTCAATTCCGGCTATTGTCGCGATCACACCCTTGCTGCTAATCTCCAAATATCATAGCGTGATGTTATCGCGGCTATTATTCTGCCCACCCCCTTGTTGCGTTGATGGTAGATAACATAAATGTACAGGGGTGCATTACATGTTATTATTTTAAGTGTTTAAACTTAAATCATACTATATTATGTAGATTGGGATTCTTGTTTTGATTCATGATTTATTTTATTTTGTTTTTACATATTCCAAGTTTTTAGGTTTATATATTCTGACATTGCCAATTTTAGCTGAGAATAAGTCTCGGTTCTAGACGTATTTCGTATCTATCGACTAGCATCTGTATTCCAGTTCTTTCATGATTTATGCCTACCTTATCAAATAAGTACAGGAAAACTTTTATTTAAACACACTTATTCCTATTCCTACTAATATTATAGATGTGAAAGTTACTCTTTCATGCAAAAACTACAGAATGAAACTTTATAGCAATGTAGCTTATACAACAGAATAGTACATAAGCGATATATTAACCGGAGAATCAGTACATGTGGGAGACAGAAACGGAAAGCTTCACCACTCAGACGGAGCATCAACTAGTCCTACTAATATTATAAACGCGAAAGTTTGTAAGTATGGGTGTTTGGAACTCTTTCACACAAAATTAACTGAATGGATTTTGATGAAACTTTACAATAATGTAGCACACATCAGAATAACACATCTTCACCACGCGTAGTACAGTTATATACGCTCAATTGAACTTACCTTGCATATCTGTGATGTGAGTCAAGGTCAGACTTGGAGGGAGGTGGAGGTACAAGAGCTGGACCTAGACCCAAGCTAAGGCCTCCACCCAGCGTTGGCGAAAACCGGTACAATTCACTGGTGAATACACAAATTTAAATGATTTACTTGCCTGTAAATAGGGATACAGGGCCGTATTCCAAAACGTTTCTCAATAATCAATCGACGCTTGAGAGTAGATTTTATAAGGCAAAAACTAGCCTCAACCGTTGATTGAGTATTGAGAAACGTTCTGGAATACTGACCACAGAGTGATAGTAAGCTACAATTTACAACACACAAGGGCAAGAGGATGATCACTACATATAGTTAAGGCTTTATTTTCGTAAGGGTAGGCAGAGGCGTACTATACGCCTATATTTCACTATGTCCTTTTTTGCCCCACGGTATATAAACTAAAGTACGGATCTCTAAGGATATTTTTGTACTAAAAATAATCTTTCTAACATTTGCTACACCATCGTCAATAGAATATGACATGTGATTTAAGTGACCAATTGAGAAAAACATATACATATACATATATTCACGCTTTTATCCCCGAAGGGGTAGACAAAAGCATACTATACGCTCACATTTCATCGTAAGCATTTTTTATCCCACGTAACAGGTAGTAAGCCCGTTACACAGACAAGTGCAGGTTGCAGCGACCAGCGCAGTTGAAAGAGGAAAACGCTTTTCAATGGAAATGACACAAGCGGTCACCCATAGCGAAAGTTGCTCAACACAATGATCATATACAGAACAGTATATTAGCAAGGCTACGACCGCTTCATGGATACAGAATCCAGCTATACCTAATATAATTGCCCGTGGCCCGCGGACTCAGTGTTTGAAAACGATCACTGAGTTACGCAACTTTCACTATGGCTGGTCCTCGGATTGGTGCCCACTTTGTGGCATTTACATTTGCGAACGTTTCCGTGCTTCGGAAGGCACGTTAAGCCGTTTGTCCCGGTTGCTAGTAACATGGCAGTCGTTAAGTCAAGTTGAAGGCCATATGGGCGGCTTGAAAAATTTCAACAGCAGGAAGCCACAACCTGCGTCTGTCTATTTCAACACGGCAATGGGCTCACCACCTGGGACAGGAATACACATGGCGAAAAGTGGGCATACAATATGTATGCCACTGCCTCCCCTGGCGTGATAGATAAATATATAAAAAAAACTATATAATTGACTAAATCTAGAATATTCTCTTACCTTGATAGACTAGAACTTGGAATAGGCAGCGACGTTGGGTACGGACTTCGGAATCCACTCGCCGCTGACGATATAGGGTACATGCTTGGCGTATGCCTGTGCAGCATATAACTATATGAGTAAATATATGATATAACAGGACACGAACATTTATCAATGCATTAGAGAAAAAATATATGTCAATAAATGGCTGTCAATGAATGCCTTGGTAAGTGGTAGTGTAAACGACTGACGCGCCGAGTTCTTGGGTTCGATTCCCGGGTCGAAATTTAATATTTGTTTGATCCAAAAATGTTTGTTTCGGAATTTGGGTGTTTCCTATGTATAATATGTATGTATTTAGAAATATATAAGTATGTTTATCAGTTGTCTATATCCCATCCCATACACAAAAAAAAACCCACGTACCGTGTGTACGTGGAAATTTTTTCTACTAAAAATGTGAGATGTTATAGTTTCGAATCTAGTAGGTACAGATATCCCAAAATTTTGCATTTGAGTTAAACGTTAAGTCAGTAATAAAGAACCACTATTATTTGAAAACGGTTCAAAATATTTTGCCGTACTTACCACGAAGCTGCTACTTGCGACATCTCGGGGCTGAGCATTGGGTAGGGGTACGTCCCTCCGGGGAACGGGTACATTGGAGTCCGGGCCAGTCCAGCCGCTGCAACAAGCCCTAAGTCACAATGTACCAATCGCTTTCTTGCTTTATGAATTTTTATATAAATATATACGAATTATTACTAAGACGTCATTAGCACGGATGTACTTGTATAGTAAATACGTGATCATGGCAATTGCATGTGCAGAAATATCGGCAACTAGATGAAACAATAATACAAAGGAAGAAGTGTTTTGAAACGCTACCACACGAGGACTTCGATGCGGAGTAATTGGTTTGTGGTTTTTTTTTGGTGATTTTTAGTTAGTTTAGTTAGATAATACATGTTAAATTTCGTAAACAGTAATAATTCGTATATGTTTATTACGAGTATGTATAAAAAAATAATTCCAAAAATGTTAATCGTTCCTATTAAACAACTAAGCTAATTTTAATTAAGAACCTCTAAATTACAATTATTATTATTTTAGCGCCTAGAATCAGCCTTCCACATTATTCAGCACTAAGTTTACATCAGTACGGTTTTCTTTTTAAAGAATTTTAGTACCTTGAGTTTTTATCACAAAGAAACCCTAATAATAATAAACAAGAGTACTTACCAAGTTTCGAGTCTAGCTGGTAGGGCGGGGGAATCCCCATATGGGCGGGAGGAGGCTGTCCGAGTTCACCGCCCGGACAGAACAGCGACAGGCTCCCACCCGCTGGCAGGCCCATCTTTCCCGTCTGTAACAACAAAAAAAAAACATTATGGTTAGTTAAACTACAGTAATATAAAAAAAAATCTTGAAATTAAAATTTAACGCTAAAAATAAGAAGAAACAAAATATGTGTGAATTTTACCAAAACTATTCAAACATCTACATTAAAATAAATGATAATAATAAATATCGTTGGGACAACTCACACAACGCCATCTGATTCCAAACTAAGAAGAGCTTGTACTATGGTAACCAGATATCTGATAAACATACTTATATATTTATAAATACGTACATATTATAGATAAATTACACCCAGACACAGAATAAACTCTCGTGCTCATCACACAACGTTTTATTCTAGGTGGGAATCGGACCTACGACCTCTTGCGTAGCAGTCGGATACACTCCCACCGCGCCACAGAGTCAGTCATGTATCCCAATTTTTTATATACGCTAAAATTTAAAAAAACAATGTTGTGTAAGCATAGCAAGCACACAAGTAAAACTATTCATAACTTATATCAACTACTATTACAACAAATTTTCACTACCACAAAAGCTCCGCCCAGAATTTTCCCTGAAAAAATAAAAAACAAACAGCCCAGCACATCAGCCTGAAAAAAAATTCTTTATTTTTTTTCAACAAAAAGCCGACAACTACTCTATGGCAAGACGACGCGTCATTAGCAAGTAAATTGCCGCCCAGAACGTATAAATTTCGTTCTACCCCTCCGTCGCCCAATTATGCAAAATGGCGCCCAACGAGGGCCATTGAGGCGCGTCGCACTTCCGACCCAGAGTATCTCACCTCTAATTAAACTGGGAATTCTTTTCACCACTTTATTATGCGATATAAAACGACAGTACACGCGGGTGTTATTTAATATTGAGTTTTTTCTGTTTTAAATCTCTCTTTGAAGACGTGTTTTAAAAACCACAGTAATACTTTAACGCTTATTTCTATTGATGAACAATTTTTTCAACTCAAATCGGACCCACGATCACAGCCAAGTGACTATAAAAAAATAAACTGTGAGTAAAACATTTACATTATAAAATATCTACGCAGCTACAAACATTTACCTAGTAAATAAGTAGGTATTTGTCACCTAATTCATAACCTTACAATACGAAACTCAACGACAATCCTGACAGTAACTAAATAAAGTAGTATTTATGCATAATTTTTCAAGCAATTTAAAAATCCAAAAGGGCTGACAATCCCTTTGCCACTCGTCCATATTCGAAGAGCAGGAACTGCTTATTAAGACAATAATTGCCACGAACAAAGAAGCCCCCACTAATTAATAATAAAACACGAACAAAAAAAGAACTCCATTCACGCTCGGGACAGTTTAAAAAAGAAAAATATAACCGAAACGGTGGTCGAAAAACCTCGACATGCGAGCTACGAACAAAAAGAGCCCATAGACAATGATGACAGTTGAGACGCATAATGCGGGAGCAGCGCGTTCTTAATTTGAAAATATTTCCATAATAAGATTTGTCTATGGCGCGACCGGTAGAAACAAAAGAGTTGAGCCTCTCTTTGTTCGCCTGACAGGCGGTAATCATTCAAAATTATATCCACGCAATTAGATTGCTGCTATTAAACATACATATTATAACGCTAAGTGAATGAAAGCAACAAGACAGACGCTCTAGAATATTAGCTTAACAACTTTTCTCGTTAAAACTTGCGATTTTATAAAAATTAGTAAGCATCAGCTTTGGTGAGTACATTGAGAAGGTTCGTAATGAAGGCCAGGTGGAGTGGCCGGCTATTGAAGAAATCGCTGAGTGGGTAGTTATTGAAAGTGCATGAAAGCTTGGCGTGACGTCACCGCACTTGAGCGACAAGCCGCAGTCGCTAATTGGAACTCGTGGCGATAGGACGCGAGAAATGTTGCCTCAATCGACTAATACTTCAAATTTGAATAGGTTTGTTAACGAGCGGACCGTGAATGTTGCGAATAAAGTCGAGTGCTCGGTTTGCATTCACATGCAAGTTTTGCTAGTTAACTTTTAACTCAATACTTCTACGGAAAAGCTTAGAGATGTCAAATAAAATTGGCGAATTCCGTTAGGTCACGCTGTAGGCTACGTCTCACACCCACACAGCGATATTGTACCTACACCCCTTTGGTTCACCAATGCGAACGAAGTAGGGCGTAATATCTTGAGAGTTCGGCCCCGGGGTTGGGGGCGTGGAAGTAGGATGCTGTGTTACCATGGCAACCATGTGTAGGGGTGTTCGTACACGTATCCTGTGGGTGTGTGGGTGAGGGGTGTTATGGCCTTAGTATGGGTGCGTCCTGAGTACTCCCGACCTTGGGGAATTTTGGTCTAGTTTTAGATTTGAACAATCTTAGCTAAAACTGCAAAACTCGTTCACCTTGGAAGCTCTGAGAGCTTTTCTTTAACCATCTATTGTTTGTAAGCTAATTAATGTTATCTTTTTATAACTTCCTCCGACACTAAAAAGAAAAAAACAACTACAACACTCTACTACTTGTGACCAATGATATATAAACCTCATTAGTGCGTGTTTCATTCCCTAATTTTTCACTATTTAACACATAACTGATAGATGCAGGAGCCATTTGACAACAATAAACATTCATAATGGTATGTAATGTACGTGTAATATAAGCAACATTAACTTTCACTTTAAGATTAAAAATTGGTTCTTCTTTACCCAAAAAGATAATGCCTGTTTGGTAACATCATTTATCTTAAATGTAAAAACTTTTTGTACTTACATATTTGAGTATACAATTATTACTTATGAGTGAGATGCTTAAGGGTAAACAGAGATGACATACATATTATTTCTGATGTATTGTATATTTTTGCCCATCCTTTCAGACAAGTATAAAAATTGCAATATATAAGATATAGTTGAAGTTTGAAATCCAATGGTAAAATTTGAGGGAGCGGGATATTCAAATCTGAACATCGGTGAAGGGTGTGTTTAGGGAGGCTGGGGGTTGTTGACCTGTATCGACGCGGTGCACTTATGTATAGGATGATATAGAGAAACTGGATATGACAGGCCTCTGAAAATTTGAGTGTTTGTACCCAAATAAATCAAAGTAGATACAAGGCTATATTTCAGCAAAATCCAATAGATTCTTAATAAACTAATTAGTCATATTACAGAAGAAAATTTAAATTGTGTTACGAGAAATCACAAACTGGTTTAGAAACCGTAAAATCTGACTCCAAGTACAGTTACTTAAATATAGTTTCTCAGATTTTCTGTAGGTGTGAAGTACCTAACTATGGCTCAACTATGAACTCAACTACCGATAATGATGATGACTACATTGTAACTGCGCTCACGTGTCACATCTAGTTCTGCTCCATCTACACTCATCGATGTTGAAGGGCATGCCAATTATGTTTTTGACGTACACGGAGTAGGCTTTCGTCGGGAAATTGAAATAGCCGCTGTTTTCGCAGCAAATTTACAAGGGGTTCGCGCCAGGGGGCTTGGAGGGACTGTGGTGGGGTGATGATTATATATTTCAGTAAAGCTAGATGGGTGTATTGTTTGGAAGCAAATTAGAACGAGTTGCTATTGTTTAGAATTTCTGGTATTTCTGGTCTTTAAAATTTCCCAATGAAAGCTATTACAGATTTTCCTTATATGACAATAACTTAATCATAATCTCGGTTTAATACTAGTAACCTATTCATTACTAACAAGTGGATCTAGCAAGCTTTGATTGATAGATAGATAGTTAATTCTTTATTGCACGCTATTAAATACAGTATTTTCAGGACCTAAAACTAAAAGTGAGAGTACAATGGGCGGTCTTATCGCTGAAAACGATCTCTTCCAGACAACCTTAGTATAGAAAGAGATGATCAGGAAAGACAGAAAGAGGTTGTTGATGGCATACTTACATAATATATAACTACAAATTACTTTGCATCACCTTAAAATCAGATTTCATAGAATCGTTTATTTTTCTTGTTTTTTTACATATATTTTTCTCTCATTCTGCTAGGTGTGTGGTATGTGGGGTAGATATAAATCCGTCAAATGAAGGATCATTTAATGAAAATATTCTGATAGGCAGAGGCGGATCTTGAAGTTGAGGGGGCCCTGGGCTAATACTGCTTAGGGTAGGGCCCCTAAGCAGTATTGAGGTGATCAGCATCGTTAAAAAAGTCTTTAAGATGGTATAGCAGTTTGGGAAGACATCAACAAGTTTCTTTTTATAAATTAGCCAAAAAAGTCCACTGTAAGAGAAGTAAGGCTCTGTCTTAAACTGCAGTAAGTAAGATTTTAACTGAATGCACTCTCATTCACTAAATGTTCGTCTGGGTTATTTGGATAATAATCAATAATATTATCTTATCTTATTATTGGGGTTGGCTTTACCCTACTACACGCCTACTACATACCTACTACACTTGGACCCTATTGTGTCTTTTGTGCTATACCCCTTACCCATTACACATCCCCCCAGCGCTCATGCAGCACCTTCATAAGTCTCAGTATGCGGTTTGGAGGGATGTACCTTTAGTCTTCAGGTGTCGGATATGCCATTCCCAGAAGACCCATTCTCCTTGCACCAAGTGCCACGCATTCACACAGTAGATGATGCATGGATTCGTCAGCATCTTCACAGGTCCTACACGTCTGATCTTCCGCGAGTCCCATCTTGTGGAGCTGCTGCCTTGTAGCATAGTGCCCTGTGAGCGCTCCGGTGATTCTCCGGAGCTGCTCCCTGCTGTATGTCCACATCTTCTTGGACCATCCAGCCCTAATATCTACCAGAAACATTTTTGAATGTTTCTGGCCTACTGTCGATTGCCACTGATTCCTATGCTCCTCAGTGGCAGCCTCCTATAGCGCTCGTCTTATCACTCCGTAATCAAGTCCAACGAACGGCTCTGGTCCAGTAAACTGTTTCTCTGAGCCCTTTCTCGCGAGATCATCCGCCCTCTCATTGCCCTCGATGCCCGCGTGACCTGGCACCCAGACCAATCTGACTCTGTTGCGCTTGCCTAGTCCATTCAGGCATCTAATGCAGTGCAACACTAATCCAGACTTTACCTCACTTGATGTGAGAGCTTTGAGTGTAGTTTGGCTGTCACACACAATATAGACAGTCTCATCAGTGACTTTCCTGTCTGTCATCTCTGTCGCGCAAGTTAATATGGCAAAGGTTTCCGCCTGGAAGACCGATGCATACCTACCCATGCTCAAACTAATGTTGCAGTAGTCACTGTGTACTCCTGCACCTGATCCAGTTCTCATCTTGGAACCGTCTGTATACCATACCTGGACTTTCATGTCCTTCTGTCGCATTCCAGCTTTCCAGTCTTCTCTGGTGGGAATGTGCACACTGTAGTTTATTTTAAAGTTATAGACGGTCTGTATCTTGTCCAGACACATTTCCATAACACCTTCCTATAATCAATAATATTAAGTACACTTTCCAGATCTATGAGTTCTTTATTTTTGTCTTGCAAATCCATTAAAAATTAAACTTTTTTGCTATAAGTCTCATAGGCTTGGCTTCTATTATTTATATTCATTATCATGTTATCCAAACGTTTAGCGTGTCTCTTTTATTTTTTTCTGCGCCGCTTACTGATACTATCTATATATTTATCTGAAAATTTTGAAGTAATGTGTCTTAGCAATATGCATATCTTTAGCATTGTCACTGCAGGCTGTTCCCACACTAGTACTTAATTTTTTACTTTTCTCTTCAAATTATTTTAGCTTCTGAACCGATCGTTGCCTTATGTTGTACACGAACTCTTTTAATGACACAATTGACTTAATCAGGGCTCTGTACTTTTATAAATTTAATATTACGAACAATAATGTGGTGTAAGAAATAATCAGAATACTATTGTACTTAACAGTTATGAAAGTTGATCGCAGTGTCGCAATCTTATGATCGGATATTTATTTAATTTTAGATAATTTTTATTATTGACAATATCGTCTATTGTTTTCAGTTCGGTTGGGGGCCCTCTGTATCCACGGGGCCCTGGGCTACAGCCCAAAAAGCCTTTAAATAGATCGGCCCCTGCTGATAGGTTACAAAGTAACATTTATAAACATCAAGATTATTGCTTCTACATTTACATTTACTGTCAGATTTGCAAAGAAATAGTTAGAGCCTGAGGAAGAAGCTGGCAATAAAACTCATGGTCACTCTTTATATTTAAAATCGACCCACCCGTTATTAAGTTACAAACGGTGTAACTAATACTACTTTGTTTTATGTTTATATCAATATAAAGCTACAGTCCCGGTTGCTTCTGAACAACTAATTTCAGAGCTTTATTGGGATAGAAGGCTTACTTGGAACGACGATTGCAAATACCTATATAATAAAAGTTAATCACGCCTTATGAATGCTCTAAGGCATCTCAGGGAATCAAAACATCAGTAAGAGAGACACAATTAGACGTACGTAAAAAATACAAAACATAACTACATATAAAACAAAGTACTTCGCAGCGTCTGTCTGTTCGCGATAAACTCAGAAACCACTGCACAGATTTTTCTGCTGTTTTCACCAATAGATAGAATAGTTTTCGAGGAACGTTTTAGTATATAAACTGTTAGGTTATTGTATATATTGGTTAAAATATAACAACATTTGTTGGAGCTGTCGGCAAAAAAATTACCATCTGGGAGCTTTCAACGAAAACGCTTCCTAAAAGTTTTGAGATATAACAAAATAATGTATGGTGGAATTGTGTATCTTATATAGGTCTACAAAAAAGTCCGGGGTGGCATATATTTATCTCTTATGGATAACATACTAGCTTACTATACACTAGGTGATACGGGTACGGGACCACTTCACCATGCAGGCGAAGCTGCGGACATCAGCTAGTTTGCAAATAAAATAGGATGAAAAATAAAATGAAACCAGAGGTGATAATAAGTGACCATTTTGTCACTGATTCCTCGAATAATTTTGTATAAGAGCAAAACTAAACCCTCGTAACATCAATCTCAATCTGCTTGGGAATTACTCACTGAGTCATGTGACTCACTGCGCAGACGCAGATAATATATGTGGCTATATCTACTGACTAAAGATAGAATCTATAAATACTAAAAAGTAATTATTGATTCATTTATTTATTTACATATCATTATAAGCATTAAGCCTAGAAAATTAGGTTGCCAGTAAAACGGCGGTCGTTAAGCCTGGTTGAAGGTCATATAGGTTGAAAATTTTCAACAGCAGTTCGCCACAGCCTGCGCCTGTTCATTTTAAAACGGGAATGGGCTCACCACTTGAATGTGGGCGTATAGCATGCCTATGCCTACCCCTTCGGGGATAAAGGCGTGATAATATGTATGTGTGTAGAAATAAAGTAATAAGTGACAGTATGTCAATTAATGAAACCCGATATCCCAAATTTTTTAACGAAACAATTTAGAATATTTTTAAAATAAAATAAATAAATAAATATCCATCACGCCTTATCCCCGAAGGGGTCGCAGAGGCATATTATATGCCCACTTTTCACCGTGTGGATTCCTGTCCCACGTAATAGGTGGTGAGCCCATTGCCGTGTTGAAATAGACAGACGCAGGTTGTAGCGACCTGCTGTTGAAGGTTTTCAAGCCGCCCATAAGGCCTTCAACCAGGCTTAACGACTGCCATTTTACTGGCAACCAGGACCAACGGCTTAACGTGCCTTCCGAAGCACGGAAACGCTCGCAAATATAAATGCCACAAAGTGGTCACCCATCCAAGGACCAGCCATAGTGAAAGTTGCGTAACTCAGTGATCGTTTACAGAACACTGAGACCGCGGGGCCACGAGCGCTTCTATAAAATATTTTTAACTTGTCAACTTATTCTCATAAAAAAAGGGGAAGACAGAGTGTCTAGAAGTATCATCCTTCCAGGCGAAAACAGGAAGAATATCTCACATTTTGGAATTTTAAAATTATGAAAACGAAACTACCAATCTATTCGTGTACAGTAAAAGATGGCAACACAGCACACGACATAGCTATAATTCCAGTGCCAGGTCATAATACGATCATTGTAATTTCTTTAAGTACTTTTATCTCTCAATACAAGCTTTCACTATGTAAAACATTTCAGCTTGGCGCTCAGAAACTTCAAATTATTGTCACTTACAATAATACACTTTAAGTTAAACACAATAAAGTACAAAATAGAAGAACGGGACGAGAGGGGTATAAAATTAAATCCATTTCAAAGAATTCCTGTCGCTAATCGTAAAAATTCTTGTAATTCCTGATACGGTCGTTGAAATGCACGCTAACATTTGATTGCATTTATGTGGACCGCAAATATTTATTATCCTACTAATATTTTAAATGAGAATGTTTGTGAAAATGTTTGTACGCTTGTTACTTAATCACGCTTTAATCCCGGATCAAGTTGGATAAACTTGGTTTACAGATAGTTGACACTTTAGATTCACACATAAAGGTACAAGTATGCCACAAGTACGGGAAATATTCACCACGCGGGCATAAACTAGTACAAAATAAATACCAACAATTGCACTACTACTAGTATTTTCTAATTTAATGTTTTTAGTATATTTGCTGTATTTTATTTGATGCACGCTTAACTTAAGTAAACTGATTAGAATGCGTTACGAAAAGTGTGATCGGAAAGAAAGTTTAGAGGGAGATGACACACTAGCTAATGCCGTATTCAAACTCACCCGTTTCCCACAGGAACATGTTCCCAGAATAAAAAGTAACAATCAGGGCTAATACAGCTTTATTATAGTGTATGAGTCTTCAAATTCCGTTCAGCAGGTTTAGAGCTTCATCATCATCCGAGCGTCTGTCCCAGTTGCGTCTCGCGACGCCCGGGGTCCGCTTTCCTACATTTTCTTCTCCACTTCGCACGGTCGTCGGCATCCCCTGTAGTGAGACCATTGGCACGCATGTCATCCCTTACGACGTCAATCCAGCACTTCTTGGGTCTTCCCCTCTTACCGGGACCAGGCGGGGCTGACATGGCCAGACATTTGTTTCCCACGCAGCCCGGCGGTTGCTGCAAGACGTGGCCATACCAACGAAGACGACACTCTTGCAACTTGTCTGCAATGTCACGGACGTGAAGGCTGCCGCGGATGCGAGAGTAATTCAGCAGGTTTAGAGCTTACTCTCTACAAACTCACAAACTCTTTTGAAATAAATAATAATGTTTTCAAAAAAATAATAGTGTCGTTCTTCTTACTTACTATAAATCATTACTGTTTCATTGCCACATGAAATTTTATTAAAACAAGCCTTTGGAATCCAAAAAATTAATCCACGACGATCGTAATCTTATTAATTACATCTGAATATTACAAGGTGTCCAATCACCTTACCGTATCGAGAGTAACCAAACTCGCCCGAACTCGAGGAAAACGTGACACAATATTGTCCTTTCTCTCACTCCTTAGCAATTCTCGTATTTCCATCTCCCTTTGAAAGTATGTCGCCAGTTTCCGTTTGCGAATTTTGGGTGTAAGTGACGGACATCTCGTTTTAACCATATTTACGATTCAGATAATGATTGTAATACCTTTTGAGATGATACCCGGTTTTAATAAATTAGGGGCTCGTTTTAAATAAAGCTTTATAAATCATGTGCGAATTTTGTAATAAATCAGGGGTTCCGTCGGGTATAATCAAGGATTACAAATACGAAAGACATCTTATTTGACTGAGTACCTGACTTGCCGAAATCTTAGATTTGTGAGCAGATTGGAACAAATGTTTGTGTGAATGTTTGTTTCACAGTTTGCTTATTAGTTTTACAATTTAACCTACATGACGCTGTGTATTATTGTTAATATTAGTAATCGGTGGAAATTTTTACACGTTTAAAAAAAAAACAAGTAACGCACCCTTCACTATCGTATTGGAGGAATCAGACGACTTCTAAACCTAAATCAGTTTCAAAACCGAGAGTGATAGGAACTTCAAAATCGCCTATGCACGTAATCATGATGTCCTGAATTGGATGTCAACCGTTTGTCTCTATCTCTTACGAAATACCTTCCTACGAAATAGGTGCTTACAGAGGGATGGACGGACAGACTGAGCCGTTTTATAAGACTAGGGTTTAGAAATCTAAAAGTCTTCTGCAAAAGTAAATATATTCTTTAAATGTCACATTTTTCATGCTTGAATTGCTATGTTACTTACCCCTTGAAACAAAACAGCACTCGTAAAAGAATTTAATTAATGAATAAAACTCTCGTTAATACACCACCACACAATCCCTTTAATCTATGACATTTCAATTCCTAGAACAATAATCGTCTGATAGTCAACCCTTAAATGGTCGATGCCTATTAGATTTAATCACCGAGAGCGGTTAATACCATAGGGGGGGTCGTTTGACCTATCTAACAATCCTGTATGATTATGAAAAGTGTCATTGCCTATTACTATAGCTTAGAACTGGACTATTACTAGTAATTATTGAAACGTATCGTGCGGAATATTAATAGGGTTGTCGTTTATATTCCTTTTTATTGTGAGACAAAGGTACTCCTTTTTATTCTAGGCTATTCATGTTCAAATTATAGACACGAAAAGCAATCTACGATTGGCATAATGTACTGGAATTTACGAAAATTGATGCAAATGTAATGTTAAAATATTTATAATAGTTTAGGAAAGTATTTTTAATACGCACTTGACGGTATTAAGCAAATACAAGCACGTGTGCGTATTATATGTGTCACCTGCAACTGAGCTCAGGGGTATTCCTCACATGACATAAATTTATAAGAAACCTGTGGCACCGCGTGTGTAACCGATTCAAAACTACAATTTAACAGATTTGTTGACATTTATGGTAACAACTCTTTCTGAATTATGCGACGTTTATAATTATCCTCATAAATTACTGGCATTCACTTTTTTTTTTATGAAATCGTCTCTACGGTAGATATATATTAGAAATTCGTATAAAAATAGGAATATGTGAGGTTATTTTCATAAAAAAATATGTCAACTATTTAATATAAAAAAAAACAAAATCAGTAATGTAAGATTTTTTTCATAAGTTACACAATTTAATTACCTGTAATTCAAAATAACCCTATGGCGAAGTTCAATCAAACAGATAAAACTGTTTAGTTTGTATCTCTATATTATGATAATTTCTCAAAAAATCACTGAATGAAAAACACGAATGAGGCCATCTTCAAATTCTATAGATTGTAATTTTAGAATATTAGGCACTTAATAGTAGAATGTATCATAAGGGAGTAAAATAATATTTTAACGGCAAGGGCTACTTTTTGAATCCAGAGCGAAGCGAGGGATTCTTTAGTAGAATCTTGAACTGAGCGAGGGATTCAAAGTATGTCGCCAGATTCAAAAATATATTTTGCGCCCGAGAGATACACTCTGCTTTTCATCACCTTCTATGAGAAAATACACCTCATATTTTATTGTAATATTATTGTTTAATAAAACATAAAGTAACAACTACATTGAAACTAAATAGTAGGTATCTAATAATAAAACAACTAAAAACTTATATTTCAATTGATGAGAACGCGGGCTGTAATTAACGCGTTTATAATTTCATATTTCATTTTTTTTTATTCGGCTGTCGCGGCATCTCGACTATGGGCTGTCGTACCAGCCAGTCTATATTCAAACAATATTTGCGTTCGATTTCTTTAGCACTGAACACTAAGATGTTGCAAATTCAAAAAGTGCGCGGCAAAGATAATTGCGCAAATATCTTTGCCACGCACTTTTTCAATTTGAAAGTTTCTAATAGAAAACATCACCTTTGGGTGTACTTAAAGGCAAATGAAGTCGTCATTTTCGAATATATGGGATGAAAAACACTTTGCATCAAGAACTGCTTGCGTGTTGCTGTAAAATAATAACTTCATTCAATTCACAGTTACAATTTATCGGCAACACGAAGTACTACAAAAAAAACCAAGCTTATTCCGAATACTACCATGGGAAAATGTTAACATGACAAATAGTGTTGTCCAAGACACCGTTTAATAAACACGACAAGGGGGCCAATTAAACCTCACGACACGTCAAAGGGTTAATACTGGGTTGTCGGCTCGTTTGTCAGATGGATTCGATCCGAGCAGGGAAGGGTTGAATTTTTAAGTGTTGCATTCGATAGATTTTGTGATATACTAATTTATTTGATTACATTATGCACATCTGTTGATACGGTGGGGTTATGATAGTGAATTTAAAAGGATTTTTGTAGACCACTACGGCCACTGCCTTAGGGCCGTAATACAGAACGTTTGTCAGAACCTTTGTTTGTAGTTTTATACCTGAGCCTATTTTAACACGGCAATGGCCTCACCACCTGTTACGCGGGACAAATAAAAAGGAAACGGGGATATGTGGTCCTAAAGTATACTGGAGATAAAAGCGTGACTGATAAGTAGGTTTCATTTTGTACTCTGTAATGCATTACATATTTGAGTAAAAATATGTTATAATCAACTGTTTAAGCGATTGCAAATATAAGTGCAAGATTTTTTAGGATAAAGCCGCTTTGACAGGCCTTTTTATTGGGACTAATCCCACCCGCATTCCCATTACTGACTTCTGTAAACCAGGATCTACAACAATCACCAAAAAACCAGAAAAGTTACACCGAGCTCGATCTCTGTGAAGTCCCAGGAGAAGTTAGAATGTCTTGGAACCCGCAACGAAATTTATCAGAAGATAATTTGAGGTAGTCGGAAAAAGAACGTATCGCCAGGCCTGTTCTAAATGCTGGTTACGAACTAGGTATATATATATATATTATATAGGTATATTAACAGGCAAAAAAATTATAAAAAATTACCACTTATTGGCATCTTATTGACCAGCAATTGAGAAATCATAAATATGGTCACCATAATAATAATAATTCTGTAGGATATGAAAATGGCAGACGCCGCCTTCATCCATAGTTATAATCACGCAGTTCATCTAACCACAAACCCAATAGCCCATTTCATAGTTAGCATATTGTACAATAGTTTAACTTCCATTGGAGGTGGTCCATAATCGTTCTTCTGCATAAGGCGGGCGTGGATTGTCTACAGTGGGGGTCCCATTTCCTATTAGAATAAAATTCTCAAAGGGCCTCTGCGTGTTGGACCAATATGTCCCCATATAAGCCTACCAAAAGACCGGGTATCTTCGTAGAAAAAAAACAAGATGCCCGTGAAGTTAGAGACATCATTCTGTAGTAGAACTCTGGTGGTCACAGGCGAATTACAATTAATGTCATTGATTATTTAATATCAAATTAAACCTATAAGATAGAAGAGAGAGAACATATGATAGTATTACTTTTATAAGTTTCAATATCTTTATAATTTTCAAGAGATGAAAGTTATTTTTAAAACCTATTTTCAATTATAAATTTATTTCTCTTCCGGTGAAGAGATTTAAATAATATGAATTCTCCTCGGTAGGAGAACACTGAGCGCAAAATTGTGTAACTGCTGTAGGTCTTTGATGTTACCTGGCTGGTGTGTCAAATTTACACTAGACCTACTGAAATTAAAATATTTTATTTCTTTTGTAAGAAAATGGAATTGTAAAAATAAGGTAAATAAAATAAGAAACGATAGATCTAGTAAGAAATTTAACCCCAAAATATACGAATTTGATTTACGCGATTATTGCTGAATTTCAAAACTAGGTGACCCACACGATTTCGCCCGCGACATAATTCGAACTCCCATTGCGCCTTTTTAATCCTGTTGTTTATATTTTTTTAATAATGTATGAAAATTGGCTATCCAACACAAAAATATTTTTTTAATTTGTTTCTGAGATTAGTGCGTTCAATCAAACCAACAAACTCTTCAGATTTATACACTAGTATAGAAGTATAAATAGTATGTCACTGCCTATGCCTTCGTGGAAAATATGAATATTTAAAGTAAAAAAAAAAACATGATAACGTGAGATTCAATTTTCCACGTGTTATAAGCAGGATGGCGGTTAACCCTGCGAATGATGGAGGCCCGCGGGGCGCCACTTCAAAGAAAATCTAAATGTATGCATTGTTTACTGAAGGCGAAAACCCACCCATGGACCTTTGGCGCCGGGGGGTTTAGGTAACTTTACCGTTTCAAGTTCTTTTACTACATATTAGTGTAATATATAATCTGTTAAGTATTCTCGTTAGAATATTAAGGGATATTTCTATAGTAGAATGCTAATATAAAAGTCTCTCTTCTGAACAGAATACTGGTGCTACGAAATATATTCTACTACACAGATAAAATAAATTGAAGTGTCTGTTTTTTATTCCATATTAAAAGATTTTCACTAAATGCATAAGCATCAATTTAAAAAAAAACAAACAATTTAAAAAAAACAATATTTTAATAACTCTATCTGTGCTCGTGGCACCGCGGTCTCAGTGTTCTGTAAACGATCACTGAGTTACGCAACTTTCACTATGGCTGGTCCACGGATGGGTGACCACTTTGTGGTATTTACATTTGCGAGCGTTTCCGTGCTTCGGAAGGCACGTTAAGCCGTTGGTCCCGGTTGCCAGTAAAATGGCAGTCGTTAAGCCTGGTTGAAGGCCTTATGGGCGGCTTGAAAATTTCAACAGCAGGTAGCCACAACCTGCGTCTGTCTATTTCAACACGGCAATGGGCTCACCACCTATTACGTGGGACAGGAATCCACACGGTGAAAAGTGGGCATATAATATGCCTCTGCCACCCCTTCGGGGATAAGGCGTGATGGATATTTTTTTTTTATGTATCTTAACGGATGGAACAATTTTAATGGAACTTTCACTGCCATACTGCTGATGTAATAATAAGTAACTTAGGATACATTTTATCCGAGAATCACCTGATATCAAAGTCAAAACGCGGGGCGCCTACTAGTACAAAATTAAAGTAAAAAGCTTAATACCGGGTTTTGGAACGGTCCAAACTAGTAGGTATTTATTTTTATTTGAATAGTAGTAGTAGTTATTTATTTTTATTTAAGTAGAAGTATTTGCTATTTATTTTTTATTTAAGTAGAAGTATTAGTTGTTTATTATTATTACGTAGAAGTAGTAGTTATTTATTTTTAATTCATTATAAGAAGTATTTATTTATTTTTATTTTACTTGTTACTTTATTTTACTAACAATTCATAAGCCATAACAAGTTTACAGCATAAAATACTCAGATAATGTTATCCTTGACAAAAAAACCCTTGTGTAAAAACCAGACTGTAATAATGTAACAAGTTCGATAACTTGATAGCAAGCTGTCAAGTAGTTAGTAAGTTACAACTTATCATTATGCTAAGAAGCAAGTAAACTAAAGTTAAACTACGTAGAGCATTAAAGGGTTGACACTTGAGTGTTATAGGCAATATGTATTTCAGAAATCCGTATTTAAATTGTAAAAAGTATAATGCAGTTTTGGTGTGTCAAGAAATAATAAATATTGTAGGACATTTTATTTTTAGCTTTTTTACACATCGACGTCTAAGCTACTACACAACAAGTAGGTAAGCTAATACAAGTTTGTGGAATGCAATCTTGACAACTGATAAACATACATATTTCTAAAGACATACATATTATACATAGAAAACACCCAGACCTCAAAACAAATATTTGCGGATCACACTAATATTTGCTCTGACCCGGCAATCGAACCTGGGACCTTAGTGCGGTAGTCGAATGACACTACAACTTACGCCAACGTGGCACTCAAAATAAATGAATACGGAGTTCTTAAAGTTATATTTTTACTTAAGTGTCACACAATATTTTTTTTTATAAAATATCCATCACGCCTTATCCCCGAAGGGGTGGCAGAGGCATATTATATGCCCACTTTTCACCGTGTGGATTCCTGTCCCACGTAATAGGTGGTGAGCCCATTGCCGTGTTGAAATAGACAGACGCAGGTTGTGGCTACCTGCTGTTGAAATTTTTTTAAGCCGCCTATAAGGCCTTCAACCAGGCTTAACGACCGCTATTTTACTGGCAACCGGGACCAACGGCTTAACGTGCCTTCCGAAGCACGGAAACGCTCGCAAATGTAAATGCCACAAAGTGGTCACCCATCCGACGACCAGCCATAGTGAAAGTTGCGTACCTCAGTGATCGTTTACCGAACACTGAGACCGCGGGGCCACGAGCGCTTCTTATTTAATTATATAAAATATTTTTTTTTAATTATATATAATGCCGTTCATGATACGCGTTTAACCCTTCATCTACATGTGCAATATCAAATTGAGTTAAAACTATAGGCGTTAACGTTAATTCTTGTTAACGTTAACTCCTGTATGCTTTAATTCGGTTTTGGTTGTGTTGCTTTCAATTTGTCTTTTAAAGTCCTACGTTTGTGAAATGATTAAACAGAGTACTTTTAACCAAAAATAGATAAATCTATTCAGTTTTTAGAAAATAAGACGTTCTGATCATTCTTTATATTACTCGACAGCATTTTGGATATTGATTTATAGTCAACATTTGAAAACCTAAAAAGATTTTTTTTATATTTGGCACGTAAAATGGCGCCATCCGCCTGATGGAAAGCTCAGCCGACGACCCGTAAATGAGGGCCTTTATCATAGCCTACAGGCCTCCGATAGCCTCAAATTAAGGATACAGCTAACTTACTTTCAGATTAACAACCTAGATTTAAAATTATCTTTGTTAATTTAGTTGTTTTATCTCAAAAGTAATTCCGCACAGATGAAAAAATAGCGCCTAACGTCAAATCGAACCGAAAACCCGCCCAGTTCAAATGGAAATAAACAAAATTATATTGCCTTCAGACATGACCGAACATCAAAAGGAAAATGTAATGCGCAGACCCGTTGGTTGACGATGTCATTTCCCTGTAAAATATTAACGTGGGGTCGACGATACCGCGCCCTGTCATTTCAGGGTTAATACCTGTATTCTCTTTATACTAGTACGATTGTATGGAATTATCCGTCTTAACGAGCTCACTGCCTTTTTCGATACACAAGCATTTCTTGTTTTGCTTCATATTGTATATTAAAATCGCTACCAGTACTTGTTGCTACAATGGCAACTCAAATTTTTGTTCCTTAATTAAATTGTTGATCGAACACGTGTTGGGAATAACTGGAATGGATTATTTTAAAGGTTTTTCTTTAAAGGTTTGGATCTACATTCTTACCGAACTTACAAATAAGTAACTACATGGAATTTATAACGCACAAACAACGTTTATAAGGATAGAATGTTTATAAAAATACTAGATGATGTTTTGCCCGTAAGGTGCAATTTCTCCGTTTTCCACAGGAACTTGTTTAAGTGATAAAATTAGAAGGCCCTTTATGTCAATGCAGGGTGCCATCTGTCTTAATACTAAAATTTCAGGCAAATTAGTTCCGGAGTTAAAGCGTGATAAATAGTAAATATCTCTACTAACTTTAACATTTATAATAATAGTGACAAACATACGTCAAAATTGTATATGTTAATAGTGTTTATTTACTAACTAGCTGATGCCCGCAGCTTTGCCCGCGTGGTGAAGTTTTCCTATTCAAGATTTCGTACAGAACCCTCAACTTTTTGAGAATTCAATATAGCCTATGTTACTCTCGAAGAATGTAGCTTTCTAATGGTGAAAGAATTTTTAATATCGGCCCTGTAGTTTCTGAGCCTATTCATTAAAAACAAACTTACAAATTTATTAGACGACACGATTGTTTTCAAGGGCTATGGTGTTTTACAAACCGGTGGTTTACATTAGCGAGAGCCGCCGTATCATATCGCAATAAAACAATTTCCTAAGTATTATTTTCCCATTTATCGCCAAAAATTTAAAAAGAAAAGGTCGCCCGGCACTAAAAAGTAGATTGGCGATAGCGAATAAGACCCGTTTTATACCTAAACTAGGTGACCCCACCGACACCTATTTAATCCCGGCGCTTATAAATTCTACAATAATGCATAAAAATTTGCCCGTGATGGTATATAGGCTATAGCCTTCCAGGATAAATGGGCTATCTAACACAAATAAAAACAATTCAGACCCTACCTGTAGTTCCTTTCAGCTTCAGCTTTATAATATTAGTATATGTAGATAAATATGGGTGAAAATCGCGAAAGTTTAAAAATTCTGTAAAAAAGCAGTGTATACAACCGAAACTGTGCGCTAAGATGACGATGAAACTGTAATCAATCATAATGATAAATCACAAATTACAGTCCCTTGAAAGCTGTCGTCAGATAAATCTACTTTACTTTTTTCTTAATCAAAAAATGACTCACTATCAGCCGTTCTCACGACTTGAAACCTGTTTATCCATGAATGCCTTAGAATAGGACAGGACAGAATACGCCCATAACGTACACAAGTACACAGATGTACGTTAGTCTATTTTAATTACTAGTATCGATATCGGTGAATTCCTGCCTTGCTACTCGGAGTTCAGTAGGGAGATGACATGTGACTATCGATACAATCTGATTGTTATTTTTTTTATTTAATAAAAATTAAATATCGTTAGGACAACTAACACAACGCCATCTGATTCCAAACTACTAAGAACTTGTACTATGGTAATCAGATAACTGATAAACATACATACACATACATATCTACCTAACTAACTATCTTCACGCTGTATCCCTGACGGGGTAGTCAGAGGCATATTTAACGCCCATGTTTCACCGTATGCATTTCTGTGGTGACCACGTAAAAGGTGGTGAGCCCATTGCCGTGTGAAATGGAGAGGCGCAGGCTGCATCGACCTGCTGTTGAAATTTTTTAAGCCGCCCATAGGGCCTCTAACTTGGCTTAACGACTGCCATTTTATTGGCAACCAGGACCAACGGCTTAACGTGCCTTCCGAAGCACGGAACTGGGGTGGGTCTAAAGGGCCGAATAAATTTAATAAATTGTGTTTATTTAGATGTTAAATTTGGAAGAAATTTTGAACCCGTTGCCTTTTTTAGTGAGGTGGTAACAAAAAGGCTAAAAGGTCTTATGTGCTAGACACTAATTAGCACGACGAATTTAAGTCCTGGTAGTCTCGGACTAACTGATAAACATACTTATATATTCCTAAACACATACATATTATAGATAAATAACACCCCCAGACAAAGTTTTATCCTGGGTAGGTATCGAACCCACGACCTCTTACATAGCACACAGAGTCACAGAGGGAGTCTCATAATGCATAATGGAACAATTATAGAAATAGGAATATTAGGAGAAGTGGCATGGAGGTATTTCCACATGTCGCCGCAATAAAACCTTCACCATTCCTGGAATCGCGTACTATAGATAAGAGCCATGGCTTGAAAAGGTATTTATATTCAGTTTTTATATAAAAAAGCATTATTATAATTTTCTCCAGAATAGAACAGTATCAGGAGTAATGAGATTACTTTCAAATTCAAGTCTGTGGGGTGGAGCTTAGGTCTTGGATGGATACAGTAGTGTCATTAACATATTATTATTGAATTTTGGCTTTCTATCAGGCTGGCAGCGACATTTTAGTGAGCTAAATATGAAAAGAAAGTGTGTGTGTGTGTGTGTGTGTGTGTGTGTGTGTGTGTGCGCTTATGTACACGCGTTAGATGTTATACAGCTTTAGTCTAATAAGATTTCATCACATATTCCACAACTCTTTGTTACAAACAAAGGAATGATAAATTAATAAGAAAAAAATACATCAAAAGAATGAAAACTACTTTGAATGTAGTTATAAGTTGTCATAGAAACACTTATCACCTAACTTCAGGGTGTTTATAAGTTGTCATGGAAACACTTATCAGCTAACTTCATGGTGTCGGTTTTTAGCACAGGTATGTCCACGCATCGAAAAAAATTACTCCCATCATTTTTCACTAACGCGCCAAAAAAAATATAACTTCAAAAAAACAAATTGAAAATGAGGTTATTAATAAGGATTAGGGGATTATTTGAAAATGTCAGCGCGTAAAACAATTAAAGTCTGTTTGTAACTAAATACTAATCTAAAGTCACTTTTTTACTTCCATTTTTTTGTTCCATCCCAAAACAAAGCAAACAAAATCAACGTCTAACCTATGATTTTCGAAAAAATAAAATCAGCACCTCACTACGTCCAACACAAACACGACTCGATAACGAGGTGAAATATTCACATCGCAAGCGTTGTAATCAGCTGACGACCGTCTCTCTCGCACCCGCTGCCTCTTACGCGACCTACCGGGCAGGGAAAAAGACGGCACGCGACTGCGGCGTTTACAAAGGGGTCGCGTTCTCTTTGATCTTGCCGAAGCGCGTGCGTACGGAACCCGCGCGTGTGTGTGTGTATGCAGATGAGAATTTGATAATTGCAAAGATTTATGTGGGTGCCTTAGGGCGATATGACGTTTTTGCATTACTTAATTAATAGGAATTATCTTTTTCTGTGATGGTAGGTATTAAATAATATCACAATTTGTTTATATTGACTCAATTTATGGTTCTAATTTTAGAGGTTAACTAGGTAGTCAAGATCTCACTTGGAAGCTTGTGTATCAGTTCACGGACGAGTTTCAATCTAAGGATTGGCAAATTAGACGGCAATTGCTTGCACTATGTCTATAATTTTAGACCACAGACTACAAAATTGATATATCTTGATTGCAATAGGAAACGTCACGCTAAAATGAGATCTATTTTTGCAGTACCTAGTAGCTTTTAAACGGCTTGTTTAATGTGATTACAATGACACGATTTATGACTTTACATGTGTGTGTCATCACCATTTACTATGCTATGAGACAACTGACGCATATGCCGTGATCTGTTTATGAATTAATTCTTTGATCATCGTGTTTCATAGACGGAGTATTCTAAAGTTTTATACTATACCATAGAGTAATGTAAAATTTTGATAAAATAAATTTGTGTATGTACCTATAAGATACTAAATGAACCCTACGGCTTCGCCCGTGACATACTTCGACCTCCCGCCGCATTTATTTAATCCCGTCGCTTATAAACTCTACAATAACATACACATTTGCCCGATTTCTGGACCTCTGTGATTACTGCTCCGCTCTCCAGGACAGTAGCGTGATGATTTATAGCCTTTCTTGATAAATGGGCTATCCAAAACGAAAATATTTTTTTCTAATCTGACCGACGAGTAGTTCCTGAGATTAGTGAGTTGGACCAAACAAACAAACTTCATTTTTATATCTATACTAATATTATAAAGCTGAAGTGTTGTGAGTTTGTTTATTTGTTCGGTTGAACGCGATAATCTCAGGAACTACTGGTCGGATTTGAAAAATTATTTTTGTGTTAGATAGCCTATTTATCGAGGAAGGCTATAGGCTATATATAATTACGCTACTACACTGGGGAGCAGAGCAGTAGTCATAAATGTCGACATATTTTTATGCATCGTTGTAGAATTTATAAGCGACGGGATTAAATAGGTGCGAGGGGAGGTCGAAATATTCCACGGGCGAAGCTGTGGGGGTCATCTAGTATTAAGTAAGATACGACGGTATGTAAGTGGGGTGTAAGGGGGTCTCCGGGACCCTAGTGACCTCGCCTACTATTGTCTTTGTGTGTATCGCCTACTAAGTACTTGTAGTGTATTCCGTAAGACGATGAAAAAGATGAAAATTGCAAAATTGCAAGGCGCTGATTTTCAACCATATTGTTTGTTCGGTTGGTTGAACGCGCTTATCTATGGAACTACAGGTCAGTTTTGAAAAATTATTTTTGTGTTGGATAGCCCATTAATCGAGAAAGGCTATATATCATCCCGGTACTACCCTGGAGAGCGGAGCAATGTCGAAAAAGCGGGCAATTTTTTTTACATTTTGGTAGCATTTATAAGCGACGGGATTAAATAATAATGATTAAATAGGTGCGAAGGGAGTCGAAGTATGTCACGGACGAAGCCGTGGGGTCACCTTGTGAAAGTATAGACGGACTCGATGAAATGTCGTTTGCCTCATATTTAGTAAATTATCGTTTACGCCTTCAAGTTATGTTCGTTGATAATTGATGACCTGAAATGATACAAGGAAACCTTATACAGTACTTAGAGTTAAAAAAGTGCAACACTACACTTCAAACAGTTATTATGCTTTTTTTTTTATTTATTTTTTTTAAATTTTACCCTGAAATGTACAAAGTAACGCGATTTTATACGTCCGACAATGTGCCTTAAATGGTTTTGGGTTGTGTTATTATGGGTAGATGATGTGTAAGGATGTTGTGAGTTGTTTTGGGGTTTAAGGAATTTATATATTATCTGTGCGTGTGCATGGTTTGTATTGACATCATATGGAATATTGCATCCTAGGCTATAGAGACTTCTAAAAGTAATTTAACAAAGATAAATGTAGATTTATAATATCTTATATTTATTTAGTTATTATGCTTTTCGAGTGTCTATTATTTTGTTCATATCAGTAGGTATATTAAACAATATTTTGAAGTGTTTGTAATATTAACATACTGGGCTGGGCACGATACAACTGGAAACAAGTGTTAAGTTGTTTTGTTATCAACTTTATTATCTATGGAGATACCCATTACATAGAGATACACTTTGAAAAGATTTTTAAATATTTCATAAGAGTTTTATAGACACCAATTTCGCCCTTAGCTATACAGTATTTTAAAATTGCTCCTTCAGACTCTAATGAACATGATGAGACTACGAAAATATTTTATAGTCTGAAAAAACGAAAAGTTTGCTTATCAGAATCAATTAAAATCAGTATCCTCCCTTGTCTACTTCATGGAGCTGAATTCGCAGATCATCTCCCCTATGAATCTTAGCGCCTAAGAAGGAAGAGGACTGACCCTAAATGAAACAAGGTAGATTTGAAAGGTTTTTCCAAAGAAATCAAAAGAAAAGCACAAAGCCTGTATAGAACTTAGTGACTACTTTGCACCCAATTTGTTACGTGTACTAAGGATAGACACATAGAGCAATAGACACATTTTATTAAATTTATTCGGCCCTTTAGACCCACCCCAGTTCCGTGCTTCGGAAGGCACGATAAGCCGTTGGTCCCGGTTGCCAATAAAATGGCAGTCGTTAAGCCAAATTGAAGGCCTTATGGGCGGCTTAAAAATTTCAACAGCTGGTCGCAGCAGCCTGTGCCTGTCCATTTCAACACGGCAATGGGCTCACCGCCTGTTACGTGGGACAAAAATGCATACAGTGAAATGTGGGCGTTTAATATGCCTCTGCCTACCCCTTCGGGGATGGAGGCGTGACAATATGTATGAATCTTATTGCCTAAGAATAAAATACTACTAGTACTAAGGATAAAAACCAGATCTAGTATTTGTCGAACGTTGTGAACTTCAAACTTCTATGGCGGAAAATAAATTGTCCGTATAATACAAGCTGAATTAGCATAGCAGTGTAATAAAATGGACGGTCGGGTCGTGTTGGTTGAATAGATAATTGTTCTGATAAGAAACTGATTGTGAGTTCGGTTAGCGAGTTGACAGATCGTCGAATTTATTGCGGTCAGAGAAATCTTTAAAATCTATGAATATTTTAATTGGGAAAAACTTTAATTTTTAATATTAATATTTATTCAATAAAAATCTCATCAAAGCATACAGAATTGCATAGTATAACTAACTAGTTTTAATTGGAGAACGTTGTATGCTATGCTATGCGACCGCTGTTTGATATTTGAGTCGACTGTCTCGGTGGCGCAGTGGTAGTTTATGCGACTGAGGTCCCAGGTTCGATTCCCGGGTCGGATTTAATATTATATTTGTGTGATCAACAAATGTTTGTTTCAGAGATTGGGTGTTTCCTATATATAATATGTATGTATTCAGAAATATATAAGTATATTTATCAGTCGTCTAGATCCCATAACACAAGCTTATATTAGCTTACTTTAGGCTAGACGGCGCTGAGTACAAAAAAAATGTAACACTATATTTAAAAAAAAAACCATTACGTACGGCACCAGCACTAGAGACTGAACTTATTCCATAGGTTTTAAAGTGTGGCAGTTACGTTGCAGCAGTTGCGGCAAGATACTTACAAGAAACCCCGCTAGAACAGTCTTGGTACAAGTATGACATCCTCGCATGTATCGTGTGGATGATAAAAAACTTCATGCCGCCATTGCGAGGACGCAACAAGAGAGAAATACGAATAAAGCATGATTCGACATGGACTTGATGATATGTGCATTGTTGACTTTACTACAGAAGATGCTGAAGAGCAAAGTGGAAGGAAAACAGTAAGAAAGTAGATCCCCAGACTCCGAAGCAAAGTAAGTAAATGTATGTAAAACCCAGCAAAACCTAACTAACTAACTAACTATCTTCACGCTGTATCCCTGACGGGGTAGTCAGAGAGGACAGATCGCCAGGCTTCGCGATCCATGCATACTTCTTTCGCTTCTTCGAGATTCATCAATCGCTTCATACACGCACGTCTGGGTATCCGAGTACTTTTGACCTTTCCGTTTTTGAGCAATCTGCTCACGTGGTCTTCATATGTAAGTCTCGGCCTACCCTGACTCCTTCTACCCTCTACTTTTGAACAATATATATTCTTCGTCAATCGTTCCTCACTCATTCGTTGGACGTGTCCAAACCAACGGAGCACGCCCTTTTCCAGCTTAACGCTGACACTTTCATTCAAACCTGCCATATTGCGTATCACTTCGTTACGTATTCGGTCGGCCAAGGTAACGCCGCACAATTTTCGAAGTGATCGCATCTCCACAGCATTCAATTTACTTTCATGCATCTGCTGACATACCCAGGTTTCACTACCGTAAAGCAAAGTTGGCACTAGCACTGCGGTATGAATCGCCATTCGTGCTTCTTTTACGATGCTTTGTCGCTCCTCACTAGTTTTATCTCAGTAAAGCATGGATCTTTAGAGCATCATCTAATGTCTAATGAGTATCAAATCTATCGTGCATCACCTACAGGAATTAGTCCTGGATTTACGGAAAAAAAATCGCCTGAAAAGTTACTCGGCCGTCAATTGGACTCGGAAAACGTAGGCATAACACGTCCAGGTTTTTAGTTTCCACTTTAGAGCTCCTTTAAGAAGCGTTCGTGGCCCCGCTGACTCAGGGCAGTATTCCAGAACGTTTATCAATACTCAAGAAACACTTGAGAGTAGTATTTATAAGACAAAATCTAATCTCAAGCGTTGATCGACTATTGATAAACGTTCTGGGATACGGACCTCAGTGTTCTGTAAACGATCACTGCGTTAAGCTATATTCTCTACAGCTTGAACAATGTCAACAGCAGGTCACCAAAGCCTGCGCCTGTCCATTTCAACACGGCAATGGACTCACCACCTGTTACGTTGGACAAAAATGCATACGGTGAACTGAGGGCGTACAGTATGCCTCTGCCTACCCCTTCGGCGATAAAGGTGTGACAATATGTATGTATGTAATATTAACACTGACCTACATGCACAGTCTTAATAATTCAACAAACAAACAAGTATACTTAGAACGTTACACAACATCACATTCAACAGTTGTAACACAGTATAAAGAGTAAACCTATCAGTAGCGTTACGCCTTTGAAGTTGACAAAAATGCCGACAACGTCTAGACAGTGATGCTTGTAGGGTTGTCACAGGTATACAAGGCTGATGTTATTTATAATTTATTTATTAACTCGTACTCGCAATCAACTATCAACATTATAATATAATATCTTAATCTTAATAATATTATAAATGTGAAAGTTTGTAGAGATGTTTGTTACTCTTTCACGTAAAAACTACTGAATAGATTTTAATGAAACTTTACAATAATATAGCTTATACATCGGAATAACACATATACTTTTTATCCCGGAAACAATTTCTTATGGAAAACGGGAACGGGAAAACTTCTCTACGCGGGCGAAGCCGCGGGCGTCAACTAGTATGTATATATAATAAATCAATAATATAAATACCGGTTTAAAAATAAGGATCTGAGATATCACCAATTGCCGCACAAGGAAATAAATAAGGTTCATTTCATGTCGAATCGATAGTTTTTTTTATGAGAAAGCGTTTTCGAAATGGCTGCCGCGTAGTAGATATAAAATGATGGGGTTTCTAGCAATCAATATGGCCGCCGAACTAGTCTTATAAAATTTCATGTTGGTATCGTATAAAGGGTTTTTTGGTATGCTGAGTACGAATTTCGTGTTAATTTTGCAATCCAATATGGCCGCCGCGTCATGGTTATAAAATTTCATGTTGGGTATCGTATAAGGGGCTTTTTGGTATGCTGAGCACGAATTTTGTGTTAATTTCGCAATCCATAATGGCCACCGTGTCGTTATAAAAAAATCAAGGGAACAGGAGCATGAACCAGGAATGAGAATTGACGATGAGAACTAGGGATGAGAAATGGGAACTGGAATCTGGGGATAGGAACTGGGAATTCAAACAAGGGTGAGCTGACATATGTAATCTCATATTATTACGTTTCTTCTTTTCACGGGTATCTTCTTTTTTTTATGAAGTTACCCGGGCTTTTGGTAGGCGTACATGGGGACATACTGGTCCAACACGCAGAGGCCCTTTGAGAATTTTAATCTAAAAGGAAATGGGACCCCCACTGCAGACAGTCTACGCCCGCATTATGTAGAAGAACGATAATGGACCACCTCCAATGGGAGTTAAACTATTGTAAAATATGCTAACTAAGAAATGGGCTATTGGGTTGGGGGTTTGATGAACCAGGTGATTATAACTATGGATAAAGGCGGCGTCTACCATTTTATATCTGATTATCCTAATTTTGGCAGACGGTGACTCACCAACTCACTAGATGGGCCCCCTATACAATCGCCATAGGCATGATAAGCCTTTAAGGCGGCAGGTTGAAACACCGGTGTGAGCGGCTTGGGGTGTCGAGCGGTGCGGCGCCGGTTTCACCATCGCGGGTCAGACCTGGAGCGGTCTTCCCCGTAGTTATGCTCTTGAAAATGACACTTCCACCCCCGAGCATATAGCTCTGGCTCCCTCCCACTGACCGGCCAATTAAGGCAAACCAGAGTTGACATTTGCTGCACTCCCGGGAGTAGCACTCTCACTGATCTCCCGTTAGCCCATTAATTGCTAACCGGTGCAGAAGGGCAACAAAACTCTGAGGAATCGGGACCGATGTGTAGCCACGCACATTCAGCTCGCCACAAGCTGCCCTGCGGATGTGAGCTTTTCAATAACTTTCTGATACATTTTTTGTAGATATCAGAAAGTGGATGACTCAAAAAGCGAATCTACTATACCCTCATAGGGTTGCGTTAATCCTATAAAAGATTACGACTGTCCTCGAGGGGTATATTATTATTATTATTAATTTGTTCAATTTGTCTCCGCCCTGTTGAGCACTCTAAAAAAAACCAAATTATATGGATACGAAGTTCGCCGGGTATATTAGGCATATTTTTAGTAGTAAATGAGTTAATGATAAATATTTTCGGTTTTTGACTAACTGGACTTAATGCTACTGTTGTTTTCAACAAAAAATATTGGTTAAGCTTTGAACATGTTTAAATATTAATTATGACGAAAAACTTGAACACAGGATAACATAGTATAGAGTATAGTTATAATCCCACATGTGTGGCTCCGCACACCATAATACTCTTATGCGATACCCAACATGAAATTTATAACAGTTGGCGCGGCGGCCATATTGAATTGCAAAATTAACACGTAATTGCAATATTAACATGAAATTCGTACTCAGCATACCAAAAAACCCTTTATACGATACCCAACATGAAAATTTATAAGACTAGTTCGGCGGAAATATTGATTGCTAGAAACCCCATAATTTTATATCTACTACGCGGCAGCCATTTCGTAAACGCTTTCACATTAAAAAACTATCGATTCGACATGAAATGAACCTTATTTATTTCCTTGTGCGGCAATTGGTGAAATCTCAGATCCTTATTTGTAAACCGGTATTTATATTATTGATTTATTATATATACATACTAGTAGACGCCCGCGGCTTCGCCCGCGTAGAGCAGTTTTCCCGTTCGATATACGACGATACCCAGCAAGAAATTTTAAAACCACGGCGCGGTGGCCATATTGGATTGCAAAATTAACACTAAATTCGTACTCAGCATACCAAAAAACCCCTTATACGATACCCAACACTAAATTTTATAACCACGGCGCAACAGCCATATTAGATTGCAATATTAACATGAAATTCGTACTCAGCAAACCAAAAAACCCCATATACGATACCCAGCATGAAATTTTAAAATCACGGCGCGGCGGCCATATTGTATTGCAAAATAAACGCGAAATTCATACTTAGCATACTAAAAAACCCCTTATACGATACCCAACATGACATTTAATATCCACGGCGCGGCGGCCATATTGGATTGCAAAATGAACACGAAATTTGTATTTAGAATATTAAAAACCCCATGAATTAAAGAAATCTATACAAAAATTCAAAAATCATAGCAAGCGGTCGTGAATGCGTCAGCCCTGAAAGACTGTCCCGAGCTACTAACAACAATTTGTTCGCAGCTCGGGACAAACCCTCCCGCGTCTCGTCCCTTGTCCCCCGCACGATTGCTCTGTCTAGACAGCTTCGTCGACCGACTGTATGTCTTTCGGCTGTGGTTGTAATGAGATTGTCGCTGTCTCGGATTAACTGATAACGGCTGATAACGATTGTAATCCGAGTGTGATACTGGAGTGGCACTCCGGCGCAGGTGACATTATTGATCATGTGTTCATTCTCACTTGTGTGTTAGTTGGGGTGCGAGTTTATACTTTGATAATGTAAATTAATATCTAACTAACTAACTATCTTCACGCTGTATTCCTGACGGGGTAGTCAGAGAGGACAAATCGCCAGGATTCTCGATCCATGCATACTTCTTTCGCTTCTTGTAGATTCATCGCTTCATACACGCACGTCTGGGTTTTAGAGTACTTTTGATTTTTCCGTTTTTGAACAATCTGCTCACGTGTTCTTCATAATGGAAGTCTCGGCCTACCTTGACTCCTACCTCTACTTTCGCACAATATATATTCTTCGCCAATCGTTCCTCATTCATCCGTTGGACGTGTCCAAACCAACGGAGCACGCCCTTTTCCAGCTAAATTAATAACTAGAGAGAAGGATATAGGTAGCTTTACTAAGCGTCCCCAACTGCTAGCGATGCACCTGGGGGCCAAGACTACTATTGGCAAGCTGTAGAATAGAACCATATTTGCTGTTTTTAGCTGTCAAAATGTTAGTAGAATATCAAAAATGCAACTGACTAGCGGCCACTGGTGCGGTACGTGTTATTAGAATTCTATCGGCCGACCGATAGAAGTCTACTGGAGTACGATTGTAATAGTAGACTACGAAAAACTGTCAAAATTGTACCGGTAGCTTTCTATTAAGCGACGTTTTCAATTCTATTTCGACACGATTGAAATAGAAGACTCGGCTGCCCTCCTGTTTATTGAGGCAACAACGTAGGTAACCCCTCTCGGAATTGGTAGGTCAGACAGCAGTCGCGAAAAACTAAAGCCAAACTATAGCTGCTACTAGCAGTCAATAACCCCTTGGACCCTAAGCTCCAAATCCAGGTAGGGCTTGGCCTGGGAATACACTACGTTGAAAAGATACAATAAAGGAGAGCGTGAAGTGTACGAGTAAATAGTAAGACCGTTACACTTCCAAATAAATAAATACCATACCTCTATTTTTTAAATTAACTACTGCTAAGTTTTCCCGTTTCCCTTTCCCACAGGAACTTGTTCACGAGATTAAAAGTAGCCTATGTGTTATTGTGATGTATGCTTATACATATTATTGTAGTTTCATTAAAATCCATTCAATAGTTTTTACTTAAAAGAGCAAGCCCCATCCATTATTACAAACTCTCGCGTTTATAATATTAGTGGGACTTATATTTATTAGTACTACGTTTCCCAACTGTTCAAATAGTGGCAATATGCTGTTTACAAGCAATTTTAATAACATTCCATGGCTCTACTAATATAATCGAGGTTATGTAAAAGATGCCATGAGAAAGGATTTCGAGGAAAACCTTACATTTAAACCAGAAAAATCGAAAGTCAAGCGACTTGCACATTACTAAACGCAATTTTCCCGAAAAGACTAAAAGAAAAACGCGCGCAATTTCCAAAGCCCCGATTTTCCTGTCCATTGTCGTTTATGTTTTTTTTTTTCATCTTATTTAGCGCTTTGTCGGCGAGCCCTTTGAAGTCTGCGCCCCCCTCCCTTGCCCCCTTGGGGGTTACAAATTGCGTCAAGCTCGTATTGTATAGCATAAATACAGTTCGTCTGTTAGCGTTTCTTGTTCGTATTATAACAATATATACAAATATATAGCAATGTCACATGCATTTGATCAACTATTGACTACCTCGGTGGTGTAAGTGGCAGTGTATGCGACTGTCGCGCAGAGGTTCCACGTTCGATTACCGGGTCGGAACAAATATTTGTGTGATCCGCAAATGTTTGTTTCGAGGTTTGGGTGTTTACTATGTATATCAGTTATAGAATGTTTATCAATTGTATAGATCCCATACTACAGGCTTGTATTGGCTAGATGACGCTGTGTAAAAAATATCCAACAAAAAAGACTATAAATAACATTTCGATTGCTTGGGTAGTTTAATATGTAAAAATTGTATTTTCTTAGAAATAAATGTTGGTTAAACGTGCTATAGTGAAAGACAGTGAAATACGTACATTCATACATATCGTAACGCCTGTCTCCCATCGGGGTAGGCAGAGACTATATAGCTTTTGCTTCTCCGCTTTCATAAGTGTTTTCATACACACGCCGGTTAAGGGTACTCTTGACCTGAACTTTTTCCAAAATGTCTTCTATTTGATTGACATATGTACGTCGAGGTCACCCCTTACCAGTTTGCCCATTCACTCTCTTCTGATAAATCTGTTTCGTTAGTCTACTTTCATCCATCCTCTCCACGGGTCCGAACCATCTAAGCATACCTTTTTCTATCTTTGTCCCTACATCTTCTACCATACCGCAATGTTCCCTTATCGCACTGTTCCTTTCTTTGTCCATCAATTTCACTCCAGCTATACTTAGAAGACTTCTCATTTCCACTGCATTAATTTTACTTTTATGCTTCTTCTGCTACACCCAACTTTCACTGCCATACATAAGTGTAGGAACAAGTACTCCTCTATGCACAGCCAGTCTTGCCTTCTCAAACACGTTCTGACTGCTCATAAAGGTGTACATGGCTCCATTCACTTGATTTCCAGCCAAAACTCTTCTTTCAATGTCACAATCACACTTTCCATCTCTCACAAATTTTAAACGTTTCACCTGTTCCACTCGCTTTCCTTCCACAAAAATCGAGCAATCCGTCATGCTTTGCTCTCTTTCAAAAACTATTACTTTTGTATATAGTAATAGAAGCGATCGTGGCCCCGCGGTCTCAGTGTTCGGTAAACGATCACTGAGGTACGCAACTTTCACTATGGCTGGTCGTCGGATGGGTGACCACTTTGTGGCATTTACATTTGCGAGCGTTTCCGTGCTTCGGAAGGCACGTTAAGCCGTTGGTCCCGGTTGCCAGTAAAATGGCAGTCGTTAAGCCTGGTTGAATGCCTTATGGGCGGCATGAAAAATTTCAACAGCAGGTAGCCACAACCTGCGTCTGTCTATTTCAACACGGCAATGGGCTCACCACCTATTCCGTGGGACAGGTAAATCCAACGGTGAAAAGTGGGCATATAATATGCCTCTGCCACCCCTTCGGGGATAAGGCGTGATGGATATTTATTTATTTATTTATTTATTACTTTTGTCTTATTTACATTCCTTTCATTCCTTTGCTTTTTAGCGTATCATGCATAATGTTAACCATCAACTGCAACTTCTCCAGACAGTGAAATATTGCAGTGTGAAGCAATTTAATATCTTGTCGCGCAAATGAGTGTTAGCGATCGGGAAGGTGAAGACGCCTTCCCGGTCGCTTTCAAACACTAAGTACTTTTCAAACAGTAGGTTACTGGTTTACCAGAACTTAATTTAGTTAGTAAGTTAAGTTTTTTCCGATTCTGGTGACTGTAGATCCTGTTGATCAGGGTCAGAGCACCACTTAGCAATGTTTTGTAAATATTTGATTTCGTATTTGAGACGCAAAAAGTGTAAAATGAATGTATTTTAATTTATATATTTATTTATGTACATACACACAAGGAACATCAAAAGGAAATAGATAAAGTAATAAAGCATAGGTACTACTTATTTATTCGGTTATCTAACTTTTAACAACAAGTTTAATGAGCGTTTGAGGTTACAGCTTTAACGTCTCACATTTTTTTTTAATATTTAAAATAATTCAAATAAGACAATAAAGTTTTATTAAACATATAATTAATATTTGTTTATTGCGTTCCTAATGCATCGTAATTACCTCTAATAAGTTACGCTAGCAGGCATGTGTACATTTTTGGAAACTTCAAACACATTTAATTGTTGTAATTTCAATATTCTTATCACTGGACATAGGTCACGCTTATCATTTTCATCCAAGCGTTAGATGTAATTAGACTAATTAGCCTTTACCATGAATATTCTCAAATGAGATAACTAATGGGATCAGTCCTTCATTGGAGAAACCCACTGTAAAATGAGAATAAAGCAGGGTAATGGGATATAGGATAGGTAGTAGGTACCATTTTTTTCTCCCTCCTTCCGGCCCTATGTTGCCATCGAACCTGGTGTACCCTCGAAAGAAAATCGCAGGGACTCTGACCAGACCAGGTCGCCAGTGCCTGGCGACCCGTGACCGTTTTTATTAGCAAACGACCAAACACACCATGATAAGACGCGCGTGGGAAGAACACGTCGCGCCACCACCTTGAGCATGCCTCTGCTAGGGTGACTACTTGGCCCGGAGCGTCACCCCCAGGCTCACACTTATGTAGTAGGTACCTTACCCTCCAGATCTTTGGTAGAATAATTGGTTTTACAGCGTGACATTACGTGCGTGTAGAGTAAAATTTTGTGTCTTACGTGGACACATGTTTAGCCTTTGCACGAATTGCTTAGCTTATTCTAAATTGCTCACAGTTTTTAACCCGATAACCCGAAATTGATTTGGAAAAATAGTTCAATACGAACTGTGTATATATACTACATTTATGTGTTTATTTTAATCTTTCTTCGTCGCCATTACTTGGCTCATTAAATCTAATCAGTTTTACGCAATTCAATACAACAAATCAAACAATGTCTAATAAAACAAATTCTGAAGTTGACAACTAGGCCCAGCTTCCCATATTAGGCACAAAGGTATCGCAATCGAACTGAGTCACAGGTAATCAGTTTAACATGTTGATAGATCAACTCACTGATATTGTTCATAGACGTAATAACTAATATTGCAATATAAAAGTGAGAATTTTTGTTTGTTTCACTAACATACCATGTGTCAGAGACAACAAACGCGAACACACTAAGGACCGTATTTGAGAACGTTTCTCAATTCTCAATGAACGCTTGAGGCTAGATTATGCCTTATAAAATCTACTCTCAAGCGTCGATTGAGTATTGAGAAACGTTCTGGAATACGGACCTTAATGAGTCGCGTGCCTCGACACTAACGCTTTAGGAGCAACGCAGACTAACGCTGGGATAATTATGATGATCCATCATTAAATAAATAAATAAAATAAATATTGTGGGACACTTTTCACACAGCGCAATCTAGACCAAAGTAAGCTATAAGCTTGTACTATGGGACCTAGACAACTTATTTACATACTTATATATTTCTAAATACATACATATTTGACATTGGAAACCCCTATTAACGTATTATACATTGAAAAACTCCAGCGAAAGTTAAGTCCGAGACTACCAGGACTTTAATTGGTCGTGCTAATTAGTGTCTAACACATAAGACCTTTTAGCCTTTTTGTTACCACCTCACTAAAAAGGCAACGGGTTCAAAATTTCTTCCAAATTTTACATCTAAAATAGACACATTTTTATTTTATTAAATTTCTTCGGCCCTTTAGACCCACCCCAGTTCCGTGCTTCGGAAGGCACATTAAGTCGTTGGTCCCGGTTGCCAGTAGAATGGCAGTCGTTAAGCCCAGTTGAAGGCCTTATGGGCGACTTAAAAAGTTTCAACAGCAGGTTGCCTCAGCCTGCGCCTGTCTATTTCAACACGGCAATGGGCTCACCACCTGTTACGTGGGACAAAAATGTGGGCATACGGTGAAATGTGGGCGCTTATTATGCCTCTGGCTACCCCTTCGGGGATAAAGGCGTGACAATATGTATGTATGTATATTGAAAAAAAAAACTTTTTCTTCAAAATTCTGGAATAACTACTACAATAATTCGAGTCCTCTTATAAAATTAACTTATTAATCCCTTTCAATCTGTGATTCATACTGGCTACAGCGCTATTACAATTATTATAGGCTAGGTGCATTTATTCAATCCCGTCACTTGTAAATTCTACAATAAAGCATTAAAATTTGCACGATTTGTCGACATTTATTACTACTGCTCCGCTCTCCAGGAAAGTAGCGTGATGATATATAACCTATAGCCTTCCTTGATAAATGGGCTATCCAAAAGAAAAACATTTTTTTTCCAATCCGACCAGTAGTTCCTGAGATTAGCGCGTTCAACCAAACAAATAAACAAACAAACTCTTCAGTTTTATAATATTAGAATTATTATAGATGTAATAGTGCGATAGCACACACAGGAATCAAAATAAAATCCCGCAATCTTCAATTCGTAAAATTGGCAAACTCTTTTGAAATGGAAAGTGGTCTCCGTAGCCTAAGGACGTATGCAACACCAAAGGTGCAGCACTAGCGCTGCCGACCCTTTAAAAACCTTCTAAAACCCGTTTTGAAGAACCCAGCGTAGACGTTAATCTTCAGTAAACTAAAGACCTTAAGCAATTTGAATTTTAAAGATAAAGACTCTTTTCATATCTGTCACAAGTTAGACAAGAAGTGTAACATAAGTTACATGAAACGATAAAATATGACAAATGAGTTGAGGATTTTAAAGGAAGTAATTATACCAATTAATTAAAAGAGTTTTAGAGATTTCCTTCATGATACTCGTATGTAATTACATTACAAAAGTTATATTAAAGTAAACTAACTAACAAAATTTCACGCTTTATATCGACGGGGTAGTCAGAGAGGACAGTTTGCCAGGCTTCGCGATCCATGCATACTTCTTTCGCTTCTTCAAGATTCATCAATCGCTTCATATAGTCTGGGTATCCGAGTACTTTTGACTTTTCCGTTATATTAAAGTACAATTCAGAAAGCTGCATACGAAAACACCCAAACAATACTAGGACTTCTAAGAAAATAAAATAGAATTTTTAATTTTAAAAGGTTTTATTTATGAGACTGAAGATCAAATGCTTGATCCTATAGATCTGACCTGTCACACATCTACTGATGTAAAATTTATGACCCATCATATTAAATATAACAAAGAAAAATATCATATAAATTACAATGTGTCCCCGACTTCACTCACAACAGTTGAGTATATCATAACAATAAGCTTTTAAATATAATAATATGATCATAAGAAAAAGTAAAATAAGTATTTCCGTCAGCTTTGCCAAATTCTGCCTCACTGCACGACCAACTTACGAGATGGTCGATATAATTCAACAGGCTAACTATGACCAATTCTACTTTAAATTCACTTCACCATACTACAATAAAATTTAAGTGGCTATTGTATGTAGTTTAATTTTTAAATATAATTCATAACCCTCAGGTAAATATGAAAAAAAAAAAGCTGGTTTCCGTCGAAGCCGAGTGAATTATTACAACTGTAGAAATTAATTTAAATTTTACGATTTCAAGATTTTAAATTAGAAATCTAATTATTGGTCAACATTTCAAGATTGGTTGATATACAAATATGTCTTTTGAATTTCATAATAACATCTAACATATTCTTGGAGTAAAATTATTAATTCTAACGGATGAAATTTACGTTGCTTATCTTCTTATTTAACATAAATCTGAAGCGTGGCTCTTCAAAGCAAAATTTTAAATATGCATAAAAATGTCAAACTATGAAATTGATGGCGTACGGCTATGTGGCACAGAATGTGTTTCAACGAATGATATACACATAAATGATGCTGGAGCGATTTGTATAAATAAAATGTGCGGACAGAACCCATCGGCATTAGTTTTGATCCATTCTAACAAATTACTTGGAAATGATAGGTGTACTAAACAGTTTACTGGAGAAAATACTTTTATTAAATTGAAAGGACATTTTAGAAATAAGAAAAATAAAGCTTACATCCGGTGAAGGTAGATACCAGTTACCGATTTCAGGCTAGCTTAAAAAAATAAACAATTAGTACTGTGACCTTCAATGTTTGCGAAAGGATTCAATTATGATAATTAAAAAAAAAACCTTTATTACAATTTTTAACGCCGATGCAATAGTTCAATTGTATCAAAAGGATATAATGGTCTGTTAACATTAAACAGTTGAAATTTAATTAGTTGGAGAAAACTAAGTTGATGTAGACAAGACAAAGTTGTAAACAGTTTTATGGCCGTATAATAAAACTAAACTCAACTTAAAATCAAAAGATGAAGAAGCCCACAAAGAAGGTTTAGTAGGTTTCCCATAACTAGAAGTAAATAGAAATGAACAAGGAAAAGCATTAGCAAATGTTGGCTAACACATTCCATTCTGGAAGTGTGCAAAATTTTGAGTTGAGACTGAGATTGAGGAAGAATTTTCTCTAAGAGATATACCTATCTGCTGTAGTCAATATAATGAACTTCGGGTAACTGACGTATATCATTAACTGTATCCTTTTTAGAAAAATATTTTTTGTTGCAATGGGAGCAGGCTGCCGTACACAATCAAGAAATTCTATGTCAAATTATTAACAACATCTTTGTCAATGTTACAATAATAATTTATGGAGTTATCCAAGGACCAGTTCTAAGTCCAATAAGATCTACTTTAAATGACTTGTACAAATTAGACTGGTCATAAGCTTTTTGTTTCGACCTCTACCCACTCGTTTAATATACTAATTGGTGATTATTCCTCCACAAAACGACCCAATTATCTCCAATCAATCCCTAATACAGCATTAACGTTGTTGATGCATAATACATATATTCTTGTATATGACAGTACTAAGGAATTTATTGCTGGATAATTTATTGGGAAACGAACTCATAAACTGGTTAAATTAAAAGTGTTTTTATTAGAATAGATACTGGGATTAATAATACATGTTTGTCGGTTGTAGTAGCTCTTGGAAATACTGATTAAAATTTACATCCTGAAATGAGCATTTTATTAGATAAAAAATTTAATTTGGATTTTAAGTCTATACGACTGTTTTATGCTACTAACTTATTTTTGATTCTATACCTACAATACAAAGAAGTTTTTGAACAACTCGTAAATTTTCCAGGTATACAAGAAATGCGAGATAATCATCACCATCTTATGTTATACCGGTAACATTTACTTCTATACTATTAAGCCATCTTTGGCTTTTCTAAACTCTGATCTTAACCATGCTGCAGAGCAGAGATGTAAGGATCTTTAATTTCACATTTGCGTTTTGTAAACAATTATTATCTTAAAAAAAATATCAATTTTATCCATCTGCGAAAATATTGACTCATAAAGATTTACAATCCATTGTCCCGTTAACATAACGTCACCAGAAACTGAAAGTGCTTCTGCATTGAATTCTGTCCATACGGTGCAGCCAAAATGGCGATATGATAATAAAACGGCGCATGCGTCGACACCAGCATAAATCTCTTCTTTCACGACCATTACGATTTCTGGTGCATTAGTGTTAGGAAAAAATAGAGTCGAATTATAATGAAAGTAACATTTGTAGTGGTATTCAAAATCATCATAGCTTACTATCAAGAGAGAACACAGTTGTTTTCAAAAGTACTTTCTTAACGGACCACTATCTCAAAATTAAGTAAAATCCGTTAAGCTGGTTGAGCTTTGCCTTACTGGATCAGTTATTACTTCCTATTTAGTAAAAAAAAATTGAGAGAGAAATTGTATAGGTTAAAACTGTTTAGCAAAACCGCCGGTGAGACATAAATACCCGATTGTCAAAACCCGATATTAAAATACTGTCGATGGTACTGAAAACATATACATATAACCCAAACAAACTTCTGAAGAAATTGATTGAGGTTTACTTAATTCTATTGATGGGCTTATCTCAATACAATACATTGATTTTGAGACATATCAATATTGTGAACTTTGATATGTATATTTATTTATTTATTTATTTATGTATTGTATGTATATTATACATACAATACATAAATAAATAAATAAATGAAAGGGTGGAACGCTGCCAGTATCTTCGGAACCTTGCCTAAAAGGACTCCTTTTAATAATGTATTTTAGTTATTTATCTTATTTTTGAGGTTATATAGTATATGTATAGAATGTAGACTAATTAGTGTGAATATATTTGTGTTGTAATAGTGTAATATTTAGATAGCTTATTTTTTTTATATTGAGACATTTCAATATCAATTGTATTGAAAACTATGTTCTGCTTCTTTACTATACTAAATTTTCTTGCAGTGAAAATTATAATGTTCGTTTCATGTACAGAATAATAATATTACAAATTATCTTGCTGTACTTTAATATAGAAAACATTTTCGGTCTCTATAAAATGTTGTTTACTACAATAGCAGTTATTAGTCTTGTACAACACATATTTGTGTGATGTACAAATGTTTGTATAATAATATGTATGTATTAAGAAATATATAAGTATGTCTATCAGTTGTCTAGATCCTATACCACAAGCTCATATTAGCTTACTTTGAACTAGATGGTGCTCTGTAAAAAATGTCCTACAATATTTATTAATTATTATATAGCACTAACAATGTTTGTAACTATATATGTATTTCAAACTCTTGAGAACTTTGACAACGAATTAATTTCGACGTAACATTATGTACTAAAACATCCATCTTTCTCCATGACACATTCAAATTTCCAATTAAT